>BSBM01001053.1:3450000-4650000 GCA_027924585.1 Larix kaempferi | reverse complement strand
AGGTGTTAACACACTCATTGGAGAGGGGCGCACATGTGAGGAAGGAGGATAAACTGCTAGGAGGACTATCTCTTGTACTTGGGTTGTATCATTGCTCTTTTTATCTCTGAGAAAGTTATTGGGGTTTTTACCCTTACTGGTTTTCCCCAAGGAAACTCTCTGTGTCTATTGTCTCTTGTGATTGCTTCTTGTAATTGATATACTGTACATGTTATTCTCTCAGATAAGATCCTAGATCATATTGAATTGATGCTTAAAATCTAACATGTGGATTAGTAGGGGGGTGAGAGACTGAGAGAGAGGGAAAGAGAGAGATGCAAGGGGGTTATTATGGGTAGGAGAAGTTGGGGGTTTGTTAGAGAAAAAGAGATAGAAATTAGGAGGCTTAGGCATTTGGGGAGGAGTAAGGAAGTTAGAGAGAAGTTTGGTATAGTTGAGGAGTGGGCATTCTTGAGTATGGGGAGAGAGAGAGAGAGAGAGGTGGGTTTTAGTGATAGGTGGATGAGTAGGGGAGAGATAGAATGAGAGAGGGTGTTAGTATGGTTTCATTGGAGGGGAGAGAGAGAGAGATAGGGAGGAGGGTTTTTTTCAGTAGAGGTGGGAATAGTGGGGTGTGTGTGTGTGTGAAAGAGAGAGAGAGAGGTGGGGGTCAACGTTAGGTGTAGGAGTAAGGAAGAGATAGTGAGAGAGAGTGTGTTAGAATGGATTAAGGGGGGGAATAGAGAAGAGTATTGGGGTTGGTGTGATTATGCCATAGAGAGAGAAAGAGAGAGTCGTAAGGGTTAGGGGAGGACACAAGGAGAGAAAGAGATAGGGAAGTAAGGGTTAGGGGGAAAAGAAGGGAAAGAGAGTGTTAGGATATTTAGACACTTAGGAGTTAGTTAAGATCAACGTGTGTAGTTAAGATCAACGTGTGTAATATATCCGTTAGGGATAGTGTGTTTCTTTAGTATGCATTAGTATGCATTTGTAAATACTTAATCCGACGGTCACGATATGTTTCCGACATAGAGTGATCCGACGGCTCAACTTCTCTTAGATCAAACCTAACCTTGATCCGTGGCTTAACACCCGATTGGTCCATGATCTCTATTTAAAGAGCATGGAGGGTCATTGTTTAGTTGATCGATTATGAGAAGCTCATTTGTAACTTTCTTTCTTTGCATAATAAATTGTCCCGTAGAAGCTATTTGGCTGGGGCCGTGGAGTGTTTCCCTCAAGAGGGTTTAAACCACGTCAAAACATCGGTGTGTTGATCTGTGATCTATTTGTGTGAAGTGGTTTCTCTTGGTGTTCGGTCCTTTGGTAGTACCCTGTGTACCCGAACATGGTATCAGAGCTTTTATGAAGTGCCGCTTCCAGTTATGATCTAGATCTTGAATTGTTGTTGCCGAAACTTGAAAGGGTTTCTAGTTCTGGTATTTCTGTGCATTTTTGGGCTGTGGTAGGTGTTCCATTGCGTCCGGAGCGTTGTTTCCATTGGGAAATAGTTTTTGTTTGATCGAAAACGGTTCCCGGTTGCTCCAGAAACGCGTTTTTCATCAGATCTGAAGGTATAATGTTACAGTGACGCATTTTTTTTATTTTGTTTTTTGAAAATAAAAAAAATCTCATATTTCATTTTTTTTACTGTAAGATTTTTTTTGGTTTTGGATTGTTGCTTTCCCGTCTGCGTATGCTCTTTGCCATGCACCTTGAGCGATCTCGGCAAATCAGAAACAGAAAGGGAAAGGGTTTTTCTCGGCTGCGTATGCTCTTTGCCGTGCACCTTGCGCGATCTCGGCAAATCAGAAACAGAGAGAAAACGTAGACTTTCCGGGTAAGCTAACAAGATCTAACCCCACGAGTGTGGAAAAGTTTTTTTTGGTTTCGTTTTGTGGTTTGTTTTGCAGGAAAAATGGCAAGCACGCAAACCGAGCAAGAAGAGTAAAAAAAAAAAAAAAAAAAAGGCCCCCTTACTCATTCCCATATTTTACATACCTTTTAATCTAGATCACTTGGTTCAAAGTTGCTTTATTCCTTAATAGGTCTTGAGTTCAAGTCTTAGGAAGTTACTTTTAAAAAGAAAAGTGCATGCAATTTCTATTTTCAAGTTACTTTATTGTAAAAGTGCATCTCACTTCAATAATAAAAAAATAAAAATACAAGTGAGTCACTTAAGCCTTTTATTTATTGTTGCACTATTTAAAAGTAATATCATTGTAAAAGTGAAATCACTTATTTTACATAAGTGATTCACTTAAAAGCAACTTTTTTGTAAAGTGATTGTCAAAAGGTTCATCTTGGGAAGAGGGGGGTTCTTTTTTTTTGCTGGACATTCTCTAGCTGCCACGTCACTATTGGGGACATCTTCAACAGTTTCTTTGTTCAAGCATAACTTCATCATACAGAGTCCGATTTCAGTGCCGTTTTTTTTGAAACCGCCTATTTTTTTGAGCTCTTCACATCCAGACTATTGGTTTCTGCTTTTACAGCCATTAATTTACAAATATGGCCGCCCTTTGTGATATTCTACTTAACAGTTCCAACTATTTCTCATGAAAATATCGTATGGAGGATGTTCTACGAAGTAGGGGACTTTTCAGAATTACAACAGGGAAAGAAAAAGAACCCACTGATGATGATAAGAAAATAAAATGAGCAAATAGATGTGATGAATCTCGTGGATTGATTGGGATTTCAATCTCTACTGATTTGCGATTCCACATATCTGGAATTGATGAACCTAATGCTGCTTGGGACAAGTTGGAATCTGTGTTTGGTAAACACAATGAAATTCGAGGTCACCAACTCGAAAATGAGTTGATTTCTTTAAATCCAAGTGACTTTTCATGCATTCAAGATTATTTATCTAAGTACAAAACTCTTAAACTCTTATGTGCAAAATGTAAGATTGAGAGGGAAGACAAACAGTGCATTTATCATATTCTTTCCAAACTTGGACCTGCATATTCTGTTTTTGTATCTACATTTTACTCCATGAAAGCATCATTGAATGCAGCTAGCTATCAAGAGCCTAATCTTGAATCCTTTTGTGATTCCTTGATTAGGGAACAATATAAACTCATTCATCTTGGAATAATCAACAATGCAGATACATCTGGGAAAGCCTTATTGTCCCAACAGAAAGAAAAGTCCAAGCCTCCCAAGAAGCAAATTTTTTGCAATAATAAGTCAAACAAGGGTCCAAAACCCTCTCAGTCAGCTCCTTCTTTAAAAAATGACAAAGGATCCAAGCCAAAAGGCAAGAAGACTGAGCGTCATTGCAACTATTGCGGGAAAGATAATCATGATGAATCTAAGTGTTTCAAGAAGATGGCAGCCTTGGAAGCAGCAATGAAAAAACACCACATCAGCCTAGATTCGCCTTCAGAATCTGCCTCTCATGGACATGCACTTTGTGCTTCTGGTTATTCTTATAATGCATCTTCTTCTTCTACTTCAAATGAATGGCTCATTGATTCTGGAGCATCTTATCATATGGCTAAGGATCAAGCCATATTTTCTACTATGCATGAATGTAACACCAAACAAATATTTGTTGGTGATGATAGATCTCTAAGTGTTGTAGGAGCTGGAACAGTTCCAGTAGATAATGGTCATTTTAGTGATGTACTATGTGTTCCAAGAATTTCCTGCAATTTGTTATCAGTCTATCAGATCACTCATTCTGGTGAAGGTAAAACTGTGACCTTTACACCTCACCAAGTTGTAATCAAGGATTTTAAAGATCCTCAACAGGTTCTATCTACCGGAATTGTTGATGATATTACTAGGTTGTACAAGTTTAACAACTTTGGGTCATCACCTTTCCCTTCAGTTTTTGTTGCTCATACTGATAACTTGAGCAAACTTTGGCATGAGCGATTTGGTCACTTAAATTATCGCTCATTGCAACAACTATGTAAAGAAAATATGGTGACAGGTCTTCCGATGGTATCTTGCAGAGATGGTGTTTGTTCCGGTTGTGTACTCAGAAAACATCATCGGGACAGTTTTGACAAACGTGCCTCTTGGCACGCCTCGGTTCCCTTGGAGCTTGTGCATAGTGACTTGTGTGGTCCTCTTCCATCTGCTTCCTTTTCTGGTTTCAAATATTTCTTAACTTTCATTGATGATTACACCAGACGCACTTGGGTTTATTTCCTAAAACTTAAGAGCGAAGTATTTAACATGTTCTTGGCCTACAAGGCCCTTGTTGAAAAACAATCTGGTCATCAAATTATCAAGTTAAGATCTGACAATGGAGGAGAATATGTTAACAAACAGTTCACTACTTTCTACACTGAACAAGGCATCCAACAACAACACACTGTTCCATATACACCACAACAAAATGGTGCAGCTGAGCGGAAGAACCGCACTTTAAAAGAAATGGCTAATTGTATGATCCAATCTAAGGGACTAAGTCTTCAATTTTGGGCTGAAGCCATAAATTGTGCAAATTACATAGTTAATCGCACCCCCACAAAAGCATTACAAGGTATAACACCGGAAGAAGCATGGAGTAAAGTTAAACCTGATGTAAGTCACTTTCGTGTGTTTGGTAGTGAAGCATGGGCTCACATTCTAGATGAAAAACGGAAAGCATTGCAGCCTAAAAGTGAAAAGTGCATATTTGTTGGATATTCTGAAGATGTAAAAGGTTATAGACTTCTTCAACCACATTCTCATGCTATAATCATTAGAAGAGATGTTAAATTTGATGAAAATATCTTGGCCTGTGAGCCTAACTCGGCGAGTGTGCCATCTTTGGCCTGCGAGCCTGATTCGGCGTTTGTGCCTTCTTCTTCTTCTTCCAACTTCCTTAACAGGTTTCCAACTCCAGTTTCTGATGATGACAGTGAGGATGAAAATCCACCTCCGCCTGCTCATGTTCCTCCAGTTTCACCAGCACAAGTGCTTCCTCGATGGGTCCGTTCAACATGTGAAGCAGCTGGTGATCTTGCCGGTGATCCTAGAGATCAACGTCGAACACGTTCTCAGTTTCAGCGAGCCTCTTCTCTTTTGGATCAAGTTTTCGAGAATCAGGATCCAGAAAATTTTGCAGAAGCTTCAGGGAATCCAGATTGGGATGCAGCCATGGATGAAGAATATCGTTCCTTAATGGCGAACGATACTTGGGATCTTGTACCTCTTCCAAAAGGAAGAAAACTTGTCAGATGTAAATGGGTCTACAGAACTAAGTATGCATCAGATGGAAGTGTTGAAAGACTTAAGGCAAGGTTAGTTGCCAAAGGTTTTTCCCAAGTTGAAGGGATTGACTACAATGAAACCTTTGCTCCCGTCGCCAAATTGAACTCCATCCGCCTTGTTCTTTCCCTTGCAGCCTTACACAACTGGGAAGTCCATCAAATGGATGTCAAGTCTGCCTTCTTACATGGTGATTTACAGGAGGAAATTTACATGGAACAACCTCCTGGCTATGTTCAGAATAACTCTAGCCTTGTCTGCCGCCTTAAGAAATCCTTATATGGCCTTAAGCAAGCTCCTAGAGCTTGGTATGCCAAAATGGATAACTTTCTCCTTGACACTGGTTTTTCTAGATGTCATTCTGACCCCAATGTCTATACCAAGAAAGTAGGAAACCATCTCATCATACTTGTTCTATATGTGGATGACCTTATTCTTAATGGTAGTGACCCTAAGCTTATAACCCATGTGAAATCCAGTCTTAAACAAACTTTTGAAATGTCAGACTTAGGACATTTGCATTATTTTCTTGGTCTCCAAGTTCTGCAAACCAAAGAAGGAATCTTTCTTTCTCAGTCTAAGTATGCTTGTGACCTTCTTCGTCGCTTTCACATGGAATATTGTACACCAGCCCCTTCTCCCTTCCAGTCTGGAGTCAAACTTTCTGCCACTTGTACTTCACCTGAAGTAGATGCCACCTTGTATCGTCAGCTTGTTGGTAGTCTTTTATACTTGACTCATTCTCGTCCCGACCTTTCCTTTGCCGTTGGTCGAGTTGCCCGTTATATGCAGACACCTCATGAAAGTCACTGGAAAGCAGCTAAAAGAATACTTCGATATATTTGAGGTACAGTTCAGTTTGGGATTCATTACAGTACAGGGGGGAAACCTTTGTTGGTTGGTTTCACTGATTCAGATTGGGCCAGCGATCCTGATGATCGAAAGTCTATTGCAGGTTATGTTTTTAGTCTGGGATCTGGACCTATTACTTGGGCTTGTAAGAAACAACAAGCTCTTTCTCTTTCTTCAGCAGAGGTAGAATATCGAGCAGCAGTTAATGCCAGTCAGGAAGCTTTATGGATTCGACAGATCCTTTTAGAGTTTGGATTTGAGCAGCAGCAGCCTACTCCACTTTGGTGCGACAATCAAAGTGCCATCAAGCTTGCCAAAGATCCAGTTCTACATCAACGCAGCAAACACATTGAGCTACATATGCACTTCATCAGAAATCTTGTTCATGATCGTGTTCTCGAAGTGCTCTTTTGCCCTACAGATGATCAAGTTGCAGACATCTTCACTAAGTCTCTTACAGAAGCAAAGTTTTCTAAACTTCGATCTATGTTAGGAGTTCAGGAACTTGTCATTAAGGGCGGATAGGCTCTAATGCCTCCTTCCTTCTCCTAATAGTGTCACTTTTGTAAATCCTTCAATCCTATCCCAAGTTGTTCTTAAGGGGGGATGTTAGGATATTTAGACACTTAGGAGTTAGTTAAGATCAACTTGTGTAATATATCCGTTAGGGATAGTGTGTTTCTTTAGTATGCATTAGTATGCATTTGTAAATACTTAATCCGACGGTCACGATATGTTTCCGACATAGAGTGATCCGATGACTCAACTTCTCTTAGATCAAACCTAACCTTGATCCGTGGCTTAACACCCGATTGGTCCATGATCTCTATTTAAAGAGCATGGAGGGTCATTGTTTAGTTGATCAATTATGAGAAGCTCATTTGTAACTTTCTTTCTTTGCATAAAAAATTGTCCCGTAGAAGCTATTTGGCCGGGGCCGTGGAGTGTTTCCCTCAAGAGGGTTTAAACCACGTCAAAACATCGGTGTGTTGATCTGTGATCTATTTGTGTGAAGTGGTTGCTCTTGGTGTTCGGTCCTTTGGTAGTACCCTATGTACGAGACAGGGAAGTAAGGGTTAGGGGGAAAATAAGGGAAAGAGAGAGGGTTATGAGGTGGAATAGTTCTAGGTATGGGAGTAGTGGAGTGTGTGTGTGTGTGTGTGCATTAGAGACAGGGATGGAGCCGGGAGGGGGGGGGGGGGGGTATTTACAGTATGAGGAGAGAGAAAGGAAAGGGGATTAAGAATAGGTGGATTAATAATGGTTTGTGTGTGTGTGTTTGACAGAGAGAGAGAGAGATGAGTGGCATGATTAGGGATAGGTGGGAAAAGTGGGATTGGGAGAGAGGAAGAGATAGACATTAGGAGGATTTGGGGTTTGGGGAGGAGGGAATTTAGAGAGAAGGGGGGTATACAAGATGCATGGGGGCATGGAATTGAGAGAGAGAGAGAAGGTGGGGGCATGAATAGAGAGAGAGAGAGAAGATGGATGGAGGGAGAGAGAGAGGGTGGGGTTGGTTAGTGGTAGGAGTAGGACAAGGATAGGGGGGATAGGGAGAGAGAAGGGGGTTAGAGGTAGATAGAGAGTGATAGATAGAGAGAGGGTGGGTATTCAGGGTTTTCTTTTAGAGAAAATGGTGGGGATTAGGGGTATATTGAGGAGTAAGGAAAAAATAGAATTAGAGAGGGTGTTAGTAAGGGTTAGGAGGAGGAGAGTAGAGAGAGAGAGAGTGAGAGAGAGAGAGAGAGATAGGAGGGTGGTTATTTGTAGGGGTAAGAGTAGTGGATGAGAGATATACAGAGAGTTGGGAGATGATTTGGGGCATGGGGAAGGAGGGAGGTTGGTGGAGGGAAAGTGTTAGAGGTCACGAGTTTCAAACTTTGGGGATCAGTAGTGTAGTTTGAGAGAAGGAGATGTAGTTGGGGACTGGGGGGTGGGAGTTCAAAAATATAGGGGGAGAGAAAGAGTGAGTGAGAGAGAGATGGTGGGAAAGAGATATAGAGAGATATATAGATAAGTGGTAGGGAGGAGGTTGTTTAGGAGAGAGAGAGGAGGGGGGTTAGGGGTAACGGGAGTAGGAGGCAGTTAGGGAGAGAGATGGGGGGTTATGATTAGAGAAATATAGAGAGGGTAAGGGTAGAGAGAGATATATTAGGGTTAGAGAGAGAGTTCAAGGATTATTGGGGGTAGGGGTAGGAGGTACATTGGGGTAGAGAAAGAGGTAGAGATAATGAGTTTAGGGGTTTGGGTACAACAAGGCATTTTGAGAGAAGGAATTATAGTTGAGGAGTAGGGGTGTTGGGACTTAAGGTGGGGGAAAGCGAGAGAGTGAGAGAGGGAGGGAGGGAGAGAGAGAGAGAGGGATAGAGAGAGGGATATATATATATATATAGAGAGAGAGAGGGATAGAGAGAGGGATATATATATATAGAGAGAGAGATATGGGGGTTAGGGGTAGGTGTTGTAAGGGAGAGTGAGAGGGGAGTGGGGGTTATTGGTAGGTGGAGGAGTAGGGGGTTGTGTGTGCGTGTGTGTGTGTGTGAGAGAGAGAGAGAGAGAGGTGGATAGAGAGAGAGTTTGGTGGATGATTAGGTGTATTAGGATGAGAGAGGTTTATGTAGAGAAAGAGATAGAGATTAGTAGGCTTAGAGGCTTTGGGTGGAGCATGGTAGTTTGAGATAAGTGGGTGAGAGAGTGAGAGAGGGGGATGTGTTAGGGGGTTGGAGGAGACATATAAAAATAGGTTTTAGGCATAGGTGGAGGAGTAGGTGAGAGGGAGAACATGAGAGGGTTTTAGGAAGGGATAGTGGGAGGAGGGGAGAGAGAGAGATAGGGGGCTAGTGGTAGGGAAGGAGTAGGGTTGAGAGGGAGGGGGGTTTCTTCTAGTGAATAGGGGGGAGAGAAAAGAGGTTGCATTTTATGGGTAGGTGGATATTTAGGAGCTTGAGAGAGAGATAGAGAGATCTAGGGGTTGATTAGTGGTAGGCAAGATCAGGTTTATGCGAGAGAGAAATAAATAAGTGGTATGGGAATGGGGTTTATGAGAGATAAGTGGGGCTATAGGTAGGGGGTGTAGGGGAATAGAGATGGGGAGAATAGAGGGAGAGAGATATTGTGGGGTGTGGTTAGTTATATGGGGTATGGGTATTAGGGGAAACATTAAGAGAGGGGGGTCTTATGGATAGGGGAATAAAGAGAAAGATGGGGATGGAGGGAGAGAGAGGGAGGGAGAGAGAGAGAAAGGGAGGGATAGTGAGGGGTTGTTCGATTGTAAGAATGGGGAAGAAAGATTAAGAGAGAGAGAGAGAGAGAGAGAGAGAGAGAGAGAGAGAGAAGGGGGGTTGTTAATTATAGGAGTAGGTGTGCATGAATGCACAAGAGTGTGTGTGTGTGTGAGAGAATATCTAGTTAGTGGTAGTATTATAGTAGATAGATAGATAGCAGGGGAAAGAAAGAGACAAAGAGGGAGAGAGTGTGGTCATTAGGGGTTGGAAAGAGAGAAAGGGGTGGGGTTTAGGGGAAGGTGGATGAGTAGGGTAGAGGGAGAGTGAGAGAGAGGGGTTAATAAGGGTCAGGGGGATGAGGTGGGATAGAGAGAGAGGTGGAGGAGGGGTTTAGTTATAGGGGTTAGAGTTGGGAGGTGAATGTGTGTGCATAGATAAAGAGAGAATAAGCAAGATTCAAGGGGTTGGGGAAGAGATAGAATGGTGGATGTTAGGGGTAGGTGGATCAGTAGGGAGTTGAAGGGGGGCGAGAGAGTGAGAGAGAGAGAGAGAGAGAGAGAGAGAGAGAGAGAGAGAGACAGAGAGAGAGAGAGAGAGATTAGGAGGGGTTATTAGGGGTAGGGAGATGAGGGTGTTAGGGGAGAGAAAAAGATAAATTTTAAGAGTGTTTGGGGAGGAGTAGTGCAGTTAGAGAGAAGCAGGATATTTTTTAGGAGTGGGAGAGGGGGATGGGGGTTAGGGGTATGGAAGTGAGAGAATGATAGAGGGTGTTAATAAGTGTTAAAGAAAAAGAGGGGAGAGATATATAGAGAGAGTGGTAGAGGGATTAGGGGAATTAGATGTAGGGGTGGGAGTGGTGGGGTGAGTTTATTGGAGCTAGAGAGATCGAGGGGGTTTTAGGGAGTAGTGGGGGAGAGAGAGGGTTGTGGGTTATGTGTAGCTAGAGGTGTAGAGGATTGAGAGAGAGAGAGAGAGAGAGAGAGAGAGATGAGAGATTAGTGATTAGGGGTAGAGGGAGGGGTGTCAGGGAAGAGAAAGGTATAGAGATTAGGAGCTTTAGTGGTTTGGGGTGGAGTAGGCTAGGTAGAGAGAAGGGATTTATAACGTAGGAGTGGGTGGTTGAGAGAGAGAGAGTTAGCAAAAGGAGGGGAGATATAGAGGGAGTGAATGGGAGAGGGAGTAGGGTTATTAGAAGTAGGGGTGGGAGTAGTGGGGTGATTTTGTTTGATCTAGAGAGATTGGGGGTTGTGGGTTATGGGTAAGTGGAGGTGTAGAGGGTTGAGAGGGAGAGAGGGAGAGGGAGATGAGATATTAGAGATTAGGGGTAGAGGGAGGGATGTTGGGGAAGAGAAAGAGTTAGAGATTAGGATATTTAGTGGTTGTGGGTGGAGCATGTTTGTTAGAGAGAAGGAATTGTTAAAATTTAATATGCTAAGATAGAAAATAGCAGCATTACATTCCATTTCACAATAATAGCATATACAGGATCACTGAAGAAACAACAAGCATAGCATAAACACAAGAGACACAAGTTTATCCTGGGAAACCCTCATGGGGTAGAAAACCCAGTAAAGCTTCCTCAATATAGATGACCATCAATATACAAAGATGCAAACCAAAGACATGATCTCCTCCTCCACCATAGAAGACCTCTCCTCCACAAGTGCGCCTCTCTCAAGTGAGTGAGTGTATCAAATGAGGAATACACCACCTCTATTTATACACTACTTCGACTTGTCTTTTACATAAGAACAAGTAGGCTCGTATTTAACCAATGGGTTAAATACCCCACTACAACTGACTGGGCCGACCCCTCTAGGGTGGTCTAATAACCCTTTGACCCACATAACACATACAGGGCCGAACCCCACTAGGGAAGTCTAATAACCCGAGTTACCACATTTCGACGGAGGAATAAACATCTCCGGATATACAATAAGATATTCACGGAGGAATGAAACATCTCCAGAATAATAAAGTACAAATATAATATTCTTTGAAGTTACAATATCTCAACACTCCCCCTTAACGAGAAGGATATTATAACAGCATCTGCACGAGCAAGGAGTCATCAACATCATACATGATACATCTATAAATCATTGGAAGCTTTCTCAACATCATCAGTAACTAAAGCAGTTACTGGAACATCTTCAATACTGGAACATCAACATCTTCAGTACTGAGTCTTTATCTTCTATAGCACTCGAACAACTATAACAACATCAACATCTAGATCCTCACGATCATCAGTATCGTCATCTCACGATCATCAGCATCGTCATCACACGATCATCAACATCGTCAGCATCGTCATCACACGATCATCAGCATTGTCATCACACGATCATCAGCATCGTCATCACACGATCATCAGCATCGTCATCACACAATCATCAGCATCGTCATCATACGATCAATAGCATCGTCATCATACGATCAACATCGTCATCATATGATCATCAACATCGTCATCATACGATCAATAGAATCATCATCTGCATCATCATCATATGATCAACATTTTCCAGGGTGATCAATCCTGCTCTCTTTAGGACATACGTCCATGGATGATGCAATCCAATCATGTACCTTTTGAGCTGAAGTCCAACAACGATCCAGTCCTATCATGTACCTTTTGAATCGAAGCTCAGGGATGATCCAGTCCTATCATGTACCTTTCGAACCGAAGCTCAGGGACGATCCAGTCCTATCATGTACCTTTTGAACCGAAGCTCAGGGACTATCCAGTCCTATCATGTACCTTTTTGAACCGAAGCTCAGGGATGATCCAGTCCTATCATGTACCTTTTGAACCGAAGCTCAGGGACGATCCAGTCCTATCATGTACCTTTTGAACCGAAGCTCAGGGACGATCCAGTCCTATCATTCAATTCTCGGAGACCTCATGTCTACGGCTCAATTCACAGGACCAAAGTTTGAGGATGATCCAATCCCCTTACCTGTTCATTCAGGATTTTGTTCTTGGAGACATCATTTATACAGCTCAATTCAAAGGACTAAAGTTCGAGGATGATCCAATCCCCTCACCTGTTCATTCAGGATTTTGTTCTCGGAGACATCATGTCTACGTCTCAATTCAAAGGACTAAAGTCCGAGGATGATCCAATCCCCTTACCTGTTCATTCAGGATTTTGTTCTCAGAGACATCATGTCTACAGCTCAATTCAAAGGACTAAAGTCCGAGGACGATCCAATCCCCTTACCTGTTCATTCAGGATTTTTTTCTTGGATACATCATGTCTACGGCTCAATTCAAAGGACTAAAGTCCGAGGACGATCCAATCCCCTTACCTGTTCATTTAGGATTTTGTTCTCGGAGACATCATGTCTACGGCTCAATTCAAACGACTAAATTCCGAGGACGATCCAATCCCCTTACCTGTTCATTCAGGATTTTGTTCTCGGAGACATCATGTCTACGGCTCAATTCAAATGACTAAAGTCCAAGGACTATCCAATCCCCTTACCTGTTCATTCAAGATTTTGTTCTCAAAGACATACGTCTACGGCTCTCTTTAGGACTGAAGTCCAGGGATGATCCAATCCCCTCAAGTCCACCAAGGACTTCATTCTCGAAGACATACATCTACGACTCTCTTTAGGACTGAAGTCCAGGGATGATCCAATCCCCTCAAGTCCACCGAGGACTTCATTCTCGAAGACATACGTCTACGGCTCTCTTTAGGACTGAAGTCCAGGGATGATCCAATCCCCTCAAGTCCACCAAGGACTTCATTCTCGAAGACATACGTCTACGAATCTCTTTAGGACTGAAGTCCATGGATGATCCAATCCCCTCAAGTCCACCGAGGACTTCATTCTCGAAGACATACGTCTACGGCTCTCTTTAGGACTGAAGTCCAGGGATGATCCAATCCCCTCATATGTCAATCATGGGTACAAGTATCTTCATCCATACAAGTACATCAAGGCATCATGTATCCTCATCATCAAAACATGTATCCTCATCATCAAAACATGTATATCAAGACATGTATCCTCATCAATAGCATCAAATACATATATCATTAAAGGCATGTATACATCTATCATCAAAAGCATGTATTCTCACTAATACATCTATCATCAAAAGCATGTATACATCTATCATCAAAAGCATGTATACATCTATCATCAAAAGCATGTATACATCTATCATCAAAAGCATGTATTCTCACTAATACATCTATCACCAAAAGCAAAAAATATAAGGGTCCTAAAAAAAAAAAATTCTAAGTAACTAAGTGCAGTAAATAGGTAACCTCATCATTGATGAGACAGACTTGTTACCAGATACTATGATACTCCCCCTTTCAAGGAGAGTTCTTTTGAAATATACCAAGCTTGTCTCGAAAGTATTCAAACTTCACTCGAGACAGAGGTTTAGTCAAGATATCAGCAATCTGATCCTCAGTGCTTATATATTCGAGCTTGATAGCTCCTCTTTGCACCATATCTCGTATATAGAAGTATCGGATCTCTATGTGTTTTGACTTATCGTGGAACACAGGATTTTCAGTCATCTTAATGCATCTTTGATTGTCACACATAATCACAGTGGGATACATTTCTAAGTCAAACACTCCATATAAAATCTTCTGAAGCCATACTGCTTCACAGCTGGTAGAGCAGACAGCCATATATTCTGCTTCAGCAGTACTGAGAGCCACACTAGATTGTTTCTTGCTGAACCATGAGATCATGGCAGATTCAAGACTATAACATCCACCTGATGTACTCTTTCTGTCTGAGACACTTCCTGCCCAATCAGAATCTGAGTAACCATGTAAACGGAGTTCATGACCTCCAAGATAATATAGACCAAAAATCTAAAGTACCTTTTAGGTACCTCACTACATGCTTTGTAGCTATTAAGTGAACCTTTCTAGGTTCTACTAGATACTGACTTAGGGTATTTACAGCAAAGCATATATCTGGCCTAGTATTTGTTAAATGCATCAATGACCCAATGATTTGTCTATATAGGGTTAGGTCCACTAAATACGATGAGTCATTAACTAATAACTTCAAGTTGGAGTCCATGGGAGTGGCCATGGCTTTATACTCCAACATATCAAATCTTTTTAGAAACTTCACAGCATACCTACCTTGATTTAAAAGATTCCTTTTGGATCTTGCCATACTTCTAGACCTAAGAAGTAGTGCATTAATCTGAGATCTTTCATTTTCATTTCTACAGCCATTTTCATGACCTATTTCTCATTCCTTGTCATAAAGAGATCATCGTCATACAATAATGGTATGATAGGTTCATCATCCACAACCTTAAGGTAAAGGTTAGGAACAACTTTACTTCTGGTAAAGCCCGAGCTTTGTCATAAAGCTGTCAATTATCCATTATTCACACTCTGCATTGAGTGATCTTCTGCATATCTATCTGTGCCATCTCTCGTCAGATGGGTCTCCTAATATGAGCCTCAAAATCATTCGAACTCTGTGGTGAGTTCCTTCTTGCATCCATGTCATATGTGTATAGAAGCCATATTCAACCTTGTAGCAAAGGTTGAGATCCACATCACCCATGATGATCATTGAGCTCATCAATTGACTACCGATCCTAGGTACCCATACAGAACCTGATTCACACTTCTTCTTTAATTACATCATTAAGAGAATGGTCTTATCTAGTCCCTTGGAGCAAAACATCTCATCATGATTCTCTTCCTCTTTCTAATAGAATCTCTTAACCACAAGCTTTCTATAGTGTGTTTGATTTGTAAATCTTTTGTTGAACATCCATCGCTTGTTCAGAGTTCATCATTCATCATGATCTTTCCTACAAATCAAAATTAAGTACATGATTAGTAATACTTCATAATCATCATATTGACATGATAACCTATTATGCATACAGATATCATTTACATAGTTATGAAACTATTTTGACCAATACTTTGGCACAACACTTTCCCATATCCTATATGCATACAGTAGCTATCTAGATGCCTTCCATCTCTACTAGAACATACTATCGAGAGTGTGCACAGCTCTTAGCATGTCAGCAAAGAGGTTTCATTCTAGACAAGCAACAATGGAATGTTTGTCCAACTTACCAATCATATGCATATTAGTAGTATATTGTTCAATGCTTTCTGAATGTTTACACTCAGCATGATATATTCTAGGAATACAAATATGCATACAAGCAATATCATTTACTATTTCTAATAACAACTCAAATACTTATCTTTTATGTTTGTGTGGTTGCCTCCCGCTTGATCTTCTGTATGTCTCCTGAACTTCTACTCATTCTGTACCACTGTGCATGCTCAAGTGTACACTAGTGTCATCCTCATGATCTCATACACAAACATACATTCATTAGTATATTCTCAATATTATCAAAACATTCTAATTCTAAATAATCTTGAATATGTACAGTCATGATCATTAGTATTCAGGGTTTCAAGGAAGTCTTCTTTTACTCATGCATATTCTTGTTTGATCTAGTTAGTTAAATCATCAACCAAGATAAGAGACATAATATGCATAAACCCTTGATTACTAACCAATCATAAGAAGTATACTTACATAAGGGATCCTAACACAAGGTAAGATTCTAACATGACATAGGAAAACATACCTGGATTAGTATACCTGCTTAGTTATGTACAACATACCTAAACAATCTCTTCAATGATTTAGAGATCCTGAGCTAGAACCTGCATGTCTCATAGGTTAAACATAATATAACAAAGTCATACATACCTCGTGAGTCTTTGTCTTCATGTTTTCATGGTCATGGAACTTGATTTGTCTTTTGTGATGTACCTGTATCTTGTTAGCAGACAACATCAACCTCACACAACACCATAATGCATAAGTACAATCATATAGCCCTAACCAATGAATGTCTTCGATCATTCACATGCATTCATATTGTTACTAGGGTGATAAGACAATTAATAACATTAATCAAGATTGTACTAATAAATAACATGAAGACAAACACATTATGAACTTAATCAAGAATCAGATTTCAAGGCATACCTGAACCTCCTTAAGTCATACTTGTCGAGACTTTTTGTAGTCTTCTTATGTAAGGCCTTAGCCTCAACTCCCCCTGAAACTTGATCTGGAGCTTGATTAGGGTTTGCTAGAGAAACCCTAAAAATTCAATCTTTGACTTTCACTCTTCTGAATGGATGGAAGAATGTATCTTGCTGAGCTGATCAAACTAGCATTCTTCAATTTTGAAATCTCCAAAATTTGACCCCTCAAAGTTGCCTTCGAAACTTCTGGATCTTCTGGACAGGAACCCGAACTAGGGTTTGATGAATCCCACCCTTCTGTCCAATCAAAAGGTTCGATCCAAGGCTCTAAACTCTTATTTTGTTGAGGAGCTTCCAGCCGAGGTTGCAAACTTCAAAAATTCCAACTTTTGCTAAAGTCCTAATTTTCCATCTTTCTGATCACAATCCTGAACTAGGGTTTGATCAAGCCCGGTGTTTTACCCAAGCAAAAGTTCGATCTTGGTCTCTAAATTTTTCTTTTCCTGAGTATCATTCAGCCGTGGACTCTGATTCCAAAAATTCTAACTTTCTCTGAAACCCTAAATTCCGGAAGCCATGAATAAAGGTGCTCCAAAAATAATTCTATTTTTTGACAGAAATATGTACCTGATTTTTTCTTCTATAACTCTGAAATTTTCACTCCACAGGGTCTAAATTTTTTTTTTGTAGTAGCCTGACCTATCATCTTTCCATCCTAACAGGTCTGACCTCAATTGGATTTTATGAGAGAGAGTTATGCCAAGTGTCACAACGTGACCTATTTATGGGATAATACAGGAGAGCGAAGTTGTACGGCATGCCACATGTCATTGTTTGAACTTTGGCCTCTGAAAACTTTTCCTGAGATATCTCACTCTATTGTCTTTCCATCCTGATAGGTCTGACCTCAATTGGACTCTCTGAGAGAGAGTTATTCCAAGTGTCGTAACGTGACCTGCTTATGGTATAAAATAGGAGAGCGAACTTGTACGGTATGCCACGTGTCACTGGTTCAGCTTCGACCTCTAAAAAAGTTTCTTGAGATAGTACAGTCTGTGTGATACCTGTCACTTTTTACTAAATTTCATTTGGAGCTTCCTAGCCCAAGTTATGACCTTTTTTCCTAGGTCACCTAATTTTCACTGAGACCTGGAAGAGGCAGAAACCCTAACTTGTACTGATCATAACCTACAAAGTACAACGAATTTGAGGGTGCCCTTTGGACACAAGATACCTGGAGATGTTATCTACGACTTGTAAAGGTTTCAGATCCTGAACCTTTGCCAAAATATATTTATAGCGAAAGTTCCACGATGATTGGTTTTTGCTATATAAAACCCTAACCTTCAAATTGTCTTAAGTAAAGCAAGTGTCGTAAGTGCCATACCTTGCCTTCCTTCAGTTTAGCTCTGATACCATGTTAAAATTTAATATGCTAAGATAGAAAATAGCAGCATTACATTCCATTTCACAATAATAGCATATACAGGATCACTGAAGAAACAACAAGCACAGCATAAACACAAGAGACACAAATTTATCCTAGGAAACCCTCATGGGGTAGAAAACCCAGTAAAGCTTCCTCAATATAGATACCAACAATATACAAAGATGCAAACCAAAGACATGATATCCTCCTCCACCATAGGAGACCTCTCCTCCACAAGTGCGCCTCTCTCAAGTGAGTGAGTGTATCAAATGAGGAATACACCACCTCTATTTATATACTACTCCGACTTGTCTTTTACACAAGAACACGTAGGCTCGTATTTAACCAATGGGTTAAATACCCCACTACAACTAACTGGGTTGACCCCTCTAGGGTGGTCTAATAACCCTTTGACCCACATAACACATACAGGGCCGACCCCCACTAGGGAAGTCTAATAACCTGAGTTACCACATTCCGATGGAGGAATAAACATCTCCGGATATACAATAAGATCTTCACAGAGGAATGAAACATCTCCGGAATAATAAAGTACAAATATAATATTCTTTGAAGTTACAATATCTCAACAGGAATGTATAGTGTAGGAATGGGTGGTTAGGGGAGAGAGAGAGAGAGAGAGAGGGAGGGAGTGAGAGGTGGGATGTTTAGTGTTAGTATTGGGGTAGATAGATAGATAGATAGAAAGAGAGACAGATAGAGAGAATGTGTGGGAGAGGGTGGGATTAGGATTGACAAAGAAAAGGGGAGAGAGGATGTGCTTTAAATTGTTTTGGGAGGAAAAAGGGTTGGGGATTAGGGGTAGGTGGACAATTAGTGAAGAGAGAGAGTTAGAGATGAGGTTATTAAAGGTTAGGGGATGAGGTTCTAGATAGAGAGAGGGAGGAGGGGGGTTTGTTATAGGGGTGGGAGGAGGAACGTGAGTTTGTGTGTGTAGATTGAGAGAGTGGGGGGTGTTAGGTAGTAGGGGGGAGAGAGAGAGAACAATGGAGGCTAGGGTTAGATGGATTAGTAGGGGGTTGAGAGAGTGAGAAAGAGGGAGAGAGAGAGATGAGGGGGGGTTATTAGGGGTAGGAGAAGTAGGGGGTTTGGTTGATAAAAATACATAGAGTGTACATTAGAGATAGAGAGAGAGAGGGGTAGTGATTTAGTGTTCGCTAGGAGAGAAAGGGGTGGGGGTTAGGAATAGGTGGATTGGTCATGGGGTGTGAGAGAGAGAGAGCGCGAAGAGGGGCATGATTAGGGGTAGGGGCGAAAATTGGTGTTGGGGTATAAGAAGAGATGGAGATTAGGAGGGTTTGGGGTTTGGGGAGGAGTAGGGAAGTTAGAGAGAAGGGGGTTATAGTTGAGGCATGGGGGTGTGTAATTGGGAGAGAGATAGAGAGAGAGAAGGTAGGGGCATGAATAGAGAGAGAGCAGATGGATGTAGGGAGAGAGAGAGACATATATAGGGTGGATTTGGTTAGTTTTATGAGTACGAGAGGGAGAGGTTGGTTAGGGAGAGATATGGGAATTAGCGGTAGAGAAAGAATGATAAATACAGATAGGTTAGGTATTAGGGGGTTATATAGAGAGAAAATGATGGGGATTATGTGTAGGTGGAGGAGTAAGGGGAGATAGAATGAAAGAGGGTGTTAGTAAGGGTTAGGAGGAGGAAAGGAGAGAGAGAGGGGGGTGATGAGGAGGGTGGTTATTTGTAGGGGTAAGAGAGATAGGTATTTTAGGGATGATTGGGGATATGGGGGAGGACTGTGGTTTGGGTAGGGAAACTAGTAGAGTTTAGGATTTTTGAAGTTTGGAGATGTTTCATGTAGTTTGAGAGAAGGGGGTGTAGTTGAGGAGTGGGGGTTTGGGAACTAGGAAAGAGAGGGGTAGAGAGAGAGAGTGAGTGAGAGAGATAGTGGGAAAGAGATAGAGATAGATATAGATAAGTGGTAGGTGGGAGTGGGTTTAGGAGAGAGATAGGAGGGGGTCAAGGGATAGGGGGAGTAGGAGGGAGTTAAGTAGAAAGAGGGAGTTATGATTAGAGAGAGATAGAGAGGTTAAGAGTAGAGAGAGAAACATATGTTAGATGTAGAGAGAGAGAGAGAGAGAGAGAGAGAGAGAGATATTAGGGTTAGAGTGAGAGTTTGGGGGCTATTATGGGTAGGTGTAGGAGGTACATTGGGGTATATAAAGAGGTAGGGATCATACGTTCTGGGGTTTTTGGACAACAAGGAATTTTGAAATAAGGGGGTATAGTTGAGGAGTCAAGGTGATGTGAGTTCTTGTATAAGAGAGAGAGAGAGAGAGCTGGGTGGGTGATTAGGTGTAGGAGGAGGGGGGAGGTTTGGGTAGAGAAATGGATAGAGATAAGAAACGTTAGGGGCTTTGGGTGGAGCATTGTAGTTTAATAGAAGGGGGTGAGAGAGAGGGGGGTGCATTAGGGGGTTGGAGGACACATAAACTACTGGGGTTCAGGGGTAGGTGGAGGAGTATAGTAGAGAGAAAAGGAGAGAGGGATTTAGGAAGGGTTTGTGAGAGGAAGGGAGAGAGAGAGAGATAGGGGGTTAGTGGTAACATAAGAGTAGGGGTGAGAGATAGAGAGAAAGAGGGAGGGAGAGAAAGAGGGGTGGTTTTTAGTTGTAGGATTAGGTGTGTGTGCATGCACAAGACATACACAGCAAGAGATAAGTGGTAGAGGGAGGGGGATTGGTTTATAGAGATAGGGCATTAGTGGTAAGTGGCGTAGTAGAGGGTGTTTATGGGTAAGGAGATAGATAAAGATCAAGAGGGTTAGGGGTTTGGGGAGGAGCATGCCCACTTTAGAGAAAAGTATATAGTTGAGGACTGGTGGTATTGGGAGTACATAGAGAGATAGAGAGAGGTCTTCTAGTTAGTGGTAGGAGTAGAGAAGGTAGATAGATAGTTAGATAGATAGTGGGGGAGAGTGAGAGAGAGAGGGAGGGAGTGTGGTCATTAGGGGGTTGGGAGAGAGAGAAAGGGTTGGGGTTTAGGGGAAGGATGATGAGTAGGGGAGATGGAGAGTGAAAGATGGGGTTAATAAGGGTTAGGGGGGGGTGGATTAGTAGGGATTTGAAAATGAGAGAGAGAGAGAGAGAGATTTTAGGTATGGTTATTAGGGGTAGGGAGAGGAGGGGGTCGGGGGAGAGAAAAAGATAAATATTGAGAGGGTTTGGGGAGGATAAGGGAAGCTAGAGAGGAGCGAGATATATTTGAGGATTGGGAGAGGGGGATGGGGGTTAGGTGTAGGTAGAGGAGTAGGGAAGAGAGGGAATTATAGATGGTGTTAATAAGTGTTAGGGAAAGGAGGGGAGAGAGATTGAGAGAGAGTGGGAGAGGGAGTAGGGGGATTAATTGTACTAGTGGGAGAAGTGGGGTGAGTTTGTTTGAGATAGAGAGATTCGGTGGTTATAAGGAGTAGGGGAAGAGAGAGAGGGTTGTGTGTTATGTGTAGGTGGAGGTGTAGAGGATTCAAAGAGAGGGAGACGGGGGGTAGAGAGAGGGATATGAGATATTGGTGATTAGGAATAGGGGGAGGTGTGTTGAGAAAGAGAAAGATTTAGATATTAGGAGATTTAGCTGTTTGGGGAGGAGTAGGTAAGTTAGAGAGAAGTGATGTATAGGGTAGGAGTGGGGAGTTATGAGAGGGACTAAGAGAGGGAGGGAGGGATGAATTAAGGGAGGTAGTTATGGGATGGTTACTGTTAGGAGTAGGGAGGAGAGAGAGAGAGAGAGAAAGCTAGGGTAGACATAAATAGGGGAGAGATGGTGGGTTTTAAGTTGTTTTAGGAGGAAAATGGGTGGGGTTTAGGGGTAGGTGGACAATTAGTGGGGAGAGAGAGTGAGAGAGTGGGTTTGTAAGGGTTAGAGGGTGAGGTGCCAGATAGAAAGAGGGAGAAGGTGTGTTTTTTATAGGGGTGGTAGGAGGGAGGTGAGTTTGTGTGTGTGTAGATTGATAGAGTGGGTGGGTGTTAGGTAGTAGTGGGAGAGAGAGAGTAGTGATAGTTAGGGGTAGCTGGATTAGTAGGGGGTTGAGAGTGTGATAGAGAGGGAATGTGATATATTATGGGGGGTTACTAGGGGTAGGAGAAGTAGGGGGTTTTATTAAATAAAATGAGATAGAGATTGGGAGGTTTAGGCATTTGGGTAGGAGTAGAGAAGTTAGAGAGACATTGGGTATAGTTGAGGAGTGGGGGTTTATGGAGTAGAGAGAGAGAGAGAGAGAGAGAGAGAGAGAGAGAGAGAGAGAGGTGGGTATTAGTGATAAGTGGAGGAGTAGGGGAGAGATATAATGATAGATGGTTTTAGCAAGGGTTAGGCATAGGAAGGGATAGAGAGAGATAGGGAGGAGGGGGGTTATTGGTAGAGGTGGGAGTAGTAAGGTGTTTATGTGTGTGTGTGTGAGGAGGGGAGAGAGAGAGAGAGAGAGAGAGAGAGAGAGAGAGAGAGAGAGAGAGAGAGAGAGAGAGAGAGAGATGGTAGTAATGGTTAGGGGAGGACACAAAGAGAGAAAGCGATAGGCTAGTAAGGGTTAGGGAGAGGCCTGGGGGAAGAGAGAGGGTGATGAGGTAGGATTGTTGTAGGTATTGGAGTAGTGGAGTGTGTGTGTGTGTGTGCATTGGAGATGGAGATAGGGGGTTATTTAGAGTACATGGAGAAAAAAAGGGTGGGGGTTAGTGACAGGTGGATTAGTCTTGGGTTGAGGGAGAGAGAGTGAGAGATATGAGGGTGTGTGATTATGTGTAGGGCAGAAAATTGGGGTTGGGGGAGAGGAAGAGATATATATTATGAGGTTTTGGGTTTTTGGGAGGAGTAGGAAAGTTAGAGAGAATGGGGGTATAGTTGAGGCATGGGGGTGTGGAATTGGGGGAGAGAGAGAGAGAGAGAGAGAATAGGGGCATGAATAGAGAGAGAGGAGATGGATGCATGGAGAGAGAGGGGGGTGAGGTTGGTTGGTGGTAAGAATAAGAGAGAGAAAGAGGTGGGTTAGGGAGAGACATGGGGGTCAAGTGTTAGGAGAGAATGCTAGATTTAGAGAGGTTGGGTATTAGGGAATTGAACTATGAGAAAGTGGTCAAGATTTGGGGTAGGTGGAGGAGTAAGGGTGATATAGAAGTATAGAGGGTGTTAGGAAGGGTTAGGAGGAGAAGAGGAGGGAGAGAGAGAGAGGGACAGGGGGGATGAAGGGATGATGGGGGAGGGAAGTTAGTTTCAGGGGTAAGAGTAGGGTGTGAGAGAGAGATAGAGATTTGGCTAATGAATGAGGGTATGGGGGAGGAGTTAGGTCGGGGGAGGGAAGCTGGTAGGGATCAGGAGTTTTGAATTTTGTTGATGGGTAATGCAATTTGATATAAGGGGATGTAGTTGAGAGGGGGGATGGAAGTTGGGAAAGAGATAGAGAGGGATATAGATAAGTGGTAGGGGGGAGTGAGTTTGGGAGAGAGAGGAGGGGGGTTTGGGGTAGGGGGAGTAGGGGGTATTTAGGTTGAGAGAGAGGGGGTTATGATTAGAGAGAGATAGGGAGGTTTGGGGTAGAGAGAGAAGCATAGGTTAGGGGTAGTGAGAGAGATATTAGTGTGAAAGATATAGATTTTGGGTGTTATTAGGGGTAGGGGAAGGAGGTACATTGGGGGAGAGAATAAGGTAGATATCCTGAGTTTAGGTGTTCAACAAAAAACAACAAATTTTGAGAGAAAGGGGTATAATTGATGAGTGAGGGTGTTGGGAGTTGGAGTGGGAGAGAGAGAGAGAGATTTGGGGGAAGTGATTAGGGGTAGGGGGAGGAGAATGTTTGGGGAAGATAATGATGTTTATATAAGGAGAGTTAGGGAATATGGGAGGATTAAGGTAGTTATAGAGAATATTTATATAGTGTAGGAGTTGGTGGTTGAGATTAGCATGAGAGGGGAAGGGAGGGAGAGAGAGAGAGAGAGAGAGAGAGAGAGAGAGAGAGAGGGTGGTCATTAAGGTGTTGGGAGGGAGAGAGAAAGAGGTGGGTGATAGGGGTAGGTGGTCTAGCAAGGGAGAGAAAGTGAGAGAGGGGGCTAGTAAGGGTCAGGTAGTGGACATGGGAGAGAGAGAGGGAGGGAGGAGGGGATTTGGTTATAGTGGTGGGAGTAGGGATGTGATTCTGTGTGTGTAGAGAAAGAGATAGCGGGAGGGTGTTATGGATTAGGGAGAGAGAGAGAGGGGTGGGTATTAGGGGTAGGTGGATTAGTAGAGGGGTTGAAGGAGCAAGTGGAAGAGAGAGAGAGTGTGAGAGTGAGAGTGGTTTATTAAGGGTAGTGGGAGGAGGGGGTTTGGGAGAGTAAAGAGATAAATATCAATAGGGTTAGTGAGAAGTGGAGTATAGTAAAGGAATGGGGGATGTGAAGTAGGGAGAGAGAGAGAGAGTGGGGGGATGTTAGGATGTATGGGTAGAGAGAGAGCGGTGTGGCTCAATGGTAGGTGGATTAGGGGGTTGACCAAAAAGGAGAGAGTGGGAGAGAGTGATGCGGGGTATAGGGGTGGAGGGAGGTAGAGGGAGAGAGAGAGAGAGGGGTGGGGTGGACGGGGGGTAGTGGTAGGGGTAGGAGTAGGGGAGTAAGCATGTAAGAGAGATAAAGAGAAGAGGGATGGGTGTTAGGTGGCTATAGGATAGAGAAAAGATTGGGAGTCAGGCGTAGTTGGAGGAGTAGGGGAGATAATTAATGATAGGGGGTATTAGTAAGGGCTAGGGGGAAGATGGGAGAGTAATAGAAAGAGAGAGAGATGTAAGTGTAGGCGGTTGATAGAGAGAGAGTGGGGGGTTTTACGGATTAAGGAGAGAGCATGGTGGGGGTTATGGGTTAGTGTATCAGTAGGGGTTTTAGAGAGGGAGAGGGACAGAGAGAGAGAGAGAGAGAGAAATGGGGGGGTAAATAGGTGTAGGGGGAGCAATGTTGGGGTAGATAAAGATATATAGATCATGAGGATTAAGGGATTTGAGAGCAACATGACAATTTGAGAGAAGGGTGAGAGAGAGAGAGAAAGAGAGAGGTGGGTGTTAGGGGGTTGGAGGAGAGAGAAAGAAGTGGGTTTTAGGGGTAGGTGGAGGACTAGGGGATAGAGAGAATGAGAGAGTGTTTTAGCAAGGATTAAGTGAAGGAGGGGAGATAGAGATATGGGGAGTTAGTGTTAGTTGTTGGAGTAGAGGTGGGAGAGAGGGGGGTCTATATTAGGGAGTAATGGGAGAGAGAGTGAGAGAGGGGATTAGTAAGGGTTAGGTGGTGGATGTGTGAGAGAGAGGAGGAGTGGATTTAGTTATAGAAGTGGGATTAGGAAGGTGAGTCTGTGTGTAGAGAAAAAGATAACGAGAGGGTGTTAGGGAGTAGTGAGAGAGGGGGGGTGGGGGTTAGGGCTAGGTGAATTAGTAAGGGGTTGAAGGAGTGAGTGAGAGAGAAAGAGAGTGTGTGAGAGTGAGTGAGGTTGGGGGATCGGGGGAGAGAAAGAGATAGATATCCAGTGGGTTAGAGAGAAGTGGGTTATAGTGTAGGAATGAGGGATGTGAAGCGGTTAGATAGAGAGAGAGAGAGTTAGAGAGGGGGGGTGTTAGTATGTAGTGGTAGAGAGAGGGGGGTGGGGGTTATGGGTAGGTGGAGTAGTCGATTGAGAGAGAGAGAGATAGAGAGAGAGTGAGAGGGAGAATATTAGGGGTAGAGGGGTGGAGGGAGTTTTAGGGAGAGAAAGAGATATAGATAAAGAGGGTTAGTTGTTTGAGGAGGAGTAGGGTAGTAAGAGGTAATGGATATATAGTTTAGGAGCATGGGGTTGAGGGTTGAGAGAGTGATATCTAATGCATGGATATTAGGGGTAAGGGTAGAGGAGGGGTGTTGAGGGAGGGGGGCTTATGGATAAGGGGTGAAAGATATATAGAGAGAGATAAAGGGAGGGTTTTCTAGTGTTAGTAGGGGAGAGAGGGAGAGAGAGTGGGATTAGTAAAGGTTAGTTGAGGACAAAGAGAGAGAGAAAGAGAGAGAGAGAGTGGGTATTAAGGGTTAGGGTTTTGAGGATGGTGAGAGAGAAAGATAGGGGTGGATTAATTATTGGGGTGGGAGTAAGGGGTGAGTTTTTATGTGTATTAGAAGGAAAGGGAGGGTATTAGGAAGTAAGAGGAGGGAGAAAGGGGCGGGGATAGGGCTAGGGTTATTACTAGGGGTTTGCGAGAGAGAGAGAGAGAGATATGGTGGGGGGTTATTATGGGTAGTGGGAGGAGTTGATTTTGGGGAGTGAAACTGTAGATATCAGGAGGGTTAGGGGCTTGGGGATGAGTAAGGAAGTTATAGAGGAGGGGGGGCTAGTTGCGGAGGGAGAGACAAAAAGAAGGTTGGTTAGTGGTTGGAGTAGGAGAGAGAGAAAGAGGGGGGTTAGGGAGAGAGCAGGGGGTTATGGGTAGAGAGAGAGAGGTGGGTGTTAGGGGTTGAGGGAGGGAGAAAGAAGTTGGGGTTAGACATAGGTGGAGGAGTAGTGGAGAAATAGAATGAGAGAGGGTGTTAGTAAGGATTACGAGGAGGAGAGAAGAGAGAGGGGGGGGTTATTGGTAGATGTAGTAGGGGAATGAGAGTGATAGATAGATAAAGAGAGGTGGTGGGTGTTAGGGTGTTTGAGGAGAAAGAAAGCAGTGGACGTTAGGCATAAGTGGAGGAGTATGGGTGAGAGAGAATGAGAGAGGGTTTTAAAAGGGTTAGGACTAGGATGGGAGATAGATAAATAGATAGTGAGAGAGATAAAGGGGTTAGTCGTAGTGGGTTGAGAGAGAGACTGTGTTTGGGGGGCTATCATGGACTTGGGGGAGATGGAGAAGGGTGGGGTTTATCAATAAGTGGATGAATAGGGGTTTGAGAGAGAGAGAGAGAGATAGGTGGGGGGTGATTAGGTGTAGGGGAGAGTCAGGTTTGGGAAATTAAATATATATATATCAAGATGATTAGGGGTTTTGGGAGCTAGATGGCCATTTGAGAGAAGGAGGTGATAGATAGAGAGAGGTAGATAGAGAGAGGGGGGGTTGGTGTTAGGTAGTTGGAGTAGTGAGAAAAAAGTGGGTGTTAGATGTACGTGGAGATGTAGGGGAGATAGAGAATGAGAGAGGGTTTTAGTAAGGGTTAGGGGGAGGAGAGGGCAGACAAAGATAATGAGGAGTTGTATTATGGAGTAGGGTGGGTGAGGATTATGTGTAGATGTATGTTTAGGGGGTTTAGAGAGAGAGAGAGAGAGAGAGTTATGGGGATTGATTATGTGGGAGGAGGGATTTTGGTGGAGAGAAAGAAATAGAGATGATGAGGGTTAGGGTTTTGGGGAGGAGAATGGAAGTTTGGGAGAATGGGGTATAGTTGAGGAATTAGGTAGTTGAGAGTAGAGATCAAGAAAGAGAGAGAAGTTGTAGGGTGTAGGGGGATTTGGAGAGAGAGAGAGATGGGGGTTAGGGGTATTAGGAGAAGGGACATTGAGGGGTGATTAGCAGTAGTAGGAGGATGGAAATTGGGGGATAAAAAGAGGCAGGGATCAAGATTTTAGGGGTTTGGTGAGTAGCATGGAATTTTTATAGAGGTGGGTAAAGTTGAGGAGCAAGGGGGTTTAGAGAGAGAGAGGGGGGGTAAGGAAAAGTGTTTACAAGAAAGAGGGGGGGTTAGGTGTAGAGGGTGTTGAAGGGGGGTTATGTGTAGAGAGAGAAATATATGTTAGAGGTAGGGATATATAGAGAATTTAGGGTTTGAGAAAGAGTGATATTAAAGGTATATATATATATATATATATATATATATAGAGAGAGAGAGAGAGAGAGAGAGAGAATTTGGGCATAGGGATAGGATTTGAGGACTAGGGGGTTGAGGGTAGGGATAGTGGGATGAGGATTGGGTGGATTATTGGGAGAGAGAGAGAAAGAAGGCATGTTATTTGTTTGGAGAGGATGAGAGCAATTAAGGAGAAGGGGGTGAATATAGGGAGAGAGAGAGATATGTGGGTAGGGAGGCGGGGGTATATAGGAAGAGAGATAGTCGGGGGGTTGTTGGTTCTAGGGGGTATGGGGATTAGGTGAAACATAAGTAGAAGGGGGATTATGGAGAGAGAGAGAGAAAGGGGGTGTTTAGTCGTAGGATATAAAGAGAGAGAGAGTGGGGAAGGAAGTAAGAGAGGGGGTTAGTAATGGTTATGAGAAGGAGGGGGGGGAATAGAGGGAGGAGGGGGGTTACTTGTATGTGTGAGATTAGGGGGATGAGTGTGTGTGTGTGTATTAGAGATGAAGAGAGAAGGGCGTGTTAGGGAGTAGTGGGGGAGAGAGAGAGTTGAGCATCAGGGGTAGGTGGACTAGTAGGAGAAATGAAGAGATATAGAGACAAAGAGAGAGAGAGAGAGAGAGAGAGAGAGAGATCCATGTGGGTGATATTAGGTGTAGGGTTTAGGAGCGCAGTTTGGGAGATAAGAAGAAACATAGGGAAAATGGGGACTATGCATAAGGGGGAGAGATATAGAGAGAGATAGAGGGTAGTTTGGTTAGTTGTAGTAGGGGTGAGAGATAGGGGGAGTAGTAAGGGTTAGGGGAGGACAAAGAGAGTGGAAGAGAGAGAGTACAGGGTAGTAATGGTTTGGTGGAGGAGGAGGGGAGAGAGGGAGGGAGGAGGTGGTTATTTGTAAGGGTGGGAGTAGGGGGTGAGTGTGTGTGTGTGTGTGTCTTAGAGAGAGAGAGCATGGGGGTTCTTGGGAGTAGGGGGAGAGAGAAAGGGGTAGGGGTTAGGGATAGGTGGATTAGTAGGGGAATGATAGAGAAATAGAAAGTTAGGGAGAGAGAGAGAAAGAGATAAGGGCGATGATTAGGGGTATGGGGGAGGAGTGGAGTTGGGGAGTAGGAGATAAAGAAATGGGGGGTTAGGGAGAGAGATAGGGGCTAGTGTTAGAGAGAGAGAAGATGGGTGTTCGAGGGTTTTGGGAGAGAGAAAGAAATGGGGGTTAGGGGTAGGTTGAGGAATAGGGGAGAGAGGGAATGAGATAGGATAATAATAAGGACCAGGGGGAGAGAGAGTGATAAAGAGAGATGTTAGAGGTAGATATATATAGAGAGGTTAAAGTTAGGGAAAGAGAGAGGGGGGTTATGAGTATAGAGAGAAATATATGTTATAGGTAGAGAGAGATAGAGAGTTCAATAGACAGAGAGAGGGTGGGGTACAAAGATAGATAGAGAGCATGAGAGAGGGAAAGGGGGATGTTAGTTTGTGGTGGGAGTAGGATATAGAGAAATGGGGAGTAAGGGAGAGAGATATGGGGCATTTGTTAAAGAGAGAGAGGGTGGGTGTCTGAGGGTTTTGGGAGAGAGAAAGAAATGGGGGCTAGGGGTAGGTTGAGGAATAAGGGAGAGAGTGAATGAGATAGGTTATTAGTAAGGGTTAAGGGGAGAGAGATAGATAGAGAGAGAGAGAGAGAGAGAGAGAGAGGTTAAAGTTAGGGAAGACAAAGGGGGGTTATGAGTAGAGAGAGAAAGAGATGTTATAGGTTGAGAGAGATAGAGAGTTCAATGGACAAAGAGAGGGTGGGGTACGAAGAGAGATAGAGAGAGCGTGTGAGAGGGAGAGGGGGCTATTAGTTTGTGGTGGGAGTAGGAGACAAAGAATGGGGGAGTTAGGGAGAGAGATATGGGGCTTTTATTAGAGAAGAGAGAGAGGGTGGGTGTTCAAGGGTTTGGGGAGAGATAAATAAATGGGGGTTAGGGGTAGGTTGATGAATAGGGGAGAGAGAGAATGATATAGGCTATTAGTAAGGGTTAGGGAGAGAGATATCTTAGAGGTAGAGAGAGATAGAGAGGTTAAAGGTAGTGAAAGAGAGAGGGGGTTATGAGTAGAGAGAGAAATATATGTTATAGGTAGAGAGATATAGAGAGGTTATGGGTAGAGAGAGCGATGTTAGGGGTAGAGAGAGAGAGATAAATCAGAGGTAGGGGTAGGATGTGAGGACTAGGGAGTTTGGGCTAGGGATAGTGGGATGAGGAATGGGTGTATTGTAGGGTGTGTGTGAGAGAGAAGGGGGGTTATGGGTTTGGGGAGTGTGAGAGAAATTAGAGAGAAGGGGGAGTATATAGGGAGAGAGAGAGAGAGATGTGGTTAGGGAGGTTGGGGTAGATAGGGTGAGAGATAGTCAGGGGCGTTTTATTTATAGGGGTAGGGGGATTAGGTGAAACATAATTAGAAGGAGAGTATTTAAAGAGGGGGGGGGGTGTTTTATTGTAGGAGAGAAAGTGAGAGGGGGGGAAGGAAGTTACAGAGGGGCTTAGTAATGGTTACAAGAAGTAGGGGAGAGAGTGAGAGGGAGTAGGGGGGTTAGTTGTATGGCTGGGAGTAGGTGTTTGAGTGTGTGTTTGTGTGTTAGAGATGAAGAGATTAGGGGGGTGTTAGGAATTAAGGGTATCGATAAAGGGCTTTTCATCAGAGGTAGGTGAATTAGTAGGAGAGAGAAAGATATATATATATATATATATATATAGAGAGAGAGAGAGAGAGAGAGAGAATGGGGTGATATCAGTGTAGGGGTTAGGAGGGGGGTTGGGGAGATAAGGAGTAACATAGAGAGAGACATAGATTATGCATAAGGGGGGGAGATACAGAGAGAGATAGAGGGAGGGTTGGTTAGTGCTTGTAAGGGAGAAAGAGAGAGAGGGGGGCATAGTGAGGGTTTGGGGAGGACAAATAAAATTGAAGAGAGAGATTAAGGGTTAGTAATGGTTCAGTGGAGGAGGAGGGGAGAGAGGGAGGGTGGAGGGGGGTATTTGTAATGGTGGAAGTAGGGGGTGAGTGTTTGTGTGTGTGTTGGTGAGAGAGATCTTGGGGGTTCTAGGGAGTATGGGGAGAGAGAAAGGGGTAGGGGTTAGGGATAGATTGATTAGTAGGGAGTTGAGAGAGAGAGAGATATAAGGGGAGTGATTAGGGTTTTGGGGGAGGAGTGGATTTGGGAGATATAAAGAGATGGAGATAATAAGGGATAAGGTGTTGGGGAGGAGTAGGATTCTTAGAGAGAAGGGGTGTACAGTGGAGGAGCTTGGGGCATAGAGTTGGGAGAGACAGAGAGAGGGTGTGGTGTAGAGAAAGAGAGAGAGGGGGGGGGTTTAGTTTGTGGTGGGAGTAGGAGATAAAGAAAGGGGATGTTAAGGAGAAACATAGGGGGTCAGTGTTAGAGAGAGAGAGAGAGAGAGAGAGAGAGAGAGAGAGAGAGTGGGTGTTAGGGGATTTGTGGATAGAGAAAGTAATGGGGTTTAGGTGTACATTGAGGAGTAGGGGAGAAAGGGTGTAAGAGACGAAATTAGTAAGGGTTAGGGGGATGAGAGAGAGAGAGAGAGAGAGTCATGTTACAATGTAATTTTCCACCTTGTGAGCATCAGCATTCTTTGGCCTGTAGGATACATTTCACTGACTTAGATCCATTTTATATCCTTCAGACATACTATTTCCTCATTTTTCCTCTTACCCACTTGTTGCATCACTATAACAAGCATACCCACGAGTTGCATCACTATAGTCCGTGGGTAGCACGTAAAATGGTAAAAATCACTAGTTAATTACTTTTTACTCCCAAAAAGTGGTTATTGGGTGACCTTTGACCCTCCATCTGCCCAAGTAACGTCTCGATGTGTCCTTTCATCTACCTTTGGGAGGACTATATATTGAGCACATATGGCTTATGGATAGGAGGAGAAAGAAGAGCAAGAGAACTCTAGTGGATTTTTTCACTATCTTGAGTCTACACTCATTGATCCTTGTAGTTATGAACCCTTTATGTTCACCTTCCAAACTCCTACCATAGTTCGAGTTTGCCATTCATGGAGGATTGAAGTGGTGGAGGCACAAGTGGATTGTTCCAAATCTTGGTTCAAATTGGTTGCTGGTAAGAGGTCATATCACATTGTACTTCTTCTTGTTTATTAATAGAAATACTCATATTCTCGTCCATGAATGCTGTAAATGTTGTTTATCTTACATTGGGTTGCATTTACTTGTTATATCATGGGCCATTTCTATTGATGATGTTAATGTCATTTATATATTATATGTACTTGTTGTATATTGGCTGTCAAGACTAATTTGCAGATTCAAGTGCATGGATTGGAAAAACTCCAACGGGGATCTACATCAAATGTTTGGATCGAGGTTGGATACATTCTCCATTATCTTAGCATTGTCACTTATAATAGCATAGTTCTGGGAATTGAGTTAATTTCTGGTAGTCAGCTGTTTGTAGTGGTCTCCCAAGCCATAGTGAGTTTTCTCCAACATAGAAATGGTGACTTCGTTGGGGAAAACATCCATTTTTGGGGATTTTTTTTAGCATTAGTCCATATTTAGAGTTGTTGTTTGTCGAAGATCTGTGTCACTGATTGGCCGTTAAGATACACTATAGAAAACTTGCTTTTTCTGAGCCATTGGACTCTTTGTTTGCCCATTTTCCTTTCCTCACGCACAGGCTAGCTTAGCTCTACCCATGTATACCGGCCTATATTTACACTGCTACTCGCGGGTACCCACAGGTATTCCTTTGATAGTAGCGTACAACTCTGACTTTTGTTGGTTTATGAATATTGGTTGTTGCTAGGTTGGTTTTGGTTGATCCTGAGTCTTTGTTGGCCTGTTTCTTGACTGTTCCATGCCTTGGTTGTGACCAGAACTCTTCTTTTCTCTTGGTTGAGCCTTGTTGGTCTTTTACCCATCTTTGGATTTATCCCTGTTGGTTTTTTCCTTTTGAGCTCATTCCTTTGGCTGTCTTACTATTTGGTATTTGCTTGGTTGTCTTAGTGATCTCCTTGGCATATCAATGACTAAATAGTAGGATTTTGCTTGCATTTTTTGTTTCTTTATATTGAAAAATGAAAAAAAAAGACGTATAGTTTTGCATTTTCCTTTTGTTTATAAGAGAAAATACAAAAAAAAATTGCTTTCATGTATTGCATCATGCATTGAGTGCTTGCTGCTTTCATTTAGGTTCTGATTGTGCATTGAAAACATAAAAGGATTGCATTTTTTTTTCAAAATCATTGGGTTGATTGTGCATGTTAGTGACATTGTTTTATTGGATAGATGAGTCTAGGATTGGGCAATTTTGCATACTATTGAGTCATACACATCATTAGTTTCATGACCATATATTCCAAATCCATTAAAATTAACACTAAATCTTAAAATTGATTAGAACAATTTTATTTATAGGGTACACCAACTAGCATAGGTTTAGAGTCTTGGAATAGATCATTGTGAGTTAACAATCCAAGACTACTACATGAAACATTAGGTGTCTGACCAGGGAGTGGTGGAATCCAAGGTATATATCGGTGTTCTCAGGAAGCTCTACTCAAACCAAAGTTAAGTATGAGGTCACGGGAGGTTGGTTGAAGGGATATCCCTCTGATACAGGTTGAACGTGGGAAATATTTCTAGGGTTTGTTCGTATCTGGGGGTACCGGAGGTTCATCCTCTTGTGCTTCGGGCTTAGCTACCCTACCCATTCGATGGATCCCACCTACGACTGTCTCCCTGAGCATTGGTTATATTGCGGTGACCATAGTTTCCTTACCTAGGTATCGCATAGGGTACTTGTAGTGGTTATGTTATTTGTGTCCTAAGTCAGATCTTGATTGGACAGCATAGTTGTGTTTGTACAGTGGACTTGACCCTGTGTACGCAGTGAAGCTTGGGTATCTCTGTAACTGACTTTGTTACCTCCAGCTATAGTTTGGGAGTCTCAAGCCTCTCCTAGGCGAGACATACCGGCTCTAGTGTCAGGAGCTCCTTTAGCCACTTTGTTTGTCTGCTCTTGGTTGTAGTTTCTTTAGGTGTGTGCTTTTGATTTACTGTTTTTGATCTATATTTGGTTGTAGGAGACGTTGTGATTTTATATTCTCTTTGGAGATATCGTGGCGTGGAGTCCTACTCTCCGTCATTCTCGTCAGTTAGCTGGTTTAAAACCGAACGAGTTTTCACGTCGTGATGCTCAAGGACGTCGGCGGGCTCCCTCTGAGTCTTCAGATTCTTACAAGACATACATAGCCGACATTATGACGGTTGCACATTCCAACATGGAGAACATCCCCATGATTCCATCGGGTGGATTCGAAGATACTTCAGACACCCCCACACCTCGTGAGGCCTGGGGGGGTGATCCACCTGATACTCAACCTAGTTCTATTTGGACCAATACACTCGAGAATGATCCATTCGATCCTTCGAATCCAGATAATTATCTTTATGGGATGCCTACCTTACCTGAAGACAAAGACGATGATCCTGTGATCAACATTAACCCATTCTCGTATAGTATGCCCCATTTCAGCACAGTTGATCCTCCCACTACTTTTGGTAGTCATGCTAGCACTAGTCATGGTGTTAGCAACACCGCACCCACTGGGGGAAATACCCTCACCGGGGGTACCACATTGTCCACTAACGCACATAATATGAGGACTAGTCATAATCCTGCTAACAATGCTAATGTTGGAAGAAGACCGCCTCCTAGGACTTCCCAACCCAATAGGAACACTATTTGAAACACGACTCACCATCCACCACCTAACACACATATTTCTACCCATCAACCTAGGACCACTTTCGCAAATGTTAATGCTCCTCCTAACTATGGGGGTGGAAAAGTACCACACACTTTTTCATCCACCACCGCTACTAGTAATGCTAATGTAGGAGGTGGGAATATATCTTATCCTCAATATTATAACGTCACCATTCTTGCTACTAGTAACACCAATGTTGGGGTTGGGAATACTTCTCATGCTTTGGGTCACCACATGACTTCTCATGCTAATCCTAATGTTGGGGGTGGGAACATACCTCACCATTATGGTCATTACAACTCGGTTCCTGCTACAAATAGTACGTATATTCCCCATACTTATGGTGGCAACCCTTACTACAACACAGTCAGTGCTGGCCACCAGTTCAACTTATCTCAATACGATGCACAAAACACTCATATACCTGCTTACTCTCATACGGGTCACGTCGGAGGAGGTTATCAACCTTATGGCCATGGTCAAGCTTATGGTTGGCCAAGTCCTCATTATCAACCGTTTAATGCTCATGGTCAAGCTTTTGGTCCACCTTATAATCCGGTTCCGTTCAACCAACCTTTTACGGGAGCTTATAATCAAGCTTTCTAGCCGCAGCTCCCGTTCTTTGCATGTTTGAATCTTCCAGATCTTTCAAAGCTCACAAATTATCCGGTATGTCACGACCCTAGTTTTCCCCCGATCCCTACCAAGCTCCCTTCAGACATTCCTAAGTTTGAGGTGGTGAGGATCTAGGTGATCATGTCACAACATTTCACCTTTGGTGGTCCTGCAACTCATTGAATCATGATTCTATTAAATTACGACTATTTCAACACACCCTCATAGGGGTAGCTGCGAAGTGGTATGTGGAGTTTCCTAGGAACACCTATAAGGGATTCAACAAGATTGCTTTGGTTTTCTTAGACCATTTCCAGTTGCTAGTTCGTTATGATACTAGTACTGAATTGTTGTCTACCTTCCATCAGAATAAGGCCATACATATTTTTGACCACATTCAAGAGTGGCATCGGCGGAAGACATTAGTGAAAGCCAACATTCCTCCAGAGTTTCTGTTGGAATGGTTCCTTAAGTCTCTACTCCCATACATTGCTAAGGATGTTTTGATGTCTGGCATTGTGACTGAGGAACAAGCCATCTTGAAAGTCCACTAGTTAGACCTACTATACTCTTAATCTGGCATTTTATATGACATTAATCTTGATGCACTGAGAACATGACATGAGCCTACGTCAGTTCCTGGACCACATGCCGATGTCATCGTGGGATCCACAATCACTCACCCTATAGACTTGGTAGCTAATCAAATGCAAAATTTGTCACTAAACCAGTCTACTCCTGGACAAGTTCACAACTTGTCCACTTCCACTCCGTCATCTGATGTACACAATGTGCAATCAACGAAACCGTTAGGTAACCAACAACCTGGTGGTAAGAAAAAGGGGAGAAACAACCGTAGGGGTGGAAACAATGGAAGTAACGATAATAGCAATCGCAATACTCCTTGTAAAGAGAATTCCAACCCTCCTCGAGAAGGAAAAAATACTGGCAAGGATCGTAAACCTAGGCATAAGGTGAAATTTCCTTACAAGCTATGTGGGGAAGATCATCTTACTCACTTATGTCCTTGAATTGAAGAAGCATCAAAGCATTTGGCACAGAGTCCAGCTGTGTTGAAGGATCCCCTTCCTCATTGTCAAAACATGGCTTAGCATGCTCCCACCACTGGTTATGGACCTACTGAAACGGCAACGTCTTCTTCCAATACTAGTGGTTATGGATGTGTGAACATGGTTCAATCGGAGGTTTTTGTTGCTACTCATCAACGCAATTATGGTCCACCACAACCTAATATGGGGAGTGAGCCTCCCCCTCCTCCTGACAATTCCTTGCTTATAGAGAAGCCCTCTAATGTGTTGCGGATACCAAAAGGTGTTCTCAAGTGCTCTACGCATAATCCTAATTCTCAAGCCACCCAAAACTACTCCATTGTAGAATATTTGGGCCAAACTCCATGTGCCATGTCAGCTCTTGAAGTTTTGCAGGCCCGTCCTTCTCAGAAGCATGCCCTTTGAGTGCATTAGGAGTTTAGGATGGGGGAAATCCTAGTGTTATCAATTTTGGTACTACTGATGTACAACCTCGCTTACCTTACCATGTGGCTTTTCAAATCCAGGTGTTGAGCCTTTAGAGTTTTATCAAATGTACTATGGTTGATGAAGGTGCTTCCACGTCAGTAATGTTGTTAACTTGTTGGAAATCTCTTGGCTCTCCTCCTCTACTCACGTCTAGAACCACGCTCACTGCATTCGACGGTCAGTCATTTAAGCCATAAATAATTATCCCTTCCCTTGTTGTTTCTTTGGGAGGTAATTCTGTGCCTATTGAAGTCGAGCTAGTTGATGTGCCCATCGACTACAACCTGTTACTGGGTTAGAATTGGATGTATGCTATGAAGGCTATCGCATCCACTATATTCAGAGTTATTTGCTTTCCTCATGAAGGAAAGATTGTGACCATAGATCAACTATATTTTGTTAACACTCCTTCCACAGCATCCACAGGATCCATGGTCCCGCAAGTTACTAATTCTCAGCTGGCAACTGGGAACATAGGTGTTGGTATGTACCCTTCATTGATGGGAACTTATAGTCTTTTGGAACCTGTGAACTTTATCGGAACCATTTCCAATGATGCGTCTCCTTCTTTGCATAATATGCCATTCTGGACTTCCTATTGTACAGATCCATGGACTTTACCATCCATGATTCCTACATCTGGAGACATTACGCACATCTGGATGTCTGTGCCCTTGTCTGTCGCTGAGCTTGCTTACAAGCATATTCAACAAGCAACTGTAGAACTGGATCTCTCTTCTTCCCAAACAATCAAAGAATATCTTGTTACATTGCGAGTTTGGGTAGCCAACTCATCTTGTTCACACGATTGCCTTGATGATACTTTGCCATCTGATGAAACTATTATGGAGGCCATGTGTGGTAGTGAGAGGCCTTGGGAGGATATGCATCATCTCTCTTATTTCCTTCCCAACCTTGAGCTCATTGAGCAAGAAGAGTTTAGGATGACTCTAGCAGAGATGGTTAGTCACCTTGTGGCTCTTTTGGAGTCGCATGATGTTTTTGTGGAGGGGAATATGGCCAATATTTCCCCAACCATGTCGATCAACATCTCTCGTACTCCCGAAAAACTGGAGAATGTCTACATCGGTGTTGATTGCACTCCTGAGGAGATTGTTATTTACACTGAATTGTTTATAGAACTCTGGGAAGCTTTCGCCTAGTCCTATGAGGAGATTCCAGGAATAGAGCCCCACATTGTTGAAAATGAGATTAGAACGTACCCTAATGCTAAACCGATTCGACAATGCTTACGTGATGTGAACCCTAGGAAGGAAGCTGCTATCAAGGCAGAGGTGGAGAAACTACTCAAAGCTGGTTTCATCTACCCTGTTCCCCTTACCGAATGGGTGTCAAACCCCATTCCTGTGGATAAGAAGTAGGGAACGATCCATGTATGCACCAATTTTAGAGATTTGAACCATGCATGTCCAAAAGACAAATTCCCCATGCCATTCATTGATCAGATCTTGGATGCTTGTGCGGGAAGTGAGATGTTTTTCCTTCATGGATGGCTTCTTAGGCTATAATCAGATTCAGATCAAACTCATGGACCAACATAAGAGGACATTCATTTGTCCATGGGGAACATTTACATATCAGAAAATGCCCTTCGGCCTTAAAAACGTCGGAGCTACGTTTCAGCGAGCCATGACCTACACCTTTCATGATCTTAAGAATATTATGGAGGTTTTCTTGGATGACCTTATCGGCCATTCTCGTAAGAGAGTGGACCACCTCAAGCACCTTTGTATGATTCTCGAATGATGTATACACTATAAAATTCAATTGAATCCCAATAAATGCATCTTCGCTGTAAGGAATGGTCACCTTCTAGGCTTCATAGTTTCAAAAGAGGGTATTAGAGTCGACCCTCTAAACGTTGAGGCAATACTTCAATTGCCTCCTTTGCATAATCTGTTACAACTTCAGAGCCTCCAAGGGAGAGCTAATTTTCTGCGTCAATTTGTAGTCAATTATGCTAATATTACCAAAGGTTTCACGTGCTTATTGAAGAAAGACACACCTTTTATCTGAGATGAGTGAGCCCAGCATTCTTTCGATGTCCTTAAGAAAGCTTTGGTATCGGCCCTGGTGCTTAGTCCACCAGACTTCACATGAGATTTTATCATTTATGTGGCCGCATCTCAAGAGACGATTGGCATGGTCTTGGTTCAGGTGGATGATGCGCTCATCGAGCATGTTATCTATTACCTCAGTTGAAATCTAGTAGACGTTGAACTAAGATATACTCACATTGAAAAGCCGGCGCTTGCGACTATCCATGCATTCTAGCAGTTACGACATTACATTTTGCTTAGAACAACCACAGTAGTAGCTCACATCAATCCATTTCAGTTCGTGCTATCATGATGCCTTATAGGGTGGAAGTATAATAAATGGATTGTGATCCTTTAGGATTTCAATCTCAATTTTGCTTCAAAAAAATCGGTGAAATCATTGGCGTTTGCTGAGCTTATGTCATACCTTTAGAGACTTGATGAGGATGTCATTCATGAAGATTCCTTTGTGGATGAGAACTTATTTCTTATCTCGTCCGAGGACCCTTGGTATGGGGATGCCATTGTATATCTCCAAACTTTGAAGTTTCCTTCGCATTATTCATGAGACGAGCGATATCGTGTGAAACATCATGCTAAAGACTATACCATCGTCAGTGACACTTTGTATTGCAGAGGAAAGGATTCCATTCTCCATAGTTGCTTAACTCACGAAGAAGCAGAGCGGGTGCTTAATGATTGCCATGTAGGGGCGTGTGGTGGTCACTTATCCGGGCTTGCTACAGCCCAGCATATTATGCCAGCTGGTTATTTATGGCCTTCAATCTTTAAGGATTGTGTTAATGCTATGAAGAGATGTCACCCTTTCCAGGTGTTTTCTCAGAACATATGCTCGCATCCAATGCCCCTTCATCCAATTGTCACCATCGGTCCCTTCACTAAGTGGGGGGTGGATTTCATGGATTGCAAACCAGCTTCGTCTAGGGGGCATCACCATATCATAGTGGCCATGGATTATTTTTCCAAATGGGATAATGCCATGCCTACCGTAAAAGCCGACGGTGCTACTGTAGCCCATTTCGTGTTCAATCAGATTATCACTCGATTTGGTATCCTGAAAGAGATTGTCACTAACCATGGCAGTCACTTTCAAAATAAGATGATGGAGGATTTGTCTCTCAAGCTTGGGTTTTGTCAAGAACACTTATCTTCCTACTATCCCCAAGTGAATGGTCAAGTTGAAGCAGTTAATAAGTCTCTGAAGACCATTCTCCAACGTACCATCCAACAAAGCAAGAAAAATTGGCACATCATGTTATATCCTGCTTTGTCGGCATATCGAACCGCAGTCAATACTGCCACTGGATTCTCACCGTTCCAGCCATTTCGCGGTGTGGAGTCACTTTTTTCGATTGAATGTGAAATCCCTTCGCTTAAACTAGCCATATATCTCCTCCCTGATACGACAGATATTGAGCAACGTTGAGATGCTGCTGTGGCCATAGATGCTAACAAACATCATGTCAAGGTTCAGTATGATAGGTCTGTCCATCCCCAGTAGTATGCTGAAGGTGACTTGGTCCTCTTATATGACCAAGCTAAAGAACATCTATGAGGAGGGACATCTACCCTCGGACTAAGCCCCAGGACTCTCTCAAAGAAGAAGCTACATAGGATGCTCCCATACCCAAAGTTTTTTGCCTTCCCTTCTTTGCATTTTGTCATTTGTGTCTTCATAGACACCAGTAATGTGGTACACCAATAGAATACTATAGGCTGCATGCATTGTGATGCATAGAACATCACCGGCCTAGATGCCTGGTGCAGAGCTTTGGATCTAGTGATCCGCACTAAGGTAGCCACAATGATCTTCATGCTTAGATCTACTATGGCATTGATGGGCACCTGACTTCCCACTGATCGTGTGTCTTTGGGACAATACTGCGCGATGTAATCATGGATGGTGATCCCAGCACCCATAATACGAGACCGAAGACTAGCCACCTCACCTCAATGGGACAAACCGGTAATGAAGTAGATGTCTTCCACTTCCAGTGTGAGGATTTGCCCATTGAGACTGAAGTTTTGTGCATCAACATCCCAATAGTCGATCAAGAGGCAGAGTAGTAGGTTTTGGGCCCTCAAACCCCCTATACTCCATAATTTTTATAACCCACATGCTTGCAATTCCTACTATGCTTGCACATCATGGTGCACAGCCTCATCTACTTGGTCATGCTCCCTCTCCCTCCACTCTAGAACCATCCTAGAGTGAGAAAAAACAAGGATTTTAGTCAATTTCATTTGCAAAATCAACTACATGGCCATACCCGCGGGCTAATTTGTATACAGGTTCGAGTATGCACAGTCAACCTATTCTTTGACTACGCATATCGTGCCCTACCTATGACCCGCATAGTGATAGCTCACGGGTTGTGCCGAATCCATTTAGGGCTTGGCCAAACTAAAAATCCCACTGCTGAAAACTAAAATGAAAGCATTGAAATGAAAGGTATGGATGAGACTACCAACCTGCTCTAGAAAGTTCGAGGAATGGTCGCTTGTAGCTCCCAGAATCGACAACTAAACTTTCAGGTGAAAACTAACCACAAAGCTTTAAATGGGTGAATAGTAAAAATGAATTGTAAATTGTAATTTTGTATTACTATTTATAATTTTCTAGACCCACTTATCTATAGTTTTTACCATTTGATGCCGTTATGGACTAATATAATGTCTTGGAGTAGTATTTTTTAATCATATTTCTTCCGCGAAAGCTGTTTTGGACCATTTCACACCTACGGCAACTACGTTTCACACCTGGCATATAGGTTAGATGCCATTTCCATGTGCATTATGCATTTGACCTTTTGACCATTTTCATAAACCCTAGGTGTGACACCGCTTCGTAACTGACATGGAGCCTTCACATTGCTATATAAGTGTCATTATGTGGTGATAGGGCTTTTCCAAACATGGGTACCCTACTTAGAAACCCTTTGTGCATTCTGGTGCCCATGCCGTTGTTTGTCCTTAGGATTGGGAGTCCTTTGTAGTCACGCCATGACATTGCGATGAAGACTCATACTCTACTTTATCTTATGATGGCCATCTACCTTAAGGACTCCCCTCAGTTATATCATGTTGTGATTACATTGCATCATCCTGCTTGCCCCTTGAGCCTTATGCTGGCTCCCGCTTACTTAGTTGTTAGCCTGGTTCCTGAGCACTTTTCCCTTTCAATCCTTGTAGAGCTTCCATTTTTCCTTCACAATTTGATCACTCTTTTGACCCTGAGGGAACACACCCCCGAGTGTCCACATCCTGCATGCACTTCCTTGCATTGATCATAGGTATGTTCCATTGCTTGGGACTAGTCTGCTCGCTATTTGACACTCGTTCCCTCACTTGTTGTACTATAAGCAATTTTATTCTTTTTCAAGCTTTCCCCAAATATGAAAAAGACCAAAAAAATCAAATATTCCAAAAAGATGGATGGGATTATGGTTACTATTTCGTGTTGGCAGTTGTTTTGTCACCTTTGAATAGAGCATTCATTCCACTCCATATACTATGAGTCGGGACTATAGTTGGACCTTAGGAGCTGTACTTGTATCTCAGTTTCTCCATTGATTGGTTAAGCTTCCAGTCATTATGGAGCCCTTTGTGATGCCTCCTGAATTGCACAGTTTATATTGAGTCTATCCACCTGCTCATGCTCTTGTTCAAAGGAATTCCTGAAACTAGTGTTGGCCACTCCTCAGATATCTTGACTATTGCATGTCAGTCATCCTTATTGAGTTAGTCCGTTTCACCTAAGTTCTTCCAAATCTTTCAATGTAGCTGGTACCTCATGCTGGTTGATGGGGGATCCCTTACTGCCCTCCTTCCACCGAGTCTCATTCCATTGACTTCAACCCATTTATTCTGGGACTTGAGGCTTAGAGTTCGATTGAGTACCTTGAGGCTTGCAGTCATTAGTGGCAGGTTCTCTCACCATCGACAGTTTTGGGAATACATCAATGTCCCCTGATCAATGGATTCATCCTAGTGTTCAACTTCAACTCATTTATTCATACTCCGATGATTTTGCTCTGTGCCTTGATGCCCATTTTCATTATTGGTGGGTCATCTCATGTCTGTTAATGATATACATCATTGATTGGTAATCAAAAGATGTCACATCAGGTTTGACTTCAACTCTTTTAATCACTTGATGGGACTTGCACTGTCGAAGACTTATGTAGAAGACCCCAGGCGATGGTGGCATTCAGTATGCTACCTATGACTTTGAATTTCCATCTGAGATATCACCTCTCAGATATCAGCAGTTTATGCCTCTAGTTTGCACCAGTTGTTTTATTTTTAGCAGGAGACCATATCTTACTGTAGAGGGATCATGGCTATGATCACTTATGACAGATATCCATTATGTACTGCCTATTCATGGCCATTGTATCAGATTGTTGTACTATACTGACATGTATTCAGAGATACTATTGTACTATGACAAGTGAGCTTCTCTTTCCACTTGTGTTTCCATCACTCCATTTCTGAGTTTTATAATGTATTTTGGCCATCATAGCATCAGTCTCTGACCTCACACATTAGGGGGCATCTATTACAATGTAATTTTCCACCTTGTGAGCATCAGCATTCTTTGGCCTGTAGCATCCATTTCAATGACTTAGATCCACTTTATATCCTTCAGAGATACTATTTCCTCATTTTCCCTCTTACCCGCTTGTTGCATCACTATAACAAGCGTACCCATGAGTTGCATCACTATAGCCCACAGGTAGCATGTAAAATGGTAAAAATCAATAGTTAATTACTTTTTACTCCCAAAAAATGGTTATTGGGTGACCTTTGACCCTCCATCTACCCAAGTAACGCCTTGATGTTTCCTTTCATCTACCTTTGGGAGGACTATATATTGAGCACATATGGCTTATGGATGGGAGGAGAAAGAAGAGCAAGAGAACTCTAGTGGATTTTTTTCCTATCTTGAGTCTACACTCATTGATCCTTGTAGTTGTGAACCCTTTATGTTCACCTTCCAAACTCCTACCATAGTTTGAGTTTGCTATTCATGGCGTATTGAAGTGGTGGAGGCACAAGTGGATTGATCCAGATCTTGGTTCAGATTGGTTGCCGGCAAGAGGTCATATCACATTGTAATTCTTCTTGTTTATTAATATAAATACTCATATTCATGTCCATTAATGTTGTAAGTGTTGTTTATCTTACATTGGGTTGCATTTACTTGTTATATCATGGGCCATTGCTATTGATGATGTTAATGTCATTTATATATTATATGTACTTGTTGTATATTGGCTGTCAAAACTAATTTGCAGATTCAAGTGCACGGATTGGAAAAGCTCCAATGGAGATCTACATCAAATGTTTGGATAGAGGTTGGTTACATTCTCCATTATCATAACATTGTCATTTATAATAGCATAGTTCTGGGAATTGAGTTAATTTCTGGTAGTCAGCTGTCTGTAGTGGTCTCCCAAGCCATAGTGAGTTTTGTCCAACACAAGTAGGTGGGTAGAGGGAAAGGAAGAGGGAAAGAGGGAGGGGGGTTAGTTGTAGGGGTAGGAGTATGGTAGTAAGAGATAAGGGGGGGTATTTTTGAGGAGTAGGGGGTGTGTATTTTGGGGAGAGAGAGAGAGAGAGAGAGCCATGCATAAAGAGAGATGGGGGTGGGGAGAGAGAGAGGGAGGTGGGATTGTTAATGTTCATAGTAGGGGAGATAGAGAGAGAGAGAGAGAGGGTGGGTTTATGGTAGACAGAGAGAGAGAGGGAGAAAGGGTGTGTTTTAAGTAGTTAGTGGAGATAGGAATAGGTGGGGATTGGGGTAGGTGGACAAGTATGGGGGAGAGAGAGTGAGAGAGGGATTTAGTAAGTATTAGGGATGTAGGTGGGAGATGACAGAGAGAAGCAAGGTCAGTTATAGGGGTAGGATTAAGGAGGTGAGTGTATCTATGTGAGAAAGAGAGAGAGAGATGTTAGGGTAGGCACGAGAGTAGGGGAGAGAGAGAGTGATAGAGACCTTTAGTAATGATTAGGGGTAGGAGGGGAGAAAGAGAGTGAAAGAGATCTTTAGTAATGATTATGGGTAGGAGGGGAGAAAGAGAGACAAAGGAGGGGTTTAATGGTAGGGGTGTGAGTAATGGCGTGCGTGGGGGGTGTTAAGGAGTAGGGGAAAAGAGAAAGGTGGAGGTTATGGGTTGTTGGATTTAGGGATTGAGAGAGACAGACATACAAAGTGATAGAAAGAGAGAGATGAGGGGGTGGTGATTAGTGGTAGGGGGTGGAATGGGGTTGGGGAGGAGGGGAGTAGTTAGAGAGAGTTGATATATAGTTTAGGAACAGGTGGTTTGGGGTAGAGAGAGAGAGGGAGAGAGAGAGAGATGAAGAGGAATAGAGATTAGGGGTAGGGTAGAGGAAGAGTTATAGTGCAGGTAGGGATTGTGGGTAAGGGGGGGGATATATAAAGAGAGAGATAGAGTGGGAGTGGTTATTGGTATTACGGGAGAGAGGGAGAGATAATGGGGGTAGTAATTGTTAGGGGAGGACATAGAGAGAAAGAGAGTGAATGGGGTTACTAAGGGTTATGAGGAGTAGGTGGAAGAGAGAGATATGAAGGGAGTATTTTTTCAAGTGGTCGTACTGGGATGAGTGTGTGTATGCTAAGGAAAGAGAGGTGGGTTGTTAGGGAGTAAGTCGAGAAAGAAAGGGGTGGTGTTACGAATAGGTGTAATAGTAGGGTTTTGAAAGAGAAAGAGAGAGAGCCGAGGTTGGGGTTATTAGAGGTAGGTTGGAGGAGTGGAGTTGGGGGAGAAAAAGAGATAGAGATGAGGAGTGTAGGGTGATAGGGGATGAGTATGGAAGTTAAAGAGAAGGGGGGTATATTTGAGGAGACTAGGTTGTGGAGTTGTGAGAGAGAGTGGAGGTTAGTTGCAGAGAGATAGGGGGTGGTTTGGTTAGTGTTTAGAGTAGGAGAGAGAGAAAGAGGGTGGGCTAGGGAGAGAGACGGGGTATGGTTAGAGAGAGAGAGGGAGGGTGTTATGAGGTTTGGGGAGAGAGAAAGCAATGGGGATTAGGCCTATATGAGAGAGAGGGTTTTATGAGGTTTGGGGAGAGAGAAGGCAATGGGGACTAGACCTAGGTGGAGGAGTATATGAGAGACAGAATGGGAGTGGGTGTTAGTAAGCATTAGAGAGAGAGGAGGGGGGTAGTTGTAGGGGTAGGAGTAAGATTAGGGGACTGAGTGTGTAAGAGAGATAAATAGAGAAGGGTTGGGTATTAGGAGGTTACAAGAGAAAGAAAGTAGTCGGGGTTAGGTGTAGTTGGAGGAGTACGGGAGAGAGTAAATGATAGACGATATTAGTAAGGGTTAGGGGGAGGAAGGGAGAGAGAGATAGAGAGAAGGGTTAGTTGTATGTGTAAGAGAATGGGGGTAAGAGAGAGAAAGAGAGTGGGGTGATTTTATGAATTAGTGGGAGAGATGGGTGGGGGTTATGCGTAAGTGGATGAGTAGGGGTTTTAGAGAGAGAGAGAGAGATTTGAGGCTTATTAGGTGTAGGGGGAGGAGGGAGGTTGGGGTAGAGAAATCTATAGAGGCCATGAGGGTTAGAGGTTTATGGAGGAGAATGATAGTTTGAGAGAATGTGCTGAGAGAGAGAGAGAGAGAGAGTTGGGTGCTAGGGGGATGGATGAAAGAGAAAGAGGAGAGGTTTAAAGGTAGGTGGAGGAGTATGGGGGAGAGAGAATGAGAGTTTTAGCAAGGGTTAGGGGGAGGAGGGGATAGAGAGAGATGGGGGATTTTGTGGGTAGCAGTAGGAGTAGAGGGTTAGAGAGAGAGAAAGGGGGCGCTATATTAGAGATTAGAGGGAGAGATAGTGAGAGAGGGGGCTAGTAAGGTTTAGGTAGTGGACATGGGAGACAAAGGGAAGGAGGAGGGGATTTAGTCATATAGGTGGGATTAGGGAGGTGAGTCTATATGTGTAGAGAAATAGATAGTGGGAGGCTGTTAGGGAGTAGGTAGAGAGAGAGAGAGGGGTGGGGGTTAGGGGTAGCTAGATTAGTAGGGGGTTGAAGGAGTGAGTGAGCAAGAGAGACAAGGAGTGTGTGTGAGAGAGTGAGTGAGAGAGATAAAGAGTGTGTGTGAGATAGTGAGGGGTGGTTATTAGGGGTGGGGGGAGGGAGGGTTGGGGTAGAGAAGGAGATAGATATCAACAGGGTTAGAAAGAAGTGGGGTATAGTTAAGGAATGCAGATCTAAAGTAGGGAGAGAGAGAGAGAGGGGGGGTGGTTAGGATGTAGTGGTAGAGAGAGGGGTGGGGGTTATGGGTAGGTGGAGTAGGGGATTGAGAGAGAGGGAGGGAGAGAGAGTGATGAGGGGCAATGATTACGGGTAGAGGTGTGGAGGAATGTCCAGGGTTATAAAGAGATATAGGTTAAGAGAGTTTGTTTTTGGGGGAGGAGTAGGGTAGGAAGAGATAATTGATATATAGTTTAGGTGTAGCAGGCTGAGGTTTGAGAGAGAGAGAGAGAGAGAGGGAGAGATGGAGATCCAAAGTAGGAATATTAGGGGTAGGGAAGAGGAGGGGTGTTGGGGGAGGGGGGGATTATGGATCAGGGGGAGATATGTAGAGATAGAGGTAGATGTAGGGTTTGTTAGTGTTACTAAGGGATAGAGGGAGAGAGAGTGTGAGTAGTAAAGTTTAGTTGAGGAAAAACTGAGAGAAAGAGTCAGAGTGGGGGTAGAAAGGGTTAGAGGGAGGAGGATAGAGAGAGAGAGAGAGAGAGAGAGAGGTAGGAGTGGAGTAGTTGTCAGGGTGGGAGTAGTGGCTAAGCGTCTGTGTGTGTTAGAGAGAAATGGATCGTGTTAGAAAGTAAGTAGAGAGAGAAAGGGGTGGGGTTAGGGATAGGTTTTTTAGTAGGGGTTTAAAAGAGAGAGAGAGAGAGAGAAAGAGAAGGTGGGGGTTGATTAGGGGTATGGGAAGGAGTTGATTTAGGGGAGAGAAGGTGATAGAGATTAGGAGGGTTAAGGTTTTTGGTAGGAGTAGGGTAGTTGCGGAGGGAGAGAAAGAGAGAGGGGCCAGTTAGTTAGTGTTGCAAGTAGGAGAGGGAGAAATAGGGGGTGTTAGGGAGAGAGAAAGGGGTTATGTGTAGAGAGAGAGGGGGGTGGACATTAGGGGGTTGAGGGAGTGAGAAAGTAGTAGGGTTTAGGCGTAGGTAGAGGAGTATGAGAGAGATAGAATTAAAGAGGGTGTTAGTAAGGATTAGGGGGAGGAGGGAAGAGAGAGAGAGGGGGGATAGGGGGAGAGAGAGAGAGAGGGGAGTTATTGGTATGGGTAGGAGTAGGGAAGTGAGTTTGGGAGAGAGATAAGGAGGGCCGATGGGTTGTAGGGTGTTTGGGGAGTGAGAAAGGAGTGGGGGTTAGGCGTAGGAGGAGTAGGCGAGAGAGAGAGAATGAGAGAGGGTTTTAGTAAGGGTTAAGACTAGGGGGGGGAGTAGATAGGTAGGTAGATAGATAGAGAGAGAGAGAGACATGTAGTGTTTAATCGTAGGGTTTATAGTAGGGGATAGGAGAGAGAGAGAGAGTGGGGGTTAGGGGTAAGTGGATGAATAGGGGTTTGAGAGAGAGAGAGTTCGGGGGTGATTAGGTGTAGGGGGGGAGTGAGGTTTGGGTAGTGAAAAAGATAGACATTGGGAGGGTTAGGGGTGTGAGTATTTTGATTCACAGTAGATCCTGGAGCTATGGAGAACCTCACAAAATCAAATAATTTGCAATAACTAGCAAAATAGCTTGAAAGGAAGAAAAATTTACACACAATGTGAACTAAAACTTGGCATTATCAGTTTGTCTAACATGTGAAAATGTTTAGAACAGGTTTTTATTACATCATGGAGAAATTTGAGAGCATTAGATAGCTCAAGATGAGTGTACAATCTAAATTGCCAAAATTGGCCTCAATCCTCCCTGGGTGGGTCCAACTCAGTCCTAATCATCCAAACCAGTCATGAATTCTGGTATGAAGATGGCTGAAGCATGTTGGGTCATAAATGTGTCCAAGGCATGTGTGGGTGAGCAAATAGAGGTGTGTGGGAGGTCCAATGAAGCAATAAATGCTCCAAATCTAGCCAAAAATGGGCAAAATCCACCCAAGCACTCCTAGTCAACATAGATTCCCCAATTCAAGGAAGGAGAATGCTCCTGCATTTAATGAGGGCACACTTGTGGAAAAAACTAGAGTTTGGGTGAGCTGGTTTGCTTAGAAATAGGTTTGAACACTCTTAAAAGTGGATATTTGACCAACTAAAGTCAACTAGTCCAAACTATGGTGTAATAATTCACATGTGGCAATAAAATTGACCAAGGTTATGGACTATGGTACTAAGTATGGATTACTATTCTAATAGCCCCCCTTAACCAGAACTTAGTACATCTCATGAAATTAAAGTGGGAGGCCTTGGCAACAAAGGCTCAAGTCACCTCATTACAAATAAAAATTTTATTTGTCCATGTAAATTGAGGACAAGAAGTAAAACCACATGGGATAAAAACTTCCCTCTAAAATGGACATGGGGCTGAACCTGCAATAAAATTGCAGTAATCACCATCCATCACTCACTCCAAGAAAAGCTCTCAAGTGAGTGAAGGTCTTCTCATTAAAACACTTGGTGAAAATATCAGTAGTTTGCTCGGTGGATGGGAAATACTGCAAGGAAATCACTCTATCATACACCAAACCCTGAGTGTAGTGCATATGGATTTCAATGTGCTTTGTTCTCTGCCTCTATAGTGGATCAGTAGATATCTTGATGGCACTTTTATTATCAACCCAAATGTTGGTTGGAGAATCAATAGCAACACCAAACTCTTAAAGAATACCTTGAAACCAAACACACTGTGTGGTTGCGTTCACTGCTGCCCTGTACTCAGCCTCTGCTAATGAAAGTGAAATAGTGTGCTATTTCTTACTTGAATAGAAAATGGGACCTTCAACAAACATGAAAACAAAACCTGAAGTGGACTTTCTATCAATGGTATCTCTAGCCCAATCGGAATTAGAAAATCCAGCTAGTTGTAGTGAAGAACTAGCTGCATAGTGTACCCCAAAGCTCTTTATTCCTTGGACATATTTAAGAATCCTTTTGGCTTCCTTCCAATGGATCTCATGTGGCTACTTCATATATATTTCTACAACACTTACAACATAAGACAAATCAGGTATTGTATGTGTAAGGTACAACAAACTTCCAACTAGCTACCTGTAGAGTGTGCAATCCAACAATGGAGAGTCTTCAAATTTACCTAGTTTTATGCCTGAAAGGAATGGGAACTTGGATGACTTACATTCAACCATTTTAAACTTCAATAATAGGTCTGAAGCATACTTATATTGACTCAGTAATATGCCTCTCTCAGTTTTCTCAATTTTCAAACCCAAAAATTGCCTTAGCAATCCTAGGTCGCTCATGGCAAATTCACTGTGCAAAGATACTTTGATTGAGCCAATTTGTTTGTTGCAGCTCCCTATAATTAAAATATCATCAACATATAGTACAATGAACTAAAAATTATCATCAAATTGCTGCAAATAAACATTTGGATCAGACTTGCATCGAAAGAAACCAATTGAGAGCAAAAAAGCATCCATTTTGGCATACCGAGCCCTGGGGGCTTGCTTGAGTCCATAGAGTGACTTCTTCAACCTACAAACAAGTGAGGGATCCTCTTGTAAACCTTCAGGTTGCTTCATATAGATCTCTTCCTATAGCTCACAATGTAAGAATGCACTTTTAATATCCATATGGTGAACTTCCCAACCCTTACTAGCTGCCATGGCTAGAGCTAGTCTAATTGAGTCCATCTTTGCAACCGGTGCAAAGGTCTCTGTATAATCCACACCATGGATTTGTGAGTAGCCCTTATCCAATAACCTAGCCTTATAATTCATATCAGAACCATCAGCAACACGTTTGGTTCAAAAAATCCACTTACATTGCACAAGTTTTCTCTTTGGAGGAAGAGGCACTAAATCCCATTTTTTGTTCTCTTGGAGAGATTGGAATTCTTCTTGCATTGTTGCTATCCACCTTGGATCATGATGAGTTTCCTGATATGATGTTGGATTAGATCCAATAAACATATAACAATGATCAGCAAGTTCACTTTCATTTGCAAAGGAAGCATTGATTGCTTGAGATCGAGTTTTCCTAGGCTCTTGGGGATTGCTTGCCAATTCACCTACAGCTTGTATGATTTTTTCAGCCCACTTGGGCCTTGATGGTGACTCATGTACAAAAATTTCATCTTCAGCCATGTCATCTTCAGCAATATCAAAAAAATCAGAACATGAATCATCACTTATTTTATTAAGGTTTGGAGGAGAAGAGCATTCCCCCGGTGCAAGCTCAAAATCAGGAATTGGTTCTTCTTCGAATTGCACACTTCTCTCAATGAAAGTTTTGAGTGTGGATGTGTCAAAGAGCTTGTAACCCTTTGTGTCTTCACCATATCCAACAATGATACATTCTCTACTCTGTGGCTCTAAATCCTTCCTCTTTTCTGATGGAATTCGAGCCCATGTTCTAGATCCAAAAATTCTGAAATTTGACACATTTGGTTTTTGGCCAAACCATGCCGCATAGGGGGTTTTACCTTTGACTAATTTGTGAAAGGATCTATTATGAATATGAACAGCACAATTGATGGCTTCAGCCCATATCTTAGGTCATAGATCCCTAGCTTCAATCATGCAAGTCGCCATCTCTTTGAGAGATCTATCTTTCCTCTCTGCCACACCATTTTGCTGAGGTGTGTAGGGGATTGAATGTTGCATTTGGATGCCACATTCCTCACAAAGATGATGAATGTTATTATTCACATACTCCTTTCCATTATCACTCCTAAGGATTTGTATCTTATGACCACTATGATTCTCTAGTAAGGCCTTCCAAATATTCAATTTCTCAAACACTTATGATTTCAATTTAAGGAAGTATACCCAACAGAATCGAGAGTAGTCATCTATGAATGTGAGTACATACCTTGATCCACCATATGATGGAGTGGGAAGAGGACCAATGGGGTCTAAATGTACCAATCCAAGTGGTTGAGTGGCTCTCATTTCCATTCCCTTCTCATAGTTGTGCTCTAGATGCTTTCCAACTACACAACCCATGCATGCACCATTTGAAGACTTGATTTCAGGAAGCCCTTATACCATCTCATCCTTGTGCAATGTCTGGAGATATTTGTAGTTCATGTGGCCAAACCTTTCATGCCACAGCTTGGAGGTCTTGTTGGCATGAGAGACAAGAGGATGGTCACTAGAATTTGGAATAAAATTGGAGAATTTGTACATTCTCTCTTGATGATTAGCAAACCCCACTACCACAACTTGATTTGAAGAAATTTCTGAGATTTCTACCAAATCTGGAGTAAATGTTACTCTCTTAGCTTCTCCTGTATGGGTCATTTGATAAACTGATATCAAATTTTCATCCAATGAGGGTACATAGAGCGCATCACTAAAATAGCCATGCTCCAAGTTAATCCTACCAATCCCCTTGGTCTAGATTTCTGAATCATCTCCCATTTGAACTGTTGGGCCACCATTCGAATGCATAGAAGAGAAGAGCTCTCTGGATGAAACCATATTCCTGGAAGCTCCTGAATCAATGATAAAGGATGAGGGATTCGAAATACCTGCTACCAAAGCATGACACTTCTCCTTATTGTCAGTATTTGAGGTGCTTTCTTTCTTCCTTGCACCCTCAGCGACTGGGATGTTGTTCTTCTCCAGCAGCTACTCCATTGAGTCAATGGTTTTCTTCATACATGAGCTCTCTGGATGCCATCCCTTATGACAATAGGTGCATTTGGTCTTTTCCTTTCCCTTCTTGTCCTTCTCCTTTGAAGGATTTGAACTTCCATCTGTAGGCTTGGTTTGATCAAACTTCCTCTTCTCTGGCTACTTCGAACCCTTTGCTTTTTGCTTGTCTTTGGTAACATTCAAAACACCCATTACCAGTGCTTGGTCCTTTGATTTTATGGTGCCCAGCTGAACTAGTTTGTCATGCTCCTGAGTGAGACACTCCATGAAGGTTGCTAGAGATGGGATTTTCCAATTTTGAAGGGTCATCTTGGCTGAGTGGAATGTGCTAACAAATACAGAGAAATATGGCCCTAGCTTTGACTTTATTGATAGAATCAGTTGTTCTTCCTTCTTAACAATACCACATTGTTGCAACTAAAGTACCAATGACTTCAATTTGGTGAAGAATTTTTGGATTGTTTCAAAGTGAGCTGGGCTCAAGATGATGAGCTCATTGTCAAGTTGGTGGCCTCTTAGTTCATTAGTCTTCCCAAAGAGTGATTCAAACTTCACCCATACTTCATTGGGAGTCGTTAGACTGTCAATGTGAAACAAGAGTTCCCTTGAAATGCTCAGGCACAACATACCATATGCTTCATCAAGTCGATTGTAATACTTGGATTTCTCTACAGTTGAGTTTGGTTCTGCCTCTGTGCCCATGGTTACTCTATAGATACCTTTCAATCTCAATTTGATAACCATATCAACCTTCCAGTTGAAAAAATTGAAGGGAGTGAGCAACATTTGGTTGGCTTCCATGATTGCTGCATTGGTAAGAAAACTGTTGAAACACCTACGAAAAACACTCGATTTTTATCTGGAAATCCTCACTAGAATGTAGTTCAAACGCTTAAGGAATGATATGCCACTCACTAAATCCACAAGGCTCTGATACTATGTGAGTATTTTTATTCCCAGTAGATCCTGGAGCTATGGGGAACCTCACAAAATCGAATAATTTGCAATAACTAGCAAAATAGCTTGGAAGGAAGAAAGATTTACACACAATGTGAACTAAAAGTTTGCATTATCAGTCTGTCTAACATGTGAAAATGTTTAGAACAAGTTTTTATTACATCATGGAGAAATTTGAGAGCATTAGATAGCTTAAGATGAGTGTACAAGCTAAATTTCCAAAGCTGGCCTCAATCCCCTCCAGGTGGGTCCAGCTCAGTCCTAATCATCCCAAATAGTCACGAATTCTAGTGTGAAGGTGGCTGAAGCATGTTGGGTCATAAATAAGGCCAAGGAATGCATGGGTGATCAAATAGAGGTATGTGGGAGGTCCAAGGAAGCAATAAATGCTCCAAATCTAGCCAAAAATGGGAAAAATCCACCAAAGCGCTCCTAGTCAACAAAGATTCCCCAATTCAAGGAAGGAGAGAGCTCCTGCATTTAATGAGGGTGCACTTGTGGAAAAAACTAGAGTTTGGGTGCGCTGGTTTGCTTAGAAACAAGTGTGAACACTCTCAAAAGTGGATATTTGACCAACTAAAGTCACCTAGTCCAAACTATGGTATAATAATGCACATGTGGCAATAAAATTGACTAAGGTTGTGGACTATGGTACTAAGTATGGATTACTATTCTAACAAGGGGCTTTGGGAGCTACATGGAAATTTTATAGAAGGGGGGTGACATATAAAGAGAGTTAGAGAGAGAGGTTGGTTGGTGTTAGGTGGTTGGAGGAGAGAGAAAAAAGTGGGGGTTGAGGAATACGTGGAGGATTAGGGGAGATAGAGAATGCAAGAGGGTTTTAGTAAGGTTTAGGGAGAGGGGGGGCAGAGATAGATAATGGGGGGTGTATTAGGGAGTATGTGGGGGTGAGGATTATGGGTAGGTGGATTTTTAGGGCATTGAGAGAGAAAGAGAGAGTTTTGGGGGTTGATTAGTGGTAAGGGGAGGAGGGAGGTTGGGGGGAGATAAAGAGATAGATATCATGAGGGTTAGGTGTTTGGGGAGGGAGAATGGAAGTTTTAGAGAATGGGGTATAGTTCAGGAATGGGGCACTTAGGAGTCGAGCGAGAGAGAGAGAGAGAGAGAGAGAGAGAGAGAGAGAGAGAGAGAGAGAGAGAGAGAGAGAGAGAGAGAGAGAGAGAGAGAGAGGGAGAGAGAAGTGCTAAGGGATAGTGGGATTTGGAGAGAGAGGAGAGAGAGGAGGATTAGGGGTATTGGGAGGAGGGACATTGTTATGGGAAGTGGGAGGATGGATAATTGGGGAGATAACGAGGTAGGGATTAGGAGTTTAGATTTTTAAGGAATATCATGGAAGTTTGAGAGACGTGGGTATAGGTGAAGAGTGTCATGGAGAGAGCAAGGGGTTATGTGTAGAGAGAGAGGGGGTGGGTGTTATTGGGTTGAGGGAGAGAGAATGAAGTAGGGGTTAGGTGTAGGTAGAGTAGTATGAGGGAGATAAAATTAAATAGGGTGTTAGTAAGGATTAGGGGGAGGAGGGAAGAGACTAAGGTGGGGGATAGGGATAGAGAGAGAGAGAGAGTGGGGGGGTTATTGGTAGGTGTAGGAGTAGGGGAGTGAGTTTGGGAGAGAGAAAAGGAGGGTTAGTGGGTTGTATTGTGTTTGGGGAGTGAGAAAGAAGAAGGGGTTAGGCATAGGAGGAGTATGGGAGAGAGAGAAAATGAGAGAGGGTTTTAGTAAGGGGTTAGGACTAGGAGAGGAGTAGATAGGTAGATAGATAGATAGAAAGAGAAAGAGGGATAGTGGTTAATCATAGGGTTTATAGTAGGTGCTAGGAGAGAGAGAGAGAGAGAGAGAGAGTGGGGAGGCTATCAAGGATTAGGAGGAGACAGAGAGTGGTGGGGGTTAGGGGTAAGTGGATGAATAGGGTTTTAGAGAGAGAGAGATTTGGGGGCTGATTTGGTGTAGTGGGAAGTGAGGTTTGGTAGAGAAAAAGATAGACATTAGGAAGTGTTTTAGGGGTTTTGGGAGCTACATTGAAATTTGAGAGAAGGGGGTGACAAATAGAGAAGGCTAGAGAGAGGGGGGCTTAGTGTTAGGTGGTTGGAGGAGAGAGAAAAAAGTGGGGTTTAGGAGTGCATGGAGGATTAGGGATATAGAGAATGTGAGAGGGTTTTAGTAAGGGTTAGGGAGAGGAGGGGGGAGAGATAGAGAATGGGGAGTGTATCAGGGAGTATAGGGATGAGGATTATGGGTAGGTGTATGTTTAGGGGGTTGAGAGAGAGAGAGAGAGAGAGAGAGAGAATTTTGGGGTTGATTAGTGGTAAGGAGAGAAGGGAGGTCAGGGGAGATAAAGAGATAGAGATCAAGAGGTTTAGGTGTTTGGGGAGGAGAATGGAAGTTTGAGAGAATGGGGTGTAGTTGAGGAGATGGGGCAGTTGGGAATAGAGAGAGAGAGAGAGAGAGAGAAGTGGTAGGGAGTAGGGGGATTTGGAGAGAGAGAGGGGAGGACTAGTTGAAGTGGGAGGAGGGACATTGAGGGACGATTATGGTTAGTGGGAGGTTGGACATTAGGGGAGATAAAGAGGTATGGATTAGGAGTTTAGAGTTTTGGGGAATATCATGGAAGCTTGAGAGACGTGGGTATAGTTGAAGAGCAAGGGGGTTTAGAGAGAGAGAGAAGGGGTAGGGATAGGATGTGATGATTAGGGGGTTGGGGCTAGGGATAGTGGGATGAGGAGTGTGGTTGATTGTGGGGAGAGAGAAAGATAGAAGGAGAGTTATGGTTTTGGGCAGAATGAGAGCAATTAAAGAGAAGGGGGAGTATACAGGGGGAGAGAGAGAGAGAGAGAGAGAGAGAGAGAGAGAGAGAGATGTGGGTAGGGAGGTGGGGGTATAAAGAGAGATATAGTTAAGGGGTTGTTAGATGTAGGAGGTAGGGGAATTAGGTGAAACATAATTAGAAGGGGGATTATGGAGAGATGGAGAGGGAGAGATAGAGAGAGAGGGGGTTATTTAGTGGTCAAAGAGTAAGAGATAAAGAGAGGGGGGAGGGGGGGAAGGAAGTTGGAATGGGTTAGTAATGGTTATAATAAGTAGGGGGGAGAGAGTGAGAGGGAGGATGAAGGGACAGAGGGAGGGATGAAGGGGGTATTTGTAAGGGTGGGATTAGGGTGTGTGTGTTTGTTTGTGTGTTAGAGAGAGACATCATGGGGGTGTTAGGGAGTAGGGGGAGAGATAAAAGGGTAGGGGTTAGGGATAGGTGGATTAGAAGGGGGTTGAGAGAGAGAGAGAGAGAGTTATAGATAGAGAGAGAAGGGGAGTGATTAGGGGTATGGGGGAGAGAAAGAGATAGATATTAGGAAGGAGTTTTGGGAGGATTAGGGTAGTTAGAAAGAAGGGGGGAGCTAGTTGCATAGGGAGAGATAGAGAGAGGGGTAGGTTGGTTAGTCTTGGGAGTAGGAGAGGGATAAAGAGGGGGAATTAGGGAGAGAGAAAGGGGCTATGTGTGGAGAGAGGGAGTGGGCATTAGGGGGTTAGGGATAGAGAAAGAGAGGGGGTAATAGAGAGAGAGAGAGAGAGAGGGGGGGGGGGGAGTTATTGGTAGGGGTAGGAGTAAGGGAGTGGGTTTGGAAGAGAGATAAGGAGATGTAGTGGGTTGTAGGGTGTTTAGGGAGTGGGAAAGCAATGGGGGTTAGGCATGGGAGGAGGAGTAGGTGAGAGAGAGAGAATGAGAGAGGGTTTTACTAACGGTTAGGACTAGGAGGGGAGTAGATAGATAGAGAGATAACGGTTAATCGTAGGATTTATAGTAGGGTCTAGGAGAGAGAGAGAGTGGGGGGGCTATCAGGGATTAGGAGGAGATAAAGAGGGGTGGGGGTTAGGATTAAGTGGCTGAATAGGGGTTTAAGAGAGAGAGAGAGATGGGGGGTGATTAGGTGTATGCGGATGTGAGCTTTGGGTAGAGAAAACGATAAACATTAGGAGGGTTAGGGGTTTTGGGAGCTACATGGCAATTTGAGAGAAGGGGTTAATAGATAGAGAGAGATAGAGATAGAGGGGGGTTTGTTGTTAGGTGGTTGGAGGAGAGAAAAAAAAGTGGATTTTATGAGTACATGGACGATTAGGGGAGATAGAGAAAGCGAGCTGGTTTTAGTAAAGGTTAGGGTAAGGATGGAGGAGAGACAAAGAATGGGGGGTGGGGATTATTGGTAGGTTGGAGAGAGAGAGAGAGAGTTTTGGGGGTGTATTAGTGGTAGGGGGAGGAGGGAGGTTGGGGAAGAGAAAGAGATTGAGATCATGAGGGTTAGGTGTTTGGGGAGGAGAATGGAAGTTTTAGAGAATGGGGTATAGTTGAGGAATGGGGTAGTTGAGAGAGAGAGAGAGAGGTTAGGAGTAGTGGGTGGAGGGACATTCATGAATGACTATGGGTAGTAAGAGGATGGAAATTGGTGCATATAAAGAGGTAGGGATTAGGAGTTTAGAGTTTTGCGAAATATCGTAGAAGTTTGAGAGAAGTGGGTATAGTTGAAGAGAAGGGGAATGGGGAAGCATTTTACAAGAGAGAGGGGGGTTAGGTGTATGGGGTGTCAGAGGGGGGTTAGGGAAGGAGAGAAGGGGGCTATGAGTAGAGAGAGTAAGATATTTTAGAGGTAGAGAGAGATAGAGAGGTTAGGGGTAGAGAGAGAGAGAGAGAGAGAGAGAGAGAGAGAGAGATAAATTAGGGGTAGGGCTAGGATGTGACAACTAGGGGTTGGGGTTAGGGATAATGGGATGAGGCATGCATGGATTGTAGGGAGAGAGAAAGAGAAGGAAGGTTATGTGTTTGGGGAGGATGAGAGAAATTAAAGAGAAGGGGGAGTATATAGGGAGAGAGAGAGATATGTTGGTAGGGAGGTGTGGGTAGATAGAGAGAGAGAGATAGCTCGGGGGGTTTTATCTATAGGGGGTAGGGGGATTAGGTGAAACATAAATATAGGGGGGATTATGGAAAGAGAGAGAGAGAGAGCATGAAGGTGTTTAGTGGTAGGAGAGAAAGAGAGAGAGGGAGCGGGGAAGGGGGAAGGAAGTGAGAGCGGGGGTTAATAACGGTTATGAGAAGGAGGGGAGAGATAGTGAGAGGGAGGATGGGGGTTAGTTATATGGGTGGGATTAGGGGGATGAGTGTGTGTGTGTGTTAGAGATGAAGAGAGCATGGGGGTGTTAGGGAGTAGGATGAGAGAGGAGGGTTGGTTTTTAGGGGTAGGTGGATTAGTAGGAGAGACAAAGAGAGAGAGAGAGATACAAGCAGGGTGATATTAGGTGTAGGGGTTAGGAGGGCGATTGTGGAGATAAGGAGAAACATAAAAAGAAGGTGGCAATTATGCATAACATAAAGAGGGAAGAGAAGCGGTGTTTGTTAGTGTTACTAGGGGATAGATGGAGAGAGAGTGGGAGTAGTAAAGTTTAGATGAAGACAAATAGAGAGAAATAGAGAGAATGGGGGTAGAAAGGGTTAGGGGGAGGAGTGGAGTGAGAGAGAGAGGGTAGGAGTGGACTAGTTTTCAAGGTGGTAGTAGGGGTTGAGTGTCTATGTGTGTTAGAGAGAAATGGCTCATGTTAGGAAGTAAGTAGAGAGAGAAAGGGGGTAGGGTTAAGGATAGGTTTGTTAGTAGGGGTTTAAGAGAGAGAGAGAGAGAAAGAGAAAGTGGGGGGTGATTAGGGGTATGGGGAGGACTTGATTTGGGGAAGAGAAAGTGATAGAGATGATTAGAGTTAGGGTTTTTGGGAGGAGTAGGGTAGTTACAATGAAGGGCGGAGCTAGTTGCTGAGGGGAGAGACATAGAGAGGGGTTGGTTGGTTAGTGTTGCGAGTAGGAGAGGGAGAAATATGGGGTGTTAGGGAGAGAGCAAGGGGTTATGTGGAGAGAGAGAGGGGTGGGTAATTAGGGGGTTGAGGAAAAGAGAAAGAAGTAGGGGTTAGGCATAGGTAGAGGAGTACGGGAGAGATATAATTAAAGAGGATGTTAGTAAGAATTAGGCAGAGGAGGGAAGAGAGAGGGAGACCGAGGGGATAGGGGGGAGAGAGAGGGAGAGAAAGAAGGGGCTTATAGTTAGGGGCAGGAGTAGGGGTGTGAGTTTGGGAGAGATATAAGGATGGGAAGTGGGTTGTAGGGTGTTTCGGGAGTGAGAAAGTAGTGGGGGTTAGGTGAAGGAGGAGTAGGGGAGAGAGAGAATGAGAGAGGGTTTTAGTAACGGTTAGGACTAGGACAGGAGTAGATAGGTAGATAGATAGATAGAGAGAGAGAGATAGTGTTTAATTGTAGGGTTTATAGTAGGGTCTAGGAGAGAGAGAGGGGGGGTATCAGAGATTAGGAGGAGACAAACAAGGGTGGGGGTTAGGGGTAGGTGGATGAATAGGGGTTTGAGAGAGATGAATAGAGTTGGTGGGGTGATTAGGTGTAGGGAGGAGTGAGGTTTGGGTAAAGAAAATGATAGACATTAGGAGGATTATGGGTTTTGAGAGATACATGGAAATTTGAGAGAAGGGGGTGACTTATAGAGAGAGCTAGAGAGAGAGGTGGGTTGGTGTTAGGTGGTTGGAGGAGAGCGAAAAAAGTGGGGTTTAGGCATACGTGAAGGATTAGAGGAAATATAGAATTTGAGAGGGGTTTTAGTAAGGGTTAGGGTGAGGAGGAGGGGAGAGAGAGAATGGGGGGGTGTATTAGGGAGTATGGGGGGTGATGATTATGGGTTGGTGGATGTTTTAGGGGGTTGAGAGAGAGAGAGAGAGAGAGTTTTGGGGGTTGATTAGTGGTAAATAGAGGAGGGAGGTTGGGGAAGATAAAAATATTAAGATCATGAGGGTTAGGTTTTTGGGGAGGAGAATGGAAGTTTGAGAGAATGGGGTATAGTTGAGGAATGGGGCAGTTGGGATGAGAGAGAGAGAGAGAGGGACATAAAAAGAGGTGGGGGATTATGCATAACATAAAGAGGGAAGAGGAGCAGTGTTTGTTAGTGTTACTAGGGGATAGATGGAGAGAGAGTGGGAGTAGTAAAGTTTAGATGAAGACAAATAGAGAGAAAAAGAGAGAGTGGGGGTAGAAAGGGTTAGGGGGAGGAGTGGACTAGTTTTCAAGGTGGGAGTAGGGGCTCAGTGTCTATGTGTGTTAGAGAGAAATGGCCCATGTTAGGAAGTAAGTAGAGAGAGAAAGGGGTAGGGTTAAGGATAGGTTTGTTAGTAGGGGTTTAAGAGAGAGAGAGAGAGAAAGAGAAAGTGGGGGGGTGATTAGGGGTATGGGGGAGGAACTTGATTTGGGGAAGAGAAAGTGATAGAGATTATTAGAGTTAGGGTTTTTGGGAGGAGTAGGGTAGTTACAATGAAGGGGGGAGCTAGTTACCGAGGGAGAGACATAGAGAGGGGTCGGTTGGTTAGTGTTGCGAGTAGGAGAGGTAGAAATATGGGGGTGTTAGGGAGAGAGCAATGGGTTATGTGGAGAGAGAGAGGGGTGGTAATTAGGGGGTTGAGGGAAAGAGAAAGAAGTAGGGGTTAGGCATAGGTAGAGGAGTATGGAAGAGATAGAATTAAAGAGGATGTTAGTAAGAATTAGGTAGAGGAGGGAAGAGAGAGGGAGACTGGGGGGATAGGGGGAGAAAGAGGGAGAGAGAGAGGGAGCTTATAGTTAGGGGCAGGAGTAGGGGTGTGATTTTGGGAGAGATATAAGGATAGGAAGTGGGTTGTAGGGTGTTATGGGAGTGAGAAAATAGTGGGGGTTAGGTGAAGGAGGAGTAGGGGAGAGAGAGAATGAGAGAGAGTTTTAGTAAGGGTTAGGACTAGGATAGGAGTAGATAGGTAGATAGATGGATAGAGAGAGAGAGATAGTGTTTAATTGTAGGGGTTTATAGTAGGGTCTAGGAGAGAGAGAGGGGGGGTATCAAAGATTAGGAGGAGACAAACAAGGGTGGGGGTAAGGGGTAGGTGGATGACTAGGGATTTGAGAGAGATAAAGAGAGTTGGGGGGTGATTAGGTGTAGGGAGGAGTGAGGTTTTGGTAAATAAAATGATAGACATTAGGAGGATTATGGGTTTTGAGAGCTACATGGAAATTTGAGAGAAGGGGGTGACTTATAGAGAGATCTAGAGAGAGAGTTGGGTTGGTGTTAGGTGGTTGGAGGAGAGCGAAAAAAGTGGGGTTTAGGCATACATGAAGGATTAGGGGAGATAGAGAATTTGAGAGGGTTTTAGTAAGGGTTAGGGTGAGGAGGCAGGGGAGATAGAGAATGGGGGGTGTATTAGGGAGTATGGGGGGTGATGATTATGGGTAGGTGGATGTTTACGGGGTTAAGAGAGAGAGAGAGAGTTTTGGGGGTTGATTAGTGGTAAATAGAGGAGGGCTATTGGGGGAAGATAAAGATATTGAGATCATGAGGGTTAGGTGTTTGGGGAGGAGAATGGAAGTTTGAGGGAATGGGGTATAGTTGAGGAATGGGGCAGTTGGGATGAGAGAGAGAGAGAGAGAGAGAGAGAGAGAGAGAGAGAGAGAGAGAGAGAGAGAGAGAGAGAGAGAGAAGTGGTAGGGGGTACGGGGATTTGGAAAGAAAGAGAGGGGAGGGATTAGGGGCAGTGGGATTAGGGACACTGATGGATGATTATGGGTAGTGGGATGATGGACATTGGGGGAGATAAAGAGGTAGGGATTAGGAGTTTAGAGTTTTGGGGAATAGCATGGAAGTTTTGACAGACGTGGGTATAGTTGAAGAGTGTTAGGGAGAGAGCAAGGGGTTATGTGTAGAGAGAGATGAGGTGGTCGTTAGTTGGTTGAGGGAGAGAGAAAGCATTAGGGGTTAGGAATAGGTAGAGGATAATGAGAGAGATAGAATTAAATAAGGTGTTAGTAAGGATTAGGGGGACAAGGGAAGAGACAGAGAGGGGGGGATGGGGGGGGAGAGAGAGAGAGAGAGATAAGGGAGGGTTATTGGTAGGACTAGGAGTAGGGGAGGTGGGTTTTAGGGTGTTTGGGGAGTGAGAAAGCAGTGGGGGTTAAGCATAGGAGGAATAGGGGAGAGAGAGAGAATGAGAGAGTGTTTTAGTAGGGTTAGGACTAGGAGGGGAGTAGCTAGGTAGAGAGAGAGAGAGGGAGATAGTGGCTAATCATAGGGTTTATAGTAGGGGCTAGGAGAGAGAGAGAGATTTGGGGGGCTATCAGGTATTAGGAGAAGACAAAGAGGGGTGGGGGCTAGGGGTAAGTGGATGAGTAGGGCTTTGAGAGAGAGAGAGAGAGATGGGGGGTGATTAGGTGTAGTGGGGGAGTGAGGTTTGGGTAGAGAAGAAGATAGACATTAGGAAGCTTAGGGGGTTTTGGGAGGTACATGGAAGTTTGAGAGAATGGGTGACAGATAGAGAGAGCTAGAGAGAGGGGGGTTGGTGTTAGGTGGTTGGAGGAGAGAGAAAAAGGCAGGGTTTAGGATTACATGGAGGATTAGGGGAGATAGAGAATGTGAGAGGCTTTTAGTAAGGGTTAGGGAAATGAAGGGGCAGAGAAAAAGAATGGGGGGTGTATTAGGGAGTATGGGGGTTGAGGATTATGGGTAGGTGGATGTTTAGGGGGTTGAGAGAGAGAGAGAGATAGAGAGTTTTTAAGGGCTTATTAGTGGTAAGGGGAGGAGGGAGGTTGAGGTAGATAAAGAGATAGAGATCATGAGGGTTAGGTGTTTGGGGAGGAGAATGGAATTTTTAGAGAATGGGGTGTAGTTGAGGAATGGGGCAGTTGGGAGTAGAGAGAGAGAAAGAGAGAGAGAGAAGTGGTAGGGGGTAGGGGTATTTGGAGAGAGACGGAGAGGGGGGTATTAGTGGTAGTGGGAGTAGGGACATTGAGGGATGATAATGGCTAGTGGGAGGATGGACATTGGGGAATATCATGGAAGTTTGAGAGATGTGTGTATAGTTGAAGAGCGGGGGGTTTAGAGAGAGAGAGAAAAGGGGTATGGAGAAGTGTTTTACAAGAGAGAGGGGGGTTAGGTGTAGGGGGTGTAAGTCAGGTGTTAGGTGTAGGGGGTGTAAGAGGGGGGTTATGGAAGGATGGAGGGGGGGTATGATTAGAGAGAGTAATATATTTTATAGGTAGAGAGAGATAGAGAGTTTAGGGGTAGAGGGAGTGGTATTAGGGGTAGAGAGAGAGAGAGAGAGATAAATTAGGGGTAGGGATAAGATGTGAGAACTAGGGGGTTGGGGTTAGAGATAATGGGATGAGGAGTGAGTGGATTGTAGGGAGAGAGAAAGAGAAACTAGGTTATGGGTTTGGGGAGTATGAGATAAATTAGAGAGAAGGGGAAGTATATAGGCAGAGAGAGATATATGTCGGTAGGGAGGTGGGGTTAGATAGGGAGAGAGATAGTCAGGGGTTTTTATTTGTAGGGGGTAGGGGAATTGGGTTAAACATAAATATATAGAGAGAGAAAGATAGAGGGGGGGTTAGTAATGGTTAAGAGAAGGAGGGGGAGAGAGAGTGAGAGGGAGGATGGGGGGTTAGATGTATGGGTGGGATTAGGGGGATGAGTGTGTGTGTGTTCCTATTTTACAGACGAAGAAAGCATGGTGGTGTTAGGGAGTAGGTGAAGAGATGGAGGTTTGGGTGTTAGGGGTAGGTGGATCAGTAGGAGAGATAAAGAGAGAGAGAGAGAGAGAGGGAGATACAAGGAAGTGATATTAGGTGTAGGGGTTAGGAGGGGGATTATGGAGATGAGGAGAAACATAGAGAGAGGTGGGGATTACTCATAATGGAGGAGAGATATAGAGAGAGATATAGGGGGATTGGTTAGTGGTAGTAGGGGAGATAGAGAGGGGGGGTGTATCATTGTTTAGGGAAGTACAAATATAGGGGAAGAGAGATAGAGCATGGGGTGTTAGGGAGTATGGGGGAGAGAGAGGGGTATATTTTAGGGATAGGTGGATTAGTAGGGGGTTGAGAGAGAGAGAGAGAGAGAGAGAAGGGGGGGTGATTAGGGATAGGGGGGGTATTGGAGTTGGGGGAGAGAAAAATATAGAGATAAAAAGGGTTAGGGTTTTGAGGAGTAGGGTAGTTAGAGAGATGGGGGGTATAGTGGATGAATCTTGGGTGTAGAGTTAGGAGAGATAGCGAGAGGGTGGGGTGAAAAGAGAGAGAGAGAGAGAGAGAGAGAGAGCGAGCGAGCGAGAGAGAGAGAGAGAGAGAGAGAGAGAGAGAGAGAGAGAGAGAGAGAGAGAGAGAGAGAGAGAGAGAGAGATGGGGGGTTTAGTTTGTGGTGGGAGTAAGAGATAGATAAATGTTGGGGGTAGGGAGAGAGATAGGGGGTTATTGTTTGATAGAGAGAGAGGGTGGGTGTTGGGGGTTTGGGGAAAGAGAAAATAATGGCAATTAGGGTTAGGTTGATGAGTATGGGAGAGAGGGAATGAGAGGGGATATTATTAAGGGTTAGAGAGATAGAGAGATGTTAGAGGTAGAGATAGATAAAGAGGTTAGAGGTAGGGAAAGAGAGAGGGGGGTTATGAGTAGAGATAGAAATAAATGTTATATGGAGAAAGAGATATAGAGGTTAGGGGTAGAGAGGAAGAGTGATATTAGGGGTAGAGATAGAGATAGATAAATTGGGGGTAGGGCTTGGATGTGAGGATTAGGGGGTTGGGGCTAGGGATAGTGGGATGAGAGTGTGTGGATTGTAGTGAGAGAGAAAGTGAGAGGGGGAGTTATGGGTTTAGGCAGGATCAGAGCAATTAAAGATAAGGGGGAGTATACAAGGGGAGAGAGAGAGAGATGTGGGTAGGGAAGTGGGGGTAGATATGGAGAGAGATAGTCAAGGTGTTGTTAGTTGTAGTAGGTAGGGGGATTAGGTGAAACATAATAAGAGGGGGGATTATGGAGAGATGGAGAGAGAGAGAGAGATAGAGGGGGGGGTTTTTAGTGGTGGGAGAGTAAGAGAAAAAGTGAGAGGGGGGAAGGGGGGAGGGGGGGAAGGAAGTTGGAGAGGGGTTTAGTAATGGTTATGATAAGTAGGGGGGAGAGAGTAAGCGGGAGGAGGGGTTTTATTTCTATGGGTTGGAGTAGGGGGTGTGTGTGTTTTATGTGTTAAATATGAATAGATAAGGGGGGTGTTAGGGAATAGGGATAGAGATAAAGGGGTGGGAGTCGAGGGTGGGTGGATAAGGAGGAGAGAGAAAGAGACATAGAGAGAGAGAGAGAGAGTGAGAGAGCCATGGGGGTGATATTAGGTGTAGGTGTTAGAATGGTCATCGGGAAGATAAGGAGAAACATAGAGAGAGGTGCGGCTTATGCATAATGGAAGAGAGATATAGAGAGAAATAGAGGGGGGTTTTGTTAGTGGTTACAGGGGAGAAAGAGAGAGGGGGTCATAGTAATGGTTAGTGGAGAACAAAGAGAGTGAAAGAGAGAGAGTGGGGGGTGCTAATTATTAGGTGGAGGAGGAGGGGAGAGAGGGAGGGAGGAAGGGGGTATTTAAAAGGGTGGGATTAGGGGTGTGTGTGTTTGCTTGTGTGTTAGAGAGAGATCATGGGGGTGTTAGGGAGTATGGGGAGAGAGAAAGGGGTAGGGGTTAGGGATAGGTGGACTAGAAGGGGGTTGAGAGAGAGAGAGAGAAGGGGAGTGATTAGGGGTATGGGGGAGAGAAAGAGATAGATGTTAGGAGGGTTAGGGGTTTGGAGAGGAGTAGGGTAGTTATAAAGAGAGGGGAAGCTAGTTGCAGAGGGAGAGATAGAGAGAGGGGTGGGTTGGTTAGTTTTGGGAGTAGGAGAAGCAAATAGAGGGGGCGTTAGGGAGAGAGAAAGGGGTTATGTGTAGAGAGAGGGAATGGGCATTAGGAGGTTGAGGGAGGAGAGAAATATGTAGGGTTTAGGCATAGGTAGAGGAGTGGGGGATATATAGAATGAAAGAGGGTATTAGTAAGGATTAAGGGTAGGAGGGAAGAGAAAGAGAGGGGGGGAGAGAGAGAGAAGGAGAGAGAGGGGGGGGGGGATTTATTGGTAGGGGTAGAAGTAGGGGGAGTGAGTTTGGAAGAGACATAAGGAGAGGCGGTGGGGTTGTTTTAGGGGTGTTTGGGGAGTGAGAAAGCAATGGGGGTTAGGCATAGGAGGAGAAGTAAGGGAGAGAGAGAGAGAATGAGAGAGGGTTTTAGTAAGGGTTAGGACTAGGAGGGGAGTAGATAGATAAATAGATAGAGAGATAGTGGTTAATCATAGAATTTATAGTAGGAGAGGGAGAGAGAGTGGGGGGGATATCAGGGATTAGGAGGAGACAAAGAGAGGTGGGGGTTAGGGGTAAGTGGCTGAATAGGGGTTTGAGAGAGAGAGAGAGATGGGGGGTGATTAGGTGTACTAGAGAGTGAGGTTTGGGTAGAGAAAAAGATAGACATTAGGAGGGTTAGGGGTTTTGGGAGCTACATGGAAATTTGAGAGAAGGGGGTAATAGATAGAGAGAGCTAGAGATAAAGGGGGGTTGTTGTTAGGTTGTTGGAGGAGAGAAAAACAAGTGGAGTTTATGGGTACATGGAGGATTAGGGAAGATAGAGAATGCGAGAGGGTTTTAGTAAGGAATAGGTGGAGGAGGGAGGAGAGACAAAGAATGGGGGTGTATTAGGGAGTATGGGATGGGGATTATGGGTAGGTGGATGTTTAGGGGGTTGAGGGGGAGAGAGAGAGAGAGAGAGAGTTTTGGGGGTTGATTAGTGGTAGTAGGAGGAGGGAGGTTGGGAGATAGAAAGAGATAGAGATCACAAGGGTTAGGTGTTTGGGGAGGAGAATGGAATTTTGATAGAATGGGGTAGTTGGGAGTGGAGAGCGAGAGAGAGAGAGAGAGAGAGAGAGAGAAGTGGTAGGGGATAGGGGGGATTTGGAGGGAGAGAGAGAGAGAGAGAGAGAGAGAGAGAGAGAGAGGTGAGGGGTAGTGGGAGAAGGGACATTGATGGATTATTATGGGTAGTGGGAGGATGGAAATTAGGGAAGATAAAGAGGTAGGGATTAGGATTTTAGAGTTTTGCAGAATATCATAGAAGTTTGTGAGAAGTGGGTATAGTTGAAGAGTAGGGGGTTTAGATAGACAGAGAGAGAAGGGGTATGGGGGAAGTGTTTTACAAGAGAGAGGGGGGGTTAGGTGTAAGTGGTGTCAGAGGGGGGTTAGGGAAGGAGAGAGGGGGGTTATGATTATAGAGAGTAAGATATTTTAGAGGTAGAGAGAGATAGAGAGGCTAGGGGTAGAGAGAGTGATATTTGCAATAAAGAGAGAGAGAGATAAATTAGGGGTAGGGCTAGGATGTGATAACTAAGGAATTAGGGTTAGGGATGACGGGATGAGGAGTACGTGGATTGTAGGGAGAGAGAAAGAGAAGGAAGGTTATGGATTTCGGTAGGATGAGAGAAATTAAAGAGAAGGGGGAGTATATAGGGAGAGAGAGATATATGTATGTAGGGAGTGTGGGTAGATAGGGAGAGAGATAGTTGAGGGGGTTTTATTTGTAGGGGGTAGGGGGATTAGGTGAAACATAAATATAGGGGTGATTATGGAGAGAGAGAGAGAGAGATAACATGTAGGTGTTTAGTGGTAGGAGAGAAAGAGAGAGAGGGGGTTAGTAATGGTTACGAGAAGGAGGGGAGAGATATTGAGATGGAGGATGGGGGTTAGCAGTATGGGTTGGAGTGTGTGTGTGTGTTAGAGATGAAGAGAACATGGGGGTGTTAGGGAGTAGGAGGAGAGAGGGAGGGTTGTTCGTTATGGGTAGGTGGATTATTAGGAGAGACGAAGAGAGAGAGAGAGAGAGAGAGATACAAGGGGGTGATATTAGGTGTAGGGGTTAGGAGGGGGATTGTGGAGATAAGGAGAAACATAAAAAGAGGTGGGGATTATGCATAACAGAGGAGATATATAGATATAGATAGATAGATAGATGGGGGATTGTTTAGTGGTTTTAGGGGAGAGAGGGGGGGGCTTAGCATGGATTAAGGACAAAGAGAGGGGAAGATAGAGATAGGGGGTATTAATGGTTAGGTGGAGCAGGATGGGGGAGAAAGAGAGTGAGGAGGCTAGAATTTGTAAGGATGGGAGTAGCGGGTAAGTGTGTGTGTGTGTGTGTTAGAGAGAGAGAGAGCATGGTGGTGTTAGGGAGTAGGGGGAGAGAGAAAGGGGTAATGGTTAGGGATAGGTGGATTAGTAGCGCATTGAGAGAGAGAGAGAGAGAGACAAGGGGGGTGATTAGGGATAGGGAGAGGAGTGAAGTTGGTGGAGAGAAAAATATACAGATCAAAAGGGTTAGGTTTTTGGGTAGTAGGGTAGTTAAAGAGAAGGGGGGGTATAGTGGAGGAGTCTCAGGTGTAGAGTTGGGAGAGAAAGAGAGACGGTGGGATGCAAAAAGGTAGAGAGAGAGAGCATGAGAGAGGGGGGTGCTTCAGTTTGTGGTGGGAGTAAGAGATAGAGAAATGCGGGGGGGTAGGGAGATTGATAGGGGGTTATTGTTAGAGAGTGAGAGAGGGTGGGTGTTCGGGGGGTTGGGGAGAGAGAAACCAATGGCGGTTAGGGTTAGGTTGAGGAGTAGGGGAGAGAGGGAATGAAAGAGGTTATTAATAAGGGCTAGAAATATAAAGATATGTTAGAGGTAGAGAGAAATACAGATGTTAGAGATAGGGAAAGAGAGAGGGGGGGTTATGAGTATAGATATAAAGAAATGTTATATGTAGAAAGAGATAGAGAGGTTAGGGGTAGAGAGAAAGTGATATTAGGGGTAGAGAGAGAGATAGAAATTGGGGGTAGGGATAGGATGTGAGGATTAGGGGGTTTGGGGCTAGGGATAGTGGGATGAGGAGTGGGTGGATTGTAGAAAGAGCGAAAGAGAGAAGGGGCATTATGGGTTTGGGGAGGATGAGAGAAATTAAAGAGAAGGGGGAGTATACAGAGAGAGAGAGAGAGAGAGAGAGAGAGAGAGAGAGAGAGAGAGATGTGGGTAGGGAGGCAAGGGTAGATAGGGAGAGATATAGTCAAGAGGTTGTTAGTTGTAGGAGGTAGGGGATTAGGTGAAACACATTTAGAGGGGGCTATTATGGAGAGATAGAGAGGGAGAGAGAAGGGGGGGGTTGTTTAGTGGTGGGGGAGTAAGAGCTAAAGAGAGGGGAGGGAGGGGGAAAGTAAGTTGGAGAGGGGGGTTAGTACTATTTATGATAAGTGGGGGGGGAGAGTGAGAGGGAGGAGTGGGTTTGGTTGTATCAGTGGGAGTAGGGTGTTGTGTGTTTGTGTGGGTGTTAGAGATGAAGAGAGAAGAGGGGGTGTTAGGGAGTAGGAGTAGAGATAAAGGGGTGGGAATCAAGGGTAGGTAGATTATCAGGAGAGAGAGAGAGAGAGAGAGAGAGAGAGAGAGAGAGAGAGAGAGAGAGAGCCACAAGGGTGATATTACGTGTAGGTTTTAGAAGGTGCATTGGGGAGATTAGGAGAAAGATAGAGAGAGGTGTGGCTTATGCATACTGGGGGTAGAGATATAGAGAGAGATAGAGGGGGGTTTGATAGTGGTTGTACAGGAGAAAGAGAGAGGAGGGGCATAGTAATGGTTAGGGGAGGACAAAGAGAGTGAAAGAGAGAGAGCGAGGGGTAGTAATTGTTAGGTGGAAGAGGAGGGGAGAGAGGGAGGGAGGAAGGGGGTATTTGTAAGGGTGGGATTAGGGTTGTGTGTGTGTGTGTTAGAGAGAGAGAGATCATGGGGGGTGTTAATGATTAGGGGGAGAGAGAAAGGGGTAGGGGTCAGGGATAGGTGGATTAATAGGGGGTTTAGAGAGAGAGAGAGAAGGGGAGTGATTAGGGGTAGGGGGAGGAGAGGAATTAGGGAGAGAAAGAGATAAAGATCACAAGGTCTAGGGTTTTGGGGAGCAATAGGGTAGTTAGAAAGAAGGGGGGGTATAGTGGAGTATGGGGTCTAGATTTTTTAGAGGTAGACAAAGGGTGGGTGCAGAGAGAGAGAGATGGGGGGTTTTGGTTTGTGGTTGGTGTAGGAGACATAGAAAGGGGGAGTTATGGATAAATATAGGGGGATAGTTGTATAGAGAGATAGGTTGTGTTTTTGGGGGTTCTAGGAGGTAGAAATCAATGGGGGTTAGGGGTAGATTTAGGAGTAGGGGGGAGAGGATATTAGTAAGGGTTAGTGGAAGGAAGGAAGAGGGAGAGAGAGCAGTGGGGGGTGTAGAGGGAGGGGGAGGGAGAGGAAGACATAGAGAGGGGGGATTAGTTGTAGGGGTAGGAGTAGCGTAGTAACAAGTAAGGGGAGTATATTTAAGGAGTAGGAGGTGTGGATTTGGGGGAGAGAGAGAGAGAGTCATGAATAGAGAGAGAAGGGGGTGTAGAGAGAGAGAGAGAGGTTGGGTTTAGGGTAGACAAAGAGAGATGGAGAGAGGGTGGTTTGTTAGTGGTTTGAAGAGATAGAAATAGGTTGGGATTGGGGTAGGTGGATAAGTACGAGGGAGAGAGAGTGAGAGAGGGAGCTAGTAAGGGTTAGCGGGTAGGTGGGAGATAGAGAGAGAGAGGAGGGGGTCAGTTATATGGGTGGGAGTAGGAAGGTGAGTGTGTCTATGATAGAGAGATATAGAGAGAGAGTTTATGGCTGTTAGGGACTTGGGGGAGAGAGAAAAGGGTGGTTGTTAGGGGTAGATGGATTAGAAGAGAGAGAGAGAGAGAGAGTTGATGAGGTGTTAGTAGGGGTGGCTGGTAGGGAATTGGGTGAGATACATAGATAGAGATCAAGAGGGTTAGGCATTTGGGGAGGAGTGGAGAAGCTAGAGAGAAGTTTGGTATAGTTGAGGAGTAAGGGGTGTGTAGTAGAGATATAGAGAGAGGGTGATGTTAGAGGTAGGTGCAATAGTAGGGGAGAGAGAGAGTGAGAGATGGTTTTACTAAGGATTTGAGGGAGGAGGGATTTGGGGGGGAGAGAGAAGGGTTGTTGTTAGGGGTAGATGGATTAATAGGGGGTAGAGAGAGAGAGAGAGAGAGAGAGAGAGAGCGAGAGAGTTTATGAGGTGTTATTAGGGGTGACTGGTAGGGAATTGGATGAGATATATAGATATAGATGAAGAGGGTTAGGGGTTTGGGGAGGAGTGGAGAAGTTAGAGAGAAGTTTGGTATAGTTGAGGAGTAAGGGGTGTGTAGTAGAGAGATAGAGAGAGGTGATGTTAGGGGTAGGTGCAATATTAGGGGAGAGAGAGAGTGAGAGATTGTTTTACTAAGGATTTAGGGGAGTAGGGGAGAAAGAGAGATAGTGGAGGGGAGTTAACAGTAGGGGTGGGAGTAGTGGGGTGTGAGTGGGGCAGTGTTACAGAGTAGGGGGAAAGAGAGGGTTACGGGTTATGGGATGGTGGAGTTAGGGGTTGAGAGAGAGAGAGATATGAGGGGGTGATTAGGCGTAGGTGGTGGAATGAGGTTGGGGGAAGGGGACTACTTAGAGAGAATTGATATATAGTTTAGGAGAAGGTGGTTGGGGGTAGAGAGAGAGAGAGAGGGAGAGAGATAGATTAGGGGCAGGGTAGAGGAGGAATGGATTGTGTTTAAGGGGGGGTATATAAAGATAGAGATAGAGGGGGGTTGGTTAGTGGTATTAGGGTATAGAGGGAGTGAGAAGGGGTGTATTAATGGTTAGGGCAGGAAATTGAGAGAAAGAGATAGAGGGGGATTAATGAGGGTTAGGTGGAGGAGGTGGGAGAGAGAGAGCGGTAGGAGGGGAGTAGTTGTTGGGGTGTGAGTACAAGGATGAGTGTGTGTGTGTGTGTTAGAGAGTGAGAGGTGGGGAGCTAGGGAGTAAGTAGAGAGTGAAAGGGGTGGTGTTAGGGATAGGTGGATTAGTAGGGGTTTGAGAGAGAGAGAGAGAGTCGAAGTTCGGGGTGATGAGGGGTATGGGGATGAGTGGAGTAGGGGGAGAGAAAGAGATAGATATCAGGAATCTTAGAGGATTCAGGATGAGTATGGAAGTTAAAGAGAAGGTGGGTACAGTTAAGGAGTCTACGGTGTGGAGTTGGGAGAGAGAGAAAGAGGGGTGCGAAAGGAGGTAGTGGTAGATAGAGAGATAGAGAGATAGATATATAGACATATAGAAAGAGAGAGATGGTGGGGAGTTGACTATTGGTAGGGGGAGGGGGATTAGGAGAAACATAAAGAGAGTAGGGGGATTTGGGTTAAGGGGACGAGAGAAAGAGAGAGAGAGAGAGAGAGAGAGAGAGATTATGGGGGGTAAAGAGAGAAAGAGGGAGAGAGGGATATTTTTATGGGGTTGGGTGAGATAAAAAGGGGTGGGGTATAGGGGTAGGTGGAGGAGTATGGGGGGGAGAGAGAGAGAGAGAGAGGGCGTTATTAAGAGTTAGGGAGGGGAGATCAATAAAGAGAGAGAATGGAGATTAGTGGTGTGGGTAGGAGTAGGGTTGTGTGTGTGTGTGTGTCTCTGAGAGAGAGAGAGACAGAGAGAGAGAGAGGTGGTTTACGGAGTAGAGGGAGAGAGAGAGAGAGAGGGGTGTGGGCTAGGGATAGGAAGAGGACTAAGGTTTATTTTTAGAGAGGGAGAGAGATAGGAGTGGGGATAAGGAGTAGGGAGTTGATTGAGAGAGAGAGAAAGAGAGCTAAGGGGGGGTTATTAGGGGTAATGGGGAGGAAGGGGTTTGGGGATAGAAAGAGATAGATATCAGGAGGGTTAAAGGTTTTGGGAGGAACAAGGAAGTTAGGTAGAGGGGGTGCATACTTGAGGAATGGTTAGGAGTGGAATATATATATATATATAAAGAGAGAGAGAGAGAGAGGAGGGTGTTTAGTGGCAGGGGGATGGTGATTATAAGAGATAGAGAAAAGGGGGGTAATGGTTAGGCAGAGTAGGAGAGAGAGATATGGATAGATAGAGAGAGGGTGTTTAGTTGTAGGAGTAGGAGAGAGAGAGAGAGAGAGAGAGAGATGGGGGGTGGTGTTAGGGAGTAGGAGGAGAGAGAGGGGGACTGGTTTAGAGAAATTAGAGAGAATGGGTGTATAGTTGAGAAGTTGGGGTATAATTAAGAGTTATAGGGTTTTGGTATTAAGGTTCATAATAGTTATAGTGACTAGGAGTGGGGCTATAGAATTTAGGTGTTACATGTGTTAAGGTTTAATATTAGGGGCCATAAGGATTGGAAAGGTTTAAATTTCCAAGGTTTAGGACTTATAAACATTAAAATTAATAGGATTTATAAATGTTATGTTCTAAAAGTTAGTGGTTACAAGTTATACTTGTTAGATGATATAGTGACTAAATTTGCTAAGGTTTAGAGGGGTTATGTTTGATAGGGATTAAAGTGGATAAGGCTTATAACATAAAAATGTTGTAATAAGGTATAAGTATATGGTATAATTACTAAGGAAAGATATACTAACTCCTAGGTTGCATGAATAGAGTGTTAACAAAGGGGGGTCCCTCGTTAGACCACTTTAAAAACCTTGTGTACACATGGTCGACCACCCAACTTGGGGCGTACTAGGAGGGCTTCTCTGGGAGTTACCTCCCTCCACCTATTACTAGCGCAACGGCGTCCCAGTTCCCAGTTACAACAAAGGCACATGTGTCAAGATGCCGAGTTAGGAAATTGTTTCCAGGCAATTTCCCAAAATGGTCCTTTGAAAATACTCTACCCAAGACTTTCAATCGAAATCCTATGGCCAACATACCAATGTAAAACTATAAGAAATATGTATACAATTTAATATGCATAAAAAACAAATATTTTCTACAATCTTATTATTATTTAAATACTCCAATTAAATTTATATATAAAAGATAGATATGTTTACCATAAAAAAACACTTTTAAAAACAATTCAATATCATTAAAAGAAAACATGATAACAATTGTAATCTAAGAAAATAGCATGATAACAATTGTAATCTAAGAAAAGAGTAAACTATTTCAACCTCGACCATAAAATATTGTGTATCCTATCAAATCATAGAATATATATATAATCAATTTCAATGAAACAATTACTAATATTTTGCAAATTTAATGAAAAAATTCAATACAGTATCATATCATAAAATATGCACAAAACCAATTTCAATCAAATTTAATTACCAATATTTTGCAAAATGAATTATTAACATAAAACAAACCAATTAGTAATCTATTGAAAATCAATTATGTTATTTTTAATCATATTTTCTAATAATCAAAAACTTTACATCTCATAAAATTTTATAAACATAAACAATATGAAAAATTAAATAGTCATTGTTAAATTAGAAGTAAAAATTATAATTTTTTTATAAATTAAAATAATATGAAAAATTAAATAATCATAGAAGTAAAAAATTATAAAATTTTACAACCTAATAGAATCATCAAATATGAAAAAAGTTAAGCAGGCTATAAATTTAAAATACAAACAAAGTTTAATTGAGAAAAACATAAATTCATACTTTTATTAATTATTTTTATTGGTATATCAAATTTTATTACCATTTTAAGACTATTATTATAATTTAAAAAAATTAAAAACAACTTAGAAAAATAATCATTATTTTAAGGGATTCAGAATTAGTCGAGGCCAGTTGTTACAGAAAATGAATTTTAGGGATTGGTGACCTACCTAGTCTGTTCGCGTTAGCGTGGACATGGAACTGGACGTACCTATTGTAGTTTTGATAACTTGTCTTAGTTTAGGGAAGGAGATGTTAAATCCAGCGAAAATGGATTAAGGAAGAAAAGCGACATGCTTTAAAAAAAAAAACGGAATAACATGGCACAATATTTAAAAAATACCAGAATAACACATATGATGACACAATATATTAAAAAGCTTGCTTATGAAGCATGGATATGGGGTCTACAAGGCGAGTTGTATAAGGGTTAACTAAAACTCCTTGTACTTGCTGGAATTTGGGGTATAAGGGTTAACTAAAATTTTCTGGACTTGCTGGAATTTGGTAGAGGAATTTTTTGTTAAAACCACTTCCAATCATCTGTATAGTTTTAAAATTGGATAATTAATTTAAAATAGATAATCCCAATTACTTAAACTACACATACTATAATAACAATTTCTAACCATAACTTTTAGCCTGTTTATATCCCAAAATTACCGGAAAAGCAGAGAGTTTTGGTTGTTGTTTATCCTACTCGTCTACAACGGGCCAGCATTAAGGAATAAAGGTAATTAGATCAAATGCATGATGATTTATGCCGAGGAAGCAAAAAAAATTGAGTGCATTTAAGATTTGAACAAATCTTTATACTAACAACACTTTAATTATTTTCCAACTATGGCTGGTACTTCTATAGTTGCAGGCTAGTAAATCTCCATGCTATCATTTAAAATATGCTGCACTGGTCGCTGATATTTGTAACTGCAACCATACATGCAAATGCGTTGTAATCTGTACAGTGAACGAGATCACAACTCTAGCGACTGTCTGATTCCCAGTGCCTACTGCCATCTACGGGCTGCCTGAGAAATGACTGCCATGGATGCAACGAGGGTAGTTTTAATGTGCAAGAATCCATTGCTGCATGCGAAATTCTTGAAATTGCTGAGGGTTTAGTCCAAAAAAAAACACAGTTGCATTTGTATTCCATTGAAAGCAGCAGCGAATGATGAATGGACAAAGCTGCTGACCAAATCTTTCAGGTCTAAAGATACTGAAGACAAAAAAGTCAGTGTCAAGGTTTCGGATGCCATGGAACAGGGATCAGAGAAGACGAGAGTGGCTGAGAAAAGGATTAATAGTAGAATTCCACATTACCTCCCTAATATTGCCAAGGTTGTAGAAATATTAGTCAACTTTCTACTAGTTGGATGGTTCATAGTGGATGATTTCTCTACCTCTATGGTAGCAAGAAAGGCAGTCAAAAAATATGTTGAGGGCAGTAAAAAAATAGTGGATTTGCTGCCAATGCATTTCTAAGCAGAGCCCTGGTGAAGTCTGAGGATAGCAAGTCTAATGATAATGATACCCTTGTTCGCCGCCCCCTTCTGAGACTCAAAAACTTATCATTTACGGCAGGTACCGTCAACTTGCTTTGCGCTATTTTTTGGGCTGTGTGTACTGGAATTGAAGTTAAATGGTATGTGATAGACTCCGTGGCACCCTCTATACCTAGATTTGTGGCGATAATCCATCTTAGCTCCCTGTACGAGTAGTTGGTCTCCTAAGGCAGGGATCCATAACAGCTCCTGTACAATAATTAGTTTCTGGATGGTTTCTGGCTGTACATGTACGAGGATTTGTCTAAACCTGAAAGCTCCTAAACATGTAGAGATAAAATTGGTTTGGTATATCGTGTATATCGTGTATATCGTGTTGTATGAAATACAATCACAGACAAAGATGCTCTCAATCATATCAACGCCATGGTCAATCACATAATCAGAGAATTAAATTGGGAACTTCTTAGACCTGACAACAATATTCCTGTGCCTGCGAGGAAACATGCTTTTGACATAACCAGAGCCGTCCACCACCTCTACAGATACCCGGATGGGAACTTCTTAGACCTGACAGCAATAAGCGAGGAAACATGCTTTTGATAAAATAATTTACTTGCCTCGCATACCAGGTTTTTCGTGATTGTATCTACACCAAGCTAGATGATCAGATCAGATGAGGACCCGTTACCGCATACAAATTAGTCTAGATACCGGGATGGCTTCAGCGTTGCCAACAAGGCAACTAAACATTTGGTCATGAAAACCCTTTTTGAGCCTGTGCTTTTATAGCCACTGAATCACAACTACACCAAATTGAAATTTTAAAAATTTAGAAATTATTACTGTATGGTGACAGCTATTGAACAGATAACATGCAGTTAAAATCTTGAGGTGTTTTCATGTTTGGTTAATGCGACATTGCGATCCAATAGATCAACGTTTTTCAACTTAATGTTCAAAATGTTTCCAGCTGCAACAAAGCTTTGATCAAAAACTGGTTCTCTAAAAGAAAACTGATTCTATTTTCTATTTTCTATGCTTTAGTTGCGTCCGTTTTCGTTGCTTTATTTGTAAACGACATAAATGAAATTCAAGTTGAAAAGGGGCGGAATCAAGAGGCAAGCCATCCTATTTGATGTAGAATGCATCTTCGAAAAGTATATATTATGATCTAAAGTATAAACCACTATCCTTAAGTTAACGTAATCACATTGACCCAGAATTCATCTTCTTTACTACTAAACTAAAACCATAATCGTGAGCACTTAAAACAGCTTAGGGTTTTACTACTAAACTAAAACCATAATCGTGAGCACTTAAAACAGCCTAGGGTTTGGAGTTTGGAGAAAATTTAAAATTTAACAAATTTTAGGAGTGGCCATGAGTAACCCTACAGCACAGGGTTTGGAGTTTGGACAAGACGAGATAAAAATAAAATCAATTTAGGAAACTTAGTTAACTAGTAGGACTTTTTGAACAGTCCATACTTCAGTAAATTGGTTTGGCCCCAATTAATACAACAACTATCAGTTAACCAATAGAGAAAATCTGAAGAATACAAGATATTCTTATAATATTGTAAAGACTGGTTTTACCAAAAACCCTTAAAACAAAAAAACACAATGGTAAAAAAACACAACTATAAAACAGATTAACCTCTTATATAAAACTATTCATAAATCTTCTATCTATCTGAGCTTGGTTAGACTAAACGTATAAGCTGAGAGCAAGTAACACCAACTTAAAAAATATAGATTAAGGAGAATTGATAATCATAAACTAGATATGTTACAATCTATTCATATGAGTTTAAAATTAAAACATTATTTTCTTAAGTTATTTGTTAGTGTTATTATAAAAATTATGGCAGTTGGAAACATTTTCACCTTAAGTAAATAGTAATGATAGATTTTCATAAAAATAATTCTTATTATTAATTATTATAGTTATTAAATCTTATAATATGGAAGCATAGGATAATAAATAGAATCTTGATTATAGCAATTATATGTGCTTTATTTATAAAACTAAGAGCATCGAGTTTCATCAATCATCAAATGAAATTATGGATAAACTATCATTAATCATCAAATGGAATTATGGGTAAACTATGTTAACTAAAAGTTCCAAGAAGAGAAGGAAGGAAAATTAAGAGTTATTGTGAAACACTCTTTTCTGAAGTTAATTGTTTATGTCACCATAGAAATGATATTTGTGTTGGGAGCACCCTCACCATAAGTTGATATGAGACATAGAATTTATCTGAAAAGAATATATTATTAATTGAATTTTTTTAGCATATTATTAATAGTTTTAGTTTAGAAGTTTAAAAGAAAATTAAGAAAATAAAAATGAGAGATAAATAAATTAGTGATGAAAAATTAAAAGAATCAATTGAAGAGTAATATAGTAAAAATATTCAATAAGAGGAATATTGAAAAAAATAGTGAAATGAGTAACACTTAATGACTTGTGACAAGCTCTACAATTTACGGAAGGAAATTTGCTTGTCACTTGCTACACTATTTTAATAATTGGGAAGTAATGATTGCATAACCATAGCTTTTATTTGATTAGTTTTCTCTATGACTCGGCACAAATAGAGTTTGTTGTACACTCACATTACCACTTCAAGAAAATGGGGATATTGAAATTATGAGAGGAAATTTGGCCATCTAAATCAAAGTGTTCCACTTACATTATAAATGCAAACTGAATGGATGTGATTATGAAAGAGTCCCAATCAAACCCTTTTAGTTAGATATGTAAATAAAAGATAAATAAAAGTTAAACTTTGATATTAATTGATGTAATTATGACAATCATTTTTCAGAAAAAAATTATTAATATAATTTTTAAATAATAAATAAATAACAACTCATTTCAGATAAAACAATATTATAAATAAAGGCCATGGATTTTCCAATGTAGCAAGTTTGGAAAAATAATTAGCACCACATATCAATGCATGTAATCATGGACAGCTAAAGAGATATAAGTACATATGACCATGATCATTGTATATAAATCATTAATAAAGGTGGGAGAAAGGGATTTGTGACTAATTTGACCACCAACTTATTAAACAACTATTGAAAAAATATTCAAAATAATAACATATTCATTAAATATTGTGAATCAAATGCTATAGCCTAAAAAAATACTCTACAAGTTTACAAATAAATCTTATGTTTACGAGTCAGAGTCACCGATCCTCACAACATGAATAACATGAATAACAACAGAAGAAGATGATTATAATAGTTCTGTGTTTTTTCTTTTGTGAGGGAAAGAGAGTCTTGTTAATAGTGGAGGAGTTTAAAAAATAAAAGAATTTTTTTAAATTGCATTAAAAAAATTAATGATTGAAAAATAAAATAAGAAGAAAATAAGAAGAATTAATATTAGAGTATTATGCTAAAATTCCTCAACTCTAAAAGAGTTTGATCAAAGTCTTTTCTTAACAAAATTGAAATTATTTTTGGAAATTTAAAAGATAAAGAAATTTGTCCCAAAAAATTTAAATTTATATTATTTATAGTAACATTATGTTAACTAAAAAATAATAAGATGTTAACTTAAATACTTTTAATAATAGTAATGAAAAAAATAATAAAATGTAAACTATTTAATAACTTATAAACATTTTATAAATAAAACTTATCTATTGCCACATTATTTTCATAATTGGATTGGAATTCTTCAATAATATATAAATACAATTATTTTTAAATTTATTAAATTTATAAACTTTATATATTTATATATTTATTTAAATTGGACACTTAAATATTTCAAAAGAATTAATTACTTGCTTCTATGACCGATACCTAAAGAGATTACTCATGAGTCTATGAAACAATTTATCATATCAAATGAATGGTTATTTTTTAAAATGAGGGGAAAATTATGGTAAAGGGTTTTGTAATTCATTTCATAATAATATATGATTTTTTTAAATATATTTTTTAATTTTAAAAATATTAAATAAAAATAAAATAAAATATCTTTATAAAATAATAATAATTTTTAAATATATTATATTTTATTTAATATTTTCTTATACTTAAAAATCCTTCTTATTATGTATAAGTATGCATGATTTACAACCATGTTCGAATCTACTTTGATGAATAAGAATCAAGATTGAAATTATAAAAGGAAATTCTTGTAGGTGTCACAATCGGAGGATTTACGGAATTCTTGTCTATCAGGGATCATAATGGGAGGATTTACGGAAAACCGATAAACGGAGGATTTACGGAATAATGATAAAATCAACATTGAAATTATACGGTGAAATTCCTGTGTATGATAGGTCATAATCGGAGGATTTACGGATCACTGATAAAATCAACAACAAGAAATTTTTTAAGTCATCATAATTTTTGACAATTTACTGAACACTGATAAAATCAACAGTCATTTTAAGTCATTAACTATTAACTTTGAGACTATTTGCAGGAAAAGGTATTCAAAACTTTGATATTATTTTTGTTGAACATAGTGATATGTTTCTGTGGAACATTTTATTTATTTATTATCATACATAAACGTAGTTGGACATATCCATTTTAATTCCATTTTTAGTTGAAGTATATAAAAATTATTATAAATAAATTATTTTAATAGTTATAAAAACTTAATAGTTACACATAATAGAGTATAGAGATAAGCATACTAAGAGTATAAGGATAAGAGGATCTCAATCTTTTTCAACAAGAATTGTGTCTTAGTCTACTGATTAGCTCAATGAGTTGTTCCCTAATGTCTTTTAAATTGTAGTAGAATATAATATAATTATAATAATGAATAATAGCATAATAGTATCTGAATTGATATATAAATTTAATTGCAAGTAAAAATTATATTATATAAGATTGATTTAGTTTATTGTACTAAGACTTAAACTTAATAGAAGATTTTTTGCTGTGAAGAATGTTGTGTTTGGAATTTGCACAGACAGAACCTACCTGATTTATAACCATGCTCTGTTAATCAATCTAGCACGTTGCCCTACCAAATAGAGAAAATCCAGTGAATACTTACAAAAATTCTTATATACCATGCAATCAATCTCATATACATCCGGCATTATGAAGCTATGCGAGGGAAATTGTACCTGTTTCAAATTCTAAATTGCATTTGGCTGTGTAGGCGATCCAGCTATCATCGATTTTCTTGCTCAAATAACTCATCCGCTGCTACTTCTGGCCTTGGCCAGTGAAACACAGTGCCTCCTCCATAATTGCTTTGGTTCTGTCATTAAAAATTAACACCACAAATTCAGACGTAGTTGGACATATCCTCCATAATTTTTTTTTTTGAATATCATACATAGACGTAGTTGGACATATCCATTTCAATTCCATTTTTAGTTGAAGTACATAAAAGTTATCATAAATAAATTATTTTAATAGTTATAAAAACTTAATAGTTACACATAATAGAGTATAAAGATAAGCATACTAGGAGTATAAGGATAAGAGGATTTCAATCTTTTTCAACAAGAATTGTGTCTTAGCCCACTGATTAGCTCAGTGAGTTGTTCCCTAATGTCTTTCAAATTGTAGTAGAATATAATATAATTATAATAATAAATAATAGTATTTGAGTTGATATATAAATTTAATTGTAAGTAAAAAATTATATTATATAAGATTGATTTAGTTTATTGTACTAAGACGTAAACTTAATAGAAGATTTTTTGTTGTGAAGAATGTTGTGTTTGGAATTTGCACAGACAGAACCTACTTGATTTATAACCATGCTCTGTTAATCAATCTAGCACGTTGCCCTACCATATAGAGAAAATCCAGTGAATACTTAAAAAATTTCTTGTATACCATGCAATCAATCTCATATACATCTGGCATTATGAAGCTATGCGAGGGAAATTGTACCTATTTCAAATTCTAAATTGCATTTGGGTGTGTAGGCGATCCAGCTATCATCGATTTTCTTGCTCAAATAACTCATCCGCTGCTACTTCTAGGCTTGGCCGGTGAAACACAGTGCCGCCTCCATAATTGCTTTGGTTCTGTCATTAAAAATTAACACCACAAATTCAGAAGTTAGAAATCTAATTTCGATTTGAGATTGCATCGTCTAAAATAATCAAACCATGAAGATGAAGGAAAGATATTAGTACTGACTTATTCGAGCCACCAAAAACATCAACTCATGGGTTCCTTCTTCTAAAATAAAGTTTAAAACAACGAAAAAATAAATCGGATTGAAGGGGAGACTTTTCATAGATAAATTTCAAAACCGAAAACAAAGAAGAGAAACAGTTTTGTAGTTTTGTAGGTTCATTTACCTGTTTCATTTTCTTTTCCATTGGGCTGTGCAGACAATCCAGCTGTTTTCTATTTCCTTTCTCAAAAATCTCAGTGCCTGAACAAACTATTAAACTAACCCTGGCCGTGAGTATTTAACAAATTTTAGGATGAGATAAAAATAAAATCAATTTAGGTTCAACTTACTTTACTCAGATGTCTTTGGACAAGCTGAGAAAAAACTAAAAAACTATGTAGTTACTTGTTTGTCATTAAAACATTATGTTAACACTTCTCTGAAGACGATTTTGTCAAAGTCTGCTAATATTTGAGGAGTTTAATAAAGAAACAGAAACGAATACCCGAGAAGGTTAAATTCTAACTGAAGAAAACCAATGATAATGATATTATTAAGAAGGATTATATAATTTGATTATTACACATGATATAGTTCGATATATCCATTTTGTAAATTAGTTAAAACAAATAAAAATTATTATGTATGGATCTTAATATTCAGTAAGTTGATCCTTAATATCATTCAAATGGTAGTATCATATAATATATAATATAATTATAATAATGAATAAGAATATAATCAACTAGTCAACATATTTTATTACTTACATGTTTTGTAACCATGTTTTATTATTCAATCTAGCATATACACTTTGGTTGGTAGAAAAGGATATAAAATTGGAAAATTCTTACAAAACCATGATAATACTAAAAAAACTATTTTAAAAACGTCGGGTATAGACAATTTCAATGTTGGGATCACATATTTACATGTGAACTAAATTTTATATTTAGAATTTTAAATATTTAATATAATGTTATCTAAAAATAAAAATCAGATATTAACTTTTAAAAAATTGAATATTAGTTTTAAAGAATTTTTTAATATAACATTATATTGTTAATTAAAATACATAAATAAAAAAAAATAGTAAAATTTTTAATATCTTAATCATAAATTATTAAAATAGCTTTTATTTGAGCTTTAATTTTGAAAGTATGCTATAAAATTGTGAGATGTGTCCATTAAATTATATTCAATTTTATTTAAATATTATATTAAATATAAATGATTTTTTTTTTAATTTACTATGTTTTAATTGTTTATATTTACATTTTCTTACTCATAATTTTACAACATGATTTTTTGATTTTTTTCATAATTTTTTATAAACTCAATTTTTTTAATTTTAAAAACTTTATATCTAATAAATTACTAAGTTAAATAAATGTAATTAAAATATAATAATAAACCAACATAATAATAAGAATAAAAACCATAAAAATAATAATTATAAAAACAATAATAGTAAATAAATATAATTAAAAACATAATAATAAAGAGTCATCATTTTTTTTATAAAAACAATAATAGTAAACAAATGTAATTAAAAACATAATAGAAACTCATAAAAAGTTTTATTGTTCACCCTTCATTCAAATTCATAAAAATCTTTATTTGAATAGGCACATAGTTTGTCGTATCACATATAATGTCATTTAATGTGAAAACACCGAGATGTAAAACTTCAATATAAAAGGGAAGAACTAAAACCATTATCCACCGCCATAAATAAATATATTAACCCAATCACATTAATCTAGAATTCATCTTCTTTCCAACTATTAAACTTCGGGTTAAGGGAAAATCCATCTTCTTTCTTACTATTAAACTAACCCTAATCTTTAGCATTAAAATTTTTAAGAATAGCGAGGAGTAACCCTACATCCAGGGTTTGGACAAGATGAGATAAAAAAAACAAATCAAATTAGAATTAACTAGAACTTTTTGGACCTCCCTAAAGTGGTTTCGCACCAATTAATACAATTATGACTTAACCAACATATAAAATCTAAAGACCTTAAAATAGAAAAACACAATCATAAAATAGATTAATTCCTTTTCTAAAACTATTCATAAATCTATTCTCTAAAAAACTATTCATAAATTTGTTGATTTCGCACCAATTAATACAACTATCAATTAACCAACATAAAATCCAAATAATACAAGATAACAAGGTACTCCTTGTATCAAAGAATACAAGGTACTCTATAATGTAAATATTGATTTTACTAAAACCCCCTAAAACTGAGAAAACAATCATAAAATAAATCAATTTCTTTTTTAAAACTATTTATAAATCTATCCTTAAAATCTATTCATAAATTTACGAATTTTTGATTAATACAACTATCAATTTATCAACATATAAAATCCAAACAAAATAACAAAGTACTCCTTTTATATGAAGGATACAATGTACTCTATAATGGCTTGGTTAGACTAAAGGTAAGCTAGCTCTACTATTGTGATAATGATCAAGTTATCATGGAAATCTAAAAGCAAGTAATACTAACTGAAAAATATAGATTAACCAGAATTGATAAGCATAAACAGAATATTTTACACTCAGCTATATAATTTTAAATATAAAACAATTTTTTTTGAAGTTATTTGTTAGTGTCACCATAAAATAGCATTTGCAAACATTTCACTTTAAGCAGATAATAATGAGTTTTTTCATAAAAATAATTTCTACTGTAAATTATTATAGTTATGAAGTCTTGTAACATGGATAACATAGAGCAATAAACATATATGTGCTTTATTTGTAAAATTAAGCGTATTTGTAAAATTAAGAGTAGGGATTAACTTAGATAATGTTAATTAATGGAAAGAGAAACTTGAAATTGAAAATCAAGAAAGATGTGTTAAAATTAGATTTACAAGAAGGAAATCATGGATAAACTAAATTAATCATTAATGCCACAAGATATTAAAGGTTTAAAGGTTTTAAAAGAACAAGGAAGGAAAGCTAAGAGTAATTATCTTATTACCTATATTAATAATTAATTATGAAGAAAATATAAAAATATAGATTAGAACACGTTCGCGCGCTCGAGATAAGAGTAATTATCTCATTACCTATCTTAATAAGAAGCGCCGCTGGAGAAGAGGGTGCTGCAGATATCAGTGAAGATGGCGGTGCTGAGCGCGATGTAACCCTTGAGAATTCTGACGACGGAGCCTCTGTTACTGCCAGCGAAGCCCTCTCAGAGAAGCCTGGTTTGAATTTGAAAAGGATTTTTCAGACAATATAAATAGACGTATTAATCCTACAGGTTTGAATTAGAGACAATGGTTCTTCTTCATTACCATAGAAATTAATAAATATAATGGAAGTGAAAATAATCTATTAAATCTTATAATTTGATTTATTAATTTCCTAATATCTTTTTTTTACATTTCTAAGATCTATAACTCTAATTTGATCTACTGATTTATTTCCTTTCTTTACAGGTGAAGTCGGTGAAATCAGAAAGAAACCTCTCCATGTTATCACGATGATCTCCATGTGATCACGATAGCTCGGTACCTATCGCTATCCTGTTATCACGATTAGCTCGGGCACCTAGAAATGATTGGGAGCACCCTCACCATAAGTAGAGAATGAACTGAAGATTACATCGGACTTGTAAATTGATCGCTTAATTAAAGGAGATTCTGAAATAATTTATTTTAAAACTAAAAATTTAATTATTACTTTAAAAAAATTAAAAATAATTTCTTTTAAAACCAAGCATAAACTCTACTCACTGAGTCAAGTCACCGTAGTTAGACTCCAAGTAAGCTCACACTACACCACACCACAGTCATTCACCGATCCTCACAACATGGATAATAGAGCACCATATAGAAGATGATGACGGAGGGGAAACCTGATTATAATAATTCTGTGCATTTTCCTTATAAAAGACTGAGCACCAATTAACGATTATGACGCCTTGTGTGAGGAAAGAGAAAATAATTTAAGGAAAGAAACATAGAAGCACCATTGTTTTTGTGAATCTGATTCTATCTATGTAACATAAAACATAATAATAAAAAATCTTAATATGTTTTAGTGTTCAGCTTTCATCAAATCTGTAATCAAAACCCTAGTCCTTCAATTAAACATAACAAGAATCCGCGAAACCAGTGAGATGTGAAGCTTTTAGAGAAGGGAAGTTCTAAAATCATTATCCACCTACATTAAGGTCGTTAAACTAACTTAGCTACATTAACCCAGAATCTATATTGTTTTAAATAAACTATTAAACTAACCCTAAAATCAGTTATCCTAAATCAGTTTAGAAATTTATAATCTAACCCTAAAATCCATTAGCCTAAATCAATTTAGGAACTCATAAAACTTTCTGAACATTAGAGACCTCCTTAAAGTGGTTTTGAAACGAGTAATACAGCTATCAGTTAACCATCAAAGAAAGTCTGATGAACGCTTACAAAAAATCTTATATACCATGCAATCAATCTAATATACATGCGGCATTATACATTAGGAAGCTATGAGAGGGAAACGGTACCTGTTTCACTTTCTTTTGCATTTGGGTCTGTAGATGATCCAGTTGTTATCGTTTTTCTTGCTCAAATATCCCAGCCGCTGCTACTTCTACCCTCTGTCAGCTAAACACAGTGCCTCCTCCATTTAACACCACGAAATTACCCTCTGCCAGCTAAACACAGTGCCTCCTCCATTTAACACCACGAAATTACCCTCTGCCAGCTAAACACAGTGCCTCCTCCATTTAACACCACGAAATTACCCTCTGCCAGCTAAACACAGTGCCTCCTCCATTTAACACCACGAATTCAGAAGCTAGAAATCTAACTTCGATTTGCAATTGCATCGTCTAAAATAATCAAACCATGAAGATGAAGGAAAGATATTAGTACTGACTTATTCTAGTAAATTCGAGCCACCAAAAACATCAACTCATGGGTTCCTTCTTCTAAAATAAAGTTTAAAACAACAAAAAAAAACAAATCAGATTGAAGGGAAGACTTTTCATAGACAAATTTCAAAACAGAAAACAAAGAAGAGAAACAATTTACCCGTTTCATTTACTTCTTCGTTTGGCTATGCAGACAATTCAGCTGTTTTCTATTTCCTTCATCAAATATCTCAGTCGCTGCAGCTTCTTCCCTCAATTGTCTAAGCCAAGAACACCAAAGTGCCAACAAAAATTGAAGAAAGAGGTTTTCATAGACAAATTCCAATTGAAATTGAGTCAGAACACTGAAAGGAGAAGAGAAAAAAAGGAATAGAGATCTATACACTCTTTAATTTACTGCTAATAAAAAAGTAATGAAGGCATATAGGATTTGGCCTCTCATATAAAATCCAGAATCGATAGATCAAAGACCATCCCACAATGAGTAACGAATCCCACAACACTTGCACCATAACCCAATCTGCTCCGCGACTTTACTGAAACGATTTACGCAACAATTCAAGTAGAAATTGTGAATCGGCGTCTGTCTCGTTGAAGAAAGACGGGAGATCTGTTGGATGTAATGTTGGAACGTGGGGAATATAATAAATCAAAATATTGCCCTGATCACTTGCAGCTAAATCAGATCCCACTGCTTATACCAAAATAAAAATACTGACCAACAAGGAATGAAAGCATATACGATTTGGCCTCTCAAAATATTGCTTATAACAAAATAACAATACTCAAAATAACAAAATAACAATACTCACCAAGAAAGAATGAAGGCATATACGATTTGGCAGGGCGACAGAGCCACACAGCACATGGCAGGGCGACAGAGCAACACAAGAGGAGCGAGCGAGGTAGGAAAGAGATACCAACTACAGTATATACACAGAGCAAACTTTTGAAAGGAAATCAGACAGTTGTATGGGCCATCTGCTCATGTCCCGCATAGCAGGAAGCCAAATAGCGTTATGAAAATAGTTACCCCAAGCCAATTTAGCCTCTGAATCGGGCGAATATCCGACTTTGCTGCCATAGCCGAAGGGGTTCTGTGCATCGTTAGCGTAAGCTTCCTTCTCTTGAAGGGCAGACGTTGGAATAAGGCCTTACTCGCTGCTTGCACTCGAGCAATAGGAGAGTCCGTGATGCCATGATTTATGACCTGGAAGAAGCCCTAATTCTCTGCAGCCCTTGAAATTTGTGCAGCGAGGGTGTCAAATTGATAGAGGCTAGATTGTTGCTGTAAGTAACCTAACCAGGAATATGAAAGTAGCTTTTCCAACAAATATGGAAGTAACCTAACGGTTGAATTTCAAACTACACGATCACCCCGGATTCCATTCCATTAAAGGAATTTTTCCGTTCTTAAATTCAATTTCGCTTTTTGATCGAGAATCCCGTTATGATTCAACCGCTGGAGAACACTCCATTTGATCTTTTGCCACCCTGTCAGATTAGTTTGCATATTTAAAACATAAATTTTGCGCTTATTTTCATAATATGTTTATTTATGTTATCCACGTATGTAGGAAATTTCAGTGATAAACATAACTACAACTAATGGAAAGCTATAATATGAAATGTCATACCTCAAATATGTGATATGATGCAGTGGAGCTTTTAAGGTTAACATTACAATATACTTACAGGAAGAGATTCATCCAACAGATACCACTAACGAAATTCAAATTGTGCCGTTGGTGATTTTGCTAATATAGAAGGATAGGAAGATTCATCCAACGGATACCACTAACGAAATTCAAATTGTGCCGTTGGGTTACTATTAGTTTTTCATCAAAACTTAACGCAGATGTTGGACAGTAAATTATTTTTTATCCCAAATTCAAATTTTGCATGGCATCCAAGGTAAAATCAGTGTTCTGTAAAAAATTCAAATTGAACGTAACAGATTTGTCATACGATTTTTGTTTTGTTAATATCCAGTGGTTGATTTTGTTTTTTGTATTGATCGGTTAATAACAGAAGTGCCAGAGATTTTGTCAGAAGTGTCAGAGATTTTGTATATTTTAAATTTCTTACATATTAATTTTAACAAATACACAGTCAAAAACTTAATTTATAAATTATTTGTGTATGCTATGTTAATTACATGCTTTGAAATCAATACCTATAATCATATATTTAAAAAAAATATTTGTGTATACTATATTAATTATTTTGTCTTATAAATTTTTATTAAATATATTTTTAAATAAATAATTATAATAATATTTAAATAAATTATTTTGATTTTAATAATATTAATAATATTTTTTTAAATTATATTTGAATATTTTTCTTTTCAATACATCCTTAATAACATTAAAATTGTTGCTATAAATTTTTGGAAATTAAGGCTCAAGTTTAATATAATTATTTGCATTTACTTCTAGTATACCAAAGGTTTGTAATGTTTAAATATTAATTAAATTGAATTTAAAAATATATAAATTTTAATATTTTTCAAAATTTATTTTAATAATCTAAAATTTTAAATAGATTTTATTTTATAATTAATAATTAAATATATGTTTAAATAATAATATATAAATTTTATATAAGAATATTAAGATTTAATAATTTAATTTATTATTTATTTAAATCCAAATCACTTCAATCAAATCTAAAATCTATATCTTAATATAATACAAAATTTAATTTATAAATATTTAATAAATTAAATTAAATAGTTTTTAAAATATTTTATAATAATTATAAATGACTCTTGAATTATTATAATTAATCAAATATATCTATAAATAATATATATATATATAATCTAATTAATTATCTTTATATTGTATACACTTTGAATACACATTAATTAATACCCGTAACGAAATTTATCAAAACGTAACGCAGATGTTGGATAGTAAATTTATTTTTTATCCAAATTGTGGCGTTAGGTTTCGATTATTTTTTCATCAAAACTTAACGCAGATGTTGGACAGTAAATTTATTTTTTATCGCAAATTCAAATTTTCCATGGCAGGTAAAATCAGTGTGCTGTAAAAAAAAAATTCAAATTTAACGTAACAGATTTGTCAGACAATTTTTGTTAATATTGAGTGGTTGATTTTGTTAATATGTATCGGTTTATAACAGAAGTGCTAGAGATTTTGTCAGAAGTGTCAGAGATTTTGTATATTTTAAATTTATTAGATATTAATTTTAACAAAACAAACACATAGTCAAAAACTTAATTTATAAATTATTTGTGTTTGCTATACGCTAGTTACATGGTTTGAAATGAATAACTATAATTATATAATTTTAAAAAAAATTATAAAATAAAAAATATTTGTATATGTTATATTAATTATTTTGTTTTATAAATTTTCATTAAATATATTTTCAAATAAATAATTATAATAATATTTAAATAAACTATTTTGTTTTTAATAATATAATTATATATATTTTAAATTATATTTTAATATTTTTCCTCTCAATACATCTTTCATAACATTAAAATGGTTATAAATTTCAATTTCACTTCATAAATGTTTTGAAATTAACATTACTCAATACATCCTTGATAACATTAAAATTGTTATAAATTTTAGTTTCACTTCATAAATTTGTTGAAATTAATATTAAAATTGTTATTCTAAATTTCAGTTTCACTTTATAAATTTTTTGAAATTAAAGCTCAAGCTTAATATAATTATTTACATTTATTTCAAAAAATTTTAAATATTAATTAAATTGAATTTTAAAATATATAAATTTTAATATTTCAAATTTTATTTTAATAATCTAAAATTTTAAGTAGATTTTATCTTATAATTAATAATTAAATATATGTTTAAATAATAATATATAAATTTTATATAATAATATGAAGTTTTAATAATTTAATTTATTATTTATTTGAATCCATATCACTTCCATCAAATCCACAATCTATATCATAATATAATACAAAATTCAATTTAAAAATATTTAATAAATTAAGTTAAATAGTTTTTAAAATATATTATAATAATTATAAATGAATGTTGAATTATTATAATTAATCAACTATATATTTAAATAATAATAAAAAATATTTTTAAATAATTATATATATATAATCTAATTAAATATTTTTATATTTTATGCACTTTGAATACACATTAATTAATAAAATCCAAAGTCTTTATCTCTATCATTGCTCTTAAATCATGATGGAAAACGAGAATATATATCTTAGTATAATTATGTAGATAATAATAATGATTACTATGTCAACGTCTTTATTTCATATGTTAACAAGTTATGAAGATTACTAGAGTTGTAAACTCATTTTGAATAGGAAAAGAGTTTAAGAGATCTTGCTTTCCATTCTTCATCTTTTCAATATCAAGATGCTTAGAGTTATAAATATTGTGAAATTGAGACACAAAGTGAGCATAGAAGGGAAATATAAAAGAGATTGGTTTTCACTCCACTTTGTTAGTAGCGAAGATTATATATTCTTTCTTCCCATGGTGTTTTGGATTTTTTATTAGACTCAATTTCACTATAAAACCCAAGTAGATAATTATTAATTATATGTGATGAGTTATTATGGATTATGGATATTTATTTTAAATTTATGGATAATTATTTTATTAAAATGATCATTTTTTTTTTAAATACTTATTATATTTACATTAAATATTTACAATTGGTAAACTATATTATAATACATCCTCATCTACAAATAAACAAAACAAAAATTTAGTTTTCTTGTTTTTCATTTTTATTGAGCTCATTTTTTTTTATTTAATCTATTAATGCTATGGCTATATATGCATTTAATTATTCTCTTCAATTATATAGGGCTAACATCTATGTTACAATCTCTTTAATATTGTGCTGTAAAATTCAATGTAAATCTATTTCCTAATTGTATATACATTTCACAATTATATATATATATATATATATATATTTGTGAAATGTATATTATATATATTTTTATCATAATTTTTTTTTTATCTCACATCAATTAGAGAAGTGACACTTCTCACTGACATGTGTTGTAGAAAGTGCCCTTTTGATTCAACTAGTTAGAGTTTATTTTTATTTTGGTAATGTTAAAATTTCTTTTTAAAGTACATATAATATAAATATATTTTTGATATTTTAACACATATTTAATGGACTACTATAACTCTCTTATTCTTTATTTCCTTTTTGTGTCACAATTTCTTTTTTTTCAAGTGAGGCCCTGCATAGCCACTCGGGTATTTGACCCCGATACCGTCTGCTTGTTATTACAACACTCAACCACTTGAGCTAACCCACCCAGATTTTGCGTCACAATTTCTCCTTTGCTATTAATGGTATTTATATTCTATAAATTTATGGAGCCCCTTTTATCTTCCAATGGTTTACCCAACAATCAACCATGGGGACTTCAATAGAAGGCAATATAATATCACGTTCATTCATATTGGGGTATTAAATAGTCATTAAAACCTAAAAATTATATTGCTTATATATTAAGGGGCAAAGGGTTTTTTTATTTAATGTAACAATACAAAAATACTTTAGGGTCTTTTTTATATGGGCGGGTTGAAAAATATCCTCCAAATGGAGATGGCAGGATCACAAACGGATGAGAAATCAGGTTGAGGTAAGGCTCAGGCTTACCAGTACGCAGAGAAATCGCGTCTTGAGGCATACTTGAGGCCAGGGGTTTTGTGGTAAAGAGGGTTTCCAGTCGATCATAGTCGAGAGACAGTGGTCATTGACAGCTAGTTGTTACCAATAGCACTAAGCTAGTTGTTACCAATAGCCTTGGGAGGCTCTAAGCCTCCAAGGCCTGTTATAGGCCCTCGATAGACCTTGGGGGCTTGAATACCCAACCACTCATGCCTATTACAGGACTTGGAAGGTTTAGTCAACCTCGTAGAGCTTGTTACAGGCCCCGGGGGCTTGGATACCTAGCCCACAACAGGCTTAGTCAGCGATTGGGGAATTGCAACATGCAATCTAAATGTTGTACTATGTGCATTGGATCTAGTGACATACACGAAGTGATCTCCTATCTCTTCATTAGAACATTAGATGTTGCAAATCATAATGATATGTGGTTGAATAATTTCATTGTGGGTGAAGTAATGTGCATCCACAATATACATCGAAAAAAGCAAGGTGCATTGTAGAATGCATGCGGGGTCATAAGAGGGGTATCATATCAATATACTAGATAGAAATATAAAGGGGTATAAAAAATGTTAATAAAAAAATTTATACATACAATATCTAGTGGAAATAGGTTTTTTTTTTAAATTGGGAAGGCATATTTGGAGGGGGTTAAAAAAATGTGTAACATCCCAAAAAATTTTAAAAATAAAAAAATTTCTATATACGTATCTCTCATGATAAAGAATGGATGATTAAACAAATTAACAATGCACTGTAAATATTTCTGCTACATAAATGCAACAGTCAAGCTGGACGTCAAGAATTATGAATTATAATTGTTTGCGGAAATAAATATACAAGTAATGTGGAGTTACCATGTAGCACTGGTGCTCATTTGGAATGTTTACTATTGTTTCTTTTTCAAATGCTTCGAAAGTTTAAGAGATACAATACCTGGACTATGTACTACTACTTAAGGTATGGTGGACTTATGTTGGAGGCTATTGGGGCCTAAAGTGAAGTGCTTGTTTCTTGAGGGAAACGGGAATCCCTTGGCAGAGCTACCGAGAGGTAGGATGAAATTGCAAAGGCACTAGACTTACTTAGCGCTTGTCACTAATACACTTGTATGCTGTCTATGTTGCAGGTGTGTTCACTGGGCAGTTGGTTGGGATAACTACTTCTGCCCACCTCGCTGACGTCTTCTGGTTTAACTAACTTATCAGAATTAGTATCATCATCCCAAAAGTTGCACCTATGTTTAGTCAGTGTGAAGTGGAGGATATTGCCCTAGTTATCAATAAAATGTAATGTGATACCCTAAGTGGGTTGACACTCTTTGTAATCATTTAAATCACACTATGTTGTAAAATTATGTAAGTCCTCCCAAACTATAGCGCAAGGGTCTAACGACGAGATTTAAGTGGTGGTGGGAGTTATTAATGCTCTTTGGGTGAAAGTGTTTTCCAGCTATAGCCAGGGTTACGGTTGGGTCCAAAACCCTTTTCTTTCCCAAATCGTGACTCATTTGCATTTGCTTGTGGAAGAGGAGAGGGTTTTATGGTTTGCTCCTATCCATGAATTAGGGTGAACCATCTACAGCACGATGGTAACGATTCAAATTACAGGTAATAATCCTAGGCTACACTTTCTTGTTAGTGGTCATTACGATTTGAAGTTTCAGCTATGGTTTTGCCTCTCAAACCCATCTTGTTTGTTTTGTGTTTGTTGCAGGTAGTGACTGGTCCCTTCCCTCCCTTGCGGGGTCAGGTCTTCCATGATAGTGTTTTAAATCTTGGGTAAGTCCAGTTACTTAACTCGAATTCGCCTCTCAGCTCTATGGGGGTTTGCTGTTATTTTGAGGTTTGTTGAGGATTTGGAGCCCAATTGGGTTTCCTGCTATGATTTCAATAATCCTTTGATTCACCATTTGGCTAGACCGTGACTCACATATCTATGGTTTGTAATGGTTTTTGGAGGGTTGTTAACCCATGTACTTGGATTTGAATTGGTAGAGGGAGAGGTACGAACTCTCCTGGGCAGAGGATAAACTTGTCATGTGGTTAAAGTTTGATTGTATGAGCTCATGGTGAAATGTAATGACTTGTCTTGAATATATTTTTGGTTAATACCATCGATAAACCAGCTGTCCTACTTTTTCTAATGCTTACTATGAATTCTCTAATTCTGTACTGATTTCTATTTAGATGGAAAGCAGTGTGTGTGGAGAAATATCTTTCAATGTTTAAGGGATGATAGGGTTTGATAGCAATCTCTGTCTTGGATTTCTATAGATAGCTCTGTGTCTACGATTTGATGTTTTGGGTACCGATCTAAGAGGTTAATCCTCTATTTATGCGTTTAACTTCAATAGCATTTGAAAGTACTTTGCATATGCAACTTTCTTTTCGACTTTTCCAGGTCAATAAGGTTTGTGAAAAATACTAGGTTTTAAATTTCTATGTTTGCTCTTATTTTCCTGTTAGCAAGCTATAAGTATGAAGAATCAATTTTCTCCCGGGTTTGTCTGACCACTATGCTCAGTTTTTGAATTTTCGTGTAGCTATCGCTTTTAAAATGGTAATGTGAATATTAAGGGGCTTTGAACCCGTAGCCAAATAAATGGTGAAAGTTTGAAAGGTAGTAAGATAAGTTGGTTGTAATGTTTGGACTTCAAAGTTCACTAGGATGGATACATGTTCTGAATCATTTTTGTTTTAATGTTTTGGTTACTAATAATAACAGCCTTGTGTGGGAAGCAATGCCTTGGTTTTTCTTTGAAGTTTACAGCTCAAAAGAATAAAATATCAGTTGTGTTTTTATTTCAAGAAATAGAGAAGGGTTTTGATGAATAAAAGAAAACACCAAGGTTTAACCTGTTGATGATACTTTCTGCAGTGTTAGAAATTGAATGGAAACAATAATAGCGCATCAATTTAATAAAACAAAAGAACAATACTTAAAATAATTAAATAACATACAACCTCGATTCCTCTAGCAAAGTCTAGCTTTAGCTAGGCTTGCTAGATTTTCTCCTTAGTTTTGGGGCAGAACTTGAATATAATATGGTATGGGAAAAATAATGACCTACTTACTTGTAACAGAAATCTAAGAATATTTAAATTGTTCGTACCTGTAACCTGGGTGCTTGGTACTTAATTTCCTTCCTGCTCCTATCTGCACACTTCAATCACTTGTTAACACAAAACCTGTGGGCTGGTTTTCCCTCAATGGGATAACTTTGGGGTCACCGAGTTCCTCCCAACCATGATCTGGTAATCACTTATGATTCTGTATGGACCCCCCCGAGCTAGATTCCAATATGAAAAAAATGAGGTAGAGGTCCTTAGCTATGGCTGATCTAGCTCTGGAATATTTATGGCCAGTCTGCTTCGGTTTCTTGGAGCAGAAAAAATTCCTCTCATTACCATAAAAGAAATGATAATAAGAATGATGAGATCCCCAAAACTTGGGAGCTGCCTCCTTAAATAGGAGATCTTGAATTAAGACTGTTGTGGTAATTAGTTTCTTGAAAATATATAATTAAAGTTTTAAAATATATTATTTTAACAATTACTTGGTCCTCTTTTGAACTAGGACTTATTTTCACTTCTTTAACTAAGTGAAAGGTGATTTCCCGTCTTCCACAATAATTACATAATATTTATAATAACCATTTATGGTGACAGTAAATATAATAATTAATTATAATTTACACTATCTTTTATACCTTATTAATAATATTACTAATGCATAAAACATCAATACATTTCATAACTAAGTATTGCAACATTAATAATACAGCTCTTTATTAAACAATTAGCCTAGAGGCTTTTATTTTAAAAAAAAATACATAGGAGACTATAGGTAATTATCTTTTATTTAAAAAATGTAACTTTTAGTTTATTTGGGGCAAGTCCAACACTTAGGATGGTCTCAGCAGGCTTGGCTAGGTATCTCTTGTCTCCGTCTTTGCATGTCGGATTCCCTCGTTCAACCCGGTAATTCCTGCAGTACTTGATAGATAGAAAGATGAATCATTTAGTCAATTTAAATAATTATTATGAAGGTGCTCTTCAGAGTCTTCTCGACTCAACACTTGGAAACTTCATAACCCCAAGTGCTCTTCAGAGCCATTTAAATCAACACTTGGAGATTTGTAACTCTGAGTGCTCTTCAGAGCCATTTAACTCAACACTCTCACATGGGCGTTACTCTAGTGTAATTTCAGAGTCTCCGCTCTGCACTATTGCTAGAATGTGGTTGTGAGGCACATCTAGGATCTTTTTGTTGCCTCGAATCCGGTAATTGTTTTATCAAGCTTGGAGTGCTCCAGGGTTTCTACCCAACACTCAATGTACATCAGGGCTTACTCCCAGTCCATCATATTTCCTCTAGGTACCTCAGGGCTTTGGCCCAGTACATAGGTAATTGGTGTGTTTCTGAGTCCACGCTCAACACACTATATAAGTCAATTATGTCATTCACATCACTGCACAATATGTAAGAAAACAAAGGGTCATTCCAGTATATTAGGGCTTTGTGCCCGCATTGAAACATAATCAGAAAACACATTGGGGCTTTCTTGCCCAGCATTTCAACAATAAAGTAATCTGGTAAGGGTCCATGTCCAACATGTTAGTCTACTATAGAATCAATCATAAGTATCGGGGATTATTCCCAATCATCATAAATAAATCACATGTGTCGGGGCCATGGCCCAATATAACAATATAACAACAGTTAGTTCAAAAATGGGGATCTTACATCCCTCCCTGCTTATAATAACACCGTCCCGGTGTTTCTAGGGACTAGAAATGGTGTCAGGAAACAAGGTGGGGTAAGACTCTTTCATGGTAGCCTCATTTTCCCAAGTAGCCTCGTTAGCTCCAAAGTGCCTCCATTGCACTTTCAGCTGAGTGATAGTCCTTCTCCTAAGCTGGACCTCTCTCTTGTCCCGAATGTGCAATGGTTCTGGCATGAACTCCCCTTCGGGTTCCACCTGTAATAAGGACCAATCAATAACATGCTTAGTATTGTATACATATTTCTTTAATAATGAAGCATGAAAAACATTATGAACTTTTATATGTGCGGGTAAGGCTAACTCATAAGCGACTTGTCCCTTATTGGAAAAAAATTTGAAAGGTCTGCAAAACCTTGGGGCTAGTTTACCACAACGTCCCAAGCTCAATGAGCTCTGTTTCTCCTTTATTTTGAGGAACACATGTTCACCGACTTGGTAGTCTTTGTCCTTTCTCTTTTTGTCCGCATAACTCTTTTGGCGGTCTTGTGCTTCTTTTAAGTTTAGTTGCACCTTGGAGACTAATTGTTCCAAGTCTTTTAGTAGATCAGGTCCTAGCATAAGTCTGTCCACTAGACTATCCCAAGTCACGGGAGTCCTACACTTTCATCTGTAGAGAACTTCGAAGGGACTCATTTTGGCCGAGCATTGATAACCGTTATTGTATGCGAATTCGGCTAGGTGCAAATAATCTTCCCACTTAGTGGGGTTATTCATTACATACATCCTCAACATGTCTTCAAGGATCTGGTTTATCCACTCGGTTTGTCCATCAGTCTGGGGGTGGTATGCAGTACTGAATTGTAACTGGGTTTCCAGACCGAAGAACAATGCTCTCGAGATGTTGCTAGTGAAATTCGTGTCTCGATCGAAAATGATTGCTTTAGGTATCCCATGCAATCAAAAAATATCTTTTAAGAAAATTTTCGTTATGTGGACTGCTTTGTAAGTGGATTTCACTGGTATAAAGTGTGCGGCTTTTGACAGCTTATCTACTACTATGAAGATAGAGTCATTTTGTTTCTTACTTTTGGGTAGACCTGTAATGAAATCCATACTTATTACCTCCAATTCCATTCTGGAATGGGTAATGGTTGAAGTAGTCTGGAGGGGTGTTGGTGTTCTGCTTTGACCAACTGACATTCCTGACACTTCACGATGAACAATGCGATGTCGGCTTTCAGTTTAGGCCAAAAGTAGTGTTTCTTTACGGCTGAAATCATCTTTTGATATCCAGGGTGTCCTGAATAGGGTCTCCGATGGAATTTGGTGAGTATGTTAGGTCTAATGTCCCCCCCCTGGGAACGTAAAGCCTCTCCTTTGACCATAACGATCCTGATTCATCTATCTTGTATTCTTTCTGTTGTTGAAACAACCTATCTTCCTAGATCTTTTTAAGGATCTCGACATAGAACCGGTCATTTTGGCATACCATTTTAATTTTGTCATGTAAGTCAGAGTCAGTTCGACTTTCAGTTACCTCGTATAACATATAAGCTCGTCGACTTAAGGCATCAACAATCTTATTTTATTTCCCCTGGATGTGCTTCAGTTTAAAGTGATATTCACTAAGGAAGTCTAACCACCTAGCCTGTCTAGAATTCAAGTTTGGTTGATCAAACAGATTTTTAGACTCATGTTGTCTGTCTTTACTAAGAATTTCTTACCCATGAGGTAATGTCTCCACATCTTTAGAGCGTGGATAATGGTGGCTAATTCGAGGTCGTGAGTAGGATAGGTTTTCTCATGTTCCTTTATCTTTCTTGACTCATAGTAGATGGCAAAGTCATCTTGCATAAGGACTCCACCGAGTCCTTCCTTGCTTGCATTGGTACAAACTATGAAGTCCCCATTGGGGTCAGCAATTTGTCGTATTGGTGTGCTAATCAGAAGTTGTTTTAACTTCTGAAAACTTTCTTCGCACTTGTCTATCTAGATGAACTTACTGGTTTTCTTCTATAATGCGGTCATGGGGAAAGCGATCCGAGAGAAGTTCTCAATGAACTTTCGATAATAACCGGCTAACCCTAGGAATGATCGTATGTCGAAAACACACATGGGTGTGGGCCATTCTTCGATAGCTTTGATCTTTTTGGGATCAAATACTATTCCCTTCTCGGAAATGATGTGCCCTAAGTACTGTATCTGAGGTCTATAGAAATCACACTTGCTAAATTTTGTGTACAGCTGATGTTCTCGTAATATCCGTAGGACTATTCGGAGGTGTTCCTCATGTTCTTCCTCATTCTTGGAATAGATCAGGATATCGTCTATGAAGACTAAGACAAACTTGTTGAGGTACTTGCTGAAAACATTGTTCATCATGCACATGAAGTTTGCGGGTGCATTTGTTAGACCAAAAGGCATTTCTACAAATTCATAGTGGCCGTATCGGGTGCAAAATGCGGTCTTACTGATGTCCTCATCACGAATCCTCACCTGGTGATATCCGGATCGCAGATCGATCTCCGAGAAGATCTTTGCTCCTTTGACTCGGTCAAACAAGTCATCGATCCTAGGGAGTGGATAATGGTTCTTGATGGTTAACTTGTTGAGTTGGCGGTAATCGATGCACATACGCATCGTGTTATCCTTCTTTTTAACAAAGAGGATTGGTGCTCCCCAGGGAGACACACTCGGTCGAATGTAACCCTTGTCTATTAGTTCTTGCAACTATATTTTGAGCTCTACCAGTTCGACTGTACTCATACGATACGGAGTCCTAGAGACGGGTATGGATTCGGGGTTTAGTTCTATGGAAAATTCTAAGTCCTACTTGGGTGGTAACCCTGGTATCTCCTTGGGAAATACGTCTCTGAATTCTACTAGTATCAGGAAATCCTCGATCTTTTGATCTCTATCACCTTCTACCGATTGAAGGTGCATTGAAAATAGTTTACAACCCTTTCTTAAGCATTTCTTTGCTTGTAATGTCGATATCTATCATACTAATACTTCCTTAGGCATACCTTGGATGGTTCTTTGGTTCCCTTGACCATTGGTGCATAGGATTGTCTTATTCAAGCAATCCAACAAGGCATGATGTCCTTCCAACCAATCCATGCCTATTATTACGTCATAAGATCCTAGTGGTAAGATGTTCAAATCTATCTTAGTTAAAAAGCTATTGAAATCTATCTCACAACTCATAACTAGTTCGAAGACCTTCTGTTTGGTACCTATGGCCAATTGTACCAACCATGGTGCTTTGTGACTCTCTCGGTTTAATTTGTAAGACTCTACTATCCTAGGAGAGATGTAACTCTGGAAAGCACCAGGGTCTATTAAAACTGAAATGAGGTTGTTAGATATCTTACCCTCAATTTCTACCATGGTGGCTTGATGATCTACCTGCCTGCCATCATGGGAGGCATAAATCCTAGGTGTCTTTGCCATGTCTCCCACTATAGGCTCTTCTTGGATGTTGTGTAGAGTCCCATCTGTTTTGTTGGGGCAGCCTCTGTAGTAATGTGGTCCCTGGCATTTCCAACAAGAAACAGTTGGTGGGACTGTCTTTGCCCCTTTGTTGAAGGCTGGTCTGTTGGTTGGTGGTGGGGGTGCATTAGGTCGAGCTTGGGGTTGGCTAAAACCTCTGTTGGGTGGGAAACTATTGTTGTGTTTTCGAAAAGGTGGGGGTCTAAAACCCGATTTGTGGTTGTCTGAGAAAGTCCTGAATCTGTCTCTATTTCTGTTGATGTTGTCGTTGCTTGGCTGCCCGTGCTCATAGCACAACCTAGCTTTATGTAGGGTTATGTCAAGGGTTTTGGGCATGTCGAATTCTATCTTCTCTCTAAAGTTTGGTGGCATCCCACCCAAGAACTGTTATATTTTCACCTTCTCGTCTTTAATATAAGGCACATAGTGTAGCAAGTCTAAGAACCGATTTATGAAAGCTTCCATAGTCAGGGAACCCATTTTCAGCTCATGAAATTCTTTTATCTTCTTGTCGAAGAATCTCTCCAACATATATTTGTCCTGAAATATTCTGCTAAAAGTGTCCCAGCTTATGTCTCGCAGCTCTTGTCCCTTAGTGTGTTTTAAGTCTCGCCACCATCTGGAAGCCTTTCCATTTAAGTTGTATATGGCTAGTAAAGCTTGCATCTCACTAGAGTAATTATGAACCTTAAAGTATTTGTTCATCCCTAACAACCATTCTTTATCCTTTTCTACTGAGTTAAATTCCCTGTCATAAGTTGGGGCTCTTATTTTTCTAAACTCCCCTTGTAAGCTGTCATCACTCTTCCTCCTTTTCTTGCAAGGGGGTGGATAACCGTTTTCATTGGAAGAGCTCTTACAACCCTCTTCCAATGGTTCTGATTTATGTTCGGTTTCCTCTTCTATTTCGTAACTGGCTACTTTCCTGGTGTTAAGATAGTTGTCAGAGGGAGCGGGATGTTCAGGGGGTTTTTCCCCTGTTAGGATTTGGAGTAAGGATTCATTTATAACCCGTTGTTCCTTTCTTTCTTGCATATTTTCATCTCTGAACTCTGAAATTCAGCTTGTAGGTCTTGCATGGATTTCAGCAGGTTTAAGTTGAGCTCCACCATGATTTCTTGCTCTCATGGTGGGGAATTTAGATTTCCCTGTATGCTGCTGCATCATTCTGCTTCCATTCTGCTGATATGGTCTATACCTACTGTAACCTATAAGTATCCATTTACGGAAAAACAGTTTGTTAGTTAATTATTTTCATAAACATAACATAATATTTTAAACACAATTTCTTGTGTCTACAATGGTGTTTGGTAGTGATCCCAATAGGTCAATTAGTGTTTGTAACTGGCTGTGATACCACTTGTAACATCCCAAAAATTGTAAAAATAAAAAAAATTCTATATAGTTGTCTCTCATGATAAAGAATGGGTGATTAAACAAATTAACATTGCACTGTAAATATTTCTGCTACATAAATGCAACAGTCAAGCTGGACATTAGGAATTATGAATTATAATTGTTTGCGGAAATAAATATACAAGTAATGTGGAGTTACCATGTAGCGCAGGTGCTCATTTGGAATGTTTACTGTTGTTCTTTTTCAAATGCTTCAAAAGTTTAAGAAATACAATACCTGGACTATGTATTGCTACTTCGGGTATGGTGGACTTATGTTGGAGCTGTTGGGGCCTAAAGTGAAGTGCTTGTTCTTGAGGGAAACGGGATTCCCTTGGCGGAGCTACCGAGAGGTAGGATGAAAGTACAGAGGCACAGGACTTACTTAGCGCTTGTTTCTAATACACTTGTATAATGTCTATGTTGCAGATGTGTTCACTGGGTAGTTGGTTGGGATAAATACTTCTACCCACCTCGCTGACGTCTTCTGGTTTAACTAACTTATCAGAATCAATATCATCATCCCAAAAGTTGCACCTATGTTTAGTCAGTGTGAAGTGGAGGTTATTTCCCTAGTTATCAATAAAATGTAATGTGATACCCTAAGTGGGTCGACACTCTTTGTAATCATTTAAATGACACCATGTTGTAAAATTATGGAAGTCCTCCCAAACTATGGCACAAGGGTCTAACCACAAGATTTAAGTGGTGGTGGGAGTTATTAATGCTCTTTGGGTGAAAGTGTTTTCCAGCTGTATCCAGGGTTACGGTTGGGTCCAAAACCCTTTGATTTCCCAAATCGTGACTCATTTGCATTTGCTTGAGGAAGAGGAGAGGGTTTTTTGGTTTGCTCCTATCCATGACTTAGGGTGAACCATCTACAACACGATGGTAACAATTCAAATTACAGGTAATAATTATAGGCTAGGATTTCTTGTTAGTGGTCATTACGATTTGAAGTTTCAACTATGGTTTTGCCTCTCAGACCCATCTTGTTTGTTTTGTGTTTGTTGTAGGTAGTGACTGGTCCCTTCCCTCCCTTGCGGGGTCAGGTCTTCCATGATAGCGTTTTAAATCCTAGGTAAGTCCAGTTACTTAACTCGAATTCGCCTCTAGGCTCTGTGGGGGTTTGCTGTTATTTTGAGGTTTGTAGAGGATTTGGAGACCAATTGGGTTTCCTGCTATGATTTCGATAATCCCTTGATTCGCCGTTTGGCTAGACCGTGACTCACATATCTATGGTTTGTAATGGTTTCTGGAGGGTTGTTAACCCATGTACTTGGATTTGAATTGGTAGAGGGAGAGGTACCAACTCTCTTGGGAAGAGGATAAACTTGTCATGTGGTTAAAGTTTGACTGTATGAGCTCATGGTGAAATGTAATGACTTGTCTCGAATATATTTTTGGTTAATACCATCCATACACCAGCTGTCCTACTTTTTGTAATGCTTACTATGAATTCTCTAATTCTATATTGATTTCTATTTAGCTGGAAAACGGTGTGTGTGGAGAAATCTCTTTCAATGTTTAAGGGATGATAGGGTTTGAGAGCAATCTCTGTCTTGGATTTCTATAGATAGATCTGTGTCTACAATTTGATGTTTTGGGTACTGATCTGAGAGGTTAACCTATATTTTTGCGTTTAACTTCAATAGCATTTGAAAGTAATTTGCATATGTAACTTTCTTTTTGAATTTTCCAGGTCAATAAGGTTTGTGAAAAATACTAGGTTTTAAATTTCTACGTTTACTCTTAGTTTCCTGTCAGCAAGCTATAAGTATGAAGAGTCGATTCTCTCTTGGGTTTGTCTGACCACTACGCTCGGGTTTTAAAGTTTCGTGTAGCTGTTACTTTTAAAATGGTAATGTGAATACTAAGGGGTTTTGAACCCGTAACCAAGTAAATGGTGAAAGTTTGAAAGGTAGTAGGCTAAGCTAGTTGTAATGTTTGGACTTCAAAGTTTGCTAGGATGGATACATGTTCTGAATCGTTTTTGTTTTAATGTTTTGGTTAGTAATAATAACAGCCTTGTGTGGGAAGAAATGCCTTGGTTTTTCTTTGAAGTTTATGGCTCAAAAGAATAAAATCTTAGTTGTGTTTTCAGTTCAAGAAATAGAGAAGGGTTTTGATGAATAAAATAAAACATGATGGTTTAACCTGTTGATGATACTTTCTGCAGTGTTAGAAATCGAATGGAAATATTAATAGCACATCAATTTAATAAAACAAAAGAACAATACTTAAAATAATTAAATAACCTACAACCCCCATTCCTCTAGCAAAGTCCAGCTTTAGCTAGTCCTGCTAGATTTTCTCCTTAGTTATGGGGCAGAACTTGAGTATAATATAGTATGGGAAGAATAATGACCTACTTACTTATAACAGAAATCTGAGAATATTTAAATGGTTCGTACCTGTAACCTGGGTGCCTGGTACTTGATTTCCTGCCTACTCCTATCTGCACACTTCAATCACTTGTTATCACAAAACCTGTGGGATGGTTTGCCCTCAATGGGATAACTTTGGGGTTACCGAGTTCTTCCCAACCATGATCCAGTAATCACTTCTGATTCTATACGGATCCCCTCGAGCTGGATTCAAACATGCAAAAAATGCGGTAGAGGTCCTTAGCGATGGCTGATCTAGCTCTGGAATATTTATGGCCAGTCTGCTTTGGTTTCTTGGAGCAGAAAAACTTCCTCTCATTACCATAAAAGAAATGATAATAAGAATGATGAGATCCCCAAAACTTGGGATCTGCCTCCTTAAATAGGAGATCTTGAATTAAGACTGTTGTGGTAATTAGTTTCTTGAAAATATATAATTAAAGTTCTAAAAGATATTATTTTAACAATTACTTGGTCTCTTTTGAACTAGGACTTCTTTTCACTTCTTTAACTAAGTGAAAGGTGATTTCCCGTCTTCGACAATAATTACATAATATTTATAATAACCATTTATGGTGACAATAAATATAATAATTAATTATAATTAACACTATCTTTTATACCTTATTAATAATATTACTAATGCATAAAACATCAATACATTTCATAAATAAGTATTGCAACATTAATAATACAGCTCTTTATTAAACAATTAGCGTAGAGGCTTTTATTTTTTTTAAAAATACATAGGAGACTATAGGTAATTATCTTTAATTTAAAAAATGTAACTTTTAGTTTATTTGGGGCAAGTCCAACACTTAGGATGGTCTTGGCAGGCTTGGCTAGGTATCTCTTGTCTCCCTCTTTGCATGTCAGATTCCCTCGTTCAACCCGGTAATTCCCGTAGTACTTGATAGATAGAAAGATGAATCATTTAGTCAATTTAAATAATTATGATGAAGGTGCTCTTCAGAGTCTTCTCAACTCAACACTTGGAAACTTCATAACCCCAAGTGCTCTTAAGAGCCATTTAACTCAACACTTGGAGATTTGTAACCTCGAGTGCTCTTCAGAGCCATTTAACTCAACAGTCTCACATGGGCGTTACTCTAGCGTAATTTCAGAGTCTCTGCTCTGCACTAGTGCTAGAATGTGGTTGTGAGGTACATCTAGGATCTTTTTGTTTCCTCAGATCCGGTAATTGTTTTGTTAAGCTTGGAGTGCTCCAGGGTTTCTACCCAACACTCAATGTACATTAGGGCTTACTCCCAGTACATCATATTTCCTCTAGGTACCTCGGGGCTTTGGCCCAGTACATAGGTAATTGGTGTGTTTCTGAGTCCACGCTCAACACACTATATAAGTCAATTATGTCATTCACATTACTGCACAATATGTAAGAAAAGAAAGGGTCATTCCATTATATTAGGGCTTTATGCCCGCATTGAAACATAATCAGAAAACACATTGGGGCTTTCTTGCCCAACATATCAACAATAAAGTAATCTAGTAAGGGTCCATGTCCAACATGTGAGTCTACTATAGAATCAATCATAAGTATCGGGGCTTATGCCCAATCATCATAAATAAATCACATGTGTCGGGGCCATGGCCTAATATAACAATATAACAACAGTTAGTTCAAAAAAGGGGATCTTACAAAATGATTTTGGAAGGTATTTTCCAATATTTAGTGAAATTAGGGGTATTGTTTCATATGCCATGAATGAACGTGCTATGATAGCGGTTTATTGAGTGAATCCCCCATGCAATCAACATCCTCATATAAAATTTTACTAGATATAGAGTAATTCCAGGAATGCTCTTATCCTTCATGTTAATTATCGTATGCTTGTGTAGAATAGATAGTTAATCAAAATAAAGTTTCATCGAAGAAAAGAACTCGAAATCCCTTAGTATATGTATTATAAATTAGTAATGTTCATTATAAGTATTGATTACAAAACATCATTACCAAAATGTGTTATTTTATCTCCATGGAGTTTATTTGTAATTGAATCACCATATTTCTAGTCATCAAATATATTTTTCATAAAGAGATCACATGAGTAATGAGATAAAAATAGAGATTACTTTTTTTCAAATGTCTAATTTTATATCTTCGTAGGATAGGGGAAAATAGCTTGGAAGGGAGAAAAGGTAATGGTAGAAGAGAGGAAGTGGGTTGATTATTCTTATGATCTATAATAAGAGATATTAGCCTCCATTTTACTAACCTTAGTTGAATTAGTGGGTGCATGGATGGGTGACATTATGTGGTTGGATAAGCAAGGAGGGAGTTATATGGAAAAGGGTATAATAGAAGACATCAAAGGAAGAAAAAAAATTAGAGGAGAAGATATCCAGACAATAAATCAAATTAGTGCACAAATTGTACATGTGACGTTAGTTGTAGAAGAGATCCAAGGTGCCTTATACATAAGCATAACATCTCAAATAAGAACGGATATGAGGCAAGAAAATTACTCTTTCAAATCATCTCTAGTATTCACATCTATAGAACAAACAAAGTTTGTATATGGTCCCCTCTCTCATAAATTAATTGAATCTCTCTATCTATGCCTTTGCAAGTAAAATTATCTGCATAGAGAGAAAAAAATTAGTACAATAAATGAAACTCTAATCATACAAACAAACTGAGGACAAAAACAAAAACAAAAATCATGGTGAAATAAGAAGACCATATGAATCGAATCCTAGTTCGAATACAACTTTGAAATATGGAAGAGATATGGAGGGATTCAATCCTTCTAGAGGAATGAGAGGAATTGGGAGTGCATATACCATTACAGATCATGATTCTTAGACTATATTTTGATCATCGTGAAAGAAAATAACATTTAAGATAATCCACATGTTGGTTAAATAATTTTTTAATATAAGGTTGTTGGGCCCATTTGCAATATAAAGGTCTAATAGAGATTCCTCAATAAGAATCTAAAGAAGATACTATATATAATTCATACTCTAAATTTTTCAAGAATACTTCTCAATCCAATAGCCATAGAAGCTAGACGAAATGATAGAAAAGTGGGAAGACAACTCAAAGGACATGTGCCTTATTGTAAACCAAACATTGAAGATTAGGAGAAAAAAGAGGGTAAATGTGATTAGACTCGTAAGACAATTTGTGAATTGAATTGAAATTAGAGATTGTAAGTCTACAAATTAGGTAGAAATGACATTGATTGGGCAATTTTTAGGGTCAAAAATTTATGAGACAACACTTAAAATTTGCATGAGAAAACAATGGATGTCACTATTATGATATTATCAGTCGTTTTTGTGATGTCAATGGTATTTATCACATTTTATTTTTAAATCTAGGGATTACAAATATCAATTAGTTGTGGGTATATGATTATTGGAATATAGAGATGTCAATGTTCACTACTAATAAACTAGGTGTGGTCTACTCAAAAGAATAGAAAACATGTCCTCTATATGGGTCAAAATCCCATACATGACATTGGAACTTTGGGCAAAAGAAATAATCAAATCCACAGGAAATTATATAGGGCGATATGTAGCACTAGATGATAAGACATAATTGCATAATGCACTACCACCTTTATGGATACAATGTGTGTTGAATTGGATTTAGAAAATGAAGTCCCTAATGAGATAAATGTAGTGGTGGGAAGAAAGGATCATAAAGAATCTTTAAATTACAAATATGGGCCCTTGAATAACACCAATTGTAGATATCATAGATACATAAAGAATACATGTCCATACATGGGTGAAGGAGACGTCTTGGTTGATGTTACAATGATGTTAAATAAATCAAGGTATGGGGACAAATTCCTTCATAAGATTGAAAATACTCCATGATCTTTTGGATTTTAAATTTATTACATATTAATTTTAAAAAATACACACTCAAAAACTTAATCGATAGTTCAAAGAGCCACATAGCACATGGCAGGGTGATAGAGCCACACAATACATTGACATGCAACAAAAGAGGAGCGGGCGAGGTAGCCGAAAGCAAAGAGCACACTACTTTGGAAATAAAGTTTGGTGAAGTTCGAACGCATAAGATGGTGGTGATTTTTGTAATCTAGAAGGTTCGATCAAGATTCATCCAACGGATACTACTAACGAAATTCAAATTGTGTTGTTGGGTTACCATTTGTTTTTCATTAAAACTTAACACAAATGTTGGACAGTAAATTCATTTTTTTTATCGCAAATTCCAATTTTGCATGACATCCGTATCCAAGGTAACATCAATTCTGTGTAAAAAATTCAAAAATTTCAGATGATTTTCGTTAATATCGAGTGGTTGATTTTTTTTTTGTGTTGATTGGTTAATAAAAAAAGTGTCGGAGATTTTGTCAGAAGTGTTGTAACATACCCTTTTTGCTGAAAAACATTTTATGTTGGAAACATTATGTTAACTTTTATTCTAAAGTTTTTATGTTGGACAAGTGTCCAAGGATGACTGTAATTTGGATAATATTTTATTATTTAATAAATTAAATAGGAGACAAACACCTGAGGAGACTGTTGAAAGAGTGTTTACTGACCCACTAGGTGGAATGGAATCTGGGGTAGAAGGCAATGGACAAATGGCAACATCATGATTCCACTAACTAGTTGTTGGTATGGGACAACTCCCTTGAAATGTGGTTATAGTGCCCTAGAAGGTGGGACTGGAGCTTGAGGCTCATTTATTCTGAAACTGACCACTCAAGACCTAGGCAATCTATAAAAGAGCCATTGAATTGTGAACTGAGGTTCATCACTTTTCCTGACGAGGAAATTTACCTTGGTGTTTTGCTATGCTTTCACCGAAGAGATTCAATGAGGGGATATGCTGAGTTTTTGATCATGGAGTAAGCCTGCCTCTGATACTGCTGAGTGCAGAGTTATACTAACTGAGTGTTGAATCTATAGTATTGAGTGCTAAAGATATTCTACCGAGTGCTGAAGTTGAATGCCTTTCTTCTACCTAGAATCTTCTACCTAGTGGTTCAGTGAACAAGCTTGGGGGTCCAAAGGAAGCTAGTAGATTGGCTACATCTTCTAGAGAAGGCTGGGAGGAATAGGCCTCCTTGGGTGTTTGTCAGCCCTATGTTCATTTACAAGTTCTACTGTCTTTTTCTAATTCTAACTGCAATTATTGATTTACTGTTTTCAAAGACATTATTGAACAAATGCATTTATTTTAGTTTTGGAGTCAATTAGGATTCTTTATAGTATTGATTATGAATGATGAATTGAATAAAATATTCTCTGCATTTTTCCTCATGCTAATGGATCTGCATCGTACTCTAGTATAGAGAAGAAATTAAGGTAGATAAATTGATAAGAAGATTGCCAGGTGAATGAGAAGATCAACCTTGTTATACTTCGTTAGTTTTTCCTACCATTAATATTCTGTATCAAATAACATGATTCTATGTCTTTCTCTTATCATTCTTTTTATTAGTTAAATGTTTTAGGTTCATTGTATTTCTTTCATCATGATGTATTGAATTTAACAGCTGCAAAAACATTTATTTCCTAAGTACACAATACTGTTATCCCTCATTGCTAACAAGTATATTTATCATAAGACCAAACAGTTTATCATATCTAAGCATTAGAAATTTTCTTTCTGCTACACAGTATTTAAGAAATTATAACAGCTATAATTATATAACATAATCAAATAGTTTATCTCTTTTCTTTTTCGACAATAATCGATTAGTCTAGGGTTTATGCTATTTTCATCTCATTTTTCTAACTGCTGTAGTAGTTCTATTTTTCTTTCCTTCTTTAATATTTTATGCAAAATATCAGTAGTATTTAGAATTTGTAGATTAGGAAAACAAGAGTCGGTAAAAATCTTAACATATCTTAAGTCTTCCATAAACATAAAATATATCAGTTTCGTCCGACATTCCAAACACTTGAACCGAAACCCTAATTTCTTTAAACATCCTTATCACTATCATCTCGTCATACGACGAAGCTGTTAAAGACTTTTATACAACAGTATTCAAGTTGTGAAATTTCTTTTATTTATTTTCATCAATCGACCAAGGGTTAATACCCTCTCGGCAAAACCTTCACACTTATTCACATAAAAGTCGATGTAAAAGCTAAATCCCTCCATTAGGGTGGAGCCATCGTTTTGAAAGAACAAATCGTTTTAATATACAACTGAAGAACTAGAAAACAACCATCACAAAAATTCATAACAACCACTGAGTCTGAACAGAAACCCTAACGAGTGGTCAAGCCACTTAGTTAATCCTTTTAACTATCTTTTGAAAACGTTAAACTGTAAATAGATTTTAACACAAGACTACATCATTATTTTCCACAAAACATAACCCTGTATTTCATTATCACATCTGAGGCTTCATCCCTTTTAAGTTCAATACATTTAGGAAAATATCAAAACATGACGAGGATTCACCCTTTGTCCATTAAAACATCAAATTAGAATTATTACATTTATGGCTAAAATGATGCTAGGATCTAGCAACAAGTTTTAAATGAGAATCGTCATCAACAAGCTACGCTAGAAGAACCTATGAGGAGTTATACCACCAAGGCTTACTGGGTGGAGCGAGCTTGGACCCTTCCACAGAGATTTTATCATTGCAATCCTCCAAGACAATGTTAATACCTGCCATAGAAACCATCATGAGGTTAAAACCCATTTTTTAAAACCAAGAAGATACATGAAGTTCAAACTTTATACATTGTAAACAATGCTCATAGAGTCAAAAACATTACATCTGTTGCAGGAGAATGAAGCTGGAAAGCAGAGAGCAAAGAGATCAGAATCCATTTAACATATGCAACAATAAAGCTTTTAGAATCCACGATTTCACCATTACATCTCATTCAAGGACCACTGGTTCAAAATTGAACCGTAAACACAACAGAAAAATCCTGAGAAAACCCTCTATCAAAGTACACGATGAAAGCCACAGGGAAATTGACACTCAAAGCTCCATTAACCACCTGAAACTATCACCATTTTTAATTGAAGGTCTCACCATCGAAACCAAGGAAGGAGTCCTCAGGAATTCGGCCTTCAAACCTTACAACTATGTAGACGGTCGGCCTCTCTCCAAGCTGGGCATTACCAAATGAATGCCAAAAGAACAAAACCTCAAAATTTTAGTATGAGCAGTTAGGGTTAGTACCCAACCCCGAGGACAATCTAGATCAACGGATGTGATCAAGCCAACTGAGCACCACGATTTTCAAAATTATGGTATGACTAAAACTTCATTAATAACTCCATTAATGCAGAGTCCAACTCAGGAGAAACTTACCATGTATGAATGCATAATTCGGCGAATTGCACAGAATCTTCACGTGTAATCCACCACTTGGACAGCCAACAAGAAAATCCACTAATGGAGTAGATGACAGCATTAAAGTTCAGTTCAGACACGTACACAACAAACCTTGAAAGACTGTAGAAGTAGTAAAGGACCGGTCAATTCCCATTAACACTGCATGGGTGCAAATTACACAGTATTAATATTTCAATGTTGTCAAGGTTATTGCAGTTATTGTATAGTATTTCATCTAGGGTTTGTGATACATTAAATTCATATCATCACCATTGTATAGTTCACCAATCATATAGTGCATAAATCACATTTATATAGCATGGGTTTTCGACATATATGTTAGGGAACATTACAATGCACATAGTAATGTTATATTATTATATTGTCACACTAAAATCTTAAATAGTGAGCATGTAAATTAAAGGATCATTATAGTTTCTACGATTTCATCATTATGCATTTGTAACATCATTTAACAACGGACGCAATATGCCAAACCTTGTTCACATTAGTAAGAAATCACTATATTCTGGTACTTAAAATTATAAAAGTTATCTAATCCTTGTAGGTATTAGAATAGAATGCAACACATGTTTCCATAACATGAATCAACATAAAAGTTGGAATAACCACATATCAAGTATTCTCAATATGTTTTTGGACACAATAATAGGATACATATAACATTTATACATTTGTAATCTAGCATGAAGTTATGAGGTTGCAGAGTAAGTACTTTTCTTCTCAACACTTCAATAAAGTTTAAGTGTAGATAATAATAACAGTGCCTTCCATGAGTGGTTTCAATGAATAAATTAGCACTTGTTAAACTGAAAAAGAACTGAAGATTCATACCATCGATATCCTTCATACACAGAAATACACATAACTATCTTAATGCATTGATGGATAGCTGAAACAGATTTCGAATTGCTTGAAGTACTTAAATCGTCTTAATACCTTACCTGCGAATCTGCGAAAAGAAAACAGGTTCCATTCTTTAGCTATCAAAGCTAAGTAAACCTCAGGGCACCTCGTAAGAACCCCTTCATCAACATTCAAACACAATAGTCAGTATTTATCGCAAAAACTGTATCGCATGAGAAGTTAAATACTGTTTGTAGAATTATATTTTATAACAAATGAACTATTGATTTATTATGTTTAAGAATTACGAAGTGTCACTTTGTTAAACTGCTATTAGTTAAATGGTTAACAAACATTCTATTTCCGTAGTCAGTATTTTTAGTAATTAATGCTACCTTAAAATTTTTAAATTTTTAGTGGATTTTTGGGATGTTACAAGTGTCAAAGAATTTGTATATTTTAAATTTAGTACATATTAATTTTAACAAATACACCCTCAACAACTTAATTTATAAGTTATTTGTGTATGTTATGTTAGTTACATTGTTTGAAATGAATAACTATAATCATATATTTAAAAAAAAAAATTATAAACTTAAAGTGACACATATTGTTGATGTATATGTAACTTCGGAATGTATTTCATCTATGTATTTCATATATATTTATTGTACCCTTATTAGAGATGTGTTATTCCTCTATAAGGAAGTGTCATCATGTGGATTGACAAGTGTCGCAAGTGTGTGTACTTGCCGATGGGTTATTAGACCACCATGTGTGGGGCCGGCCCTGAAATATATATTATATTATGGATGTATTTAGATAGACAAGTCAGCCCCATAGTGTAACTTGGCAAACAGGTTAAGTATAAATAGAGATCGGGAGATCTCTATTTAGATCATTCGAAAAGTCATACTTCTCTCACTCAGAAAGTGGTGCACTAGTGAGGAGGAGGATCATTTTCTACTAGGAGACTATCTCTGTGTATTTTGGTTGTACTTTGGTTGAGACATTGCTCTCTCTATCTCTGAGGAAGTTGTGGGGTTTTTCACCTTAGGGTTTTCCCCACGGAAACTCTGTGTCTCTTGTCTCTCATGCTTTTGATTCTTATGATGCTTGTCATGCTTATTGTGATTGTTATGCATTGATATACTATATATGTTATTCTCTCAGTGAAGATCCTAGAGTATTGTGAATTAATGCTCAAAATTTAACATGGTATCAGAGCTAACCTAAGAAGAAGACATTGCGTAGTGACAGAAATTTGCGTTTCTTGTTTATTTGGTTTCTCTCCACAGATTTTGGAAAAGAAGTATAGTAGATTGACTCTACTCATCAAGGAGAATCTATTTATCCAATCAGAATTCAGTTCTGAGCATTTTCAGATTTGGCCCTAAAAATTAGGGTTTCCACAGAAATAGGAATTTCTAAAATCTGAAGACATAGCTGGAAGCTCCTTGCAAAAATCGAAGTTTAGTGCTTTGGATCGAGATTTTTGGTTGGGTCGATCTCCGAGAAACTCAAACCCTAATTCAAGGCTATCCCTAGTGAACCCAGGAGGACAAAAAGACAAATCTGAAGGGTAAAGCTTTGCTAATCTAAAATTCTAAATACACCAGGATGATCAGCTCATCAAGGCACATCTTTCTATCCTTTCAAAAATTTGAAATTAACATTTTGAATTTTTAGGGTTTTTTCGACAAACCCTAATCCAGGACCAGATCCAGTTTTCAACAATTCAAGTGGTAAGACCTAAATATTTTTTATTTCCATTTGAAGTACTCTTTAAGATGTCTCACCACACCAAGCTTGAGGATAAGCTTCAAGCGGCTGATAACTTCCGAGCTTGGAAGTATAGGATTGGGTTAATCCTGGAAGAGAATGAGTTGGACTCATATATAAAAGAAGACATCCCTATCCCAGAGGATGAAGAGGCTAAGGTATTGCATAAAAAGAACTTGGTCAAGGAAAAGAGAATCATTGTTGATTCTATCAAATACCATCTCATACCCCATGTGTCTTCTCTAAAGACACCCAAGGAGATGTTTGACTCTTTGACCAAGCTATTTGAAGGGAAGAACATAAATCGGAAGATGACTCTGCGGAATCAATTGAAAGGGATCAAGATGTTGAATGGAGAAACCATTAAATCTTACTTCTCCAAGGTCTCTTAGATCAAGGAGCAACTTGAAGCTGTGGATGAAGTAGTGGACAATGGTGAAGTTGTTATGACCACTCTGAATGGCCTACCTAGGTCATGGGACTCCTTTATTCAAGGAATCTATGCAAGAAAGAAATTGATCTCTTTCAGTAAACTGTGGGAGGAATGCTCTCAAGAAGAAGCTAGACTTGTAGCTCGTGAGAAAAAGATGGGAGGTGAAGATCAAGCTCTCGTAGCTCACACCAAAAGAAGCAAGCCCAAGAAGGAGCACTCTTGCTACAAGAGATCCTATCAAAAGAATAAGAAGGATCTAAGATGCTTCACATGCAATGAGAAGGGTCACTTTGCCTCAGATTGTCCTAAGAACAAAAGGGATAATAACAACAAATCCAACAAGAAGACGAAGGGTAGCAAAAGAAAGTTCCATGCTCATGTTGTCGAGGATGATGAACCTCCAAAGAAGAAGGCTAGGGAAAAAAGTGATGATAGTGATGATTACTCATCAAGTGAAGAAGAGTATGTTCTAATCTCTGCTCTCATAGGTACTATCTACCATGGTTGTAATGATTGGCTGATTGATAGTGGAGCTTCCAAACACATGACTGGGTTTAAGGAATCTTTTGTAAACCTATCTAAACATGAATCACCTCATAAGGTGAAACTTGGGGATGATTATCAATACCCAATCAAAGGAAGTGGTGAAGCCTCCTATAACCTAGATTGTGGAAAATCTTTGAAGATGAAAGAAGTCCTTTATGTACCTGGGCTCAAGAAGAATCTTCTCTCCATCTCTGCATTAGATGCAAATGGCATGAGGGTTGCATTTGTAGATGGACAAGTCCTAATGTGGCCAAAGGGTAAAACAATCGATGATGCAGTAGTGATTGGAGAGCAAGAGGAAGGTTTGTATAAATTGAAGGGTCAACCTGAACATGCCATGGTGCATGAATCCATGGATCCAAGTGAACTTTGGCATAGAAGACTTGCTCATATGCACTATAGGGCACTTCCAATTGCAAGCAAGGTTGTAGAGGGTCTTCCTGAAATCAAGACCAAACATGAAGGTGTTTGCAAAGGATGTACAAAAGGTAAGAACATTAAGAAGGCTTTCCCAAGCAGTGAAAGCAAGGCAAAAGATATCCTGGAAATCATCCACTCAGATGTATGTGGTCCAATGTCATCCAGTTCTCTGAGTGGGTATGTTTACTATGTCTCATTTATTGATGACTTCTCAGGAAGACTTGGGTATACTTCTTGAAGAACAAAGATGAGGTGTTTGATAAGTTCAAGGAATTCAAAACCTTGATGGAGAATCAAACTGACAAGAAGATCAAAACATTTAGATCCGACAATGGTGGAGATATCACCTCAGGTGACTTCAAGAAGCTTTGTAGTGATTCAGGGATTAAGAGGGAGTTGACTGTTCCTTATAATCCTCAACAAAATGGAGTTATATAAAGGAAGAATAGAACAATCATGGAAGCAGCAAGGGCAATGCTACATGACCAGGATCTACCTATGCATCTATGGGCAGAAGCAGCTAGAACAGCTGTATATGTGCAGAACAGAACACCCCACAAGATATTGGACAACAAGACACCATAAGAGGTCTTTTCTGGTAAGAAACCTGAAGTTAGCCATCTCAGAATATTTGGTTGTCTAGTATACATGCATGTCCCAAAGTAAAAGAGGACCAAATTAGATCCTTCAGGAAAGAAGGATATTTTTGTGGGTTACAGTGAAAGCTCGAAGGCTTACAGAATATACTTTCCAGGGTTCAAGAAGATTGATGTCAGCAGGGATGTAACATTTGATGAAAACTCAACATTCATCAAATCAAGGAAGGCACCTATCGAAGTTTATGAAGAACCTAAGGAAACTAGATTTCAAGACACTACCATGACTGAAGCAATTCCAGAAGTTGTTCATGAATTTGAAGATCCGCAAGAACCTGTAGATCCACCCCGTGAGGATAACTCTCGCAAGAGAAAACTTGAATGGGTTAGAGATCTCATTCAAGATGCAGAAAGATTTGGCATTCCACAAGAAGAACACAGAGCAAAGAAGAGAACCAGATCACATACCAGCTATGTTGCTTTACTCTATGACATTATGAACAAAGAGCCTTCTAGTTATGAAGAAGCAGCGGAAAAGAAAGAATGGAAGGATGCCATGGTTGAGGAATACCAATCAATAATGAAGAATGATGTTTGGGATGTTGTCCCAAGACCTAAAGAGAAGTCTGTTGTGACTTCCAAATGGATCTACAAAATCAAGCATGTTGCAGATGGCAGTGTAGAGAAATACAAGGAAAGATTCATAGCTCGTGGCTTCTCTCAGAAAGAGGGAATAGATTATGAAGAAAATTTTGCACTTGTAGCTAGGTATACTTCCATCATAATAGTACTTTCCCTGGCTGCAGCAATGAAATGGAAAATACACCAGATGGATGTCAAGACTGCTTTCCTGAATGGTGTAGTTGAAGAGGAAGTATATGTGGAGCAGCCACTCGATTTCGAAATACATGACAGGGAGTCATATGTGTGCAGATTGAATAAAGCCTTGTATGGCTTGAAGCAAACTCCTAGAACTTGGTATGGTAGGATGGATAGTTTCCTATCTAGTTTGGGCTTTACCAAGAGTAAAGTGGATTCCAACCTTTACTACAAGGTTGAGGAAGGGAATCTTGTAATTCTACTCCTGTATGTGGATGACTTACTTATAACATGAGATGAGAGATTGATGGCAGATACTAAGAGGAAGCTTGTTGCCATGTTCGATATGAAAGATTTGGGAATGATGCATTATTTCCTAGGTATGGAGGTGTGGTAGAGTGCAGGTGGGATCATCCTTGGTCAAGGGAAGTACACAGTAGTTATCCTGAAGAGATTCGGGATGATGGATTGCAAGGCCATGGCCACACCTATGGCATCAAACATGAATCTTATATGTGATGCTTCATCTGAGCCGGTTGATGTCTCTATGTATCATCAGATGATTGGGTCCTTAATGTACCTGACGAACACGTGACTAGATATTTGCTTTGCGATGAACACATTGAGCCAGTTCCTAACGGATCCAAGGAGTATTCACCTGGTTGCTGTAAAGCATGTTCTGAGGTACTTGAAGGGAACAATAGATTATGGGCTCAAGTATGAAGCGAATCAAAAGTTTAACCTACAGCGTTATGTTGATTCAGATTGGGCTAGCAGTGTTGTAGATAGGAAGAGCACATCTAGGTGATGCTTCAGTATGGGATCAGGTGTGATCTCTTGGTTTAGCAGGAAGCAGTCCTGCATAGCATTGAGTACAGCTGAGGCAGAGTATGTTGCAACCTATTCAGCTAGTTGTGAGGCAGTATGGCTTAGGAAGCTACTGTCTGAGTTATTTGATCTCCTGTTGGATGCTACTAGTATCTTTTGTGATAACTAGAGTTGTGTGAAGCTGTACAAGAACCCAGTGTTTCATGACAGGTCGAAACACATAGAGTTTAAATATCACTATATCAGGGATATGGTGTAGAGAGGAGCTGTGAAGCTCCTATACATTGTGATGAATGAGCAGATTGCAGATGTGCTAACGAATCCACTAGCCAGGGTGAAGTTCGAGTACTTCAGAGAGAGGCTTGGTGTTCTTCGGATTGATGACACTTCGAGGAAGAAGTGATGGAAACATTTGTAGAATCCATTCCAAGAATGTTGGAAGGAGGATCCTTCACATGGCTGTGGATGTAAGCACTGCATGATGAGCATCAGGACGATGCTCCAGTTACTACTCTGTATATGCATCAAGAGGATGTTGGATATGATCAGTTGGATCACTTATATGTATATGTATGTACTCATCATGTTGGATGTTGGGTATGATCAGTTGGATCATTTATATGTATATGTATGTATGCATCATGTTGGATGTTGGATATGATCAGTTGGATCATTTATATGTATATGTATGTGCGCATCATGTTGGATGCTGGATATGATCAATTGGATCATTTGTATGTATTTTGTATATGCATTGTATTGGATGCTTGGACCATGTATCTGTATATGTATCAGGTGGATACATTGTATGATTAGGTAGATCATGTACGTTGATATGTATCATGTATGATCATGTGGATCATGTATTTGTATTTGTATCAGGTGGATACATTGTATGATCTGGTGGATCATGTATGATGATATGTATCAAGTAGATACTTGGTATGCATCAGGTAGATGCATTGTATGATCAGGATGATCATGGATGACGAGCTTCAGGATGTTGCTCCAGATGATATGCAGTAGGATGTTGTAGTGATGATGATCAAGATGATCATGTGTACATCAAGATGATGTATGGTGAGTATCAGGTTGATACTCTATGGCCGTGGATTAGGTAGTGCAGATGAGCATATAATTTGGCCCTAGGAGATTTGCAGATAGTCTTTTGAGGTTTTTCCTATGGCATGTAATCTGGCCCTGGGATATCTAGCAAATGCTCTTTCGATGTTTTGCTCTGGGAGGACATATAATTTGGCCCTGGGAGATCTGCAGATAGTCTTTCGAGGTTTTTCCTATGGCATATAATATGGCCCTGGGATATCTGGCAGATGCTCTTTCGAGGTTTTGTCCTATGGCATATAATATGTCCCTGGGAGATCCGATAGGTTGGGCTGTGTTCCCATAATAAGTCCTGGGATGCTCTTGCGAGGTTTTGCCATGACCACATATAATCTGTCCCTAGGAGATCCTATAGGTAGATTTGTGTGCTCGTAACAACCTTGGATGCTCTTGCGAGGTTTTGTGGTGAGGTCACATATAATATGGCCCTGGGAGATCCTATAGGTAGATCCGTGTGCTCATAACAGCCTGGGATGCTTTTTTGAGGTTTTGTGACACACATAATAAGTCCTGAGGATTCCATAGTATGGCCAGTGATGACAAAGACCTATAGGTGGTGGGCCTACATCCAGTATGAAAAAGGACTGGCTCTGTAGAACTTCCTATGACGAGTAGAGTCAGAGATTGGTTGAGATAGTAGCAGCAATGACGATGATGATGACGATGCATCAATGATGATGATCCCAAGAAGAAGACTTGTCTAAGAGATCTGTGTCAAGAAATACCTTCCTAGTTAAGAGGGAGTGTTGATGTATATGTAACTTCAGAATGTATTTCATCTATGTATTTCATATATATTTATTGTACCCTTATTAGAGATGTGTTATTCATCTATAAGGAAGTGTCGTCATGTGGATTGACAAGTGTCGCAAGTGTGTGTACTTGCCGATGGGTTATTAGACCACCATGTGTGGGGTCGGCCTTGAAATATATATTATATTGCGGATGTATCTAGATAGACAAGTTGGCCCCATAGTGTAACTAGGCAAACAGGTTAAGTATAAATAGAGATCGGGAGATCTCTATTTGGATCATTCGGAAAGTCATACTTCTCTCACTCAAAAAGTGGTGCACTAGTGAGGAGGAGGATCATCTGCTACTAGGAGACTATCTCTGTGTATTTTGGTTGTACTTTGGTTGAGCCATTTCTCTCTCTATCTCTGAGGAAGTTGTGGAGTTTTTCACCTTAGGGTTTTCCCCACGGAAACTCTGTGTCTCTTGTCTCTCATGCTTTTGATTCTTGTGATGCTTTTCATGCTCATTGTGATTGTTATGCATTGATATACTGTATATGTTATTCTCTTAGTGAAGATCCTAGAGTATTGTGAATTAATGCTCAAAATTTAACACATATATTATAATCATATAATCATATATTTAGAAATATTTATATTATATATATATTTTTTATCTTAAGTGTTACTTATCTCACATCAAGAGTCATGACACTTCTCACCCACATGTGTTGTAGAAAGTGCCCTTTGATGCAACTAGTTAGAGTTCATTTTTATTTTGGTAATGTTAAATTTTCTTTTTAAACTACATACAATATAAAGGTACTTTTGATATTTTAACACAGAGTTAATGGATTACTTTTTTTTCCTAAAAAAAACTCATATCCTTATATACTAAGTAAAAGTTACATTTTGTATGATCAAAATCTCATATAGATCGTTTTTAATAAACCATATCAACATAGAGCTGATTCTAAAACATAAAAAACATGTTCTTTAACATCCAAAAGAAGTTAAATTTTTTTTTTTGATATTTTAAGACAGAGTTAATGGATTACTATAAATCTCTTATTCTTTATTTCTTTTTTTTGTCACAATTTCCCCTTTGCTCTTAATGGTATTTATATGGAGCCCCTTTTATCTTCCAATGGTTTACCCAACAATCAACATCCTCATATAAAATTTTACTAGATATAGAGTAATTATGGAATGCTCTTCTCCTTCATGTTAATTATAGTATGCTTGTATAGAATACATAATTAATCGAAAAAGTTTAATCCAAGAAGAAAACTCAAAATACCTTAGGATATGTATTATAAATTAGTAATGTTCATTATAAGCATTGATGACAAAACATCATTACCAAAATGTGTTATTTTATCTTCATGGAGCTTATCTGTAATTGAATTATCATATCTGTAGTCATTGAATATATTTTCATAAAGAGATCACATGAGTAATGAGATAAAGATAGAGAATATTGTTTTTCAAATGTCTAATTTTATATCTTCGTAGGATAGGGGCAAATAGGTTGGAAGGGAGAAAAGGTAATGGTATAAGAAGAGAAGTGGCTTGATTATTCTTATGATCCATAATAAGATATCTTAGGCTCCATTTTGCTAACCTTAGTTGAAATAGTGGGTGCATGGATGGGTGACACGGTGTAGTTGGATAAGCAAGGAGGGAGCTATTTGGACAAGAGTATGATAGAAGACATCAAAGGAAGAAAAATAATTAGAGGAGAATATATCCAAATAAGAAATCAATTTAGTGCACAGATTGTACATGTGACATTAATTTTAGAAGAGATCCAAGGTGCCTTATATAGAAGCATAACATCTCAAATAAGCATGGATATGAGACAAGCAAATTAATGTTTCAAATCATCTCTAGTATTCACGTATATAGAACAAACAAAGTTTGTATATTGTCCCCTCTCTCATAAATCAATTGAATCCCTCTAACTATTCCTTTACAAGTAAAATAATTTGCACAGGGACAAAAATTAGTACAATACATGAAAATCTAATCATACAAAAAAATTGTGAAGGAAAACAAAAACACAAATGATGGTGAAATAAGATCATATGAATCAAACCCTAGTTCGAATACAACTTTCAAATATGGAAGAGATATGGAGGGATTCAATCCTTCTAGAGGAATGGGATATATTGGGAGTACATATACCATTACAGATCATGAATTTTAGACTCTATTTTGATCATCCTAAAAGAAAATAAAATTTAAGATGATCCACATGTTGGTTAAATAATTTTTAAATATAAGGTTGTTGGGCCCATTTTGCAATATAAAGGTCTAAGAAAGATGCCTCAACAGGAATCTAAAGAAGATGCTATCTATAATTCATAATATTTGTCCTTTGATATACAATCCAAAATAGATAGATCAAAGACCCACGCAGCACATGGTAGGGCGACAAAGCCACACAACACATTGACATGCAACACACGAGGAGTGGGAGAGGTAGCTGAAAGAAAAGAGCATCCTACTAAGTAATGTTTTATGAAGTTCAAATGCAAAAAACAGTGGTCATTTTCCTAATATAGAAAGTTACCAAGATTCATCCAATGGATACCACTAACGAAATTAAAATTGTGCAGTAAATTAGTTTTTCATCGAAACGTAATGTAGATGTTGGACAATAAATACTTTTCTTGATCGTAAATACATATATTTGGATGGTAAATTCAATTTTTCAATGATATCCAGATCCAATGGTTACATAATTGTTGTATAAAAAATTCAATATAAATGTAACAGACATGTCAGTTGATTTTTGTTAATATTGAATGGTTGATTTTGTTTTTTTGTGTTGATATGTTAATAACAAAACTATTAGAGATTTTTTCACATGTCAGAGATTTTGCTTTTATTCTGTAATGATGATGCACCACATAGGTTCTGTACATGCTCTAAGAGATGCACTAAGAGGAGTCTCTCAAAAGCTTGCATTCAGATGACATCATTGATCCATGCGTGAACCCTTACAGACTCTTAACAGTTAACACTCATATTTTTAAAATATATTATATATTAATTTTAACAAATACTAATCTCCAAGAACTCAGAGGTATGGAGGAGCCTTTTAAAGGCGTTACCTATTATAAACACTTCTTTGTGCTAGGCGGTGGGCTGAGCTATTCAAATTTTTGTGGGCATTTACCTGATCTTGGGCCTTGGAGAGGGTTCTATGTTGTCCTCAGGAATTTTGAAGGAATTGCAAGAGAGAGTGATTTTTGTATTGCAATAGGTGAGAAAGACCCAAACTGAATCCACAATCCATTGGTACACATCAAAGGAACTAGCTTTCCCTACACTACTCAATGATGAATGGGATGCATTTACTCATAAGATTATCTCGGCAGGCATTGTTATTACAGAAAATTCTAATCAGTTGATCTAGGAAAAAATATGATGAATGGATCTATTACTGCTAGGTTGGCGTATATCACTATTTTTTAAAATGTGTAGAACCAAGCGAATAGCAGGTGGTTGATGAGGCCGTGGAACGAAAAGGTGCCGATAAAAATCAATTGCTTCATTTGGCTATGTATGCAGAACAAAATATTAACTTTGAAGAACCTTCAAAATCGAGGTTTTAAGGGGCCTGTTATATTTCAGTTATGTTATCATAATCAAGAAGATATTAACCATCTTTGTGGATGATGTTCCTTTTTCCTTGCGCTTTGGCATGAGATGAGGGTGGAAAATCCTATGCTTCTAGCTTGGGACAAAACACATTTCATTGATAATATGGCTGAGTGTTATGATCTCCAACAAGTGAACTTGGTTACAGTCTTTTACACCATTTGGGAAGTCTGGCGTGAAAGAAATAGGGTGATTTTTGGGAATCGAAAGCCTAATTTTGAGCTTGTATTTGCGCGTAATCGAGATGGGGCTTGTTGTGAAACTGGCCCTTAAAAAAATATCAAGGTTAGATCTATTTCCTTTGATGAAGCAAGGTATTATTTCTCGATTGGATATTATGATGGAGCGGCTCAGGGGGATTTTGTTACCCCGGTATGGTTCTAAAACTATCCTCCGATAACTATTATCATTTACTGCTCCAAGACGGCAGGGGTACAAACACTAGAGCTGAGTTATTGGCCCTATGGTGGCTATTGTGGTTTGTGAGGATGATGAGCATAGATTCTATTCATATTTTCGGGGATTCTCATTGCATAATTGATTGGGACAAGGGTAAATTGTGACTGATACCTATTCTACTGGAGCACTAGATGAAAAGGACTCGTTCTCTGATTATTTCTTTTTCATAGATTTCCTTCTCACACATCTTCGGATCCTTCAAAAAGGACGTTGGAGGTATCTCGAAGCTATCCCTGGGCGATATGGATGGGCTTATTTTGGTTAAGGAGTTCAAAGGAGCTTTTCTGGTTAGAGAGAACTATCTGGAAATTAGTTAAAAGACACTTTTGTTTTTTTTTGGGACAATTTTATGTAGTCCTTTATTTGACTTTATATGTGTTATTAGCTAGAATACCTTACTGAGTAAAGCTCTAAGTTGGATGTAATTATGTATCAATGAAAGGTTGAAGTGTAATGAGAAGCAATCTTGCTTCTCTACTGATGTAATGTTTTGTTGACACATATTTTTATTTTAATAAAAGGATGTTTTTCGTTATGAAAAAATAAATTATGTATGTATGCTAGGTTAGCTATTTTGTTTTATAAATTTTCACTAACAGTTCAATTTACATTTTTTTCAAATAAATAATTATTATAATCATATATTTTAAAATAATTTATATATAACATTTGTGTCTACTATTTTAATTATTTTATTTTATAAATTCTCACTAAATATTTAATATATATGTTTACAAACAAATAACTATAATAATATCTAAACAAACTATTTTTCTTTTAATAATATTAATAATACTTTTTAAAAACTATATTTTAATATTTTTAATTGTGAAATCTACATTATAAATGTTTATCTTAATTTTTTTGTATCCCTAGAGCCGTGACACTTTTCATGTGGCCCACATGTTTTCTAGAAAGTGCCCCTTTGATGCAACTAGTTAGGGTTCATTCTTATTTTGGTAATGTTAAATTTTCCTTTTAAACTACATATAGGGTAAGGATAATTTTGATATTTTAACATAGACTTAATGGAATACTATGACTCTCTTATTTCTTTGTTGTGTCATAATTTCTCCTTAAATTTAGTTGTGATAGTGCTTTTAAAATGGTATTTATATATTATAAATTTGTGGAGCCCCTCTTCCAATGGTTTACCCAACAATCAACATCCTCATATAAAATTTTACTAGATATAGAGTAATTCCAGGAATTCTCTTCTCCTTCATGCTAATTATCTTATGCTTGTGCATAATACATAATTAATCAAAATAAAGTTTCATAAAAAATGAACTCAAAATTCATTCACATATGTATTATAAATTAGTATTGTTCATTATAAGCATTGATGGAAAAGCATCATTACCAAAATGTGTTATTTTATCTCCATGGAGTTTATTTATAATTGAATTATCATATTTGTAGTCACATAATGTATTTTCATGAAGAGATCAGAGAGTAATGAGATAAACATTGAGAACATTTTTTTTCAAATGTCTATTTTTATATCTACGTAGGATAAAATAGGTTTGAAGGGAAAAAAGGTAATGGTAGAAGAAGATAAGCAGGTTTATTACTCTTATGATCCACAATAAGAGTCCCTAGGCTCCATTTTCCTAACGTTAGTTGAAATAGTGGATGCATGGATGGGTGACATGATGTGGTTGGCTAAGCAAGAAGGGATCTATATGGACAAGGGTATGATAGAAGACATCAAAGGAAGAAAAATATTTAGAGGAGAAGATATCCAAATAAGAAATCAATTTAGTGCACATATTGTACATGTGACATTAGTTTTACAAGAGATCCAAGGTTCCTTATATAGAAGCATGACATCTCAAATACACATGGATGTGAGATAAAAAAATTAGTGTTTCAAATCATATCTAGTATTCACATCTATAGAAAAAATAAAGTTTTCATATGGTCCCATGTCTCATAAATCAAGTTAAACCCTCTAACTTTGCCTATGCAAGTAAAAAGAGTTGCATAGGGACAAAAAAATTAGTAAAATAAATTAAACTCTTATCATAGAAACAAGCAAAAAAGGAAACCAAGAACACAAACGATCGTGAAATAAGAAGATCATATGAATCAAACCCTAGTCAAATATGAATTTGAAATATGGAAGAGATATGGAGGGATTCAATCCATCTAGAGGAATAAGAGAACTTAGGAGTACATATACCATTATAGATCATGATTCTTAAACTATATTTTGATAATCCTAAAAGAAAATAAAATTTAGGATGATCCACATGTTGGTTAAATAATTTTTGAATATAAGCCTTTTGGGCCCATTTGTCAATATAAAGGTATAAAAATATACCTCCTTAGGCATTTAAAGAAGATACTATATATAATTCACACTCTAAAATGTTCAATAATATTTCTCAATCCAATACCCATAGAAGCTAGATGAACGGATAAAAGATTGGGAAGACAACTCAAAGAACATGCACCTTACTCTGAACCAAACGATGAACATTAGGAGAAAAAGGAGGGTAAATGTGATTACACTCATAAGAAAATATGTGAATTGAATTGGAATTAGGGATTGTGGGCCTACAAATTACATAGAAATGGCATTAATTGGGAAATTTTTAGGGTAAAAAAATTGTAAGACAACACTTAAAATTTGCATGAGAAAACAATGGATGTCACTATTATGATATTATCTGTAGTTTTTTTGATGTCAATGGGATTTATCTCATTTTATTTTCAAATGTAGGGATGACAAAGATAAATTTGGTGTGGGTATATGATTATTGGAAGATAGAGATGTCAATGTTCACTATTATTAAACTAGGTGTGATCTACTCCAGGTCATAAAAAACATATCCTCTATATGGGTCAAAATCCCATGTACATGAAATTGGAACTTTGGGAAAAATAAATCATCAAATCCATGGGAAATAATATACAAATATATGTAACACTAGAGGATAAGACAACCACATAATGCATTACCACCTTTATGGATACAATGTGTTGAATTGGATTTAGGGAATGAAATCCCTAAATACAGAAATGTAGTGGTGGGAGGAAAGGATCATAAAAAGATTTAAATTAAAAATATGAGCCGTTGAATTGCACCACGTGTACATATCATAGAAACATAAAAAGTACATGTCTAAAAATGGGTGAAGGATACATCCTGAGTGATGCTATAGTGATGTTAAATAAATCAAGGCATGGGGACAAATTCCTTAATAATATTAAAAATACCTCTTATGGTAGTAAGGTGTAATGGATTTCGATAAATTAGCATTGGATATGGGAAGTGAGGAAGACACTAATGGAAATACCACTAGATCCTATGAGGATTAACTATCACAAGGTAAGTGTCAAAACCCCCCTTATACCTTGTTGTTTGAAATAAACATGAAACTTAAGCCTAAAGATGAGATGAAAGGAATTCTAGATGCCTCAATTACATATCTATTCCCATATTTGTATATTTATTCTTTTGTAAGAGATATGGAATGGATGATGGATTTTGAAACACAGAAGAAGGTGAAAGTATTGGAACTATCCTGTTAGATTCCACCTATGAAGGATTATATATTATTATAGATAATAAAAATTAGAGAGATTATAATTCAATTGAAATCTTAGTTTCATTCTCATCATAAAACATAAAATACTTATGCTCATCAAAATAAAGGTACCTTCTATGTTCCTCCAAAGAGGTAGGAATAGAGAGATACATGATCTTCACAAAGGCTAGTTGGAATTGTATTGCAAGAATATTTCCCAAAGAGTTTTATGTAGAAAATATGATGTATAAGTGTAACAAATGAAGTTAGAGGAATAAGTTGGAAAGGAAAGTAGAAGTCCATAAAAGAGGCATATGGAAAAGAGAAGGTGTCTGACTAGGGTAAGAGGTGAGTGGTTTATCAATAAGCATTAGGGAAATAGGGTCTCCGTTGAAGAAAAATACACATAAAAGGAGAATCCATAAGTATAAGTTGCATACCTTTTTTTTCAAGAGACCATGGTCAGTAGTAGATATGTTATGTATAATCTTGAAAAAATGTTAAAATAGTGGATTTTTGTAGCAATATTCATGGGAAAGATAAGGAGGACTTGTAGTGGGATTAAAGAGTACTTGTAGTTTCAAGAGACACACATTTCAGGAGTTTATAATTATATGCACTTTATATGTTACTAAGTTAGGACAATACATTGATTTTATGAATTTTTATGGAGTCTACGATAACAAGACCATTAGGGGAAATTTGAGGTGTAAAATGGGAAATAATAAAATAAGATGCTTTAGAGGGAAAGAAGGAAAACTACTTTTCTTTTTTCCTTGTATTTCTGACTTATCTCCTTTTAAGTTTTCGCAAATTGCAAGTGTATGCACTCATTGGATGCCTAATTAAGTTATGCATCCTATGAGAAATCACACTTCATACTTTTAATAGAATCACCATCATATAAACTAGAAATACATTAAAATTTTGTAATGTAGGTACTCATTGGATTCAGATCGCAATTATGCACCCAATGATTGCATACACTTGAAATTCGAGTGAACTTATAAGAATAAAAGTTGAAAATACAATAGAATACAATATTTTTCTTTCTTCCCCTCCGACACTATTTCACTAGTACAAAATGAGAGATAAGTGACCAGGTGACCAAAACATTTGTTCACCACAATTTTTTCAAGGGATAAATGACCAAGATTGAGAAATTTTAAGTGAGCTAACTAAAAATGACCAATTTGGGCACAAGATAAGAGATAAACTAAAAATGACCAAGATAAATGACCATTTGATCACAAGATAAGAACTAAACTAAAAATGACCACATAACAATTGGTGATATTTAGTTGTGTCACTCTGACAATGGAAAATTACAATTTTGACAACAAATTAGTAAATTTTAATGGAGTAGACTAATCATGGAGAATTTTTCCTTTCCAACACGTTATTTGACAAAATATGGCAATGAAAATTTACAATTTTGACAATGAAATTGTGCATTTAAAAAAAGAAATGTCTTTCATGCATGCTGGGGTTTTGGGAACTATAGGGGTCCTAGCGTTATCTAACTGAAATTGCTAGGAACTCATGCTCAAATCCAACCAATTTTCTCTCAAGAAAAATGTGTGAACTTATCGTACCATGATATATTTCTTGCAAATGTTGTTATCATGAATGTAGTAATCTTGAGATCAACTAAAGCATCTATCATGTCATGTGAACATGAGTCACATTCCCCATCTCCAATCATAGTAGATGAAATTCAATTTTATCCTAAAATTTTTTCGTATTCATAAGTTGACAAGGAACATTGAAATAGTGGTTTCCACATAGGAAACATCGAAATATTCGTTTCCAATGTATGTTCTAGTGATATCTCACAGGAAAAAATTACTAATTGATATTTAAAGGTTTATAAAAACTTTTATGATAATCATGTTGATATTTATTAAAGTTTCTTTAAATATGTAATTATGTATGTTTTTTAATCACTAAGTTGTCAAATCCATTGAGCCTATTTCCATCATTCTTGGTTTGATTGAGGTTGGCCACGAGGACCTATGTACTATTTAAGTATGAAATGATAAAATTGTTCATTTTGATGTTTTAAATAAATAGTGTTGATGTTTGTAATTCATTTGAGAATTTTGTGTTTCCAAGCATTTGTAAGTGCCTCTATGTATGCATATATTGTTTTTGTATAGTTGTAGAGTGTATGATGACTCTATTTTTAATGGTTATTCACCATTTTCATAAAATATATATATATATATATTTAATAATGATAACAGTAAAAAAAGATGATAATAAGATAATTATTATGGAAAGAAAAAGTTAAAGAAATTGAACAATATCAATTTGAATTTTTAAATATATGAATTTATATTCTTTCTTTTCAACTTGCGGTACCAAGGGAGATTTAAAATAGGGTAAGCAGGTTCACAGCCATGGCATCTAATTTGTGATTGAGGAAAAAAAATTTGTTGGAAACTGCCTTGTTACCATGTATGCAGAATGTGGAAATATAGGGGGTGCAAAGTATTTGTTTGATAGGATGACCTAATGTAATTGTTACTTCTCAAATTATATATGAGAAACAATATATGTAGTAGATATAGGCATCCACTAAAAAATAAGTGAAATCCAAGTGTTCATATCCATGGCTTCCCTTGGAATTTCAGGAGGATTTACATGTGAGAACTTAGTCACCAAAAAATATGATCCATTATCTTCTTGCACAAGACAATGGATAGGTGGGCCTGTTCAAGTTTTTGGAAGGGATTCATGCCCTAAAAATTTTGCAGTAAGAAGTTTAGATAGGAGAATATCAAAGAAGGGTGTAAGAATTCAATATTAAATTTTATTCTCAAACACAATTGTTTTATGTTCTCTATTTGCTGATATTATAACCTATATCCCTAGGTGATGGACACCCAATCCCTTATACACATTAATTTACTTGTTAATTTTAACTCTATAACCGATGATGCAACACGAGAAAATACTTGGGAAGTTCTCCACCCTAGGGGATGATATCATATGCAATATGACATATACCCAAATTTATATATTTATCTTCAACAAGTGAGTCTCAGAGCTAGTGAGTCCATGTTTACTAGGAACCCATCTTCTTATCGTATCTTGGTAGGTCAGCACTAGCCATCTCTGAAGTGTTGATCATCATAGTATAACTACTTACCATTTAAACTTTAGTGGTCTTGGTGACTTGGTCCTCCATACAAATCATTCCTTGCATCTAAAGGGATCCCACAAAGTCACTCGAAGGCGTTGAATGGTAAATGTCGATTAGTCCTATATATGGTCCCAAAGAAAGGACATACCCAAATTAAACAGTGTTAATCCTCCACCCAAATCAATTCCATGTTTGTCTGGTCATGACACCCAAACATTATGATGTGAATTATTAGAAATGGTTTCTCACTAATACTAGATAAAAAACTGTATAAATTTGTGTTTTAACAACCAATGAAGAGAGACATTATATTTGGTGTGAAACAATGTATTTATGAATCAACATGTACTAGTGAATGAAGTATGTTTAGAACTTTAGAAAAAATTCCTCTGGAAATTTTGATTGAGATTAGGAGGATATGTAGAAACTGGATAGAGAAAAAAAATTGTTTTGGAGAATTGTTTTGAAATTGATTCTTAGATAACAATAGAGAAATTATATCCAAGGATAAGGAACCAATTCCCAAGGAATGATGACTGTATCGAACTATTTAATTATTGCAATGGATTTTAATTTTTTTTTGACATATATAACTCTTGGTACTGAAGATTTACTGCGATATAGAAAGGTGTCAATGTATTTTTCTTTCTTGATGCATTTTTTTTATAATATGCTTCGAATTATTGCTATTACAATCCCACCCTTCCACATTCTAGGAGTATTATAATGGAATGTATCTAGCTTATAATGCTGAAAATAATCCCTATGGATGAGATACTGGGGTGTGGGATATATATTATGCCAAAGTTTCCCATGACTTGCACCTATCTCTCACTGCATGAAATGGCCCACTTGCATGGTGAGGCAATAAATGAAGGGGAAAATGTATCTTTGTGGATTTGAAACTTGGTGGGAGGTAAGAGACACTCCCACTTTATGATCGAAGCAAGTCCTTGTTGATGCTTGTCTCAATTATCAATCAGATTTCCCATGGATTGGTCATTTTTTAATGTGATGGTAGAGCTTCCCTTAGGTTCACTTTGATCTCATGGTAGTGCCAAGATTGATGGGGACATGTTTGGAAAGCTACATCTATTGTTAGACTCTTGTATAGTTTCTAAGATAATTCATGGATACCTATACTGTAGGATTGGTACACGATTGAAGGTTTGTTACAACTTTAGTCAAATCTTAAAGTTACCATTTAAGTAAAATTAAAAGTTATTTTTCTATTTTTGGAGTATATTTTTTCTCTATGGGATTTCTCATGGATTTTGGATTATATTTTTGCATGCGTGCACATTTGTTTATCAGTAAAATGAGTTTTTTTGTCTTATTATTAATATTATTTCACATGTATTATGCTAGGTTTACCTTTACAAGATTCCCATGCCTTGAAGTTGTATCATATATCTAGTCATTAATGAGAGATGGACCTATGGTTATACCCCTTATCGATTTTAAATTTGTAAATCTAGATCTATAATAAGTTGTTATGCTCATATTGTCAAAGGGGTTCCAAGGAATGAATATGTGGGGACCTAGTTATAATTGCTTGGTTAGCTCACCAATTGGAAATCTTATTCACAAGACTTCTTACATGCCTAAACTCCCAAATATAAGAGCAATTATTTTCTTGTTGTATTCAAAAAATTTATCATCATATCCCACAAAGGTTCTTGTATTTTTCCATTGGTATGGTCTACAATATGTTTTGAGACTCCTTCAAAGACTACCATTCTATCTTTTTCCATAACACTTATGTTACATCTAGTATGAAACCTTCAATTTTGCTTGATTGTTTGATTTTGTCTCCAAAACATAGGCATGATCCCAATAATTTGACCTTTCTCATCTCTGAACACTTTTCCTTCCTCTGCAAGGCCTGGGTTACCCTTGGATGCCCCATCAAAATTTAAATTTAAACCATGAGGCTTCAAGTTTGGTTGTAAATTGTGTCAATTGACCCATATCCATTTTCAATAAATGGAAGGATTATTCCGTGTATAGGATTTTAAATATTTGTGTCATCCTTAGACACCTACAATTAGACTTAAATATTTGTAACACTTGAACAATTTAAATAATACAAATAATAAGATCCACCTTATTCGTGTTATAGAGCTATGTAAGCTAGAAACAAATTGAAAATATAGTACATGTACAATAAAAATGAGAGCATAAGTTCCTTATCATTAGAAAATATAGGAATATGATAATGGATTTATAAGGGAATATATAGTACATACCCATGGTATGACTCATAAAGAATGATTACTTTGCATATTTTTCTTGTTTACATTAATGGGTAGCTTGACATGCCATCATATTTACCACTAAATTGTGATTACAATATTTTAACTAGAAAATCCATAGGGAATTTTCTTTTATTGATGAAGAACCTTTTTATGACCAAAACCACCAGATCCATAGCTTTTTCCATCTAACCTTGATGTCCTATAGTAGGTAGCAGAGCCAATGGTTTACACTTTAATGTGTGGTAGTGCACATGCATTACTTACCCCTTTTCCCTTTTCGTATGTTCTATGTTCTATTGGAGGAACCCACATCACAATTCCATGCATTCTCTATTATTTTGGAGTCCATGGGTGGTAAGGAAAAACAATGGATATTTTATCTTCTTCTAAGGTTGCTCTTCCCTACCTGGTCCCTTTTTGTTTCATACCAAGAGAAGGTATCCAAAAAGCAACAATTTGGTTTCAAAATAGATGTGTTTCTTTCATCCTTGCTTATGTGGGTTGATTGATATGATTTTGGTTTGCAAGCATACCTATATGATTGCTTTGCTTCAATGTAAGGGTGATCGAATGCTCGAGCTAGCACTCAATTGAATTTATTTTCCAATCAACAATGCTTCACCCCCAGTTGAATGGAAATTGAGAAATAATGTTTTTTGCGCATGCATAGAGATATGTTTTTGGGTTACAAGAAAACATCACATTACTTCACATATTTCGTGACATATACGAAAGGAGTAGGCCACCATATCCCTACATGTATAAAATTTTGCACGTAACTTTCCCTTATAGTTTTCACCAGTATAACTATCATTGGATTCCTATAGTACTAAAGGTCACTCACAAACCAACACACATCTCTATAGAATCCTATCTATTGCCAACTTAAAAACTTCCTGGCTATCAACTAATAATTCACTACTTATACCACTAGTTTCCTTTGTTGTTGCTAATCATAATCCCCAGGCATAAAAATTGGAATGAGGAATTCAACGATCTAAGTGAATAAGTTTGAAACATATTCCACATGAAAGAGATCATCATCATACAATTCATCAATTGTCCCCATGGTTTCCCATTTTGTATCTAATAAAGATGATCAGGTCGAATGGTGTGTTTCCTATACTTTAATACCACTTCGAGATTGAACTCTTCAAACTAAAACAAAGGTGTTTTCTGGATTATACCATCAGTGAAACAACAATGTAAGGTATACTCTAAGCATAAAAATATTGTCTATGTCACAAGGGCCTGATAAATTTCCAATAATGGGGGTTGGTTTCAACAGGAGATAACCTACAAACACCTATAAAATATATGCCAACCCAGAAGTCGTTTAAGTGTTCCATAAATAAAATTGGTTGCATTACTTCAATAGAATTCAAGGATTTGATGACAATGTTGCCATATAATTTTCACCACAATATAAAGGAACAAAAGTATTCAATCACACTAAAGGGTTTGCAGATTCAAGTCAATGAACCAATATTTGTGAGAGTAACATGACCTTTTGTTGGGTTTCAATGGGACAAAGAGGAAAGGAAACCAATACTAAATGCAAAGGATGTTTTTTTCTAGTCCTATAAATAAATGGAAGAAACAAAGAATGGTGTAAATAGTTAAATACTACCATCACTATGGGTTGAGGTGGCTCTATAACTCATTAAGTATATAACCTATAAAGGTAGGAACAATTTTTTTTTTCCTTTCACTTCAGGTTATTGCGTCAACTAAGGAATTTTATTACTAGCATCTAGAAAATAACCTGACTATCCCTTATTACTTGTTGTATTCCATAAAGGATATGAGTTCAAGAGTATAGAGAGGGAAAACTATGCATTAACTCATCATGGGTAAATCAAACTAATTGTGTGTGATGCCCAAGAAACCTTACCAAATTCCTTGGGAGAGGTTCCTAACAATAAGCATGGATGGATTTATAAACCTACAGGCTATCCCAAGCCTAGGAGAAAACCCTACACAAAATAAAGGAAGCAAAAGAAAATAGGGAAAAATGGAAGTGTCAGTAAGAGGAGAAGGAATGTTAGGAACCCATGTCTTTACTTTGTTAGTATATTGTTGTTGGACGCATATGCTTTGTGAGTCGTCCTATAGTATTTGTTGATCTATAGTTTGTGTTATTGTTGTTGGTGCATATGCTTTGTAAGTCGCCCGTGGTATTGTTGATCCATAGTTTGTAGTGGCCCATGGTTTCGACCCATAGTATTGGTGCCTAGATTTAGTATATAAGTGTGTGTTGAGGCCTATGAAGGACCATGAAGTTATTTGTATTGAGCTTGCTCAAAGGAGGTTGCCCCCTCGAAGTGGCATGTGATCAATATAAAAGTGATTCTGAGTTCTGTCATTTCTGCTATTTCGCATATTCTTATTAATTAATTGTTGCAGGTGTTTCACATCTGGTATCAAAGCACTTTCTTGGGCTCGTTGGGTGAAATTTCTACCAATTTTTTTTTCGCCTTTGTTGCAGGTTCGGATTTGGGAATAATCCCTATCTGCTTATCTATGGGAAGTACTTGGGCATAAGCCCTAAAACTCATTATGAGGAGTACCACAGGAACCCCGAAGTAGCTAGCCCATTGAGAGGACCTGCCAGCGAAAAGGGCAATGACCCCTACCTGATTGACTAGTTCCCACCTGTGAGGTAAACCAAGAGTTGTCGTTTGTGGCAAAGCGGTTATCAGTTTTACTTGAGCCATGGAGTGAAACCCCTAAACTGTTAGGAAGCCACACATACCTGGGGTCCATATATATTTTTAGTTGAACTATTGTCGATCACTTCTACGTCGTTTCAGATCCAGCTATTCAGATCCATTCTGAAAGCCATTCCACATCCAACCATTTTCAATCCATTCAGTGCCATTTCAGATCCCTCTGTTTCTGCTCACTTACAGGCAATTGCAGATCTATCTATTTCAGATCCCTTCCGAGCCGTAGCCGTTCCATTTTGGAAAAAAAAAATTTTCAGTTTTTTCTCCATATATCCCTTGTTTTTAGTCCATTTCCCTTGAAACTTCCCTGGCACCCCTGTAATCCCATTTTGGATATTTCATTCCTGGGGACCCTATCCCCAATTCCACTTCCCAAAGCCCGAAATCCCACATTTGTCTATTTTTAGGGTTTGCCATAACTTCCTCAGATTTCACCCAGTCACCTTCAAATTTTACCACAGAGTTCCCTTCCTAATTCTGATTCTTTTTCCCCCTCTGCCAAATTTTTCCATTCTTTCACCCCACTTATGAAATCCTCATTTTTTGCTTCCCTGTCTATTCAACTGTGTCCAAAACCTAGTCAAACCCCATATACCCTTCATATTTTTTTTCAAATCCAGATTTTCCTTTACTGAAGTAGTTTTTGTTTTTGTTTTTCTACCCAGTCAACCCTAAAAAAAAAAAAAAAACTCTTGGTTATGGTTGTCACCCACACAGGAGCAAAAACCATGGAAGAAGCATTTGCAGCCATCCAAGCCAAACTCTAGGATCTGGATGAAAAATTTCTCAGCCTCCATCTTGAACATTCAGCTATGAACAACAAATGACAGTCTGAGTCTTCATCAAACAATGGGTTCTCTTCTTCTAGCAATTTCCATGGTCGGAAGCTTGATTTTCCTCGCTTCAATGGTACTGATCCAACTGGATGGATCTATCCTGCAGAATAGTATTTCAGTCTGCATAATACTTTTGATGTCAACAAAGTTCCTCTTGCATCCTTTCATTTGGAACAGCAAGCTCTTCAATGGTACCATTGGTACATCAAGGCTCATGAAGAGCCAAAATGGCCAGACTTTTGCCAGCTCCTTTTGCAACGATTTGGTCCTAGTGCTTTTGATGACTTCACAGGAGCCCTCACTAAACTTCGCAAAATTGGCACTGTGAGAGAGTATCAAACTGAATTTGAGAAACTAGCCAACCACACTGAAATATTGTCTGATGACTTTTACCGGAGTTGTTTTATTAGTGGTCTAAAGGATGCCATCTGCTATGAGGTCAAAATGTTCTATCCCAACACAATGATGGAAGCCCTAGTGTTGGCTAAGTTGGAAGAAGACAAGATTGCAGCCCAACAACGCTCCAAGCCCACTTTTGTTCCCTTTCAAAATATGGGTTCTCAATGACCACCCATACCGTAGGCTCCTCGACCAACTCTTATCAAGCATTTGTTTGAAATAGAGATGCAAGCACGCAGAGAAAATCGGCTTTGCTATAATTGTGATGAGAAATTCACTCGGGGACATAGATGTGTTTATCAAAAGCTCTATCTCTTGGATGTAGATTCTCCTCCTGCCTCTGAAATTGGTGATGAATATCCAGATACAATGGATGCGCAGGTCGACATTCAGGAACCGCCTATTGACCCTCCGTCTCAGGATGACCAGCCAGAGATATCTCTCCATGCTTTAGCTGGAATCACCACCCCCCAAAGAATGTGGGTCAGGGGTTAATTCAAGAAGCTTCCTCTTGCAATACTCATTGATTCTGGTAGCACTCATAATTTCATTGACCCTCGGATTGCCAAACAAGTTGATTGTTTTATCCATCCTTGCTCCAACTTTGAATTCATGGTTAGCAATGGGGGAACCTTACCTTACAAAGGTAAGTGTCAAAATGTGCGAATCTATATGGGAGATTATACCTTGCACTCTGGCATGTTTGCCTTGACCTTAGGCGGATGAGATGTGGTTTTGGGCACTCAATGGCTACGCACACTTGGCCCTATCTTATGGGATTTTGCTGAACTTTGGATGCAGTTTTCCCTCAATGGACAAAACACACATTGACAGGATTACAACCAGTGTCTCTGAGCATCATCAGTTCACATCGCATGGAAAAAATACTCAAGAAGAATTCACATGGTGTCATCGCTCAGATCCATTCCATTCAGATGCAACGATCAGCGATCTCCACTACTCTTTTGGATCTACAACAAATTCTGTATCGATATATAGGTGTCTTTGCTGAACCAGTGGGATTGCCACCTTTAAGGCCAGAAGACCATTGTATTCAACTCCTTCTTAGCAGCGTTCCTCCCAACATCAGGCCCTATCGCTACCCATTTCACCAAAAAACGGATATTGAAATGCTCGTTCGGGAGTTATTGAAGCAAGGTATTATTCGCCCAAGCACTAGTTCCTTTTCTTCTCCAGTTCTTCTTGTCCGCAAAAAAGATTGGTCATGGCACCTCTGCATTGACTTCCGAGCACTTAATCACCTCACCAGCAAGGATAAGTTTCCAATTTCTATTGTTGATGAGCTTCTTGATGAGCTTCATGGGGCTCAATTTTTCTCCAAGTTGGATTTTTGTTCTGGGTATCATCAAATTCGGGTTCATGAGGATGATATTCCTAAAACATCTTTCCACACACATGATGGCCATTATGAGTTTTTGGTCATGCCCTTTGGCCTCACTAATGCTCCTTCCACATTCCAGGCCTTAATGAATAAAATATTTCAGTCCTACTTGTGGAAATTCATTCTGGTATTCTTTGATGATATCCTCATCTACAGTAAAACATGGGTTGAACATCTCCAGCATTTGGATATTGTCATGCAACTTTTCTCTGACCATCATCTCCACGCCAAGCAGTCTAAATGTGTTTTTGGACAAAAGGAAGTTGAGTATCTCAGGCACATTATCTCAGCACAAGGGGTTCGTGTGGATCCTGCCAAAATCGATGCCATGAACAATTGGCCGCATCCTCAGACACTCAAGAGCCAAAATCGATGCCATGAACAATTGGCCGCATCGTGGTTTTTTTGGGTTGACTGGCTACTACCGCAAGTTTGTCAAGGATTATGGGAAGATTGCAGCTCCATTAACTGCTCTATTGAAAAAGGATGCTTTTACATGGACACATGTTGCTCAATGTGCATTTGAAAAACTGAAACAAGCTATGTGTACTACACCTGTTCTAGCTATGCCCAATTTTTCCAATCCCTTCACTATTGAGAGTGATGCTTGCGGTAATGGACTTGGTGGTGTTCTCCTTCAAGATGAACACCCCATTTCATTCACCAGCAAAGCCCTTTTAGGTAAGAATTTAGCTGCCTCTACATATGAGAAGGAAATGATGGCTATTTTGCATGCAGTACAAAACTGGCGACCATACCTATTAGGGAATCATTTCTGCATCAGGACTGATCATCAGAGTCTGAAATATTTCTTGGAATAGCGTGTCTCCTCCCCAGCACAACAGAAATGGGTTAGCAAACTCATGGGTTATGACTATGAGATCACTTACAAGAAGGGTAAATACAATATTGTGGCAGATGCTCTTTCTTGCACATTTGATGCCCAAGGTTCTCTTTCAGCTATTTCTATGCCTGTTCCAAATTGGTTGCAATCTGTTCAACAGGGTTATGTCAATGACGCTTCCTTATCTCAAATCATCTAATGCTTGACCAACAACCCTTTTGCTGTACCACATCACTCTTGGGATGGTGCTTCTCTAATATACAAGGGTCGTTTGGTGCTTCCCCAGAGCACAGATCTTCAATAGGTTGTCTTCTATGAACTCCATGCTTCTCCATCGGTAGGGCACTCTGGGTTCCTCAAAATATATCAACGAGCATGTCGTAACTTCTTTTGGCATGGCATGAAAAGGACAATTCAACAGAAGGTGGCTGAATGTGATACCTGCCAGTGCAATAAGGGTGAAATGACACTCCTTCCAGGATTGCTCGAACCCTTTCCCATCCCTACACGGATTTGGATAGATATTTCTATGGATTTCATTGAAGGGCTCCCTAAATATGTTGGGAAGACAATGATTCTCATTGTGGTTGATTGCCTCTCCAAATATTGTCATTTTTGTGCTCTCAGCCATCTCTATACAGCCTCCTTAGTTGCTCAAATTTTTCTGGACCAGATATTTCATCTTCATGGCATCCCTTCTTCCATTGTCTCGGATCATGATGCGACTTTCACCAGTCATTTTTGGATAGAACTATTTCGCCACACTGGCACCAAATTGAAGATGAGTTCAGGGTATCACCCACAAACATATGGTGAGACTGAAATTATCAATAAATGCTTGAAAATGTATCTTCGTTGCTTCACCTCTAAACAACAACATCAGTGGGAAAAGTGGCTCCCTCTCGCTGAATGGTGGTACAATACCTCTTAGCACACTGCCTCTAAAATGACTCCATATGAAGCAGTCTATGGCCAGGCACCTCCAGTTCTTCTTCCATACACCCCCAATAGTTCACCAGTTCAGGAAGTTGACATGGTCCTTTGAAACCGCGATCAGATTCTTCGCATTTTGCGGGACAATCTTCACATGGCAAGAAATCGCATGAATCAACAAGCTGATCAACACCATTTTGAGCGCACTTTTCAAGCAGGCGATATGGTTTTTCTTCATCTCCAGTCATACAAACAATCCTCCCTGAAACTCAAAGGGCATCATAAGCTTGCTCCAAATTTTTATGGGCCATATCGGATTCTTCAGAAGATTGAGTACGTTGCTTATAAATTGGAACTTCCTCCTTCTTCTTGTATTCATCCAATATTTCATGTCTCTTGTCTGAAGAAAGTTCTTGGCACCAACATCAGTGGACAAACTATTTTACCCGAACTGGATAATGAAGGATCCATCCTTTTGGAGCCAGAGGCCATCCTCAATTGGTGCACTCGTCAGCTTTGCTCTCGCTCTATCATAGAGGTCTTAATTCAGTGGCAGGGCATGCAACCGGAGGATGCTACATGGGAACCACTCCTTTAGATTCAACAACAATTTCCACATCTAAATCTTTGAGGACAAATCCTTTTTTAAGGGGGAGGGGATGTTAGGAACCCATGTGTTTACTTTGTTAGTATATTGTTTTTGGATGCATATGCTTTGTAAGTCGTCCCATAGTATTTGTTGATCAATAGTTTGTGTTATTGTTATTGGTGCATATGCTTTGTAAGTCACCTGTAGTATTGTTGATCCATAGTTTGTAGTGGCCCATGGTTTTGACCCATAGTATTGCTGCCTAGATTTATTATATAAGTGTGTGTTGAGGCCTATGAAGGACTATGAATTTATTTGTATTGAGCTTGCTCAAAGGAGGTTGCCCCCTCGAAGTGGCCTACGATCAATATAAAAGTGATTCTGAGTTCTATCATTTCTGCTATTTCGCATATTCTTATTAATTAATTGTTGTAGGTGCTTCACAAAGACCCACATAAAAAGAAAAGTAATTTATACAATGACATAGGAGGAAGACGAGTATGGTGCTTCCACCTTAATGCCACCTATTGGTGCTAGTTTTGTCCTGGGTGAAATGGGAGATAGAATCCCTGAAGAGAATGGAGAAAACCTCGGTGGTCTGAGTTAAATAGCCTGTAATATTGCTGAGGTAGATATCTGGATAAATAGTTGTGGATTAGAGAAGGAGGCAATCAAAGCCGAGGTCTAAAATATTGCAAATAGAGGCAAAATGGTAAAAATATGCCTATAGTTATGCAGCAACATCTATGAGCAGTGTCGATCAGGAGCGGTGAAGATCTACGGTCACAAACATCCTTCACAAAAAGAGTTAGAAGTTGTTTAAGCATAGGAGGGACTATTCACCAGAGGGAATTTTAAAGGTTGATCAACAGTCATCGGCACAGATCTACGGTCAGGAATTTGTTCGCATCTTGGACATGCGCAAAAAGAGGTGACTTTCATATTTGCAAAATTTTTGTAGACCCCGCACTTTCCAACTGTGTAGATCAGGCGGGATGGAGATCGACGACCAGAAGCAAGTTCATGAATCTAACTTGCATGTGAAGTCGACGGGCCCAAAATCTATGAAATCGGTAAAGGGCTATTCCTTTGGATGGCTGAGAGATGGGTAGGGACCAGATTGACAACTGGCGATGTTTTCATAGGTGAAAGGTGCTAGCCAGATGGCATGTAGTAGAGTTGGAAGCCACCAAGGATGATGAAGTTAAAGACTAAAGAGATCTACGGTTCAACATCAATCACGTGGATGAATGGCTAACATGGCTCCATAACTGTCATAGCTACATGGATGATATGGAAATATTTAAAATATAAAAGGGGCTCGCCTGCACAGAGATCCGAATCCCTTTTGGCATATTGGCATCAAAAAGTGATAGGAGTGGATCATGCAAGAGCCAACAAAATGATCGGGAGCCCAGAAGCTCAATCCAGTTGTCAAACAACCAGGTAGGCCATCCACCTACCCACTGAAGTATTTAAATGGTTGGATCTGTGGAACCCCTAAGTTTTGAGCACCAAAGGATAAATGAGCTAGTGGAGGATAAGGAAAGTGGTGTTTACGATACTATGCTGATTAGCAACTCCATAGGGACTACCAAAGAGAGATTGAAGGTCATAAGGGCCCAAAAAATAGATGTTCATATGGTTTATCACTCTTTCTTCCACTTGTTCACAACCAGTCAAAACCCAAGTTGTCCTGAATTTGTAGAGTGGTGCACCTGCAACTACTCGCCAAATTAGAGAGTGATCATGGATGCCTCCAGGTCAATATTTTTGTGCTATGTAAATGCCCTCACCATTAGAAAATCCCTGGTCATTCCAGCTGAGTTTTGTCAAAAATACCAAAGCTACAGGGAGGAAGCCTTAATCCAACACTAATGGATTTCCCCAATTCAGTTGAAACAGAGTTTTTACCATGATTCCCTATAGCGAAATGCCTCTTTCCAGGGAGCACCTTTCTTTGGTGAAGCCACCCTTTTTAAAGAAGAATCAAAGTGTGTTATTACCATGTTGGCCCAATTCCTAGGGTTAGATAGCGACCAGTATATAACTGAGCCCCTGATAAGATTGATGCTTGTTTTAAGTACTTTCCCTATTGAGTCAAAGGACCCCAACCTGCCTACCCAGTGTGCATCTCTCAAGTTTGACGAAGCCTTGGCTGAAAGAATCCACTCTCAACTAGTAGAATTCCCCAAGCAAAGGACTTTCAGATTCCAGTCATACTTATTGAAGATGTTCTTGGCATCACATGAAGAGAACCTACAAGTTCCAGAGATATAGCTCACCAAAGAAATGTATTCATAATATAAATCATTCATGAATGACCTTATGTCAGAGGTCTACTTCATTTTCATCCAAAAGAAGCTGCCTAGGGTGTTGGCTGAAATGAAAGACTTGTTGCAACCCTCCATGGGGAAAGGAGTTGGAGACTGGTTCTTTCTAAAACATGGCAATGTACTTAGATTCTATGGTTATTCCCATGCACCTTATGAGTTACCTGTTTTCTTGACCCCCATAATACTTACCTTCGAATTCTAAGACAGAAATTGAAGGTGGAATGTGAGCACTTCTTGGATGACAAAATGTCCCGAGACATCAGTTTCCCATGGAAAATCGAACCTTTCATTGTCAGGAGAAAGGTTTCCCTCCCATGCATTGAACAGATGATGAGTGACATGGGATTCCAATCCAAAGAAGCTAGGAATTGCAACCCTCACCACATCGTTTAAGAAAGGAGGAAGGAGAGTAATAGGAAGGGTTATGAGCATTTTGAACTTACAGGCCTAGCTGAGATGGAAAATTGGTTAGAGTATCCTGGAAAAGGCCATGTGAAGATATACACACCTGAGGGCTCCCCCTCTTTGGCACAAGGAAACACATCACTAGTGCCTATTTCTCCTATCATGCTCCCATCAATGTCATTAGTTGTACCCCTTACCATTAGTTCAGAGAAATCTAGCAGGATGTAGAGCAGTGATCCCATGGATGTGGATAATGATGCAGAAAGGGCCCTTAAGAGGCAGAGAATAGAGAATCTTGAATAGAAATTGGTGACAGTAATAGCAGGGAAGGCCCAAAAGAAGAAACAGGTGAAGGTCTAGGTACTTGTTTTTGAAGTTAAAGATATAAATTCAACCAACTATCCACTCAGCTTGGTGCACCCATCAAAAGCAAGGCTGAGTTACTTGAGGAATATGAGGAGAGTCCAGAAACAATCTCAGGGGAGGCTAAGTTATATGTAGATGTGAGAAATATTTTAAAGAAAGATGTATCATTGGTGGAGAACAAGAGCCTTGTCCAGAAAACCTTAAGTCTTTCCATGGCCACCAAGAATAAGGCCATCGAGAAGAAAGTAAATCTAGAAGACATCCCTGTTCCAGATGTGATTAATTTGAACAAAGAGACTGGAGAGGTCATTTATAACAAATTATTGAAAGCTTCCTTGGATCTATCTAAAGTGGAGGCCAATAAAGAAAAAGTCCAGAATTAGCTAACAATAGAAAAGATAGAAACTAAGTCCCTGAAAGCACAAGTAAAAAAGCACCAAACTACATTGTTAGCCACTGAGACCCAAGAAGATAAAAGATCCACCATACAGAATTTGTTGTATGAGAAGGACAAGCTCATCTAGTAAATGAAGCAGAAGTTGAAAATTCCCTCCATCCAATTGGTGGAGGCATCTGAGCTAGCTAAGATGGAAGAAAAGAGAGAAGATCTCCAAGGGAAGATAACTTAATGTAAGGCTAGGTTGCTGAGCTTTGAAGAGAAGGAAAAGAAGTGGCAGATAGATATGTCCATTATGGTGGCAAGTGAGAAGGTCTTGAAGGCCCAAGTTGAGGATATTGAGAAGAAGCTGAAGGAGAAAGAGCAAAATAAGAATCAAGAAATGGAAGAGCGGGATAAGAATCAAGAAATGGATACTATGGAAACACCTTCCATAGAAGCTCGATATTTCTCCCTTATAGGAACCATATCCTAAGCTAGTCTGGAGGACATGGGCATGACAAGATTAAAAAAGAAGAATGAGCATCTGAAAACTCTGATGTCTAATGCAGAAAAGGAAAAGGAGGCCTGGGAAACCAAGTACCAGGATATGAAGGCTGAATGTGATGAATTGAAAAGGAAGGTAACAGGCCAGACTTCACTTCAAGACACCAAGCTAGTGATTTGGGACAACATCATCACTGAGGCAAACAAATTGATGCCCTTCCTCTATTTTATCTTAGATAAAGAAGCTGTGATAAAGTTGGAAAAGCAAGGTATGATAGCTGCTAATGAGAAATTGAAAAAGAAGCCTACAGAGCATGCTGAGAATGCTATGGAGTTCCTGAATGACCTATCTCAGGATCAAGCTAAGATGACTGGCATAAAATATTGGGTGTCCATTATCATCTGGGAAAAGAAAGTGATGCTTAAGCATCAACATGTGAAGGCTGTTGAGTTTGGAATTGACATTATGACACAGTAGATGAAAGGTCTTAGGGATATGTTTGATCACTTATTTAAGAAAGGGATACCTCTTTTTTGTGAGGAAGATGGCATTATGATCATCCAGGAGGAATATCAGAACAAATTGGTAGGGTGTAAGCTGGACTATACAGATTTTGCATGCTTGGAATAGTTGTTTTCTGGCCAGACAGTGGTTGACAAGTTATCCAAAGACTTCGAGCTGGATATGATGTTTAGAGAGGTAGGTGCACACCTCCATAATTATTCTTATAACAATCACACAGAGATGTGGGTGCTACTTAAGGAGATAGCCACGTCATATTTTCCAACTACCGAACAATGGAAGCTCATTGAGAAATATGGAAAAGCTAAGTTGAAGCTACACGCATGAAATATTCGAAGATTGTGAAGGCTTCCAGCTAGAGAAAGTAGTCATGAAGGCATCTTATTCAGTTTTGCTAGGAGTCTTTTGTCATAGTGTAGAGAGTTCAGTAAATTTATAAAAGGAAAAATTAGGCCTGGTTTTTACCATCTCTATTATTTTTTAACCAAGTCTCGGGAGTGGTAGGACCGTTTTGAATAGGTGTCACTCGTAGTGTAACCATTTTCTGTTGAGACTGTTCGAGCCAGAGGGATAGGAAGATCTATAAAACCAGTGTAATGAAATGAAAAACGGTTGGAAACTTTTGTTGGACCCGTGAGTTTTTTGTGTTAAGCGTTCTGAGGCATATTTTAATAAAATATGGCAAGGTTGAGCAAGTTTTCTATCAGAGATTCATGTGTTGTTGGTCTCAGAGTCTGTTTACTTCTCTTCTCATGTGAATGTTTTCCTTCATTGTTTAATTCATATTTTTATTCTTTTTCATGCTTGGATAAGTGTTGTATTGGAATATAATTCATATATGTTATGCTATGTTCATTTCATTTCAAGCATCCACTATCATTTTCTGCTAAAGTTGATATATAATTCATTATTATATGCTATGTATCGATGGATTGTTCATTTATTCTTCTTAATCACTAAACGAAATCTCTTTGATTGTGAGTTGGTAGCTATCTTGCCTCTGAGTGGGTTTTCTTTGCAAAGCGTTGTCATGATAATCACATTTGTCTGTCCCAACTCCACTGCCAAATGGATTTCCATCTCGATTTCAACCAAACAATAATTTACCCTTAGTTTCATTCATGTATCTGGCCTTATTAAACCAATTTGTGAGAGATCCCTCTCTGGAGAGTAAGAAGCCAACTTATATCTCCTTAAGCGGTTTAGTGTGTTGCCTCAAGAAGACCTTTCCACAACCTTAGGGTCAATTTGGGTGCTAACATAATTGGCGCCGCTATCGGGGAGTGAATGCTGCATTATCCCTAGTAGAAACGACAAAGAATTCTAGTTTTCATAGAAAGGAGAGATTTATGTGGGCAAACAAAGGTTTCCAAGTTTAAAGAAGGTTGTGCATTTTCCCTGGAAACTCCACTCATCAGGATTTTTGTATGAAGGAGAATCCAATGGGAATATTGAAGATTCGACCCCTATTTCCAAAGAAAGTTCAGAAGGCACCCTGGCCCCTAGAAGGATCCATACAAGAGGTAACCCCATTTTTGAACTTTTGCTAAGTGTGGAAAACCTAAAATTATGCTTAGGCATAGAAGTGAAAAAGATAAGACTGGCACTTCTGATAGTGAAAGACCTTTGTCTAAAGAAGAATTGTGTGATTTCCATGAATTGAATTTAGAAGTAAATATTGGTAGGCCCTTATTAAAGTCAAAGTTAGAATCAGATCTAGAGCTAACTAAAGTGAAGCCAAATGTTTTTGAGTCATATTTGCTAGATCGTGTGTGGCATAATTTGTAGAATATTGTGAAATTTGGAAAAAGACACCCACATTCCTTGAACTCTTAGTCATGTACTACAAACTTGGCTCAAAATACTCCTCAGAATATCCTTCAGAACATCCCTCCCATAGCCCAAAATCCACCAAGGCCCATGGCAGCTAGGTTTGCACCCTTGGATTTATCCTCTGCCTTGCATGATCTCCCTCAAAATTACTCACAAATAATTTCCTTGTATGATGGGGATGAGAAATTTATAGAAATGCAACACATGGATAGGTTTGAAGATTTTATTGACCTAGAGGAGGTAGACTATGATGATGCTAAAATGAGGTTGTTTGCACAAATTTTATCTGGGGAAGCTAAACGATGGTTTAGAGATCTACCAGATGCATCTATCCCTACATTTGTAGCATTTCAAACATTGTTTTTAGATAGATGGGAAGCAATAAAGAATCCCTCGCAAGTATTGTCCCAATACAACCACCTAAAGAAAGGTAATTTTGAATCTATGCATGAGTTTCCTAGAAGATTCATGAGGGTCTACAACTCAATGCCAACTGATATCAAACCCCTGATAGGTGCTTCTAAGCTTCATTGTGTAGATGTTTTCAAAGCAATTTTTTCATGTATGCTAAGGGAGAGAATGTCACCTACCTTATTAGCTATGTTTAAGGATGGCCTAGAGGTAGAAGCAAACATTATGGCTTCAGGGAAGTTGAAAGGTAAAACAGAAATAGAAAAGAGGAAAATAGAAATCCAAACCTCTACTTCCACTTCCTCCTCTGCTAGTGATGTGAAGTTTGAAATGATGATGAAGACCATGGAGAAGTTGATGGATAGGTTTGCCCTAGATAACAAACATCCTAATAGAGAGCATCATGAAAACCAAGTGAGGAATCCTAACTTCAGAAGGCCATTTCCTTGGAGAAACCAAAGGAACCAGGATGATAAGCAAATAAGACCCCCCTTCCCAGAAAATTTGGTGGATGAAGAAGGGAAAGAGGACCCAATGAGTGAGAAGATTCATCACTTTGATAGCCTTGACCATGTGATATATATGACTGAGAGAGAGAATGATTTCTTCTCCAAAGAAAGTACTAGTTCCATTCCAAATCTAGACTCAGAGCAGTATCAAATGGGCTATCAAAATCCAGTGGATGATTTTAAGAGGTAGTTGAAACTGAGAAATCGGGATGCGACAATAAGCAAAGGAAAAAATAATAAAAACCAATCTTCTAGTGCTCAGCAAAACACAGAGAAACCAAAGGAAAAACTACAGGAAGCTGCTGCACAAAGGAGCGTAGAGAATCAGAAAGAAAAACAACAAGATGCTGCTACACAAAAGAGCCCAAAAAATAAAGAACAACAACCAAAGGAAAGTAAACAATGAGAACCCCTTGATGTAGGCAAACCAGTTCCATCTTTTAGTTTGAAGTTTGAATTCTCTAAGGTCAAAATATCCATCCCTTTTAATGAACTGTTGAAGAAAAATGAATATAGGGAAGAAATTACTAAAATGGTACAGGGTCAGGGTGATTTACAACAAGATATTTTAGAGGTGACATATGATGCCCCCACCATTTTTTTTGGGCCTAAACTAGAAGATACAAATGATGAGGATGTTCCTCCTTTTTACTTGAGCCTGAATGTTCATGGTATGGTTTTGCACAATGCAATAATAGATTCTTGTGCATCTCATAATCTAATTCCCAAAACAGTGGTTGATATTATATTTTCATCATTTAATTCAATATGATCTAGGATATTAACTAAGAGAACAACATGTACAACATATCAAACACAAGAGACAAGAGACACAAAGCATTTCATTGGGGAAAAGCAAGAAGGTGAAAAACCCTGCAACTTCCTAAGAGATAGAATGAGCACCAATACAAAGATCACAAAGATCAAACCCCAAAACAAGAGATAGTCTCCTAGTAGTTGCTCCTCTTCCACTTGTGCACATTCCTCCTCTCTCTCATGAATTCAAAGTGAGTGATTGAGTGAATGAATAAATGAGAGAGTCACACTCTCCATTTATACTTTACTTTGACTTTCCTTTTACTCTAACTGGGCCGACTTCCTAAGGAAGCATAATAACCCATCCACATGTCACTGGGCCAACCCCACTAGGGCGGTCTAATAACACTTTAACCCACACTGGGCCAACCCCTCTAAGGTTGTCTATTAACCCTTCAAATGTAAGTTTCGACACTTCCAATAATACTTGTGACACTTGCAAATACAAATGACGACACTTCCAATCAGAGGAATAATACATCTCCATTGGGGATACAATAAAGTACAAATGTAATACATACAATATACAAGTGAATATCTTCCAAAGTTACAGATACATCAACACTCCCTCTTAACTAGGAAGGTATTCTCTTGACACAAGTCATCAATACATATAGTCACAGGTATTCAATACTAGAGCTGGATCATCATCACTGGATCATTGGAGCATCATAGTCACTGCTTCTATACTCTTCATCTCAATCACTGGTTCTATCTCTCAATTCTTCGCGTCATATGAAGTTCTACAGAGCCATCCCTTTTTCATGTTGGATGTAGGCCTAGGCTCCTGTCGGTCTTCATCATCTCTACGAGCATGCCATCCTGTGTAATTCTCGAGCTGATTATGTGTGACAACAAAACCTTGAAAGAGCATCCTGAGACTTTTACGAGCTTACTTCTCAACCTATTGAATCTCCCAGGATATTTTATATGTGACCACCACAAAACCTCGAAAGAGCATCCCAGGACTTTTATGAGCACACAGCTCAACCTATCGGATCTCCTAGGATCCTTTACATGTGGTCACCACAAAACCTCGAAAGAGCATCCAGGGACTTTTATGGCACATAGCTCAACGTATCGGATCTCCCAGGATATTTTACATGTGGTCAAGAAAAACCTTAAAAGAGTGTCTTGCAACCTACAAGATCTCTAAAGAGCATCCCAAGAATTTTACGAGCACACAGCTCAACCTATAAGATCTCCTAGGATCTTTTCTATGCTACCTGTAGCAAAACCTTGAAAGAGCATCCCAGGAATTTTACAAGCATGCAGCTCAACCTATTAGATCTCCTAGGATATTTTCTATGCTGCCTGCACAACCTGTCCATGACCACAGAGTATCAACCTAATACTCATGATCCACCTGATCATCCTCGCATGGAGCATCCTCCTGATGCTCATGATACTACTGATCATCATCATATAATACATCATCCTGATGTACAACATATGGAGCATAGGCCTGATGCTCATCACACATGATCGTCCTAATCATCATCATAGCATCATCCTGATACATATCATCACATGATCATCTTGATCATCATCACAACATCATCCTGATGCATATCATCTCGAGCATCATCCTGATGCTCATCACACATGATCGTCTTGATCATCAACATCTCATGATCATTTTCTTAGGATCATCTCATCATCCACAGAGCATAGTATAGATGCACATCATACAACACTTACACCATTGACATGGGAGAACACATCTACCACCATTCGTGGAAGGCTCCAGCCCTTACTTTTTCACCATGGTAGAACACATCTACCACCATGTGAAAAATGGCTCTAGCCCTTACATCTACACCATGGGAGAACACATCTACTAACATGTGATATTAGCTCAACAATTACATCACAACCATGGGGGAACACATCTACAACCATGTCAGAAAATCCCATGTGCATTTGCGTCTTCCGGACTCATCACTTCCCCTTGGAAGGAACCTCGATCTGAAGTACACCAAGCCTCTTTCTTAAGCACTCAAAGTTCACTCTGGCTAGTGGTTTGGTCAAAACATCTGTAATCTTCTCATCCATCACAACATACTGGAGCTTTACTGCTCTTCTCTACACCATATCCCTGATATAGTGATATTTGATCTAGATATGCTTTGACTTGTTATGGAACACTCAGTTCTCTGACAACTACACACATCTTTGGTTGTCATAGAAGATACAAGCAGCATCCAACTGGAGATCAAATAAATCAAATAGTAGCTTCCTAATCCATAATTCCTCACAACTAACCGAACAAGCTATGACATACTCTGCTTCGGCTGTACTTAGTGCTACGTATGACTGCTTCCTGCTAAACCAAGATATCACACCTGATCCCATACTAAAGCAACACCTTAAAGTGCTCTTCCTATCTGCAGCACTGCCTGCCCAATCTGAATCAACATAACCCTCCAGGTTAAACTTTTGATTCGCATCATACTTGAGCCCATAATCAACCGTACCCTTCAGGTACCTCAGAATATGCTTTACAACAATCAGGTGAACATCTCTAGGATCCGTCAGGAGCTGGCTCAATGTGTTCACTGTAAAGCAAATATCTGGTATGGTGTTCGTTAGGTACATCAAGGATCCAATCTTCTGACGATGCATCATGGCATCAACCGACTTTGATGAAGCATCAATCAATAGCTTTAGGTTCGATACCATAGGTGTGGCCATGGCCTTGCAGTCCATCATCCCGAACCGCTTTAGGATCTCTACTGCATACTTTCCTTGTCCAAGGAATATTCCATTGACACTTTGCCACACCTCCATACCTAGAAATTAATGCATCATACCCAAGTCCTTCTTCGTGTCGGCAATCAATCCATCCTCACCTATCAAAAACAGGTCATACACATATAGTAGGAATATCAATGGATTGCCTACATCAACCTTGTAGTAAAGGTTGGAATCCACTTTACTCTAGGTAAATCCCAAATTGGCAAGGAAGCTATCTATCCTACCGTACCATGTCTTCGGTGCTTGTTTCAAACCGTACAAAGCTTTCTTCAACTTGCACATATGTGAATCCCTGTCATGTGTCTCAAATTTGAGTCATTGATCCACATACACTTCCTGTTCGACTACACCATTCAAGAAAGCTGTCTTGACATCCATCTGTGTTGATGTATATGTAACTTCGGAATGTATTTCACCTATGTATATTGTACTCTTATAGAGATGGTATTATTCCTCTATACGGAAGTGTCGTCATTTGTATTGACAAGTGTCACAAGTGTTGTAACTTGTTGTGATGGGTTATTAGACCACCAAGTGTGGGGTCAGCCCTGATTAATGTAACCACGAGTTATTAGACTCTTCTAGAGAAGTCGACCCTGCTAGTTTATTAGACAATTCAGGATAAGTATAAATAGAGTGCGAGAGCACTCTATTTGATCATCTCATTATTCACTTCTACACTACTCGAAAAGTGGCGCACTAGTGAGGAAGGAGGAGTAGCTACTAGAGGATACTATCTCTTGTATTTGGGTTGTATCATTCCTCTTTCTATCTCTGAGGAAGTTGTGGGGTTTTTCACCTTTATGGTTTTCCCCAGTGAAACTTTGTGTGTCCATTGTCTTATGTGATTGCTTGTTATGATTGTTATGATTGATATGATGTACATGTTATTCTCTGAGTAAATATCCTAGAGTATGTTGAATTAATGCTCAAAATCTAACATGGTATCAGAGCAAACTTGAGAAGAAGACACTGTGCAGTTGCAGAAACTAGGGTTTCTTGTTTATTGGGTTTCTCTCCACAGATTTTGGAAAAGCAATATGATAGATTGACTCCCCTCAACAAGGTGAATCTTTCTATCCAATCAGATCTCAATTCTGGGCACTTTTATTTTTGGCACTAAAGATTAGGGTTCCACAAAAATATTAATTTTTTAAATTAGAGACCATAGCTGGAAGCTCCTTGGAAAAAGCGAAGTTTAGAGCTTTGGATTGAGCTTTTTGGTTGGGTGAATCTCCAGGAAACTCAAACCTTAATTCAGGGTCCTCCCGAGTGAATCCGGGAGGAGTAAAAGACATTTCTCAAGGGTGAAATTTTGCAATTTTCAAATTCTGAGTATACCAAGCTGATCAGCTCATCAAGGTGCATCTTTCTATCCTTTCAGAATTTTGAAATTCAATGTTTGAATTTTTAGGGTTTCTCTGACAAACCCTAATCCGAGACGAGATCCAATTTTCAACAAATCAAGTGATAAGACCTAAATCTTTTCTATTTCCATTTGAAGTACTCTTTAAAGATGTCTCACCACACCAAGCTTGAGGATAAGCTTGAAGTGGCTGATAACTTCTGAGCATGGAAGTATAGGATTGGGTTAATCCTAGAAGAAAATGAGTTGGACACTTACATAAGTGAAGAGGTCCCTATCCCAGAGAAAGAAGAGGCTAATGCCTTACACAAAAGGAATTTGGTCAACGCTAAGAGGATCATTACTGATTATATCAAATACCATCTCATACCACATGTGTCATCTCTAAAGACACCAAAGGAGATGTTTGATTCCCTGACCAAGCTATTCGAAGGGAAGAACATAAATCAGAAGATGACCTTGAGGAATCAATTGAAGAATGTCAAGATCCAGAATGTAGAGACTATGTAGTCTTATTTCTCAAGGGTATCCTAGATGAAAGAACAACTTGATGTTGTGGGAGAAGACATAGAAAATGGATAAGTGGTAATGACCACTCTTAATGGCCTTCCTAGGTCATGGGATTCCTTCATCCAAGGAATTTGTGCTAGGAAGAAACTTATCACATTCAGTAGGCTGTGGGAAGAATACTCATAGGAAGAAGCTCGAATTGTATCTCAAGAAGAGAAGATGGGGAATGAAGACGAAGCTCTCACAGCACAATCCAAAAGACATGGTGACAAAAAGACTCACCATCATGGCAAGAAAGAAAGACATCACCATTAGAATCAAAGGGGTAGTCCCAAACCTCGAAGAAACATGTCCTATGTCCATTGTTATACATGTGATGAAAAGGGACACTATTCCAAAGACTGCCCCTGAAATAAGAAGGATGGCTCTCACAAGAAGAAGAGCATCAAAAGAAGACATCATGCTCCTGCTGCAGAGGATGATGAACCTCCTAGGAAGAGCGATAGAGAAGAAAGTGAAGATTCTTCAAGTGATGAAGAATATGTTTTGATTTCTGCTCTCACTAGAACCATTACTCATGGAAGTAATGATTGGCTTATAGATATTGGGGCTTCTAAACACATGACAGGATTCAAGGGATCCTTTATGAACCTATTCTAACATGAATTACCCCACAAGGTGAAACTTGGGGATGACTACTAGTATCCAATAAAAGGGAGTGGTGAATCCTCCTATAAACTAGACTCCGAAAAGTCTATGAAGATGAAAGATGTACTATATGTTGCAGGTCTCAAGAAGAATCTACTCTCCATATCTCCATTGGATGCAAAAGGCATGAGGGTTGCATTTGTAAATGGCGAAGTCCTAATGTGGCCAGAGGGTAATACTATAGATGATGCAGTGATGATTGGAGAGCAAGAGGGAGGATTATACAAATTGAAGGGCCAAACAGAACAAGCCATGGTCCATGACTCAGTAGAGCGAAGTGAACTTTGGCATAGAAGGATTGCACACATGCACTATAGGGCATTCCCAATTGCAAGCAAAGTTGTAGAAGGTCTTCCTAAAATCCAGAAAAAGCATGAAGGCATTTGCAAAGGTTGTGCAAAGGGAAAGAACAAAAAGAAGGCATTTCCAAGTAGTAAAAGCAAGGCATAAGGAATTTTGGAAATTATCCACTCTGATGTATGCAGTCCGGTGTCATCCAGTTATCTAAGTGGGTATGTTCAATATGGTTCTTTCATTGATGATTTCTCTAGGAAGACTTGGGCTTATTTCTTGAAGAACAAAGATGAAGCATTCAACAAATTCAAGGAATACAAAGCCTTGATACAAAACCACACTGAAAAGAAGATCAAGACCTTTAGATCCGACAATGGTGGAGAGTTCACTTAAGAAGACTTCAAGAAGTTATGCAGTGATTCAGGGATTAAGAGGGAGTTGACCACTCCTTACAATACACAACAGAAAGGAGTAGAAGAAGCTACTTCAAAGTCGGACTCTAGCAACTCCTGTAAGGAAGCAAAAATTCAAAGGGAGTCCACCCAACAAACAAACAAAGATAAGTATTTGGATTTGTCATTTCTTGTATATCTGATTGTTCAAATAATATTGTATATACTTATGTTCCTAGACTTAGGTTGTGTATTATGCATATTAGAATAATTGCATTAATGGACAATATACTTGTAATGCATGTAATGGGTAAGTGGCCTATGGTACTGTACAACATTCCATTGCTACTTATCTAGAATGAAACCTCTTTGCTGACATGTTGGGAGTTGTGCACACTCTTAACAATGTTCTGGTAGAGATGGAAGGCATCTAGAAAGTTACAGAATATGGATAAATGTTGTATTGAAGCACTGGCTAAGATAATTGCATGACTATATGACATATGTCTTTATGAGTAAGAGTTTGTTCTGGAAAACTATGAGATATTTTTAATCATGCAATTTAACTTGTCTTGTAGGAAAGATCGTATACCATCACCTACAAAAGAAGGACTACAACATTTGTTCCAGCAACAAAGCTATCTATTGAAGATATTGAAGTTCCCAGGATTCAGGATACAGTAATGGAGGAATGCTATGATCAAGGAATACTAATCGATCATGAATAATGATGTTTGGGATGTGGTCCCAAGACTAGATGGGAAGTTTGTGGTGAATTCCAAGTGGATCTATAAGATCAAGCATGCTATAGATGGCAGCATAGAGAAATACAAAGCTAAGTTTGTAGCTCGTGGCTTCTCCCAGAAAGAAGGGATTGATTATGAAGAGACTATTTCTCCTGTGGCTAGATACACTTCCATTAGATCAGTACTTGCTCTGGCTGCAGTGATGAAATGGAAGGTACACCAGATGGATGTCAAGACAGCTTTCCTGAATGGTGTAGTTGAAGAGGAAGTGTATGTGGAGTAGCCACTCGGGTTTGAGACACATGACCAAGAGTCACATGTGTGCAAACTAATGAAAGCCCTATATGGTTTGAAACAGGCACCTATGACCTGGTATGGTAGGATAGATGGCTTCCTATCCAGTTTGGGATTTACCAAGAGTAAAGCGGATTCCAACCTTTACTACAAGGTTGAGGAAGGCAATCCAGTGATACTACTATTGTATGTGGATGATCACATAGTAGTTGGAAAGTCCTCCTATGGTGTAGATGTAAGGGTTGGGGCCAGTATTACATGGTGGTAGGCAAGTCCTCCCATGGTAATATGTAAGGGTTGGGCCCATTCTTACATGGTGGTAGGAAATTCCTCCCATGGTAAGATGTAAGTGCTAGGCATGGCTTTTTGACATGGTCACAAGAAAGTCCTTCCATGGTTGTGATGTAATTGCTGATCTTTTCTGACATGGTCAGAGGAAAATCCTTCCATGGTCGTGATGTAATTGTTGCAGCCATTCCAACATGGTCAGGGGAAATTCCTTCCATGGTCGTCAATGTAAGTGTTGTGAGCCTTTTCCGGATGGTCAGAGGAAAGTCCTTCCATGCCTGTGAGTGTAAGTGCTGAGCCTTTCCCAGATGGTCAGAGGAAAGTCCTTCCATGCTGGTGAGTGTAAGTGTTGTGTGTGTGCATCTAGGTTGTGCTCTATGGATGATGACGATGATCTGAACACGATGATGTGACAGTATGGTACAAAAGTTTTGTAGAGGCATATGATTAGTCCTGATATGCTTTTGCAAGATTTGCATAGGCAGTGTAATCAGTCCTGGGAGATCTTGCAGGTTTTGCAGAGGTAGTGTAATCAGTCCTGAGGTGTACTTACTTGATGGCTTTCTCACAGACATGTTGAAGACCTACATGGAGGCTAGGCCTACATTCAATATGAAAAAGGACTAGCTCTGTAGAACTTCCTATGACGAGTAGATTGGAGATTGATTGAGATAGCAGCAACAGTGATGGTGACGATGATTTGATGATGATGATTCGATCACGATGATCCAGTGACGATGATCCAGAGAAGAAGACTTGTGCTACCAGATTTGTGTCAAGAAATACATTCCTAGTTAATATGGAGTGCTGATGTGTATGTAACTTCGGAATGTATTTCACCTATGTATATTGTACTCCTAGAGATGGTATTATTTGTCTATACGGAAGTGTCGTCATTTGTATTGACAAGTGTCGCAAGTGTCATTACTCGGAAAGTGGTGCACTAGTGAGGAAGGATGAGTAGCTGCTAGAGGAGACTATCTCTTGTACTTTGGTTGTATCATTGCTCTTTCTATCTCTGAGGAAGTTGTGGGGCTTTTCACCTTTATGGTTTTCCCCAATGAAACTATGTGTGTCCATTGTCTTATGTGATTGCTTGTTATGCTTGATATGATTGATATGCTATACATGTTATTCTCTCAGTAAAGATCCTAGAGTATGTTGAATTAATGCTCAAAATCTAACAATCTGGTGTATCGCCCACTTCATCACTGCAACCAGAGCACGTACTGTTATGATGGAAGTGTATCTAGCAAAAGGTGCAAAGGTTTCTTCATAATTTATCCCTTCTTTCTGGGAGAAGCCACGATCCACAAACCTTGCCTTGTATTTCTCTATGCTTCCATCTGCAGTATGCTTGATCTTGTAGATCCACTTGGAAGTCACAAAAGACTTCCCTTATGGTCTCAAGACCACAACCCAGACATCATTCTTCATGATCGACTGGTACTCCTCGATCATGGAATCCTTCTATTACGACATCCAAGATCCTAGGATCTTTAGGTTCTTCAATATCTTCAATAGATAGTTTTCTTGAACTTTGTTGCTAGAAAAAATGTTGTTTTCCTTCTTTTGTAGGTGATTGTACATGAGATTTCCTACAAGTCAAATTAAATTGCATGATTAGAAACATCTCATAGTTTTCAGAACAAAATCTTGCACATAAGGACATATGTCATACAGTCATGCAATTATCTTAGCCAATGCTTCAATACAACATCTATCCATATCCCGTAGCTTTCTATATGCCTTCCATCTCTACCAGAATATTGTTAAGACTGTGCACAACTACCAACATGTTAGCAAAGAGGTTTCATTCTAGATAAGTAGCAATGGAATGTTATATAGTACCATAGGCCACTTACCTATTACTTGCATATTAGTAGTATCTTGTTCATTAATGCAACTTTTCTATTATGCATAATATAGATCCTAAATCTAGGAACATAAGCATGTACATGACTGCACAATATCATTTAAGTAATCAACAATATAATAAATGACAATTCAAATACTTATCTTTGTTTGGTTGTTGGGTGGACTCCCTCTCAATATTTGCTTCCTTGCATGAACTACTGGAGTGTGATCCCTCTTGATCTTTGCTTCCTTTATGATATCATGATGATTATATGTCTTTGAACTTCTATCCATCCTGGACCACTATGCATGCTTAAGTGTGCACTAGTGTCATCATTGAGTCATTCTCAAGATCTCATACATAATCATACATGCATTAGTATAATCTCAATATTATCAAAACATTATGATTCTAAATAATCTTAAACATGTATGGTTATGGTCATTTCATACAAAGGTAATTTATCACAAGTGTTAGTATTCAAGGTTTCAGGGAGGAATTCTTTTACTCATGCATATTTTTATTTGACCATAGGACTCTTCTATTTTGTCATATCACTAATCAAACGAAGAAGCATAATATGCATAAACCCATATTGCCCAAACTTATAAATTCATGAATTATCAATCATACCAAGTATACTTATATAAGATCCTAACACAAGGTAGGATTCTAACTTGATACAGGAAAAACATACTTGGATTATTATGCTTGCTAGTGATGTCTAACATATCCACATAATGTCTTCTTGTTCTCTTCAATGACTTGTGCTATTAGCCTGCAAATCTCATAAGTTAACCATTGTAGAACAAAATTATACATACCTCATAAGTAGAGATTCTATGTGATCCATGACTATGGATGAGTCTTTGTCTTCATGTCCCCATGGTCATATGTTCTTGATCTAGTACTTGATTTGTCTTTCTTGATGTACCTTTTATGTTAGTGAACAACATCATCCTCATACAACACCACAGTGCATTAGTACAACCATAAGTGACATAGCCCTAATCAATAAATGTATTCTATCATTCACATGCATTCATACTTTTACTAGGGTGATAAGACAAGTCTAGAATTAATAAAGATTGTTACTAACCTCAATAATATGAAGACAAACATATTATAAACTTAATCATGGACAGATTTGAAAACATACTTGTATCTCCTCAAGTCATACCTATCGGGATTGCTTGTAGTCTTCTTATGTAAGGCCTTAGTTTCGCCTACCTCTAGAACTAGGACTTCTTCACTTATGTAGGTGTCAATTCATTCTCTTCTAGGATTAACCCATTCCACTTTGATTTGTTGAAACTAGATCTAGAGCTAGATTAGGGTTTGTCAAAGAAACCCTAAAAATTCAAACTTTGAATTTCAAACTTCTAATTGGATGAAAATATGTGCCTTGCCGAGCTGATCAATTTGGTATACTTCAATTTTCACATCTCCAAAATTTGACCCCCTCAAAATTGACTTTGAAAGTTTTGGATCTACAACTTCTGTCAAATTCTGGTTTTCTGGTCAAAATCTTGAACTAGGGTTTGATAGAGCTCGGGGTTCTATCCAACCAAAAAATTTGATCTTGGTCTCTAAATTTCAATTTTGATGAGGAGCATCCAGTCGTGGTCTTAGATTCAAAAAATTCCAACATTTGCAGAAACCCTAATTTCCTGCTTTTTCGATCAAGATCCCAAACTAGGGTTTGATAGAGCCCAGGGTTCTACCCAACCAAAAGGTTCGATCTTGATCTCTAAATTTTGATTTTTCTAAGGTGCATCCAGCCGTGGTCTCATATTCGAGAAATTCCAACTTTCTTTGAAACCCTAATTTCCCGCAGTAGTGACAAACCAAAAATGAAAGTGCTCAGAATCCAATTCTGTTTGGACAGAAATATATGCCATATGTTTCTGATGTATATGTCAAATTTAGGATCCTCAGGGTCTAAAACTTCGATCTGTGGTAGAAGGACCTATCATCTTTCCAACTCCACAGATCTTAGCTCAAATGTATTTTATGAGAGAGAGATATGCCAAGTGTCACAACGTGACTTGTTTATGGGATGAAATAGTATAGCGAACTTGTACGATGTTCCACATGTCATTGTTTCAACTTTAGCCTCTGAAATCTGGACCAGTGAAAATAACCGTGCCCTAACTATTACTTTTTATGAAATTCCATTTGGATCTTCCTATCCCGAGATATGACCTTTTTTCCTCGGTCACCTATTTAGGACTACATTCTGGAAGAAGCAGAAACCCTAACTTGTAGGGATCATATACCACAAAGTACAATGAATCTGAGGCTGTCCTTCAGGCACAAGGTACATGGACATTTCATATTCTCCCTATAAAAGTTTCATATCCTGAACCTTTTCCAAAACAGAGTTATAGAGAATGTTCTACGATGACTGGTTTTTACTATACCAAGCCCTAGCTTCCAATTTGTCGCAAGTGCAACAAGTGTCATAAATGCCATACCATGCCTTCCTTCAGGCTAGCTATGATACCATGTTATATTTTCATCATTTAATTCAATATGATATAGGATATTAACTAAGAGAACAACATGTATAGCATATCAAACATAAGAGACAAGAGACACAAAGCATTTCACTGGGGAAAACCAAGAAGGTGAAAAACCCCACAACTTCCTCAGAGATAGAATGAGCACCAATAGAAAGATCACAAAGATCAAACCCCAAAACAAGAGATAGTATCCTAGCAGCTTCTCCTCCTCCACTTGTGTGCACTCCTCCTCTCTCTCACTAATGCGAAGTGAGTGAGTGATTGAATGAATAAATGAGAGAGTCACACTCTCGATTTATACTTTACTTTGACTTGCCTTTTACTCTAACTGGGCTGAATTCCTAAGGAAGCCTAATAACCCATCCACATGTCACTGGGCTGACCCCAATAGGGTGGTCTAATAACCCTTTAATCCACACTGGGCCGACCCCTCTAAGGTGGTCTAATAACCCATCAAATGTAAGTTGCGACAATTACAATAATACTTGCGACACTTGCAAATACAAATGACGACACTTCCAATCGGAGGAATAATACATCTCCGTTGGGCATACAATAAAGTACAAATGTGATACATACAATATGTAAGTAAATATCTTCTGAAGTTACAAATACATCAATAGTTGATATCTTGGGTTTGGAGGTTACAAGACCCTACAAAGACCTTTACTCTTTTGATTCTATAAAATTCAAGTGTTTGGGATTGATAAAAGACATGGTAGTGACCTTCACACAACTTCCAACCAAGAGTATTGTGATGGATGTGGTGGTTGCTGACATTCCTGCAAAATTTGGTATGTTGCTGTCAAGATCTTGGGCATCAAAATTGAGAGGAAATATGTAGCTGGACTAGTCATATGCCAACATACCTTTGTTTGGAGAAAACAAGAGATTATATAGAGAGAAGAGATTGTCCTAAGTGGTTAGCAGCCAGGATAAACCTGAGAACCATCCCATATATGCCGTTGATACACACTTGGGATCCTCCATATTTTTTAATGATGGACCATGAATTGATCCTAAGATCCCCATACACATGGAAGTGGAGGAAGATCAGGAATTTGTAGCAAGACAAGTTGTCTTGGAAAAGAAGAAAAACGAAGAAGGTTTGTGGTCAATGTATTTCGATGGGTATTTGAGCAAAAATGGTGATGGTGTGGGAGTTTGGATCATCCCTCCTGACAGAGAATTTCAAGCCTTATCATATAAGCCGAACTTTGAGTGCACCAACAATGTAGTAGAGTATGAGGCCCTATTGATGGGTTTGCAGGGCTTGAAAGATATGGGAGAAAAGAAGATACAAGTATTTGGAGACTCAGAATTGGTGATAAACCAAGTAAATGATAGCTACCAGACAAGCATCCCAGGATGCGAGCTTATAGGAATGAAGTATGGGATATGTTGTGTAACTATTTCTCAGAACACAAGATCAGGGTAATACACAGGATTGAGAATTAGGTGGCAGAATCCTTGGCCACTACTACTGGGCGTTTCAAGACCCCTACATGTAGATTAAAAGGTTTTTAGAATTATCTGATGAATTTGCAAATGTTCAGGTTGACATAGAAAATGAAAACTTGGAGGGATTCTTGGGCGAAGAGTAGGCTGAAGATGAAATGGCTGGAGGCAAAGGATGGAAGAGTATATTAGGGGGAAATGATATTATTCAGCTAAAGAGTAACTTTATCCCTAAAGGCTTGATACCCCTATAGAAGGTGTTCAACCAGAATGACGTAGCTAAAAATCCTAAATTCGAACTAGCAAATGATGTTGTGGAAGACCAGAACATAGGCATGGAGGAGATACCTCAAATTGTAAACTGTCCAAAAAGATGCCTGCTAAAGAAAGAGATGAGTATGTGAAATTGATGAAAAAATATGCTGATGTGTTTGCTTGGAGCTACGAGGACCTAAAAGAATATGATACTTCCATTATACAGAATTCAATTCCAATCAAGCCTGGGGAGAAGCCTTTCAGGCAGAAGTTGAGAATGATAAAACCAAAATTACTGCCTGTTATAGAGAAGGAAATCATGAAGTTGTTTAATGCCGAGATCATTGTCACCCTGAGATTTTCAAAGTGGGTAGCTAATCTGGTACCTGTCAGAAAAAACAGTGGTGAAATCAGGATTTGTATAGACTTCTGGAATCTTAACAAGGTGTCATTAAAAGATAACTACCCATTGTAAAAAATGGAGCATATTCTACAGAAGGTGGTAGGATCTGAGAGGATTTCTACCATTGATGGATTCTTAGGTTATAATCAGGTTAAAGTGTGCCCAGAAGACCAACAAAAGAATGCCTTCACTACTCCTTGGGGCACATTTATATATGCAAAGATGCAAATATCCTTGGGCATATTATTTAAAAGGAATGTATCAATATTGATCCAGAAAGGGTCAGTGCAATTTTGAAAGTTGGAGAGCCAAGGAGCAAGAAAGAGGTGCAGTATTTCATTAGACGAGTAGGTTTCCTAAGAAGATCCATTCCTAGTTTTGTTGAGATAATGAGAAACATCACCAACATGTTGAGAAAGGAAAGTCATATCAAATGGACAACAGAGGCCAGAGAATCATTCATAGGTATTAAGAAATCCATCACTAAGGCCCCAGTCCTAGCAAGCCCAGATTTGACTAAATATTTCGTGATTTTTTGTTATGCATATGAACACACTATGGTTGGAGTCTTATTGCAGAAGAATGACCAAAATGCTGAGCAACCTATTGCATTTTTGAGCATGGTATTGAGAGATGGGGAGTTAAAATATGACATAATGGCAAAGCAGGCTTATGATTTAGTGAAATCAATAAAACATCTCAGGGTATACATTCTACATTCACATATCATTGCACGTCCCAAATAATGTAGTAAAGAGAATCCTTACCCACCTAGATCTTGAAGGGAAAAGGTTTTGGGCCTGGCCCAAGTGGGGCATTTTTTAGCAAGAAGGAGTTTCTGAACTGTGGAGCTGAACGCAGTTCAGTTGAAGAAATTTTGTATAAGTTTTTGGGCTGCTGCAAAGTTGCGTGCAGCGCAACATCGAAAGAGCTGCAAGGAAGGCAGTGCTGCGAAGTGTCCAGTCTATGGAGATCGAACACGACAGAATGTTGGACGGAATATGGCATGTGTTTCGGTTAGACCATCAGTAGTCTATTTTTGGTAAAGATGCTCCAAGAGTGCCAAGCGGCAGGTAGGAGAAAATCGGGAAGAAAGCGACTGGTCACACACGCGAAAGATACCACTACCTGAACCAGTCACATGAGACCGTTAGAGGAAGAACGGCTCGATTAAAGTGATCTGTTGGCATACACGCAACAGGAAGGCCGATAGTGACGTGAAGCATGCATGAAATACCGCCACGATGGAATATTCGCTACCAAGTGCCAGCAGAACGGTTTTGGGGAAACCGTGATAGTTTTGTAAACCTAAGGGTTTAAGCCTTTGAGTTGTAAACACATGACCTATGGGCATGATCTATAAATAAGGCATTTTGGTATGGGAAAGGGTTAACTCTTCGATTTTGCTAAGCTTTGAATATTGTTTCATCTTTTAAGCTTAGTACTATTGTAAAGACTTTCCAAGCTGAGTGCACAGACTAAGAACTGTTGTACCCTTCACAAAGAATAATTTAACAACAGTTCTTGTGGATGTAGCCTCAATCTAGGGGGTGAACCACGATAAATACTTTGTAGTGTGATTGTTGTATGTTTTGCAACTGTTCATTTACTTAGTATGGATGTCTAATGCTGCAGTTATTTGTTATGTGATTGCTTTTATAGGTAATCACCGCAGGAATGATGGGAATAATATGTTAAGTAATACATGTGAGGATGAATGTTAAGTATTCAACACTTCTAAGTCTTTGAATGCATGAATCTATTGGATAATCACATAGTTAAGCATTGGATTTGAGTGTAGCATTGGAGCATGCAATATTGTATGTTTCATTCATTTACATATAACATAACGATAATAACCAAAGTGTTGTCGAATAGATAAAGATCGTTAAGTAAGGTTGATTAGAATTGATCAAGTCCTAAAGTGGATGCACGGTCTAGTTGACGCATTGAACCATTGTAAGTGCTATGAGGTAAGCTGTTGATAGCTTATCATCATAACATAGGAAGTATCCAACACCATGCAGTCTTTGGATGTGCTAGTGGCACAAGCACCTCCACTTACCGAAGTATCCAACATGAAGGAGAGGCTTCGTGTAGTCTTTTGTCCACAACAAGAGTCCCTTATCACGCTTCCCATCAGCCTCTTTGACACTCACACCACTAAGTTGTGGAAACCTGATTCTGTAACTAGCCCCTCGAGTTCACCTCAGGTGAGACCTGAGGCTGCTCGCAGTATGTTGCCGAAAGGGCTGGTGAATAGGGGTTTTGTTGGTTCCTTGAACCGCGAAGTACCTAGGTCTACATTGGAAACCTCTAGATCAGTTACCTACGCCAACAAAAGGGGAAAGTGGATTTTTGTTTTGTTGGAATATGAACTTGAGATCAAGCCTACTAAGTTGATTAAAGACAAGGGTTGGAAAAAATGATGACTGAAGCTAATTGTGAATCTTTACAGCTCAATTTCCTATCTAGCCACTCAAACCAGCTGGATGTAGGAGTGTAGGTAATGCCAAAATTCTCTATGTCTCCTTGGTATGTTGACATTGTGTATGTATTGCAAAATTTGAAAGCCCCTGCAGGGTTGAGCAAAACAAGAGCCAAGTCTGTAAATTTGAGGGCTACCAAATTCTATATCATGAACCAGTACTTGTACTGGAAAGATCCTGGTGGTGTGCTGTTGAACTACTTATTGGAGAATGAGACTCGACAAACAATGGAAAATTTCCATAAGGGGGATTGTGGGGGTCACCATTCATGGAAGGTGACATCCAACAAGATTCTGAGGGTTGGTTTCTATTGGCCTTCTCTTTTTGTTGATGTATATAAAGAGACTCTTACTTGCCTTCAATTCCAGATCTTCAATGGAAAGAGGAAGTTAGTTTCACTTCCCCTTAACCCAATTTCAGTGGAAGCACCCTTCCAGTAGTTGGGGTTAGACTTCATTGGGGAGATAAACCCAAACTCTTTTGGTCAGCACAAGTGGATCCTTATAGCCACAGACTATTTCACTAAGTGGATAGAAGCCATACCTACTAGGAGGGAAACTGAGAATGTCATCATGGATTTTTTGGAAGACAACATTTTGGCTAGATTTGGGTGCCCCAAGAGGATTGTAACAGACAATGCAATTGGTTTTAAGTCCAAGAAAATGATAAATTTCTACCACAAATATCACATAAACCTGAACCATTCCACTGCTTACTACCCACAAGGAAATGGATTGGTAGAGTCTTCTAACAAGAGCCTCGTGAGGATAATTAAGAAGCTACTAGAAGAGAACAAAAGATCCTAGCATACAAAAATAAAATATGCTTTGTGGGATGACATAATCAACACTAAGAGGACAATTGGAATGTCACCATTTCAGTTGGTATATGGGGTTGAAGTTATTTTTCCTACATCTTTGGGAGTACTAGTCATAAAGTTGTTATAGGGGCAGGAGGAAGAGCCCAACCATATCCATAGAAGGGTGAATCAGATGATGGAATTGAATGAGCTAAGGGATAAAGCATATGACAAAGTGCAAATACACCAAGAGAAAATGAAGAACACCTTTGACAGGAAGGTCAAAGAAGAGCAGTTTCAGATTAATGAGTTAGTTATGAAATGGGATGCTCCTAAAGAAGATAAACATGGAAAGTTTGATCATATGTGGGTGGCCCCATATGTCATTGTAGCGAATAGAGGAATAAATTCTTTCATTCTGGATCATCAAGATGGGTCTCCATTTGCAGGAGGTCCAGTAAATGGGAGGTTTTTGAATCACTACCTGTCCTAAGGGTAACAGGTGACCCTTGTATCATAATCTGTACATATTTTTGCATATGTTGTTTTGCATTTACATTTCAATAAATGGTAAACCTAAGGTTTTGAAGCCCAAGGAGAAGGCCCTAAGACGTGGAGGAAAACCATGTGTTTTGCTTTTGTTTTTATGGGAAGAGAAAGAAGGAGCAGATCTCTGAGTTTTGAGAGATGACCCAATGGATCAGGCACTTATCTGTGAGGTTATTTGCTACCTCATAGGGAGGATAGCATCCCTAGTTGGAGCCAATTGTTGGTGCTAGTTTTGTCTTGGGTGAAATGGGAAGTTGAATCCATGAAGAGAATGGAGAAAACCTCGGTGGTCTGAGTCAAATAGCCCAAGATTGCTGAGATAGATATATGGATAGATAGTTGTGGATTAGAGGAGGCAATCGAAGCCAAGGTAGAAAATATTGGAAATAGAGGTAAAATGGTGAAAATATGCCTACAGTTATGCAGCAGCATCTATGAGCGGTGTGGATCAGGAGTAGTGAAGATCTATGGTCACGAACATCCTTCGCAAAAAGAGTTAGAGATTGTTTAATTGAGGGAAGGAGTGCTAACCGCCGGGCATTTTAAAGGTTGATCAACAGTCATCGGCGCAGATCTGTTATCAGGAAGTTGTTGACATTTTGGACTTGCACGAAGAAAGGTGACTTTCATATTTGTGAACTTTTTATAGACCCTACACTTTCCAATGGTGTAGATCAGGTGGGATGGAGAGCGACAGCTAGAAGTAAGTTCACAAATCTAACTTACACGTGTAGTCGATGGGCCCAAAATCTACGAACCTAGTAAAGGGCCACGCCTTTGGATGACTGAGAGCTGGGTAGGGACTAGATCGACGGCTGGCGATGTATTCACAAGTCAAAGGTGATAGCCAGATGGCACGTAGCAGAGTTGGAATCCATGGAGGATGATGAAGGTAAATACTAAAGAGATCTACAGTTCAAAATCAATCTCATGGATGAACAACTAACATGGCTCCATCACTGTCATAGATATAGATATGATATAGCAAGATTTATAATATATAAGGGGCTCACTTGCACGAAGATCCAGATAAATTTTGACCTATTTGCATCAGAACACGATAGGAGCAGACCTTGTAGGAGCTAGCAAACCAACCAGGAGCCCAGAAGCTCAACCTAGTTGTGAAACAACTAGGTAGGTCATCCTACTCCCTGCTAAAGTATTTAAATGGCTAGATATGTGGAACCCCTGGGTTTTGAGCACCAAAGGATAAATGAGCTGGTGGAGGATAAGGATAGTGATGTTTACGATACTATCCTGATTAACAGCTCCATAGAGACTGCTAATGAGAGATTGGAGGTCATAAGGGCCAAAAACATAGACGTTCATAGGGTTTATCACTATTTTTTCCAGTTGTTCACAACTAGTAGAACCGCAAAATATCTTGAATTTGTAGAATTGTGCACCAGCAACTACTCCCCAAATCAGAGAGCAATCATGGATACCTAAACACCCTGACTATTAGAAAATCCTTGGCCGTTCTAGCCGAGTTTTGTCAAAAATACTAAAGCTACAGGGAGGAATCCCTAATCCAACACTACAGGATTTATCCAATTCAGTTGAAACAATTTTTTTACCATCCTTCCCTACAACCAGATGCCTCTTTCCAGGGCACACCTTTCCCTAGTGAAGCCACCCCTTTTAAAGAAGAATCAAAGTGTCTTATTACCATGTTGGCCCAGTTCCTAGGGTTAGATAGAAACTAGTGTATAATTGAGCCCTTGATAAGGTTGATGTTTGTTTTAAGTACTTTATTTATTGAGTAAGAGGACCCCAACCTTCCTACCCAATCTCCATGTCTAAAGTTTGACGAAGCCTTGGCTGAAAGAATCCACTCTCAGCTAGTAGAATTCCCCAAGACAAGGACTTTCAGATTCCAACCATACTTATTGAAGATGTTCTTGGCATCACATGAAGAGAACCTACAAGTGCCAGAGATACAACTCACCAACGAAATGTATTCAGATTATAAAGCATTCATGAATGACCTTATGTCAGAGGTCTACTTCACTTTCTTCTAGAAGAATCTTCCTAGGGTGTTGCCCCAAATGACAGACTTGTTGCAAACCTCCATGGTGAAAGGAGTTGGAGACTGGTTCTTGTTCATGGCACTATAATCAGAGTCTATGGCTATTCCCGTGCACCTTATGTGTTACTTGTTTTCTTGACCCCCATAATACTTACCTTCGAATTCTTAAGACATAAATTGAAGGTGGAATGTGAGCACTTCTTGGATGACAAAAATTCCTCAAACATCAGTTTCCCATGGACAATAGACCCTTTGATTGTCAAGAGAAAGGATTCCCTCCTATGCATTGAAAAGATGATGAGTGACATGGGATTCCAATCCAAAGCAGCCATGAATTACGACCCTCACCACATCATTTCAGAGAGGATGAAGGAGAGTAATAGGAAGGGTTATGAGCATTTCGAATTTACATGCCTAGCTGAGATGGAAAATTGGTTAGAGTATCCTGACAAAGGCCACATGGAGATAGACACACCTGAGGGATCCTCCTCTTTGGCACAAGGAAACACATCACTAGTTCCTATTTCTCCTATCCTACTCCCATCAGTTTCAACAGCTCTACCCCTTACCATTAGGTCAAAGAAATCCAGTAGGATGGAGAGCAGTGATTTCATGGATGTGGATAATGATGCAGAAAGGGCCCTTAAGAGGCAGAAAATAGAGAATCCTAAACAATTGGTGACAGTACTAGCAGGGCAGGCCTAAAAGAAGAAATAGGTGAAGGTCCAAGTACCTGTTTTGAAGTTAAAGAATATAAATTCAACCAACTATCAACTAAGCTTGCAACACCCATCAAAAGCACAGCTAAGTTACTAGAGGAATATGAGGAGAGTCCAGAAACAATCTCAGGGAGACTAAGTTATATGTAGATGTGAGAAAGATTTCAGAGAAATATGTATCCTTGGTGGCGAGCAGGAGCCCTTTCCAGAACACCCTAAGTCTTTCCTTGGCCACCAAGAATAAGGCCATCAAGATGGAAGTAAATTTGGAAGACATCCCTGTGCAAGATGTGATTAAATTGCACAAAGAGTCTAGCAAGGTCATTTATAACAAATTATTGAAAGCTGCCCTGGATCTATCTAAAGTGTAGGCCAATATTAAAGGGAAAGTCCAAAATCAGCTAAGAATAGAAAAGATAGAAACTAAGTCCCTAAAAGCACAAGTAAAAAAGCACCAAACTGCATTGTTAGCCATTGAGACCTAAGAAGACAAAAGAGCCAGCATACAGAAGTTGTTGGATGAGAAGGACAAGCTCATCCAGCAAATGAAGTAGAAGTTGAAAATTCCCTCCACCCAATTGGTGGAGGCATTTGAGCTAGCTAAGATGGAAGAAAAGAGCGAAGAGATCCAAGGGAACCTAACTGACTGCGAAGGGAATCTAACTAACTGTGAGGCTAGGTTGATGAGCTTCAAAGAGAAGGAAAATAAGTGCGAGATAGATATGTCCATTATGGTTGCAAGTGAGAAGGTCTTGAAGGCCCAATTTGAGGATCTTGAGAAGAAGTTGAAGTAGAAAGAGCAGGATAAGAATCAAGAAATGGAAGAGAAGGATAAGAATCAAGAAATGGATACTATGGAAACACCTTCCATAGAAGTTGGAGGTTTCTCCCTTGTAGGAGTTATATCCCAAGCTAGTCTAGAGGACATCGGTGTGACAAGATTAAAAAAGCATAAGGAGAATCTGAAAACTCTGATGTCTAATGCAGAAAAGGAAAAGGAGGCTTGGGAAACAAGTACCGGGAGATGGAGGCTGAATGTAATGAATTGACAAGGAAGGATACAGGCCAGACTTCACTTCAAGAGGCTAAGCTAGTTATTAGGGACAGCATCACCACTGAGGCAAACAAATTGAGGCCCTTCCTCGATTTTATCTTAGATAAAGAAGCTGTGATAAAAGTGGCAAAGCAAGGTATGCCAATTGATAATGAGAAGTTGAACAAGAAGCCTATAGAGCATGCTGAGAATGTTGTGGAATTCCTGAATGGCCTATCTCAGGATGAAGCTAAGATGACTGGCATAAAAGACAGGGTGTCCATTATCATCTGGGCAAAGAAAGTGATGCTTAAACATCAACAGGTGAAGGCTTTTGAGTCTGGAATTGACATTATAACACAACACATGAAAGGTATTAGGGATATGTTTGATCCCTTACCTAAGAAAGGGATGCCTCTTTTCTGGGAAGAAGATGGCACTATGATCACCTAGGAGGAATAACATAATAGATTGGCAGGGTGTAAGCTTGACTATACAGATTTTGTAGGCATGGACCAGTTGCTGTCTGGCCAGATAGTGGTTGAAAAGTTAGCCAAAGACCTCGAGCTAGGTATGATGTTTAGAGAAGCATGTGTACACCTCCATAATTATTCTTATAAATATCACACAGAAATGAGGGTGTTGCTTAAGGAGATAGCCACGTCAGATTTTCCAACCTCTGAACAATGGAAGCTCATTGAGAAATATGGCAAAGCTAAGATAAGGCTACATGCATGAAAGATTCAAAGATCGTGAAGGCTTCCAGCTGAAGAAAGTAGTTGTAGCTAGGGTTTTCACCCTAGCTTGTGCAAATGAGGACCTACTAAGGAGAGGGGACTCCTTAGTAGCAGTTCAATAACAATGGTAAAATGAAACAGTAAATTTAAACTAACATGATCATTGGCATAAATAACAAAACATGAAAATATGGTGAAGATCTTTCTTTTTGTATTAAAAATTACCTCAGGTGTAGAGGTTCATGAAGCCCTTGCAGTAGTCCAAGAGGGTTTCTTTCAAGCTCCAGTGTTGTTCCTTCTCCTTCTTCCAAAGATGTTTTGGAAATGGGGCCAAAAGGGTTCTCAAGAATTAGCTCCAAATGGAGAGCTAGGGTTTCAAGGGAATTTTTGGCAACGTGAGGATAGGGATGATTGTGGATGTGAAATGGGGAGCCTCCATCACCTATTTGTAGGGTTTTAGTGGTGGAGTGTTGATCCATGGTTTTGGGCACCATATGGTTTAGGTCAGTTGTATAGGGTTTTTGCTTCCTTTTTTTCCTCATTTTCTTCTTTTGTGTATTTTTTATTCCCTTTTTAGAGGGTTTTTGCTATTTTTGGAGGAATTTACATTATTTTGGGGGAAAAAAAGGGGGGTTTTGGCTTTTTGGAGGCTTTTTAATGGGTTTTTAAGGTTTTGGAGGAAAATATGGTAGGAAATATGGATGAATGAGTCATGTAATGAGGGAGATGAGGTAGTGAGCACTTTTGGGGTGTTAACAGATTGCCCCCTGATGTGTGAGGGCAGGAGCTCATCATATGGCTGATAGACATCATAGGTCTATTTTGGTTTTCCTAGGATGTGGAGAGGAGAAGAAATGAACTAGAGCCTGGAACAATGGTTCCGAACAAACTACAAAAACTGAAAGTACATGACCTCAATAGTGAATGAGGGATAATCTCAACATATGGACGAGGCAGGCATTCCCATGCTCGTATCAAGATATAGGACAATAACAAGGGGGTCCAAAAATGGGGACCTAAAATATACATGGCCTCAAATAATGAATGAGGAAGAATCTCAATATATGGACGAGGCAGGAATACCCATGCTCGTATCAAGATATATATAAAACATAACAAGGAGGCCCAAAAATGGGGACCTAAAATATACATAGAGAGCCACTGTGTACATCATAAGGGTCCAGAGGGGACACAGAATCTGGGACATACTGCTGGGTTGACCATGTCTGAGCTAAAAAATTGATATACTGGAATAACAGTAGTGCCGCTAAGTGTGGTACCAAAGGAACTGATGAGCTGCTGGATCATAGTGACTTGGGGCATAGCCTCAATGGTACACTGATCTGGAACTAAACTAGGTACTCGAGGAAGCATATAACTGGATGGCTTCTGAATACAATCACCAATGCAACTTGAACATCCATGGGAACATATAACTGGGTGTTTCAAAGTGACTCACCAATGTGCTAGAGTCGGGTGAAATTCGGGGTCTATGACCGATAACTAAAGGGATATATACCCTGCGCGATTCTCAACGATGCGATCAAGGTGTTGAAGTCGTGCATGTGAGAAACAACCACTCGAAGACACACTGATGACTCCTCTCAAAATGTTCTGTAGACACTCACCACAGATGGTGATGAGTCCAAGGCGCAAGGACCTCTCGGTCTATCCTCTGGAATAGATGGGCTGTTGTCGACAGAGGGAGACTTGCAACTAGCAGGGCAATGATGTTTCCTTGATAGGAGCACAAGGTGGAGAACTGAAGTGTGAGAGTACTGATGGTAGGACTGACATACTGTGGGGGATAACTGGGCAAGTAGAGTGGGTGGACTCAAACTTCCATTGTTTAGAGTATGATGGTGGGGATGATCAGGAAACAAATGAAACTGACTAGTGGGAAATGGATCATAGCTGTAATGGATCAAGGATAGTGACTGGGATGAGTGATACTTAAGCTAGTGTAAGATGGCAGGAGACTGCAGAATACTCTGAACAAAGGTGACCTAATTGGGGGTGCTACCGAGATGAGCAATCATGGTGTTGAGAGGCACTAGGGGACTTCATCATGGGTTAAGGAACTAGAAGAAGTGTGTTCAAAATGGTACTGTTGTGTGGATTTATACGAGCCCAGGACAATTTATGCTCATGATTGCTTTCAATTTTAAGGAGTCTTAAAGCAATAAGAAGACTCTAAAATAATGGAATGGTACTATCATGTGGATTTGTATGAGCCCAGGACGGTGCATGCTCATGGTTGCTTTCAAATTTAGAGAGTCTGAAAGCAGTAAGAAGACTCCAGGGGGGGTGCTTTTTCGTGTGTTAGTCTCCAAGACCCGAAGAAGCATAAAAGGATGCAATGAAGATCTCTTCTAGCCGATGTGACTAGAGTATTCCTTTTTCGTAATTAGTCTACCAGGTCCAGACAAGGGTTAAACTTATACCAGATATATGCCCTTTCAGGTACTTTAATGAGCATGAAAGAAATAAATATTGCTCGGCGATCTTTTCATTGTTTTAGGAGTCAGAAAAGAGCATAATAGAAACTCCCCAAGTGCCTTTTTCGTAAAGGACTTGTATGGCTTGAAAAGGGGATAAAATTATACCAAACAAAAGGAATGGCCAGGCAAGGAGGAAGTGCTCAATCAAGGGACATCTATGAGAACCAAGAGCAAGGGTGGGGCAGAACACTGGTGGGCCTCCTTGTAGGATGATGAATGGTGGAAAAATAACAAAATAACTGCAGTATGAATGGAGTGAATGGCTCATGTAAAAATGTGGAACAATCCGATGGCTGCCGATGTGGCACGCAAATCAAGGCAACAAGGTGTCCAAACACAATGTTGAAACTATTCTTGGTGAGAGTGATAAATGATCTCAAGAATCATCACGATCATGGAAATATGAATCCAATGATATAAGGAACGTCAGAATGGACGACGATCGAGGTGGCACGTGAATCGAGGCGATGGGGGGCATTTGGAAAAAATACCCGAAACATCTGAAAGTGAGAGCAAGAAATGATCTCAAGCATCATCACGGGCATGAAAATATGAATCTGGCAATGCAAATGGTGTGAAAAATGGAGGTCATAAGGACTTCTGAATGGTCAAAGGATCTAGGTTAAAAAATGGTTACTAATAAAGGTGAGCCCACCAAGCCAAGGATGCAGTGGTGGGGAGAAATGATTACCTGCGGGGGAAGAATACTAGGTGTATCAAATCAAATCAAATATACAAGTGACACATGACCTCAAAAAATGGTTGAGATCACAAATGTGAAAAAGTGAGCAAGGTTAATGACCTACCCCCATGTTATGCAGATGGGTTTGTGATTGTAGATCAAATATGTGTTGGTTTGAACAATGGGATCATTGAAATGCTGAGATAGATGTGATGGGGAAGGTTCAAAATGGTTGATCATGCCCCCTATCCCAGGATCGAGGTAATCTATTATGCCCTCTAACTCAGAGGTGTCAATGAGGTGCTCGATGATAGCGAGGTCAAGACCAAGCATTTCGGTGTAGGACTAGGCAAAGACATCACGGAACCCTTGGAAAAGTTTCTTGTAGTCTCCAATATCATACTCAGTGCAGGAGGCTCCTAACGTAATGATTTCAGGAGCACCAGCTAGGGCAGAGATATCAATGTGGATTGTGGGTAAGATATTGGCCATGTTACCTTGCTCAAAGGCATCAGGAGCAGGAATGGGATCTTTAAACCAATCGACTTTGGTGGGGAGGAAATCTTTGGACTCAACCAAAAATTGGGTGGCTGTGGTGGAGGAGGAATCCTCCGGGAGGAAATAGGAACGATGATGCATATCCTCCCAGGGGTAATCAGGGGTAGTAAGAGCCTCTAAAATCTCCTCATCATTGTGGAAACTTTGGGTCATCAAATCGGTTGACGAGGGAGTGCTAGTAGAAGAGATCATATAAATGGTATTAATCTCTCCAGATGACCGGGATACTGGGGGGTGGATCTCCTCAATGGTGGGGGGAGCCATCTCGAGGTTCAAGTTATTCATCTCGTAGAGAGCTACTCAGTAAGCTGGGAGATTAGGATAGTGATGTGAGTAATGGCCGTAAATACTGCATATTGCACAAGGGTGGTTGGTACGCAGTGATTTATCAGAAGGCTTAGGGGTTGGGTCGAGTTGGACAACCGGGATGTTGGGGTTGTCGTCAAGCATTTGCATGTGCTCTTGTAATGTAGGTAATCATGGACATTGATGGGTAGGATGGCCTAACTCATCACACAATGAGCATTTGGGAGGAGCACGAAACATGGGGGGGGTTAACTATTTTGGGAGGGGGTACAGCAATGTATGGTTTTGGGTCTCTACCCCCAGTGCGCTTGATAAGAGGGGATGGATTAGTAGACGAGGAAAGGGTAGAGACACCGGGACGTGGTTGACAAGTAGTGGTGATGGGTTGCATTGGTTGTAGGATGACATTTGGTGTCAGAGGGGTAATGGGAGGCGTACTGTACCATACAGGTAATCCCAAGGTTAAACGAAGGAGGCTGAGGGTAGCCATGACCAAGGTGCTTACTACTCTCGAAGGGGGAAATAGGAAGGGGATTGTATGGATGGGTGTAAAACCAACATGACTAGGTACCAATGGTGTTTGGGGTAGCAAGGGCGGTTGATGGTTGGGTGTTTGTGTTGAATATTGTAACTTCTAAGAATATTATATTTGTACATTATTTATTCCGGAGATGTTCCATCCCTCCGATGTGATTTTATTATGTATCCGGAGATGTTTATTCCTCCGAAGAATTGTGGTAACTAGGGTTGTTAGACCCACCATGTGGGGGTCGGCCCTAAAGTTGGGTTTTAGGGGTTATTAGACTTCTCCAGGAGAGGTTGGCCCCACTAGGTATTTTTGGTGGTCAGGAGTGTGTATAAATAGAGGAGGTGAACTCCTCATTAGATCACTCACTCACTTGTGAAAAGAGGCACACTTGTCTGGGAGATCTACTAAGGAGGAATAGAAGGAGGGAGCACATCTTGTATTTTGGTTAATCATCTTATTGAGGAAAGCTTTGCTGGGTTTTCTACCCCATGAGGGTTTCCCAGGGTAAATATTGTGTCTATCTTGTGATTATGCTTCTTTAAGTGATCCTGCTAGTCTATTTGGTTTAAATTTAACATGGTATCAGAGCCATACTGAATAGGACATCTTTCACAAGGTAAGAATACCTCTCTCTCTCTCTCCGGTGAAGTTAGGGTTTCAGCCCAAAGTTGGTATTATTGAATTTTGGTTGCATGGCTGGATAGCCCTTTTCAATACCTTTCTTTTAATCCCTAGATCGAACTTTTTGGTTGGGTAGAACTCCGGGAAATCCAAACCCTAATTCTACCAAAAGTGCGATACGTCAGATTTTGGTTTCAGAAAAAAGTTGGAATTTTGGAATTCTGATTACATGGCTGGATATCCCTTCTCAAGAGCATTCTTTTGAGCTATAGATAGAACTTTTTGGTTGAGTATAACTCCAGGAAAGTCAAACCCTAATTCTACCAAAAGTGCGATAAAATTCTGTTCCAGATTCCGGAAAAGTGAAAAGTAACTTTTCAGGTAAGTCTGCTCTGTCTCTTGGACTCCCCCAAGAGAAGATGGCTCCAAACACTAAGCTTGAAGACAAGCTAGAAGGTATAGAAAATTTCCGGGCATGGAAATACAGAATTGGTCTCATTCTTGAGGAGAATGATCTTGCTCAGTATATCAAGGAAGAAGTTGCAGAACCAGAAGGATATGAAGCCAAAGAAAAGCATAGGAAGGATTTGATTAGGGCAAAGAGAATCATAGCTGATTCCATTAAAGACCACTTGATTCCCCAAGTGGCCTCCAAGAAGACTCCAAAGGAAATGTATGATGCCCTAGGAAGAATGTATGAAGGAAAGAACATCAATAGAAAGATGAACCTGAGGACTCAATTGAAGAGTACCAAGATGCACAAAGGAGAATCCATTCAAGATTACTTCTCAAGGGTTTCACAAATCAAGGAACAACTATATGCAATTGGTGATACCCTTGATGAGGATGAACTTGTGATGACTGCTCTCAATGGTCTCACTAGATCTTGGGAGTCATTTATACAAACCATGTGTGCCAGGAAAGAGAGCATGAAGTTTGATATAGTATGGGAGGATTGTGTTCAAGAAGAAGCTAGGGTTGCAAACAGAGAAGCTCTATTCAAAGAGGATGACCAAGCTTTGGCCACTCATACCAAAAGAAGAAGAATGAGTCATCTCAAGAGAGTTGTCCACAAAGGATCTCAACACTTCTCTAGATCTAACAAGAGAAGAGGACCCAATTCAGCAAGAGATCTTTCCACAGTAGAATGCTACAATTGTCATAAATTAGGACACATCTCCAAATTTTGTCCTTCTCAAAAGAAGAAGTTCTTCCAGAAAAGACATCATGCACATATGGCAGAAAATGATAGTGAAGAAGAAGAAGAGGAAGAAGATGAAGAAGAAGAAGAGGTAGAGGTAAAGCCTAAAAGGAAAAGATCTAAGGTGAAGAAAGAAGATCCAGAAGAATATGTTCTATTCTCTGCACTCTCTGGATCTGTATCTCCTGGAGAAGATACATGGCTCATTGACAGTGGTGCTTCCAAGCACATGACAGGTCAAAGGAAGACATTCTCAAATCTTGAAGAAAAGACTTCTTCACAGAAAGTATCTCTAGGAGATGACTACCAATATCCCATCAAAGGAATTGGTGAAGCTAGCTATAAGCTAGATTTTGGAACACCCTTGAAGATGAAAGACATCTTATATGTACTAGGTTTAAAGAAAAACCTTCTCTCTATTTCAGCACTAGATAAGAAAGGTTTTAGAGTAGCCTTCATAGATGGACAAGTACTCATGTGGTCCAAAGGAAAGACAATTAAAGATGCAGTTGTTATTGGTGAAGAAGAAGGAGGTCTCTATAAACTCAAGGGCCATCCAGAAGCTGCCCTTGCACATGAGATCTCTAGCCCCAGTGAGCTATGGCATAGAAGATTAGCTCACATCAACTTTAAAGCCTTACCCTATGTAAGCAAGGTAGTCATAGGATTACCAGATTTGAAAGCTGATCATGATGGCTCATGTAAAGGGTGTAAGAAAGGGAAAAATATCAAGAACCCCTTTCCAAAGAGTGAAACAAAGACTAAGAACATTTTAGAACTAATACACTCAGATGTATGTGGACCAATGCCCACCACTTCTCGAAGTGGGTTTGAATACTATCTTTCATTCATTGATGACCATTCAAGGAAAACTTGGATATACTTCCTGAAAGGTAAGAATGAAGTCTTTGGAAAATTTAAAGAGTTCAAGGCTCTAATAGAAAATCTATCAGAAAAGAGAATCAAGATTCTCAGAACAGATAATGGCGGAGAATTTACCTCAAAGGAATTTGAGGACTTTTGTAAAGAAGCTGGAATTAAAAGGGAACTAACTACTCCTTATAATCCCCAACAAAATGGGGTGGCTGAAAGGAAAAATAGAACAATCATGGAAGCTGTGAAGACCATGATACATGATCAAGATCTTCCCATGTATCTATGGGCTGAGGCAGCCAAGACAGCAGTATATGTGCAAAATAGATTATCTCATAGTGCTCTTGAGTTCAAAAATCCAGAAGAAGTGTTTACAGGTAAGAAGCCTGAGGTAAGTCATCTTAAAATATTTGGGTGTCCTATGTACATCCACATTCCAAAAGAAAAGAGAACCAAGTTGGACCCTTCTGGTAAGAAGGGAATATTTGTTGGTTATTGTGAATCATCCAAAGCCTTCAGAATTTACGTTCCAGGCTTTCATCACATAGAAATAAGTAGAGATGTAACATTTGATGAAGAAGCAGCTCTCAAGAAATCCAAGAAGTGCCAACTTGATGAAATCTATGAAGAAGATACTTCTCCCATAATCACAGAGGCTGTTCCCATGCCTAAAGATGATTCTCCAGAGGATTATGACATGTTGGAACCACAAGAGCCTCCTATTACAGACTTATCCAAGAAAAGAAGGTCAGCATGGGCTAGAGATATTATTCAAGGAGCTGAAAGATATGGAGCTCCTGAAGGCTCCACTAGAGAAAGAAAGAAACCAAAGCTAGTGTCCAACTATATGGCCTTGATGTGTGATCTTGTGGATCAACTACCTACTAGCTATGAAGAGGAAGCTCAGAAGAAAGAATGGGTAGAAACAATGACAGAAGAATATCAGTCAATAATGAAAAATGATGTTTGGGATATAGTTTCCAAACCGAAAGATAAAAGTGTGGTTTCTTCCAAATGGATTTTCAAAATAAAACATGCCGCGGATGGAAGCATTGAAAAATACAAAGCAAGATTTGTAGCCAGAGGATTCTCTCAGAAGGAGGGAATTGACTATGAAGAAATATTTGCACCAGTTGCTAGGTATACTTCAATTAGAACTATCATGGCACTTGCATCCATGATGAAGTGGAAATTACACCAAATGGATGTTAAGACAGCTTTTCTGAATGGTGTAATTGAAGAAGAAGTATACATAGAGCAACCTCAAGGGTTTGAGGTTAATGATGGAAGAACTCATGTATGAAAATTGAAGAAGGAATTATATGGGTTGAAACAAGCTCCCAGGGCTTGGTACGGAAGGATTGACAATTTCTTAACTAGCATGGGCTTTACCAAAAGTAAAGCTGACCCAAATCTTTATCTCAAAGTGATGGATGATGAACCAGTTATATTGCTGTTATATGTAGATGATCTATTCCTAACTGGAGATGAGAAACAAATTATTGAAAGCAAGAAGAAGCTTTCTTCAGAATTCGAGATGAAAGATCTTGGATTAATGCATTACTTCTTAAGCTTAGAAGTATGGCAAGAACCAAAAGGAATCTTTCTAAATCAAGGTAAGTATACTGTGGAGATTCTCAAAAGATTTGATATGTTGGAGTGTAAAGCCATGGCCACTCCCATGGACTCCAACTTAAAGTTATTAGTTAATGATTCATCAGAATTAGTGGACATAACTCTATATAGACAAATCATTGGATCATTAGTGTACTTAACCAATACTAGGCCTGATATATGCTTTGCTGTAAATACCCTAAGTCAATATCTAGTAGAACCTAGAAAGGTTCACTTAATAGCTGCAAAGCATATAATGAGGTACCTAAAAGGTACATTAGATTTTGGCCTATTTTATCTTGGAGGTCATGAACTCAGACTACATGGTTACTCAGATTCTGATTGGGCAGGTAGTGTCTCAGATAGAAAAAGTACTTCAGGTGGATGTTATGGTCTTGGATCTGCCATGATCTCATGGTTCAGCAAGAAACAATCGAGTGTGGCCCTCAGTACTGCTGAAGCTGAATATATAGTTGCCTGCTCTGCTAGCTGTGAAGCAGTATGGCTTCGAAAACTTTTATCTGGAGTGTTTGACTTAGAAATGGACCCCACTGTGATTATGTGTGATAATCAAAGCTGCATCAAGATGACTGAAAATCCTGTATTTCACGATAAGTCAAAGCACACAGAGATCAGATACTTTTATATACGAGATATGGTGCAGAAAGGAGCTATCAAGCTAGAGTATATAAGCACTGAGGATCAAATTGCTGATATCCTGACCAAACCTCTGTCTCGAGTGAAGTTTGAACATTTCCGAGACAAGCTTGGTGTAGTTCAGAAGGACCCTCCTTGAAAGGGGGAGTAGCACAGTATCTGACAAACAAGTCTATCTCATCAATGATGAGGTTACCTATTTACTGCACTTATTTACCTAGAATTATTTAGATGTAGGACTCTTATATTCTTGCTTTTGATGATAGATGTATACATGCTTTTGATAATGATAGATGTATACATGCTTTTGATGATTAGATATACATGCTTTTGATGATAGATGTATACATGCTTTTGATGATGATACATGTTGTGGTTATACATGTTTTGATGATGATAATACATGTGGTTATACATGTTTTGATGATGATGATACATGTTGTGGTTATACATGTTTTGATGATGATGATACATGTTGTGGTTATACATGTTTTGATGATGATACATGTTGTGGTTATACATGTTTTGATGATGATGATACATGTTGTGGTTATACATGTTTTGATGATGATACATGTTGTGGTTATACATGTTTTGATGATGATGATACATGTTGTGGTTATACATGTTTTGATGATGATACATGTTGTGGTTATACATGTTTTGATGATGATGATAAATGTTGTGGTTATACATGTTTTGATGATGATACATGTTGTGGTTATACATGTTTTGATGATGATGATACATGTTGTGGTTATACATGTTTTGATGATGATACATGTTGTGGTTATACATGTTTTGATGATGATGATACATGTTGTGGTTATACATGCTTTGATGATGAGGATACATGTTCTGTTGAACATGTGAAGGGATTGAATCATTCCTGGACTTCAGTCCTAAAGAAGAGCCGTAGACATATGTCTTTGAAAATGAAGTTCTTGGTGAACATATGAAGGGATTGGATCATTCCTGGACTTCGGTCCTAAAGAAGAGCCGTAGACGTAAGTCTTCGAGAATGAAGTCCTTGGTGGACGGTGAAGGATTAAGTCATCCTTGGACGTAGGTCCTAAATGCACGGTGGAGGATTAAGTCATCCTTGGACGTGGTCCTAAATGCACGGTGAAGGATTAAGTCATCCTTGGACGTAGGTCCTAAATGCACAGTTGAGGATTAAGTCATCCTTGGACGTAGGTCCTAAACGTATGGTGGAGGATTAAGTCATCCTTGGATGTGGTCCTAAATGCACGGTGGAGGATTAAGTCATCCTTGGATGTGGTCCTAAATGCACGGTGGAGGATTAAGTCATCCTTGGACGTAGGTCCTAAATGCACGGTGGAGGATTAAGTCATCCTTGGACGTAGGTCCTAAATGTACGGTGGAGGATTAAGTCATCCTTGGACGTGGTCCTAAATGCACGGTGGAGGATTAAGTCATCCTTGGACGTGGTCCTAAATGCACGGTGGAGGATTAAGTCATCCTTGGACGTGGTCCTAAATGTATGGTGGAGGATTAAGTCATCCTTGGACATGGTCCTAAATGTACGGTGGAGGATCAAGTCATCCTTGGACGTGGTCCTAAATGAACGGTTGAGGATTAAGTCATCCTTGGACGCTGTCCTAAATGTACGGTAAGGATTGGATCATCCTTGGACTTTGGTCCTGTAAACTGAGCCGTAGACATGAGGTCCTCGAGAACATGATAGGACTAGATTGTCCCTGGACTTCGGTTCAAAAGGTACATGATAGGACTGGATCGTCCCTGGACTTTGGTTCAAAAGGTACATGACTGGTTTGCATCATTCTTGGACATAGAGAATTGGAATGATCGTGTGATGATGATGCTGATGATCGTGTAATGACGATGTTGATCGTGATGCTGATGATCATGTGATGACGATGTTGATCGTGATGCTGATGATCGTGTGATGATGATGTTGATCGTGATGCTGATGATCATGTGATGATGATGCTGATGATCGTGTAATGACGATGTTGATCGTGATGCTGATGATCATGTGATGACGATGTTGATCGTGATGTTGATGATCGTGTGATGATGATGTTGATCGTGATGCTGATGATCGTGTGATGACGATGTTGATCGTGATGCTGATGATCGTGTGATGATGATGTTGATCGTGATGCTGATGATCGTGTGATGACGATGTTGATCGTGATGCCGATGGTCGTGTGATGACGATGCTGTTGATCGTGTGTTGACGATGCTGTTATAACAATGGTGATGATTGAGTACTATCAACTCTGATGATATTGATGTTCCAGTAACTAGTCAAGTTACTGATGATGATGAATTGAAGAAAGCTTCCGATGATATATAGATGATGTAGTAAATCACTCCTTGCTCCTGCAGATGTTGTTATAATATCCTTCTCGTTAAGGGGGAGTGTTGAATATTGTAACTTCTAAGAATATTATATTTGTACATTATTTATTCCGGAGATGTTCCATCCCTCCGATGTGATTTTATTATGTATCCGGAGATGGTTATTCCTCCGAAGAATTGTGGTAACTAGGGTTGTTAGACCCACCATGTGGGGGTCGGCCCTAAAGTTGGGTTTTAGGGGTTATTAGACTTCTCTAGGAGAGGTCGGCCCCACTAGGTATTTTTGGTGGTTAGGAGTGTGTATAAATAGAGGAGGTGAACTCCTCATTAGATCACCCACTCACTTGTGAAAAGAGGTGCACTTGTCTGGGAGATCTACTAAGGAGGAATAGAAGGAGGGAGCACATCTTGTATTTTGGTTAATCATCTTATTGAGGAAAGCTTTGCTGGGTTTTCTACCCCATGAGGGTTTCCCAGGGTAAATATTGTGTCTATATTGTGATTATGCTTCTTTCAGTGATCCTGCTAGTCTATTTGGTTTAAATTTAACAGTTTGTGTATTGTGGGAAAGGGTACATAAGTCAGATATTTTAGTCATGGGTGACGGGGGTGGAATGGCTTGGAATGTTGAAGTCATCGGCGTATCTGAGTAGACTCTGGGTCCCACTGAGGAAACCAAAGAGGTAGAGGCACTGCAAACAGGTTGTTCAACCATGGGGAGAACATTTTTGGGTGCAGCAGGGGCATTGGGATCGTAATAGGTGAGTTGATCAACCTTGACCACGCGTCTATCATGGGGGAACATCATGGTATGAAAAATTGATGAGGCAACCGTCTGCATGGAATATGTGTAACTATGGCCAAGTAAGAGGTTATAATCAAGTTGGGCGTTGATGACCTCTATGTCAATGAGCACTGTTTTACCAGCTAGCTGGATGGGGACATTAGCTAAGAGATCTTGGGGTTGAGCTGAACGGCCATCGTAGGCTCGCAACGTAGTAGTGGACTGTTGGAGAGTAGGGGATCCCAACTTCTGCCAAACAAATGTGGACATAATGCATGTAGAGGCACCTTCATTGATGATGCACTGATGGATGACAAGATTCCGAATGGATACAGAAACTTGGAATGCTAATGTGGAAGGCAGGCGTGGTTTGGATTGGTCCAAATCGAAGGCCATCGTTCATGAATCATTTGGGTCAGTAACACCAATAGCTAAAGGCAAAGTCTTGTGCTCTGTAGGACAGTTTTTTAAGACCTCTAATGCAGACATGGTTGTGGGGGATTAGGGCAATTCATCTACAATGTTGTAATTAGATGCAGCGCGAGCATTGGGTTTATTGTTGATGCGGTGAAGTGGGAAGTGAGGGGCTTTGGAGGTGCCATCTAGTGGAGCCGAAGGTATGCGTAATGACTGATCAGTGGGATGAGCGTTGGTGTTTTTGTCGGTCGAAGGGGCTTCGGGGGTGGAGCCATATTGGTTCCGATGGGTTTGAAGGTTGACATCGATGGATGACATCATTAACAAGTGATGGGTACCTGAGTCTATCATGGGTTGATCAGGAGCGACATAAGTGATTTGCTATTGTGGTGGCACATTTCCTTGATGGGGAGCCAATGGCTGAGTGTTCACTACGCCTTGGGTTGGTAAAGGGTTTTGTAACACCAAGGGTGGATTGTGAGGTGGTGGGGGGTTGGGCGGTGCCTGAGGAGCCGCGTGCCCTTGGCGGTGGGCATCATCGATCTAGAGTTGTCGAGCTCACTCCAAATGTGGGCAAGCATGTGTGTAGTGGCCATAGACCCTGCAAATAGAGAAAGGATGGTTTGTTTGCAAATTAGGATATTTGGCTTGCTTGGGTAGACGATCAAGGTTTTGGTTGGCAGGTGCTGTGTTATTATTGTTTGGGGGATTGGGAGGTTGACCGCCTTGGTCTCGAGGGGGGTTGTTCCCACAGTTATGTCCTTTGCCGCGGTTTTGCTGGCCCTACTGGTGTTGGTTATTTTGGTTTGGCTGCAGATTTTGTTGCACATATAGTTTCCCTTGGGTGGCAGGTGGGTTCTAGGGTTGTGCAGGTGCGGGAGCAGGATACGGTGGATAATAAGTAGGTGGAGGTGATAGAGGTGCTGAACCTTATGGGGGCTTCTAATATGCGTGTGCAACGGGTTGTGGGTTTGCCGCAGGGGATGCCTGGGGTAGATAATAAGCAAGGAGGGATTGAGAGGATATATGAGCTTGCGCGGCTTGTGGGTGGTAATATGGATGAGGTGCGACTGGGGGGGCGTAAGCAGGGGATGCATGACCAAAGCACTGAGGTGTACATGAGGGTTCATGGGAATGGTGATGATGTGTCATGGGAGCATACGAATTGGTTTCTCCGGATTGGGATGTAGCCCACAAAAGGTCGGGGAAAGGGATACGACGTGCTATGGAAAAGGGCTGGTTATGTGAGGCTATACAACCAATGATGCCATCTGCGGCATGGGATTCCCTTGGCGCATCGTGTCAGGAGGAATTGTCGTGGGGGGCGTCAGGTATGATGAAATATAGATAACCAGACTGGGCGTAAATAAGGTCAAATTGCTGGGCTTTGAGGATGGCCTCTTCTTCGGAGTGGAGTCACTCGGATGCCACATCCTTGGCAATGACAGGAAGGAGAGATTTTAGAAACCAATCTAAGAAGATACGGTCATCTAACTTGATTTTGCAGAGGCTTCGGCATCGACGCCACTCATGAATGTTGCAGTGATGTGGGTGGCCGTGTTCTATCTGCAAGACAGTAGGATCTCAACTCCCACATCATAGAGGATAGGTAACTGAAAGAACTGCAGGAAGGTTGAGGCGAGGGAGGTAAAGGTGGCATGGGTCCCATGGGGCTCCTCGATGTACCACTTAGCTGCAGACCCAGTGAGGGTGCGCTATAACAGACGCAGTCGGACAAAGTCATCCACTATGGAGTTGGAGGAACACCATAGATGGAAGGACATAATGTGGTTCTGGGGGTCCTCACCAGCCTTTCCCTCAAACTTATGGATGTCTGAGGGGATTTTGGTGGGCATGTGAGGCCACACAGGGTCGTGTTTGATGGGACCGTTAGTCAGTTTGTCCAGGTTAGGAAGGTTGAGACTAGCCATGAATGGAAAACTAGTAGACGGATGTGACATATTGGTGGTTGTGACCATGTTGGGGCCAATGCCCCCAAGTGGAGGAACTGGGTTTGGGTTGGGAACGTTGCCCCCAGCTGGAGGAATGAAGGTGGTATGGGATGGTCCTACACCGCCAAGGGTAGTGTGAGCTACTGGTGGAGTTGGGATGGGTATGGTAGCCACTAGAATAGGTACAATGACCGGAATGGTGGATGTGGGCCCCATCGAGGGCATGCCCAAAGCAGGTGTGGTAGCTGGGGTGGTGGTGGATGCTCCACCAGTGGTGCCTACAAAGAAAGGGTTTGATGTCATTCCAACCATGGGGCTGGTTGGTGTAGTGTAAGTGGGGTTCTCAGACTCTACCTCAAAATCAGAGGTAAAATAAGGGGCGTCATGCCAAGGTATGGAGCTCTGCGTCGTTGACAAGTGGAGTCGAGTGATGAAGCTGTACATCTATGATGGGTGACGTAAAGTGAACTATGCTACAGGGGATCACCATGGAGGCACCGAGAATGTCTCGAGGACTCAATGGTGACAGATGGTGTCAAGTATCTAGGGGTTGTGTTGAGTGAAAAATAGCTCAAAAACCCTAATGCAACCAAGTGTGCAGAAGGAGAGCGCAAAAAAGACGGCACTCAGGCCAACAACCAGCTCAAAAAACTCACTGTAACAGTTGTGCTACAATAAATGGAGCGTCAATAAAAATGGTCAGAATACCAACAAGCAGCAGGTTTCGTAGAAAATAAAAATAGTGGACTCGCTAGACCAAAAGGAGGTAAGGGAGCATGCAAACACCTAGCTAAATAGTATTCTGACTCAACTAGACATATCCTCTGTAAGGTGATGAAATCCAAGGCAGACAATATGGATAGTAGAACCGAGTGTCTAATGATACCCCCCTACCGGGAGGGACACTGGGTAGTCAATCCTAGAAGAAAAGCAACTAAGATACCCCATTCATGACACGTTTGGTTGGGTGAATCTATAGTTTGGTTCTATCGCCGCTGTACTCCCATATGGGTAGTACACCGAGAACTATGAAAGGTATCATTCGGTTATTGAATGGATTGCGGTATTTCACTCAGGCTTTCGGAACCAATCTGGCTACTTCAACCCTCCTAGGGGAGAGGCCTTCCCGATAAATTGGTTTTAAACTGTCAAAAAATACTAGGGGATTTTGGTTCCCTAATGGACAACAATTATGTCTCAAGTGTAAGCGACCGAGGGGTGTTATTTGGATGCCTATCCCCTTGACCCTACCTAACTACAATATTATCCTATGTTCCCCAAGTGGGGTTAGAATGTTGGTTGTGTTAAGCAGTATTTTAGGGCTCACTTGAATTAGGTGACAGAGTGTGTGCGTGTGAGATAATGAACCCAAGTAAAAGTGCCACGGGGTGGGCAAATTTCTGACTAACAATAATAATGCAGAAATTAAACTTTAAAATGCAAAATTTTCTCTTTTCAATTAAAATGTTGAAACTTAAAAAATTATGTAAAGGGAACATAAATAATACTGCAGAGAAAGGCTGTAGGAAAGTATGGCTACAAATAGGACAGGTGGCGGTGCAGGTGCAAAAAATATTGCAGCAAAGTTCTGGGTTCAAACAGAGAAAAAGTGCAGAAAACTGATCGCGGGTCTGCAGGGAAACTGCGCGGTCGGATCGCAGGAAACAGGTCGACAGTCGCGGGCGGATTGCAAGAAAATGGCTGAAAGATGAAGGTGGATCACAGGAAAATAGCTAAAAGCCATAGGTGGATTGTAGGAAAATGGCTGAAAGCCACAGGCGGATCGCAGGAAAATGGCTCAAAGCCAGAGGCAGATCATAGGAAAATGGTTGAAAGCTGCAGGCGGGTCGCAAGAAAATGGCTGAAAGCCGCAGGCAGATTGCAGGAAAATGGTTGAAAGCCACAGGTGGATCACAGGAAAGGGGTGAACAGCCGCGGTCGGATCGCATGAAATAGGTTGAGAGCCGCAGTCAGATCGTAGGTAACATACTGAAAACCGTCGGTAGATCGCGGGAAAGAGTCTAAGAGCCACAGTCGGATCACAGGTAACAGTCTGAAAGATGCGGTTGGATCACAACTGTGGGGACAAAAGACATGGTTTACGGTAGAAAACCCCACTACCGAAAGGGGCAGTCGAAAGGAAAAAATAGAAAAATATTGCAGAAAATTAAAAACTATAACCAGAAATTCAAAGGAACACTAGGGGAGTCAGCAAAACTGTAGCTAGGGTTTTCACCCTTGCTTGTGCAAATGAGCACCTACTAAGGAGAAGGGACTCCTTAGTAGCATTTCAATAACAATGGTAAAATGAAACAGTAAATTTAAACTAACATGAGCATTGGCATAAATAAAAAAACATGAAAATATGGTGAAGATCTCTCTTTTTGTATTAAAAATTACCTCAAGTGTAGAGGTTGATGAAGCCCTTGCAGTAGTCCAAGAGGGTTGCTTCCAAGCTCCAGTGTTGTTCCTTTTCCTTCTTCCAAAGATGTTTTGGAAATGGGGCCAAAAGGGTTCTCAAGAATTAACTCCAAATGGAGAGCTAGGGTTTCAAGGGAATTTTTGGCAGCGTGAGGATAGGGATGATTGTGGATGTGAAATGGGGAACCTCCATCACCTATTTATAGGTTTTTAGTGGTGGAGTGCTGACCCATGGTTTTGGGCACCATATGGTTTAGGTCACTTGTATAGGGTTTTTGCTTCCTTTTTTTCCTCTTTTTCCTCTTTTTTGTATTTTTTATTCCCTTTTTAGAGGGTTTTTGTTATTTTTGGAGGAATTTACATTTTTTTGGGGAAAAAGGGGGGGGGTTTGCCTTTTGGAGGCTTTTTTAATGGTTTTGGCCTTTTGGAGGCTTTTTTAATGTTTTTTTGGCCTTTTGGAGGCTTTTTAATGGGTTTTTAAGGTTTTGGAAGCAAATATGGTAGGAAATATGGATGAATGAGTCATGTAATGAGGGAGATGAGGTAGTGAGCACTTTTTGGGTGTTAATAGTAGTCACGAAGGCATCTTATTCAATTTTGCTAGGAGCCTGTTGTCATAGTGTAGAGAGTTCAGTAAATTTGTAAAAGGAAAAATTAAGCCTGGTTTTTACCATCTCTGTTATTTTTTAACCAAGTCTCGGGAGTGGCATGCCCATTTTGAATAGGTCTCACTCGTAGTGTAACCATTTTCTATTGATACTGTTCGAGCTAGAGGGCTAGGAAGCTCTATAAAAGCAGTGTAATACAATAAAAAAGGGTTGGAAACTTTTATTGGACCCATGAGTTTTTTTTGTTAAGCGTTCTGAGGCATATTTTAATAAAATCTAGCAAGGCCGAGCAAGTTTTTCTATCAGAGATTCATGTGTTGTTGGTCTCATAGTCTCTTTACTTCTCTTCTCATGTGAATGTTTTCCTTCATTGTTTAATTCATCTTGTTATGCTTTTTCATGCTTGGATAAGTGTTGTATTGGAATAGAATTCACAGATGTTATGCTCTATTCCTTTCATTTCAAGCATCAACCACCATTTTCTGCTAAAGTTGATATATAATTCATTATTATATGCTCTGTATCGATGGATTGTTCATTTATTCTTCTTAATCACTAAATGAAAGCTCTTCGACTGTGAGATGGTATCTATCTCGCCTCTGCGTGGGTTTTCTTTGCAAAGCGTTGTCAGATAATCACATTTGTCTGTCACAACTCCACATCCCAATGGATGTCCATCTAAATTTCAACGAAACAATAATTTCACCTTAGTTTCATTCATGTATCTGACCTTGTTGAACTAATTTGTGAGAGATCCCTCTCTGGAGAGTAAGAATCCAGCTTGTATCTCCTTAAGTGGTTCTATGTGTTACCTCAAGGAGACCTTTCCACAACCTTAGGGTCAATTTGGGTGCTAACACCACCATTATCGTTCAAGGTCTAACATTGTACTAGTGTATTATGAGGGCCTATTTAAATTAATGGATTTAGAAACTAACAACTTTAGAAAAATAAAAAAGTGTTATATATTAGGAATACAAAGGGGATGAAGAAGGCTATTAAAATATTTTCCTATGGACGATATAAATAGAATATTGGATTGAAGCTTTGTCAAGTATGTTTCATGGAAATTTTCAAGGAACTTGTTCTTTCCATCTGAGCTTCTTTGAAAAATACAACCAACTTGTTTGATCTACTATTAGTTTCTGAGTTTGGGCCCATTATCACTTTTGTCCACTCCCATGTTGTAGTCTTTTTCTTGAAACAAAAACAATTTGTATTGGATTCCAAAGCAATGCTTACATGGTTGTAATAAATTTGAATATTTAGGGAGAACCAAAGTCTTCTTTAGACCAAGCAAACTAATGTGAAAGGATTTCAAAATATGATTCAAAGAGAGATTGCATTCTACACTTTCCTTCAAATCTTAGTTCAAATAGAGTATGAAAATGGCATGCTTAAAGCTAACAGTTAAGAAATTGTGTCTCCTCCTTGGAGGTCATAGGTTTAATTTCTGAAGGGACCAGGCTATATGCACCTCTCTAGATTAAACAGTCAAATAACTATGTGGAGGGGTCATTTTTCCCACAAAGAACGGGGTCATATACATCAATTGGTGTTTGGCTAGGTTGTGGTATTATATTAGATTGATATTATTATTATTATAAAATTTATTATCTATAGAATACTGAGCTTACCATAGAACTTAGTAAGGAAAAAAACAACACATAACTTTCATATTTACACCGAATTTTCACTATCACTATTCCCAACATTGAATATTTTATTTCCATTCTTCATTTGTTAAATGCTATGGGATGGAGCCGATTGAATGAATCTCTTGAATAGAATAAGTAGGCTCATCTACCAATCCCAAACATCTAATTATTTCGAGAGAGTTGCATCCTTCCTTAGACAATTGGAATTCCATAGAATACTTTCAAACTATCATGAGACATTTTTTGTATTTTGTATTAGTTCTTATTTTATTCAGAGTGCTCAAATGTGCATGCACATAACTAAATATTTGTTAAATAGAAAAATTTGGACTAAGGAAAATAATAAAATAATAGTAATAAAATAAGATGCTTCAGAGGGAAAGAACGATAACTAATTTTTTCCTTGTATTTCTAACTTATCTCCTTTTAAGTTTTCCCAAATTGCAAGTGGTATCAGAGCTCTTGGTTGTAGCAACAACATTGTTTGGGCTAGAATCCACACTTTCATAAATAAAATATTATAGATGAAGTGTTTGATGAAATTCTACTATGGAAAATCCATGCTTTTAGTTGTTATATGGCATTCTAATTGAGTCATGAGTTAAATAATGTGTTTTGCAAGTAGGAATGGTAGATTAATTCAAGAGGATTTGGTGGAATTTTTGTTTTTAATTATAGATTTATTAGTGGAAAGTTTTATTCTATTATGTGACAGAGATAATACAAATTTGGGGGGAAAAGGACAATATTAATTTTGTAATAATACCCTTAATTCCAAAATTGAAATTTCACATAGCGATGGAATTATAAATTTGGGAAAATTGAAGTGGGCTCCACCTGTGCCACATAGACAAAGGTGTGATGTGGAGGATCCATGTTGATAGTGAGGTGTGATACGGAGAATCCACATTGGATGTGATGAATAGGTTGAACTGCTATATTGTCTGAGTTGGAGGTATGGAGTATCCCTCTTGTGAATGGCTATCAAATCTTAATGGTCCTATTTTTGACCTTGATATTTGGTTTCATCTAGAAAAGCATGAGAATATGCATATTGCAATAGTATATACAATTGTATTTTTGGATTCTTGGTGAAGTTTGTATACTCCGATGAATCTCTAAGTATCCAAATTTTCAAGGGAGAAAGAACCCCAACATGAATGGCCACAATTGATTGTGCATGTTCCAACATCAAATAGCAACCATTTGTGCTAGGAAATATTGTTGCACCTTATCCCGAGGTACGTGCACATGAATGGTTGAAATTAAATCGAGCATGTTTCATCATGCGATCTAGACCATTTGAACTAAAGGAGTTAATTGTACCTTATGTAAGGGGGTGATCATGTGTATTCCTATAATTGAATCATGCACTTATGATCGTGTGATCATGACCATTCGCATATGAATAGGTGAATGTATCTTATCCTAGGGCGTACTTGTGTGAATGGATGAGATTTAATATGGGCTTATTTCAGGAGAAAATAAAAGCCATTTGTGCAGAGGATTTTTCACACATGTGAAGGACATGGAAAAGGAGAAATGAAGTGACAAAAATTACTTATTTTTTTACTAGAAACTATTTATGGTAAATGTAAAAGTGTCATGAATTTGATCAACATCTCTCTAATCACCAAAAAATTTAAATCAGAAAATAAGTGGTGGTTTCTGTAGTTGATTTTAAGGTACCAGAAATTGAGAAACATTGTGGATCTTATGCCCCACATTGCATGAAATCATAATATTTTAAAAAACAAAAAGACACCATTTCCCTCAACCCACCCTAAAATGGTAGAAGATGCAAGGGGGAAGTGCCACTTAACCGACATGTTGTATCCTCCCTGATACATCAAATACATTAGTAAATTCCTTGGGTTTGATGCAATTACTAATGAGACTAGAAATGATGCACTATGATATTGGATTAAGAAGTAGCTATAGAAATTGCTAAAAAAAATTATAATTCTAGAGAAGGTGAAAAGCTAAAAATAACACATTTTAAAGAATTATAAGGATTAATTGGAGGATCAATGTTATACCCTTATTTGCCACCTTAGGTTCATTGGAGATCCCACTTTACTGCATAGATGAGACACTTACATTTATACCTCTCTCTAGCCTCATTTTGCCCAATTTTTGTCTACCATTTCCCTTTGTATGCTTCTAAGGGGGCGATGGTCAGTATGCTATCCCTCCCTATATACTTGCAGGGGAGTCACACCATTACTCCCTACATGCATTGAGGGGGGACATGGTCCACTTATCCTTGAGTTTTGGGAATTATGTTGATAATTGGATCATGTGCATGAATTGGCTCCAATTCATCTAGAAATGGAACTCGCACACCAGATCGATCCCATCCATTACTTGGAGCCTAGATTCATCCTCCATTCACCCTCCATTCACCTATATATTGACATTTTATGAGAAAGGGGAGACTCTTGTTATGAATTTTTATGTCGGTGAAATAACTTTGAATATCTCGTCCATTTTGATGAGCCTATTATCTATAGCCTAGGAAGGTCTTGGATCAAGAACATTGGAATGATTTGCATCTTGAACAGAAGGTAATATATGATGTATGTCTCTTGTTAATTTAATATAGACATGTTATTATTACCCCATCTTATCATGTTGTCAATGGATGTATATGGTTCTTTGTTATAGATCTACAATATTTGTAACACATACATATTGGATATGTTATTGCTTGTGTGATATAGATTAGATCTAGTTTATGCTAGCTTAGATATATGGTTATATATTCATTCTTATGCATATTTTATGTGTGAAGAGGTTTTTAGAAAGGTTTGGATGTCTCTTTTTGTGTAAGTTTATTAACCAAGTGGAGTTGGAGCTAGAGAAAGGATTATCAGATCTACAACAGATAAGGATTTCCTATATCAAAAGGTCTCTCTTATATAAGATATGATACTTTCCTTTCTCTCTCTTATTACATGATTGCATGGAAATGGGTGTGTAGATATAGTGTCTATATAGTTATATCTTGTGTGAATATTGCATTGGTATACCTAATGGTCTATTGTGAACCAACGGAAAGGGTTCAAGAGGGTGCTCACCAGTCCATAGGAGAAAAATCTACTACAGAATTGGCGACTATACTCAATAAATGATTGTTATACTTTCCCTATTTGTTTCCTTTCAATTCATTGAATTCTTGATTCTTTGTATTTACTAGGTTTTGGTTTGATTGCAAGGGTCTTCTTGCATAAGTATTAGCCGATTTCACCTCTCGGACTACTTAGATATGATCTTGAACTAAAAAATTTATCCCTTTTGTTGTCCATTTCCCCCTCTCTTTGAGGATTAGGGTGAGGCCATGCTTGCCAACAAGATTATAGGGGGGTGATGCTCCCTGTACCATCCCTCCAGTCAAGTCTCTTACATGGTGAAGGTTCTCTAGTTTGTCTTGTTTGAATATTTTGGGTCTAGTTTTGCTCATATATCTGTCTATTTGGTTCTCAAAACTATGTCTTGAGTCTCATAACCTATATGCATGCCTCCAATAGTCTCTTCTTGAAGCATTTGATTGATTTTTTTTTCTTTCAATCCTTATTCTTTGACTGTGTTTGATAGTTCTTGAATTAGTGCTTGGATCCTAATTCGATCCTTCTAGTCTAGTGGTGATCCTAGAAGGATTTTTTAACCTCTGTTGTTGTTACTAAAACTATGTTTAAGTCAATAATACAACGGAGGTATATTTTTGGTCATTGTTTGTCATACATTGTATGCCAAACATTGGGATGTTTCAATGAGTTTTGGTGGTCTTGAGTTGTCCTATTGGTCATTGTTTTGTACTCTTGATTTTGAATACTTGAAGCTACGTGTTACATGCATATTCTTGTTTTTATCTTGTTTCATAATTTATAAAAAAATGGAAACAGAAAAGGATTTTACATTTGAACATACATAGCTTCTTGTCTAGTGTGTTTGTTTCTTGTTTGATTACATAGAAGGAACATTTGTGATTGGATTTACTTTTTCATATCTACATATTCTTAGTGAATCTTTTGGGTTTGATTGAAAAGGAAAATAAAGCTAACCCCCCTATAGATAAAAGTTCATGAAACAAAAAGAAGTGCAGTCTCATTATTGTATTTTTTTCTATCTTTTGGGTCTAGAGTCTCTCACATCACCAAGTCTTACTCCATATACCTACTTGAGTAATCAACGACCATAAAAGAAACTGCTGAATTAAAATATGTTAGAAATTTTATTTTTGGTCTAACAAACCAACATTAGCTTAAGGTGTAGGGCCTTGGAATAGGATTGGAGAGGACACTCTCTAAGGACATATAAAGAAACTAGAGTCACTAAAGAGAGAAAATCCATTAGTTACAAGAGACGCTTTCTGGGAAAGCTCATCTAACACATGAGTCAAGCACAAGGTTAAGCTAGGTGCATTTGAGAGATATCCCCTCTTGGTGTGATTAGTAGGTTCTTACATCCATTGGGGCTTGGTCAATTGGAAATCCTTTGGGTTACACCTCCTGTCAAGGATTTAGGTCCTCAACATATGTCGCACATTCCCTTCCCACATCTCTGAACTTGACTTATGGTTGTTCCACCCTCTCATCCTTTTGTGAAGTGGTAGCCTTAGTTTATTTTTCTAGGTATCTACAGATGTGATTACAAGTGGGAAGTGATTGTGGTACCTGAGATAAATGATACATCATCTGGTTCCTATACCTTGGGGGGTTCCCCATGAACACTTGGACCTTATATTCAAGGGAGTAATAGGGGTTATCATAACTAGTTCTCGCCCCTTTGTTGGTGGGTTGAGACCCACCTTTGGAAGATTCCTTTAACGCAATTGGTTTGCCTCTTAATAGCCCATATTTTGCTAGCGGTATGTTGTGTTTTCTTTTGTAGTTGGCCATAGGATTGTTATTTTCATTTTGTAAATTTGTATTATTCATCGTGGCCAATCTACTGATTCGTCAATCTTGACATATTAGGGGCCTCTTTCCTGTCGAGGATGAACCTCCATCTATTCAAATGAAATTCACTTCTCTAGATGGGGTAAGAGACACTGTAAATTCAAAAAGTGATTCAGTTAAAACCACTCATTTTGACATTGAAGTCATGGATGAGGGTGTTGTTCCACACATTAACCGACCTTTGACCTATCCTTATAGCACCATACTTTAGCAATTCTGACCTTTAACTGGTGAACCCTTTTCTCTATTCAGTCATATGATGTCTGGGACCACATCATATTCAACTATGGAACAACCCATCACATCTTCACTCGGTAGTGGAGGAGGAAATTTGGTTAATTATCCACAACCATCTACTATTGGGTTAAATTCTCCATCTACTGCAGCTAACACACCTACTTTTTACCTTTGGGGAACATCATCCATACCTACTGTTTAAGCCATTGTTCAATCCAGTGCTCCACCATTTAATGGATCATCACCACAATTTTCCTCAACTTTTGATTTTGGGGGAGGTCCTACTCCTACATTTACTATTGGTGGAAGTTCCCAAGTGAACGTTGGAAGGTCTATAGGAATCCCTATCATCCCAAATGATGGATTTCATTTTGGTTGGAACGAATCTATAGGGGAAAGAAACCCGCCTCCCTCTCAAGGGGGGAAACCTTTTGAAAGTACCCAATCCATGGGAGGGTCAAATTATCCTAGTAATATTCCCTTTACTGGAAGAAAACCTATGTCTGGAAGTTTACTCTTCTAAACAAGTGGTAATGTTTCTCATAACATCCCATCCACTTGGGGCACTAGTGCTCCTGGTGGATTCCCTTTTCCTGAGGGAAACATAGTTATGTTTTAGGAGTCCCCTATCATAGAGGTAGTGATTTACCTTGTGGTAGTTATGGGAAAAATCCCTTCCGTAGGGGAATTCATCCTTATAGGGGTAATCACTTCACTAGGGGTAATACTTCTTATGGTGGAAATCAATTTCTTTGGGGAAGTCATGCTTTCCCAAGTTTGTATGCTTCTAGAAGCCAATATATGGGGGGAACTTACGATCCAATGAGTCTCAATGACCAATTACCTTTGACACAAAATCCATTTGACAACACGTAGCTACCCTTTTTATCTACTTTGGATTTACCATATTTTTCAAGGTTAACCAATGACCCCATTTTGCACAACCCCTTATGGTGACCTATTCCACACAAGATCCCTACAGACATACCCAAATTTGATGGTAAAATGTGAGAATACCTATACAGTCATGTTACCACCTATCATTTGTAGTGTGTCTTCAAATCCATGTTGGATGACAATGTTAAGTTACATATTTTCCCTCAGACCCTAACTAGGAGTGCATCCAAATGGTACATTGAATTGGCAACCGCTTCCTATTCTAGCTTCAATGCACTTGCAATGAATTTTTTAACTCACTCCCAATTACCTATCCACTATGAAATATAAATGTATCTTTTTACATATTTTTGTTAAAACAATGCCACCCATATTTCAGACCATATCCAAGAGTGGAGACAAAGGTGGAGGCTTGTAAAAGTCACCATTCCTAATCAATTATTAGCATACTAGTTTACAAAGTCACTATTAATTCCCATTTCTCATGATGTTTCTATGGATGGGGTTGTAACTAAAGAGAAATATATCTGTCATGCCCAACATTTGGATTTGATATATTCACAATCATGAACTTTATACAATATTATCCTACATGTTCCTCAATTTTCAACTAATCCATATCGACCTACACTTGGAACACATGCTGATGGTGTGGCTGGTTTTGTGTCTACCATTTTAGTGAACCAGTTAAGTGGGAAACTTAAATAGCATGCCATTGATAATCCACCCACTTCAACTATATCTACTAGCAAACCACCCAATGTTCCAACAAAAACCTCCGAGGTCAATATGGTACACTCTCAACCACATAAACCTCAACAATATGGAGGCAAAAGGAAGAAAAACGAAAACAAAAATCCTTTCAATGAGTTTGGAACACAGCAAGCACCACCCCCTAATGCCGGGGGAAACAAAAATTAAAGGAAACCCAAATTACTCTACAATATTTGTGGGGGCAATCATATGAATCATCTATGTCAACACTTAAAATAAGTGAATGAGGTCATTAATCTTAAAGACTCCACCCCACCCCCTTCCATTTTAACTCATCATTTCCCTCAACAACAACACCAACAAATGGTTTCTGCAAATCCTCCACCTTCACAACGGGGAAATGGAAGTCATCCTCCCCAAGGGGATGGAATATCAAATGTATTTTTATTAGAGTAAATGATCTCCCTTACCACTCAAAACCACACTTATGATAAACCTAATACTAGTTCTCCTGAACAGGATTGAGCTTCTCCATCCAACCCAAATGGCCCTGCTCTTAACAAAACCATTCTCCCTCCTAAGAGGGTACTTCATCGAGCAACACATAATCCCAATTATTGAGCTACTCAACATTACCGTATTATTGAGGATTTAGCTCAAGCCTCTTGCACCATATCTACTCTTGAAGTGTTGCAAATTTTTCCTACGCAATGTAAATCACTATTGTTAGCCATTGGAGGGATAAACTCCACATAATCAATTTTGGTTGTTTTTGACATGGAACATAGCCAACCAAGGCTCTCGTACCATATTGAATTTCAGATACAAGTAGTCATATGCGGGAAAAACATATTTTGTGCTTTATCGACAAAGGAGCCTCGACTTCTGTTATGTCCATTTCATGTTGGCATGTGATAGGCTCTCCTAAGCTTGTCTAATCCTCCACTTCTTTGAAAGAATTTGATGATCAAATGTTTATCACATGGAATCATTCATGCCTTTCCCATTAATTTGGGGGGGAAAATGCCATGATTGATGTTGAAGTTGTTTATGCACCTCTTGACTATAATTTGTTATTAGGAAACAATTGGTGGTATGCCATGAAAGTGCCATTATCATCGGAATTTTGACTTATTTGATTTCCCCATCAAGGGAATATTGTAACTATAGACCATCTTTATTACTGCATGCCAGAATTATCACTCGCTTTTAGTGTTAACATTTCCTTCATAGGTGATTCCATGAAGAATTATGAAAATGTGGGTGTTGGTTTGTTTAAACATTCCTCATTGATGGGTACTTTCTCTTTTCTAGTATCAAACCCCTAAAAAACGAATCTCACATTTGTATGATATCTTCCATCTTTAACCATGCTCTTGGTTCCTTTGATCCTTGGTTAATACCTAATGTTATGGAAGTAGACTTGCTGGGATATTCTATGCCATTGTGAGCAGTCAAAACTACTTACAAATTTATTCAGTCCAATCCCCTTGACCATGATCATGACCATCACCTAGTTGTTCATCTCGATCCTTGTGCCGTGATCGACCAATTCCCCATCTCCTTCACATGAATTTCTAATTATGGATGCTTTACCATCTAATAATGAAATAATGGAAGTTATGGATTCATGTGAAAAGCCTTGGGAGGATATGCATCATCATACCACTTTCCTTCCAAATTCGAAAAAGATGGAGAAAATTCTCCAATATCTCAATCCTCACCGAGTTGTTAATATCGATGTTGATTCAGATCCTCACCTAGTTATTGATATTGATCTTGATCTTGATCCCTTACTCACATTGAATCAAAGGAAATTTCAACTAAAAATGAGTCTCCTAAGGAAAATACCACATGAAAGCCATATATGCCACGTCACACTTCCATGTAAGCTAAGACAATCCTAAATTATGCAATAAAAATTAAAAATAATTATTATTATATGATACTATATAATATTATATATTATATTTTTACTTTTTAGTTATAGTTTGTTATATTAATTGATTATATCATATTATATAATATATTTTTAATTTGTTAAGTTAATTTATTATAAGATACCATATATAATATAATATATAATATATTTTTACTTTTTAGTTGTATTTTATTATATATTTTTACTTTTAGTTATAGTTGGTTAGGTTAGTTTACTGTATGGTAATATATATATATAATTATAGTGTGTTAGTATTTAGTTATATTTTGATTGGATTTAGTTCTATATTTTTACTTTTTAGTTATAATTGGTTAGAATTTAGTTATATTTTGTTAGTATCTATTATATTTATTGTTTATTAGGAATTATTATATATTATTATATCTTCAAATTAAATAATTAAAAATTGCAAAGGTGCTTAGTTATATTCAATTTAAATAATTAAAAATTTTCATTTAATATTAAAATGCTTAGTCATATGTGTATCTCTTTTGAATTTTAAAGGATTTTGATTGGCTCACACATTATGACAAGTATTTTTTTGAGGCACATTTTAAGTTGGAATTTCCTCTAATTATATTATTCACCAATTTCACATGACTTTTCTAATTATGTCATACCTTCGGATGAGACCCTTATGGAAGTCATGGCTACTCATGGAAGACCTTGGGAGGAGGAGTACCATAGTGCATGTCTTCTTCTTGATCAAGAAAATGTGAGAAACGTTATGCACACCCTCGTTGTGACTACCCAACCCTTATGGAACTGTCCCTACAAATTTAAACATGTAATACATTAGGGGGCATATGAGTTAGTTTATTACGATGGTGACCCTTGTGGGCCCGATCAAGTATTATTTTTTCCCTTTATCAAGTTCGTTAAAAATGAATGAGAAAGGAACCCTATGGAGCATTTTTCTCTCTTCTTTCATCTAAAAAAATAATGATGGAATGAAGTTGACTTATACTGGCTCATTAAACTTACAAGGATGAGTTGCATATGGAGTCCTCTTTAAGATTTTTTTGAATCCTTAAAATTGAAAAGATTGTCGAGTAAGCTTGTTCCTTTCACACTCATCAAAGGATCTGAAAGAACATACATTGAATATAAGTTTACCCATTTTCTGGACGAAATGGATTAATTATGAAAAAGGAATACTCTATCTCACTTTGGCTAGAAGATTCCTTCATCTTATTATTTTATGTTTTTTCGGATGGTGGGACTAAATATACAAAAAAGTGCATCATAGAGTCTTCTTTAAGTTTTTCAGACTTTATAAATATGAAAACACCAGCGATCATTAATTACCCCAGGCTCGACAAAAATGCATGGGATAATATCTGATTGAGCATCTTTCTATCTCTTCTTAAAGCTCATTAAAAATGGAAGAAAGCCTTGAGTTTACTTCTTTAGGCTCGTCAAAATTTTATGAAGAAGATACTCTCGAGCATACTTCTATCTCTTGTTCAAGTTGGTTAAAAAATGAAAAAGGTAAGTTAGAAAGAGAAACAGGGGGGCTTCATTGTCTATTTCATTCAAGAGGCAACATGTCATACGTCACCCTTGAACATGGAACCTATTTGTGTCTTTGTCTTAGAGTTGGGTTCTAGCCTTACTTCATAACTAAACCATTTCCCTTATTCATAGTACTTCTCCGATTGGTTACTCTTCCAATCACTATGGAGTGTGCCTAAATGACTCATGTGTCATCACACTACAGTCTATATGGTGTTCTTGAGTCTTTTCTACCTAGTCACCTATTTTTCATACTACGTGTTCAAGGGAATGCCAACCTGCATCGGTCATTCTGTAGTCATGTTGACCTTTTTTGTTGGCCATCCCTGTGTAAGTTTTTCATACTTGGTGATCATACCTATTTATCACATATCTCAATGTATGTTTTGCGTCGATTGATGGGTGATACATTAAGGTCCTCCTTCGACGGATTCCTTCCTATCGATGCCAATTCCCCTAGGATGTGGATCTAGAAACATTAGTACCTTGGAGCTTGCAGTCATCACTGGAATTCCTTCCTTGCATTTGAGAAGGGGTACCCATCATTGAATCCTAATCGAATGATTATATGGGTTTTCGACATTATCTTATCTATGCTGGAACATTTAAAAAACCATTCCATACTTAGGATAGAATTTATTAGTCATCTCGATTAATTTTCCTAGGTGTACACTATGTAGTTGTCCTGGTTTTGTCTTTTACGCCTCCATATGACATCCTAAGTCACTAAAATGAATTTAGATCGATTATGGATAACATTTCTTTTGATTTTGTCTGATTTTATTCCATTCCTGAATTAGACCGACACTTTTCTGATTTAGATAGCTTTATCCTATTTTTCTACTTTCTAGTGGATAAGGTAAAGCTAGTTGACTTGGAAACTCTTACCACTTGAGAAATTTGACATGCACCTATTTATTCTCTCCAAAATTCATCATCACATTCCATTTTTATCACTAATTAGCTTCCATAACATATTTTACTAATTCATGAGCCTTTAGAATGATTTGGAAAGTGATTTTGACACCGAAGGGGTTTTTCTAGCTTTTAGTAAGCCTTAATTTTGTGAGGTTTTCAACTTTCCTTTAAGGCATTATATTTTATCTCTTGATATGTATTATATATTGTACTCATATAGAGGAATAATATATGAAATTATATTTCCATCAATTGAGTTCCTTCTCTTGTTTTTGTCTCAATATTCATTCTTCTTCTTCTTGCATATCTTTGAATAATTCTTGTGAGGACTTCTTTGCTTCAATATTCTTGGATATTAGAATTATTTAATCGTAGTCATCCTATATAGAATTCTCACATGGTATCATATCTTAGGGATCTCATAGCTTAGATGAGTCTTCTAGTATAAGTTTCAAAGTTGTTTTTGTAGGTAAAACTTAATGGATTTGAATTCAGTTCCTCTTATTACACCATTCAAATATGATGATTGGAATCCAAAGATGAGAGCATATATGAAGAGACATTGTCTCTTTGATGTGTCTATTGGAGCTGTTGCAGATCCTAAATCCTCAGAAGAGAAAGATGGTCGGCTGAATTATTGTGATAGAGTGCTTGGAGCCATGTGCCTAGCTTTTTCTCCATGCATGCACTACCTTATTGATTCTCTGGACCAATTTGGATAGAGTCTTTGGCAAGCACAACGTGGTTCATATCAGCAATATGGAGAGTAAATTTGACACCTTCTCATCTGTTCTTCCTCCTGAAGTCTTGGCCTCAACCCTCTCTAAAGAAGTTGTGTTTGAAGAACAAGAAATTGCAGAAATTTCTTCATAGTTAGTTCCTATTGATAATGATCTCCTTGATTCGAATGCTTCATTCCATGAAGCAATAATTGAAGAGACTTCTTCTGTGGCTCTATAAGTTGAGAAATAAGATTTCTCTCCTTCATATGTGGTTGTTGATAATGAAGAAGGTTCAACTAATGGAGCTGCCATTGTTGAACATGATTTCATCCATTCACAGTTCTCATATCATTCTTCATATTTTGATCTTGAGGATCACAAGCTAGTTTTTTATGATTCAGTGCATACTTCACAAGCTAATAATGTGGAATATGCTGATCCATTGGATGATTTGAAGGCTGGTTCAAATTTCAAGAGTGCTCCATATAAACTCACATATTGTGATATCATGCATTCTACCTATTCCTACACAATGACTAGTGCCTGTCCTCAAAGTTTCACTGAAGATGGAGACATTGCTATCACATTGGCATATTTTATTGGAGCTGATTTAAATTCCTTTGATTTGAAGTTCAAGTTTCAAGAGAAATCAGATCTGATTGGAGTTGATCCTACCTCATTTGGTTCAAATTTCATGTTCCATAATGGTCTACATATTCATGGATTTGCTCAGCTCAAAGAGCTTCCAGATTTGCTTTCATCCACTGAAGTAGAATTCAAGAACATGTTTTTGGAGAATGATCCACTTCTTCCCAAGAGGAAGATACATCCATACATCTGAACAATTTCACACCTACTTGAGTTTGGATCAACAACAATTTTTTGTGTGCACGTGTCGATTTTTGAGGGAGGGTTTTATTCCCATGAGGTTTTTTCTATTTCCTTATTTTACCTCGGCATAATAATAATTGTAATGGGGTGACCATAAGCCTTATTTCTTGGGACCGACACATACTTTAATCACTATAATTTAGGCTTAAGGGGGGGTGTTGGAACATTTAAAAACCCATTTCATACTTAGGATATAATTTATTAGTCATCTAGATTAATTTTCCTAGGTGTAGACTATGTAGTTGGCCTACTTATGTCTTTTATGCCTCCATATGACATCCTAAGTCACTAAAACAAATTTGGATAGATTTTGGATAATATTTCCTTGGATTATTTTTTATTTTATTCCATTCTTGAATTAGAAAGACACTTTTTTTATTTAGAGAACTTTATCCTGTTTTTTCTACTTTCTAGTGGATAAGGTAAAGCTAGTTGACTTGGTAAGCTTTACCACTCAGCCAATTCGACCTCCACCTCTTTCTTCTCTCCAAAATTCATAATCACATTCCGTTTTCATCACTCAATATCTTCCATATCATATTTATCTAATTCATGAGCCTTTAGACTAATTTGGAAAGTGATTTTGACACCTAAGGGGTTTTTCTAGCTTTTAGTAAGCCGTACGTTTGTGAGATTTTCAACTTTCCTTTAGGTCATTATACTTTCTCTCTTAACATGTATTATATATTGTACTCATATTGAGGAATAGCATATGATATGATATTTCCATCAATTGAGTTCCTTCTCTTATGTTTCCGTCTCAATATTTCTTCTTCTTCTTCTTGCATATCTTTGAATAATTCTTGTGAGGACTTCTTTGCTTCAAGATTCTTGGCTATTAGAATTCTTTAATGGTATTCATCCTATATATAATTCTCACAATATATTCACAATTTCGTTAGAATGTACTAGGTATCTTGGGATCATTTATAATCATCGATGGAATCCCTCGCATTTGTTAATCACACCATTAGGGTTTGAGATGAAGACCTTGGTTTATGGGTTGCATCACTTAGTATTGTTTCCCCTCCAAGTTGCGTTGGATTTATATCACCAAATCAACCATTGTATGAGGACCATCTCTATATTTTTAGTGTTTCTTTCTGTCCTCCTGATATGTATATTGTATATTTTGACATAGATCCACATTGTATTGGTTGGTGGATATGATCTCATATGTTCACATAGATCCACACTGAATTAGTTGGTGCCTATGTTATTTGTCATGACATGGATCCACACTTGTATATATTGTGGCCATGATCTCATACTTCACTTATGGACCCGTATTATACTCTTGGGAGCCATGATTTGTCCTACTTTTACTGGTTATGGGTATGCTTGACTCGGGGATGACATGTACATACTTGGTTGATGTTTTGTACATTCTCTCTAGTTTCTTAAATCCATGAAATTTACCTTCATCTATTTTTATAAAGTTTCTCAGCCATCATATTCTCTTCTAAACTCACACTTTAAGGGGCGTTAAACCTGATACACACTTGGGTAACGTGGCAAAAATATTCAATCCACTTGGTGTGTTCTTGGGGGATGGTCTCGAGTCAAGTGCGATCACTTGATATTGACTCCTCCGTTTAGGAAAACTCCTAATGAAGCCAGAAGGGGGTAGACCCTAAGAAAGTTATTAAGGATTTTGGTTCTTATATGTTAGAATGGAAGTAATTTTTTTAGGAGTTTTGAAGATAAAATACTGAAAAAGATTATTGCAAAATAACGAATTAGATCAACATAATAGCATATAAATATGTAACATAAACAACGATAAGATGACATTAAGCAAATTAAGGCATTGTTTTAAATTCAATTAGTGCCAAATGGAGTCAAAGTAAATGTGGTTGAAAAGTAAATGTTTTGCAATTGTATCTTGGTCAATTTTAAATTATTATGATGAGTTGATTAAGGGATAGGGAATTCCAAATATACCAAAAGGTGCAAGGAATATGTTCGTATTTAGCAAATGGTTCTCTGCACAAGAAAATGTGGGAGATATCAGAGTCATGATGGAATATCCAACACTACACCAATCAAGGGTGCATCCTTATGGTACCCTACAATCACTATCAAGTTGTTCCCGCTTTCTTTGAAGTATTTTCCCACAAGTAATGAAATTGTAACGCTAGATTTTTGTCCTTTAAGGGGGTTAGTTTTAGTTAGATTTTTTGTTTATTAAATGTGGAATATTATTGAGTGCAAGGCCTCATTTTTTTTGTTCCAAAGATCCTACTAGTCGAAACTAGTCTACAATGGGCAAGAGCATGATTTAGGATAATGCAAATGTTAATTCCGATTTTGAAAGAAATTAATATTGTAAGTGAAAAATAAAGTAAATTAAATTGGAAAATATCACTGTAATTACTAATGACTATGTGTCAAATTTCTAATCATCGAACACTAATTGGCAAGTCCTTTGGGTGGTGGCGAGAGCATACTTCATGGCAACGAGTCAGGTTCATTTATTTACTTGCAAAAATAAAATGGTAAGAACTTTCAAAAATTGAAACTTAAATTAAAATATTCTTGCAAACAAAGAATAAACTAAACTAAACTTCAAAAAGGAAAATATAATCTAAGGGTTAGTATAAAAAAATGAAAGCAAGGAGAAAAAAGAACACTAAAAGGAGGCGATACAATATTCCCCAATGGGGAATGGGGTGCAGGCACTTTGTATCCCAATTTATTCTTTTATTACTAGTATTACAATGATTAAAAGAGAATCCCCTTTGATCCTTTATAAATTAGGATTGAGGGTTACAAAAGAAAGAGGAAAAAAGGCCCTTTGAGAAAAGGGGTTTTGGAGGTGCTTTGGAAGGCTCAAATGTTGAAATTTTTCGCTCTATAAATGTAAAACAATAACAATATAAATATGTTAGAATGTCAATGTCTTAAAAAAAACCAGAATGAAAAAATTTCCTACTTACTCTTGGATTTGTTTTGGAAAAAATGCAATAACAAGCACTAAATTATAGTAGATCTAGTCTCGTGATAAAACATTGAAATGTAATGATATTATATTTGAAATTAATCCTTTTAGATCTAACTAAACATCTAACAAGTATGATTTTAAGGATGCAACCTCAAAACTGATCTATACTTGCTATCAAAAAGTAACTGGAAAGAGAGATTAATGGTTTTTTAAGAGAAATAAGGTATAAGAGCCAACATTGTAAATAAGAATAAAGGTTGATGAAGCTTGATTTGGTGAAAATTTGAGGGACTTTATCCTTTATGTTTATTGAAGAGGAAGAGGATTCAAACAATATCTAATCCTTCTCCAAGCTTGGAAACTTGAAACTTGACAAAATATTGCACAAAAATTGATTAAACCAAAGAGGGTGATGCCAAAAATAGAAGATTAGAAAGCATGTAATTAAGAAAAATTATCACATACCTCTAATAGATATATTTTTAACATATTAGTAATAATACAATTCAAACAAGAATGAATTCTTACCCTATAGAGAGGTATCTCCCCTTGTAAGCCCACATATAACCAAATTCAGTGAAACAAAAATCCAACACAATTTTACCTTGAAACCCTTGAAAAATTCATCCACACATGAAAAATATGCACCATAGACTAGCCTCCAAAGCCTTGTTATTTTATTACCAATACAACAATGATAGTACAACAATTTGGTAGAGGTTCAATCCTTCCATCCTCAAACAAGAGGAGAAGCTTGATTTTATAGAAATTTTGGACTTCAAACCCTTTGAGGGCACATTTATCAAGGATCCAAGTGGATTTTGGGAAGAGAGAAAGCATGGAAAATGTCTCTTTCAAGTTCAATTGGGCTTCCACCTCCAAATATGTGCTCCCCATCAAGATAAGAGGCTTCCATATGTCAAATCAAGATCCAACAACTCACCCTCATGGGGAATTGTGCCCTCTCTTGGAGAGATTCTCTCCTAAAACTTAGAAACCACTGAAATCCCCATTATGAGGTGGGAAACATGGTCCAACATCTCATTTATTGACCCATTTAAAGTCCCAAATAACTTAGACACCTGATAGACAAGCTACCACTGATTTAGGAATTGGATTTTCTCCAAATTTCCCAATTATTTGACCCATACAAAGTGCCAACGCATCCTGGATATCCATGGCAACATACAACTGGGGGGTTCCAAATGCTAGCACCATATTGGTGCTAGGAATTCAGAGGTTTCAGACCCATAAAAAATGAGCAAGGAAAGCTCTGCTCCTAAAGCCCATGGCCCAAATAATAGAAAATTCAAAGCTCGATGCAGTAGCCCTTGTCCATGGTAAGAAATATTCAGATAAAGGCTAAGGTTCCAATGATAATCATAGGATTAAAAGAAATGGAGGTACCCACTACATATAATTAGCACCCATAGATGACGTAGATCTAAAAGTGATGGAGATCTATAGTTGTGAGCCTCTCTCGCCAAAGGAGTTGGTGGTTGGTTATGCGTAAGCTAGACGTTAGCCCACAGAAAAGTCCAAGATTGATTGACGATAGAGGATGTAGATCAACAACCGAGAAATAGTTCTCGTATTTGACATGTGTGGAGAAATACAACTTTCATATCCGTGAACTTTTAGTAGAAGGATGCAAGTTCGAACGGCCCAGATTTGATGGAGCTCAGATCTACAGCTGAGATCATGTTCATGAAATGAACTTGTGCAGGCAATCCGTAGTCTGAAAATCTGTGAACATGGTATGATCCATGCCATTCGACGGTCTAGATGCCTTGAAGGTTAAAATCTATAGCGCTAGCTTGATCATGAGAATGGGAGCTGGAGGGCATCTCCGCCTACCAGCAAATGATTTCCAATAGGATAGATGCCAACGCGGCATTGTCATATATCTCTCCTGCCTATCCTGAAAGCCTGGTTAAGCATGCTTCACATCAACTCAGGCCTCAAGCATCATTCCCACTCATTTGGAGGATCCGGTCAGACCATCATGGCGAAGGTAATCATGCATGGATGTTGTCATTTTCAAGGTCATTATAGGCAGGTGTCCCCGTGGTGGCTATTCACGACCAGTGCATGAGAAAGGTGGAAAACCCAACAACTCTAGTATCTTTCAGTTAGGATCCAGTCATGGAGGACGATCAGGGAGCTGAAGTGGTCTTCATACCCGATCAAGAATGGTCTGAGGTGGAGGAGAAAGACATTCCTCCATCCCCTGTACTCTTCGACCACATACAGGAGAGCTCAGCAAGTGAGCCCGAGGAGCAGGGAAGCTGACAGTTGTGCTAACACAATCAATGTCGAAGGAAGAAGAAGGAGGCCTGAGAAGAGGAGCAGGAAACCCACCAAGACGTGGAGATTATCAAAGATTTCATCCTCTTCACTGAGGAAGTGACACCTCCCCCTCTAGCAGAATAATCAAAGGTGGATGAAAACCTAAAAATAGAAGATTTATTTGTTTCGCAAGACCAAATAAAATCCTGGGAGTAGGGTGGCTACGTTTTCATGAGGTTTCCATTCCTTTCCATATCGATCTATTTTGAACACCGCATATATGTAATATTTATCCTGTTTTGCGGCCAGTTGGGGGTCTACGGCCCTACATATGACACCTGTGAAGTCGTTCATGACTGGTCTGTTAATACTCCTTTTGATTTTCATGATTTGTTGTCAAAGGTGGCAGATGAAGCCATGCAGGTGTCACATGATTATAGATGTTTCCTGTTAGATAATGTGAGGCTGAGAGACTATAAATATCTGTGTAACAAAAGTAGAATAGGTTGGAAAATTAGTAGGTTGAGTCCTAGGAGAACTAAGCTTTGTTTATTTGAGCATAACCATTAATAGAATTGCAACGTTTGAAGTTGGTGTTTCACAGAGATTCATGTGTCGTTTAGCTTACTGTCTGTTTCCTCCTTCTCCTCATGTGCATGTGATTCCTATTATTTTCTTTCATTATGTTTTCTTTTTCATATCTAGAATAATGTAGAGTAGTGAAGAATTCTTGGTCACAAGCTCTGCGTATTGTTTCAGGTATTCACACAATATTTCCTCTAAAGTTGCCATTGAACTCATCCATGTTAGATGCTCATGCCAATGGACTATTCATTTCTTCTTCTTTTATCACTAGGAAATAGCATTTTGACTGGAAGCAGGTGGCTACCTTGCCTATGTTCTGATTTGCCATGCAACAACACTGTTATTTGGGTTATATGTTATGTTCTGACTCCATTTCCCAATGTTTCCTTTCTTGATTATCTCACCAAACCCTTAAACAATTGCCCCATTAGAAATCTGACCTTCTGAATTTGTTTGATTGAATAACTTGAGTAAGAAGACTGTGTGTTTCTCGTTGATTATTTTCAGTCTTCTTTCAATGTTGAGAGACCCCTCTTTGATTTCACTGGGTCAGAAGTGCGATCTAAAGTGGTTTTGTGGTTACCTCCAGCTGACCTTCTCCCACAACCTAGAGGGTCAATTTGGGTGTTAACACCAAATAGAATCACCAATGTGCTAGATTCAGTGGACATATGGGGTATTCTACCAATAATTGAAGGGACCAATACCATGTACAAATCTCAATAGTGCAATGAGGGAGTTGGAGTTGAGCATGTGAGAAACAATCACCCGAAGAGGCACTAAGGACTCTTCTTGGATGATCCCTAGGATATCACCACTGATGGGGGTGAGGGAGAGATACAGGTATCTCTAGGTCTATCCTCTGGAATAGATGTGTTGGCGTTGATAGAGGAGACCTGCAATTACCAAGGAAATGATGTTTCCTTGATAGGAGCATGAAGTGTACAACATAGATGTGATAGTATGGGATGTGATACTGAGACACCATGGGGGGTATGAGGGTCGTAGAAGGATGAGTGTTAGAATTCCTTTATTTAGAGTATGATGGTAGGGATGAACTAGTAGCATATGAAATGGACTTAGGGGGAAGGGGATCATTGCTTAAGAGAACAGGGACTGTAACTGCAATGGGGGAGGCTCAGGGGGAAAAATGATGAGTGATATTAGGAGACTCCAAAGGTGATTCATTGTAGAATACTCTAAACAAAGGTGAATGTACCTACAAATGATTCCATAACATGGGGATGTACATGATCTCTAGGGATGTCGAAAGGCACTGTTCGGGCCTTCTTCATGGTTTAAGGAGCTCGAATAAGGGGTAGAAGTGTGATCGATATGGTACCATCATGTGGATTTTGTACGAGCCCAAGACGATGAGTACTCATGTTTACTTTCAATTCTAGAGAGTCTGGAAGCAATAAGAAGACTCCAAGGGTGGTATTTTTCGTGTGTTAGTCTCCAAATCCCAAAAAAGCATAAAAGTATGAAATGGAGAACTCTTCTAGCTAGAGATACTAGAGTATTCATTTTTCATAATTATTCCATATGGTGCAAAAAAGGGTTAAACTTATACTTAATAAACGCCCTTTCAGATACTTTAATGAGCATTAAAGGAAGTAATATTGCTCGACGTTCTTTTCATTCTTTAAGGAGTCAGAAAAGGGATTAACAAAAACTCCCTGAGTGTCTTTTTTGTAAAGGAGATGCTCGGACTGAAGAAGGGATAAAAGTATACTGAACAGATGAAAACAACAATCAATAAGGAAGTGTTCAAACAAGGGACAAGTATGAGTGATCCAAGGAAGAAGTTGAGGGGGAACACTGATGGGGCCTCCTTGCGAGTAGATGAATGGTGGAAAATTAGCGCAATAAATTCAGTATGGAGGGCTCGTGAATAGGGCCGCGATGGAAAAAAGGTAAAAGGATAAGCATTATAAGCCAACCAAATCATCCATACATAAATATTTACATCATACATGCATATGTATTCACTAGTCGGGTCTCGACCTTGAGCTCTGCACTAGGAATCCGTAATGTGTTACAAAACAAGATCGCAAAATGATAGAATAAAACAAAATAAAAGTGGAAATAAAAAGTATAAGAGAACAATGATACACCAATATACATGGTTCAATTGATATGGGCTACATCCACAGAGAAACAACTAGTCCTTTCTTTTATTCCATCCAACAAAATGAAGGGATATAACTTGCAACACATCTACTGCAACCTCCTCTTCACTCTCTCACAATCTATCTTATTCAATCACAATGATCTTTCATAAATACACAACCACAATAAAAGTACCTCATACATAAAAGAGGGTTATATTGTGGTTATATTATAGCCTGAAAAAAAACCCTAAAATAAATTCTACCATTAGATATGCTACCTAATGATGGATGGTCGAGATTAACTATGAAATTACAATATTTTACAAGGCATTTTTCTAAAAAACATATTTGGGGGATCCGCCCCTGAACCCTTGGCTAACGTGGGGGGAGATCCCCCCCTTTGAAATTGTGATCCAAACATGGCTAAAACAAGACCTTTGAATCATGAAGATAATTAGTCTCCACAACCAACATACTACATTCCAAGTCAAAACTAGGGATATTACATCATTGCAAATTATTTTTCTCTTTTAAGTAGAGAGAGGTTTCCTAGGTTCCACATCCACCATTTTTTGTCTTCAAACATTTTTTTGGAAAAAAACACCTATTTTCTTAGGAATAGATTGATCACTCATGAGCCTTATCCTCTCAAATTTAAGTTTAGATTTCCTCCACCTAAAATTTCTCCAAGAAGAGAGATGTCATTTATGATATACATCAAATTTTCCTTCAAGTTAGATATGTTTTGTGATAAAAAATGGGCCTCAAAATGAAATATGTGCTACAAACACCAAATTTAAAATAACCAATAAGATTCAAATTGATGATGTCATTCATATGAATAAATAGTGTTCGAGGGGAAAAAGAAAACTACATTTTTTTGTTGTATTTTCAACTTTTCTTCTTATAAGTTTACTCAAAATTCAAGTGTATTCAATCATTGGGTGCATACTTAATTTCTCCATCCAATGAGTACCTACACTACATAATTTTAATGTATTTCTAATTTATCTAGTGGTGAGTCTATTAAAACCATGCAGTGTGAGTTCTCATTGGATGCATAATTTAATTAGATGTCCAACGAGATACACATGAAATTTGGAAAAACATAAAATGAGATAAGTTGTAAATTGAAGGAAAAAAGTAATTATCCTTCTTTCCCCCCTATCCTCTTATTTTATTACTATCATTTTATTATTTTCCTTAGGAGGCGCTTTTTATACCTAAAATCCCCCCTAATGGGATTGTAATCATAGACCCAATAAACTTGACAAAATATATGTATTTTCCTAACCCACTAACATATAAAGTGCATATAATTATAAACTATTGAAGTGTGTGTTTCTTGAGTCTACATGTACTCTTTAATCCCACTACTAGTCCTCCCGATATTTCCAATGCATATTGCTACAAAACCACACTATTTTAACATTTTTCCAAGATTATACATAACATCGCTACTATTGACCACAATTTCTTGAAAAAAAAGTTATCCAACTTATACTTATGGTTTCTCCTTTTGTGTGTAGTTTTCTTCAAGGGAGACCCTATTTCCCTAATACTTATTGATAAACAAGTCATCTCTTACCCCACTTGGATGCATTCTTTTCTCCATATGCCTCTTTAATGGACTTCTACTTTCCTTGCCAACTTCTTACTATAACTTTATTTTCTCCACTTATAGATGTTATTTTCTACTTATAACTCTATGGGAATTATTCTTGCAATATAATTCTAACTAGCCTATGCGAAGTTTGTTTATCTCTCTATTCGTACCTCTTTGGAGGAACATAGAAGGTACATTTATTTTGATGAGAGTGAGAATTTTATGTTTGATGATGAGGATGAACCTAATATTTCAATTGAATTTTAGATTGTCTAATTTTTATTATCTATAATAATGTATAAGCCTTCATAGGTGATCTCTAATAGGATAGTTTGAATACCTTCAGCTTCTTCTATATTTCAAACTCCATCCACCTTTCTATATCTCTTAAAGCAGAATAAATATCCAAATATGGGAAGAGATATAGATTTGAGGGTTCCAGAATTCCTTTCATCTCATATTTATGTTTAATGCCATGATTATTTCAAATTACAAGGTATGAGAGGGGTTTTGACACTTACCTTGCGATTGTTGATCCTCTTGGGATCTAGGGGTATTTTCATTGGTGTCTTCCTCACTTCCCATATACAATGCTATCCTATTCAAATCTATTAATCCTTAATACCATAAGAGGTATTTTCAATATTAAAATGATTCAAGCTTTCACAGTTATTTGAATACTCCATGATCTTTTGGATTTTACTGCATTAAGAATTTGAAATGGATGTTTCCAGCAAAAACCCTACTCATATGCACGGAAGCATAAATAACAAGAAGTTTATGGAAACACCACCATGAGAATTTTTTTTATGTCTAGATACAATGAAAATAAAAAAATTTATAATGAAGAGAAAGAAATATAGACATTAATATGAGCGGCAAGGAAGTCAAAGTGGTTAGGTAAAAAATAATAAAATATAGTTGAACATAAAATTAAATGAATTTAAATTTAAAAAGATTAAGATTGAGAGATGAATAAATTAATTTCTTTTAAATGATTAAGATATAAATTAAATTTAAAAAAAAATTAAGAAAAGAAATTTAATTAGAGAGATTTTTAAATTTAATTTAATTAAAACAAAATTCCAATAAGTTTTGAAGTATTTATTTAAAGAAGAGAGGAAGAAGAAATAAGGAAAAAAAAATAGTAATAAGTAGTTAATAATAAAATACATAATAATAATAATAATAAAAGTGACTTGGGGTAAATTAGGGTAAGGTAAATAAATAAATATTAAATTAAGTGATAGTAATAAGATAATTGATTAATGTAGATTAGTTGAGGGCTAATATTAAACAAACAAAAAATCAAGAGAAAGATAAAAATAAAATTAGAAATAAAAAGTAAAAATGAAGAGTATTCAAGGGAAAGAGAAATTAGATAAATTTTAGGATTCTCTAATTAAACAAGTAGAATAGTGGGAATCTTGAGCTAAAATATTTGCTTTATCAAATTGGATGAGGTGTTTAGTTTTGGAGGAGTGTTTAGGGATGGTTGATTTTGAGGATTGGTTATGTTGGGTATCTAGTATGAGTTGTTTTATTCTAGTTTTAAAAGAGTGACCAATTTGATCGATATAGGACTTAGTGCCACAAGAACAGGGAATTTCATAGATACCTTGGTGGAGAAGACGGTTAGTTTTGTCCTTAACAGATGTGAAACTTTTTTTAATTGTGATACCCCTCATTAAAGACCCCTGAACTGATATTAAGTACAATATTATGTACTACCTGAAAGGTGAGACAATTGTACATTTCGACATTATAATAATAATAATTATAACTAGCTGTGGCTGAGGCCAAACGGTGAAAAGATCAAGAACTTGTGTATTCTATAGATTTAGGAAGAGGGTTTGAATGCCGTAGGTGGAGGAAACCTTATCTATGACCCTTTTATAATCCCATGTTCCTTAAAATACCCAATTTTTTTGCTAAGTCATAAATTCCATGACTTAAGACTTAGGTTTAAATTGTAATTATGAATATGTGGGATTAAAGGAAGTGTTTATGTGTTTTAATTAAAAGAGATAAGCATGGGTCTCTTAGAGAGACCGCGTGGTTTCAAATTTTCATGCATTTAACTTATGCCTGCAAAAAGAAAATGGGATAGGAAATCGAAAGGGGGATAAGTGCACAAGAACATGAGTAAAAAAACTAAGGCACGAGTAGAATCTAAGACTCTGGTGATTGGACCTACCTAAATTATCCCTGAACCTTTAATTGTTTAAGTTTTTTTTTTTACTGTTGTTTTGTGGTCAAGGAAATGGTGAATTGTACAGAAACTATTCTGCTAGATTTCATGTGCACATGTTAAGCAGTGATGGTTTTCATTGTGGTGTGGTTGGAATGAAACTGGGATGGGAAGTGTATGGTTTGGCATAGAATTGGATTAAGCTTGTATTTTCTGAATGCTTGGAAGTTTTTGTGAACCTATGAAAATTGTGAGGAATTACCCATGATAATCATGTGATGGAATGATAGTGGGTGGAAGGAATGATTTTTCTGGTGAATTCACAAGTACTGGCTCGGGTGTGTTGTTCTGTTGAGTGATTAATAAGTAGAAATACCTATGGTTGGGTGGAGCATGGTTTCCCTGAAGCCAGTTGTCTATGTTGATGCTTTTTGCAGATAAGTTTATTTCCTAGAAATAATGTTTAAATTTATGAAAGGATATTTAATTATTTACTAGTTAAGATTGCATGATTTACTTGTTAAATTTCTTGAGTTTGGATACAACATAGGAATTTACATTTTATTTGGTTTTATTCATAGGTATGAAATAAGTGCAAGTTTAATGATTTGTTATTGGTTGGAAATTTATGCAAGTTAGTATGGGTTTAAAAATGTAATGTTTAATTAAACTATGTCAAAGACCACAAGGTTTGGAAAATTTTGATAAATGGATAAACAAGAAAGAATTTTATCCATTTTTGTTATTTTTTGTTAAATTAAAACCGAATGGAAAAAATAATTTTTTATTTCTGAGTCATTCAATAAGGAATATTGTTGGGAGGGAAATAGTTCATTAAATAATAAATGAAGTGGTCAGTAAAATTATTTAATATATTTAAAAAGAGGTAATGCATTTAGGCGGTTCAATCTCTTAATCTTTTTATTTAAGTTGTGTTTATCTTTGACTTAATTAATGGGTATACAAATAAATAATGACATTTAAACTAAAATATCTATAAATTCCTATTCTTATTATGGAGGGAATGATTATTAAGTGTGCACAGGTGCATTAAACTATTTTGCATGAACATTATTAAATAAATGTCTCATACATTATTCTATGCTTTCGATATTATGAGTTTTATGCTTTTGTTTAAGGATTTAATGAGCCTTTTGAAAAATATTATGCTTCCACTATTTAATTTTATAGTTAATATGCACTATTAAATGCATTTGTCAAAAGGGTAGGGTGTGTTATAGCTTGATATCAGAGCTAAGGTTTCAACAGTTAGCCTCTTGGATATGTCTTTTCTATTTAAAGAATTATGTTATATGATTTATTGAAATTTAAATTATGAATGAATTAAATATATCTATGTGGTTAATGTAAATTACATTATGCATGCGGATTTAGATGTGAACTAATAAACCTAGAAAAAAAGCAGATTGTTAAAATAGTACAATTTTTTCGGGCCTTTTAATTGCTAATTGCCAGAATAGTGGGCAGGAAGAATCGGAAGATCGACGAGAGTCCTAAAATATCACAATTTGTTGAAGAAAGGAGACTGGGTGATGATTAAAGGACAGAGTCCAATTTCCATCAGTCTGAAATAAAACCCAAGGAAGTGTGTAATAGCCCTAGAACCTTGATTAAAGTTAAATACTTTGTAATATGGTTTTTAATTATTGTTGAACAATTATTTGACCAAGTGTGGTCAAAGACACTTGTGTGAGGATTTTGAATTATTATTATTATTTAATAAATATAAATAGGAGAATCCAATATGAAGAAGCTGTCGAAAGAGTGTTGGTTGGCCCATAAGGAGAAATGACAAGTGTTGAGCAAAAATCCCTTAGTGGTGAAAACAAATAATTAATATCTCAACAGGTGCATGAGGAATCATCCCTATATTTTAGGTTAGAAATCCAAATGGATGTTCTAGAGGAGGAGTGATGCAGGGGCATCTTTACAGCTGACAAAGAGAACCAAGAAGCTCGAACCCATTTTTTTTTCTTGCTACAGGAGTGATTCCTGGAATGACAGGTGGTAGGTTTAGGAATAGAATGCATTTTTCAATAGTGTTGTTACCGTCTCAAGCATTATCACAGACGGCTAGGGATGGCTATTGGTTACCCTCATTCAAGGAAGAGAGCTATGCTATTTTTTATTTAATCTTGTGAATTCATTGTATAGGTTAGAGAATGCAGGATGCAGATACTGGGAGCTAGATTTGTTTTCTATGTGAATTAATAGAAACCAGAAGTTATCAAATGGGCTGTGTTTTCTGTTTTAATCCTGTATTCTCCATTCATAGTTGATAAATGAAACGGTTACAATATTAAGATTATTTTAAAATGTTTAGTGTTATGTTTGAGTAACTTCTATTGCATGGAAGAGAACTGTTGGGTGGATAGTGTGTTTTCTTATTTTGTAGAAGGAAACGCAAATCGGATAACTATTTTAGAAGGGCCAGGAAGAGAATCGATCGACCCCCGCGTGAATTCTCCATTGACAGAAGAAAAATGAAGATCGTTGCATACTGAGCATGGAGTTTAGAAATGGAGACAGGACCTTTGTAGGAATGCTCTTCGGCCATAATCTTGAAGAAACTGTGAGCCCTGAGTGCATTGGGTGTGCTTCACTAGCTCATCTGCCTCTAAGAACGAGTTTCTTCATGTTTAATTGTGTGGCTGCATCATTTTTGGTATCATAGCGGGCATGTTCTTTGGAAAAGAAAGATAGAGCCAGGTTTTCTCAGTGAAGATGATGAAATTCAGATATTACGACATCACAGACTTGAAGAACCTGATTTAGGAATGCGTAAATGAGGTTTATTCATTCCTGTAGAGTTAATTTGGGAATTTCTTGGTGAAGCATTGTCAAGGGATTCATTCTCTTTGAGAAGGGAGATCCATTTCAAGTCAAATCGCTATGGAGGAAGGAACATCCCTAAAGACACCATTGAAGAGCTTTGCTTTTGGAGTTTGAAATTACCATTGTAGTTGTGCTAAAGAACCTTTGCATTTAAGGTTTAATGAGTAGGTCGTTTGACTCTTGTCCACTTTGGAAGTTTAATTGGTTTTATTAGAAGTGTGAAATATCGGTATTAAAGATCTGTAAAATGTTTCCTTGATGAAGCACCCAACACATAGTGAATGGTAGAAGTCATTGATCTATTCCCCTGATAGGCGAATTCACCGAGTATTAAATTATTATGGACTATGTAACTTTTAAATAGATGAGTGAATTGTATGTGTATTACACTTTTGTGGACAGCATGTGCAGTGCAGAGGTAGAGCATTTGAAATATTGAAGTTTCAGATTGTATACATTGAAAAGAAAAGGAAGTTTTGGTAAATGACTGAATGTTGGCAGCATCAACAGTCTACTAGCAATTTGGATGCATCAATTGGCATTTTTACAACAACACTGATACAAAGAAATCATTTGAGCAGAGTAGGATTGAAATCTTGTAGGAAAAGAAAGAACCCTGTTGTTCTTTAAGTTTTAGTGCAAGGATCAAAGAAATGATGCTCTAAGATTGGTGGAAGAAAGCAAAGAATAAAATAATGTTTTGAGGAGATTACTTTTTAGAGGAATGTAATCAGAACAACAAAGCTTGGAGAGCTTGGAGCTTGTAGCAGTTTAGGATTAATATTTTGGAGAAAAGGACGTTGGTGTTCTTTAAGGCTACAAAGACAATTTCCTACTTTGAAAGGAGATCAAAGGAGGAGATGCAAACAATGAATTAGATGAAGAAGCATGTACAAATAAATGCATGAGAAAGGCAGATATATTGTGTAAAGGATGTGGATGACAAGATCATGAATAAATATTGCAAGTAATGAGCCTGATGTTTTTATTATTAACTATGTTTTGAAAAATTTGTATTTGCAAGATAAGAACAAGTAGAGTTCTTTGAGAAGATGGCAATGAACCTATCTAGCTGAGGTTGGGAAGATATGGTGAGTAAATTGAATGCAGAAGCCCAAGGAGCAGAGAATGCTCAAGTAAAGATTCCAGAGGAGGGGGTTAGCATACATACCAAGGGAAGACTAGGCATGGAAAAGCTTAGTACGGTGTGTGAAGGTAGGTTGAGGGAGTCAACCTTTAGGAGTGGCTCAAGGATAATCTCATAAGAGAGGACAGACTATAACTACTGAAAGTTGTAGTAAAGGTTCAAAGAAGGGCCATAGAAGATCAATTCAGGACAAGCTTGATAGGGAATTAGCTCAAATGAAAGTACAACTGGAGGTGACAAGAGAATTTGTATAGAGGAATGTGGAAGGACATAGATATGGTTGGACTCTTCAGAAGAAAAGGGTCAAGTGGGATTTGTTACAGGATAAGCTGAGACACAAGGCAAGTGTTCAGTTAAAGGAAAAACTTAGAAGAGTTGAGTTACAACATGAGGTATGTGCTGGGGAAGAAGGTTACTTATGTGAACCTGAACAAGGACCTATTCTTGGGGAGAGTAGTGATGATGATGAAGACATGGGACTAGCAATGGTCTCATGGATTCTTGGAAGGATGAGAAACAATTGAGAGAGCTAATGTTTGGGACAACAAAAGAGGCTATGGAGCCTTATGATTTTGAAACTAATGATTATTGTATGTTTGCAAGTTGCTCAAGCATGAGAGATGATAGACAATCATCTAACACTATCTTGAACCTAGGAAAGAAGATGGCTACTCCTAGTCATATGAGAGATTTAAAGAAGAATTATTGCCAAGTGAAGGAAGATATTCAGCTGGGGGACATTCAGAAGACAAGTCAAAAGGAGTATGACGAATATTTTGCTGAGATCAATGAAAGAATCAGTAAACTAGAGAAGTTGATTCAACAGAGTAATAAAGATGAGTATTATAGATAGGTGAAAAAAAGAAGAAAGTGCAATGGTTTGCATTGTAGTGGAAGAAAAGACTACAGTCATTAGCTTTGAGGAAGGATAGAGAGCTCAATAAAGTTGAGTTTGATAAAGGATTGATAAGGCAGAAAGAAGTATGTTCATGTGAATATGAATCAGAAAGTTTTCTTAGAAAAACTAATGAAGTGGATATAGAATTCAAGAAAAATTTGATGAAGCATTCTAACAATGGAATTCAACCAAGAGAATTGATGAAGAAATCATCAAAGGGGACTAGAGAGTCTCATGATTTTAAAACTGATTTTTTGTGTGAAAATGTAGGAAATACTGAAGCAGGACAACTATCTCATGTTGTCACAGAAGAAGAGGAAAGTAGAATTATGGATTTTCAAGAGATGAAAGAAGGTTCATACAACCTTATGATGGAGGAGGAGAAGGAGCAATTGCTGAATACTGCTGTGAAAGACCTTGTAAATATTGGACAGTTATTGTAGGTTGATACCAAAGGAGGGAAAATACTAAGTGTTGTTGTAGATGATCATTAGTTACTGAAGGATTTTTATTTTGAAGACAACCAAAATAAAGAAGGTTGGTTGATACTTAATGCAAAGGAATAAAATGATGAATATTGTGCAAATATTTTGGAAGAAATTCCAAGTGAGATGACAGGCTTGTGCCATGAGTTAAGTCTTTTGGAGGAGAGACTAGAAAACCAGAGAGAAAGTATTCAAGCTGTAAAAGCAGAGTTGAATGAGGATGAATAAGTTGTCATAGATGACAAATGTGGAAGGGAAGCGGTCAAGTATGTTGGCATATAGAGAGAATATAGTGGAGCGTTTGTGCTCGAAAAATTGAATAATGTTGATGGGGATTCGTATGTAAATACAGGAGGAGATGACATGGACAGTAGAGCTAGACTACTTTATAATAATGAGATATATTCTCATTTATGGAAAAGGAACAAAGAAGAGAAAATTGTTTCAATAGACAATGCTGAATCAAGTAGCAGGGTAAGAGATTCAAAAGAAGACAAGAATCAGGTTATTATAGAGAATCAAGAGTGTAGTGAATATGATTATGTCTTGAATGACATTAAAAAGAAAGGAGGAAAGCTACTGAAGGCTATTATGAACAGAGAAGAAAAACAAATTAAATTATCAAAAAGGTTATTGAGAGGAGAGATGTTTCAAGCATCTAACCAAGCAAAGAGGTTTCCCAGTTTTCAAATTAATTATAAATTTGTAGATACAGTGAAAGCTAAGTTGAAAAGTAAGGAGATATAGATATCTCATAGAAGTGAAGTTATATTTCACTTATAGTGTGAAGGTGTTGAACATAAAATTATTTTTAGGGACAATAATGGAAAGGAAACAATGAAGTATAACTTAAAGCCTGAAGTGTTGTATGAAGTAGAGAAGGTAAGAGGTTTCAAGCAAAGCAGAATTACTGAGATAGAAAATATAGTTGAAATGGAGACAGAAAATGAAATTTCTAAAGGATATCAGTGCAGAAGAAGTGTTCGTATCTCATGTGTTTATGAGAAGGAAGTTTGGATGGAAAATTGTAATACTTTAATTCAAGAGCAGATCCAGTTATCATGGAGTGATGCTTGTCCATTGGAAAATAAATTGAATAAGGAAATTGAAGAGTTATGGAGACTTATGTTGATACATTCTAGGGGAATGTACAACAGGCAGAAGAAAGAGATGAATTGTTTAAATTCTTTGACTGAAGAGGAAGTGACAGGTGAATGCAATAGAAGATTACAACATAAAGTTTGGAAATCGGGTGGATGGACATTGAATTCATATGAACAAGAGGTCATAATATTTCTAGCTTGGGAGTCTGATGCTGAAGCATCCTTATAGCTGACAAAGAAAACCAAGAGGCTCGAACCCTTTTTTTTTTCTTGCTACATGAGTGATGCCTGGAATGACAGGTGGTAGCTTTAGCAATAGAATGCATTTTTCAGTAGTGTTGTAACTATGTCGAGCATGATCGCAGATGGCTAGGAATGGCTGCTGGTTACCCTCATTCAAGGAAGAGAGCTATGCTTTGTTTTATTTAATCTTGTGAATTCGTTGTTTAGGTTAGAGAATACAGGATGCAGACACTTGGAGCTGGATTTCTTTTCTGTGTGAATTAATAGAAACCAGAAGTTATCAAATGGGCTGTGTTTTTTGTTTTAATCATGTATTCTCCATTCATAGCTGATAAATGAACCAGTTACAGTATTAATATTATTTTAAAATGTTTAGTGTTCTGTGTGAGTAACTTATACTTTGTGAAACAGAACTGTTTGGTGGATAGTGTGTTTTCTTATTTTGCAGAAGGAAATGAAAATCTGCTAACTATTATAGAAGGGCCAGGCAGAGAATCGATCGTTCCCCGTGTGACTTCTCCACTAACTGAAGAAAAATGCAGATCATTGCAGGCTAAGCGTGGAGTTTAGAAATCGAGTCAGGACCTTTGTAGGAACCGCTCTTTGACCAGAATCTAGAAGAAACCGTGACCCCTGAGTGCGTTGGGCATTCTTCACTGGCTCATCCACCTCTAAGAACGAATTTCTTCGGGTTTAATTGAGTGGTGGCATCAAGGAGGCTCACGAGAGACCTAAGTCCTAGGAATATTTAAATATGTATTCCCATCAGACAAGTAGGAGGCTTGGATGGAAGAGGGAAATTACTATTCTTGATTAAATGTGTGGAATCAAGTGATGGTTTAGAACTAATTTCAATAGTATTTGTCCTTGTTGTCCAACAAACAGGATCGGGAGTTTCAGAACAAGTAATCTTGGTTGCTCTGGATATTGGTTGGGAGGAACGACGACCTTCAGATTGGATTTGGTCTATTCTTATTGTCATATTTTTATCATTGTTATTCAGTATTTAGTATTTTATTTCTTTATATTGTTACTAAATATTGTTTAACTGTATGTTTTCTACTGATTGAATGTTCTGTTATGAAATATATTTTAATGATTCATTATTTAATAATCAAAAGTACAAATCTTATGTTACTCTTATGTATACATTATACTTACCATCTTATGTTAACTGTATTATTCTATCCATGCTAATTTTATGTTTATAGCTCTGTTTTCATATGATGGTTAAGGTTTATAAATCTGTCATGTAAACCTAGGGTTATATAGTTTCTAATCTGGTAAACGAATGCGTATTTATTAATCAAAGAATTATAAATTTCTATTTAACACAATTGTTGTATATATTTAAGATAGCTAACAAATATATAAATTATTTATACAGAGATAACATTTTATTTATAAATCTAGTCATTTTAGACATAGAACCATAAGGTTCAAGATCATAAGTAAATCGAGTTACTCACATATAGAATACAACAAATATATATATATCTATAAATATAGTCGAAACAAGCTTCATAAGAAGTAAAGGGTTTTAAGACCCGAAAGGCTTCTACATTATAAGAAAGAGTATAGATGTCGAATGGCTATATTATGCATATGACTTAAGAGAAAAACGATTCATATATGAAGCCGTGAGGCTTAACATATTATCCATATATAACAACCTAATTTAAAAATATTGAAAACCTCACATATTAATATACAAAGACAAAATATTAAGACTATTAATGTCTCATTATATAGACCTATAAGGCTTTTATATATACAAAATACTTAAAAATAGAGTCGAAAGGATTAGTCGAACATAACGATAGAATTTGTAAACATAAAAATAAGGCTTTTCTTAAATCTACTATTCATTAAATAGGAGCGAAAGGGTTTCCTTTATATTACAATGTCCTATGCATAGGAGCCAAAAGGAAGATGGGGAAGCCTTAAGGCTAAACCCTAACAACTGGTTAAACAAAGTGATTCCATGGACAATGCAGGAGAATTAATCATTGTACCAACTTACAAATATCCAATTAAGCGCAGGTGCATTTCGAACAATCACTTTAACTCCTAGAAGAGTGAAGGTAAGTGTACTTGTGTTCCCAACCATTGCCAAAGTCGCAAGTGATACATGCAAACAAAAACAACATAGTACTGGAGTTAGTAAAGGGAGGAATCCGACAAGGAATCATGAAAGGTAAGAGGTAAATGAGAGGTTGTACGATTTACCTTGTCTTCGGACTTGAGTGAATCCGAACAATAGCCATGATCCCAAACCTTCGAAGATTTCAAATAACCTTTTTTTATAAGATTTATTTACTTAACCGATTCAAACAAAAGCTTGCTCGAATAGTGAGTGACATCTCCTGAACTTCAATTTTACAAAGGGACAATTACTTTGTAATACAACAGAGTTAGTTTAACTAAATGTAATATCTACAGAGTAGAGAGATTACCTGTACTAGTTAATAAAATACCATATGACCGAGTTCTTCCAAGAAAGACATTGCTGAGAAACCCTGACCATAATACATAACAATAAAATTTATTAGTCCATTCTATTTATGAAAATGATAAAGCCATAAGACGAATGTTGGAGAATTTAGTTACCTGTTGGGCCAAGAAAACCTTGGCCAAGTCACATCCTGAGTAAACAACGAGAAACCTAGTTCAAAACCAACGAACCCTACAATAAAAGAGTATCGAAACTCTTGTTAGAAGTTTGCTAGAGATCGTCGAATAGGTTTAACACATTATTGTTGTAGACGTATAATAAGTTGGGTTGCTACGCTACAGGGTCAAACCTTGTGCATGCACATAAATCCTTTGCAACAAAACCTAAAACAGAGTGCATTTGGCACCTCTGTCTTGCATCACAACAATGAAACCATGGATACAACCCTCGATGGTTTACCAAGAATGTAATTACATTAATTGGCACAGGTAACCAAAAAAGGTTGTTTTACCCGAGACTCTCCAGATCAACGGTGAAGTAACAACAATATTTTACATATGGAGGGTAAATATCTTTCCACATCCACGAGGAATAAGGAGTAGTTAAGACTCGACATTAATAAACCTTTCGACGGGACAACCAAGGTATTACATTTAAGTTGCATACGATCTGTCACCTGGATAGTTTCCATGTCGTATGCCATGATTAACCAACCATAGGGTTGTTCACATGGCACGATGATTTGGACAAGCCAACAAGTAGATAGGTGTTACAAATATTAAGCTTGTCATTTCAAACCTTTAATACATCAATTAATGGCTTGGCTTAAAAGCCATGAGCCTATAGTCAAAACTATTTCAAATTTTCTTTACTCATCATAATATAAATCGAATGAATTAACAATAGTTCCATAGCATATTCTTATTGCAATATAGATAATTATAGTTAATTACTTAGGGAATAAACTTATGCATAGGATAGGTCATACACTTATGCAAATGAGTATAAATCATAATTACCATATTAACTCATAGGCTAAGTACCAATACAAGTTTCAATTTGACCATAGTAGCGATGCCATAGGCTGGTGTATTGTATTTTAAATATCAACTTGTATTAACATGAAAATAACAGAGATTCATATGGATTTAACATGCATCATAGTACAAATAATGGTAGGTTAAATAGTTAGTCTTAGGCCATAATATCGGCTATTAAGCTTAGTTCCTTATGGACAATGCTATCAAGCTTACAAGTCAAGGCAAACAAATGGTAAAACATAATTATAACAGACTCTTGACAGTTATTAAGCCAAACCATGGATGTAATAGAAACATATAGTCATCACATAAAGGCTAACATTTTATTTTGCAAACTACGTCATTAATTACATTAAATCTAAGAGCATCAGATTTCAAATTATACCTGACTAAAAGGAGATGTTCAGCGTCATTGCATCCTTTTCAATTACATACCTGCAACATAAGAATCAATGTTGCCATAAATACTTATAATTTAAAAAAAAAATGGTTAAATTTGGGGTTGTGACAAATTGGTATCAGAGCACAGTTACAAACACTAGGCCTGAAAATAGGCTCAACACATATGGTCTCGTTGAAAAAAAAATAAAAACTGACTTATGTTTTCTTTATCGTTATTTCAGGAATATAAATATAACCTCTATTTTGTAGTAAAATGGAAGGAGTAGAAACATCTATTGAAGAAGGATTACATCATAGTGAAAAAGAAAATCATGAACAAGAAAATATTAATAACGACAATCTATGGGTTGATTTGAATGAAACTAGGAATGATAATCAATCTGAATTCCTACAAACAGTAAAATAATTAAAGGCATAAATACAAAGTGTGAAAGAAGATAATGAACGTATCCTAAAGGAACGGGAAGAGTTAAACAATGTTCTACTTAATAAGATACATGATCAAGAAATAGTGAAGAACAAATTATCATATGAAGGAATTATGAAAACTGCATCATATAAGAAAAAAGCACGGAAATAAAATTTTGCAGATAATAAAATTGATTCAGCTAGTGGAAGTTCAGTAATTAAAAATACAAAGAAGTATAATTCCAGTGAGATTATTTACTATTGGAATATTCACACCATCATTTTTATATTTTGCATGTTGCATGCATTTGCATGCCATTGCATGCATCCAGTTATCATCATGGTTGTCTCCCCAACACCTAGAGCTTGCTTCTAGCTCTCCAGAGCCTGTCTTTAGCCCTTGATTGGCCTTCTACCTACCTAATGCACCCTCCTTGACTTATCTGCTTAGAAAGTGCACCTTTCTCACCTATTACTATCAGTTAGAGTGCTCTCACTCACCTACCTTCAGTTATCACTCAGTTAGGGTGCTTTATCTCACTTACTGAGAGTTATCATTCAGTTAGTGCATTGATTGAGTAGTTCTTCCACTGATTGCTCATACTGACTGCTTCTAGCTCCTAGTTATCTAGTTCTGGAGTTCCACTTGACTATTTGACAGCCTCATGCGCCCTCCTTCGAGTCTGCATTCCCTGATTTATGCATAGATGGTTCTGTTAGACTCAGTTAGACACACTTGACTAACTATTACCAATTATGATTGATACTATAGACTGGATGATGTCTCCATTGTTATCCAAGCTAGACTTTGAGTTAGACAACCTCATGTACTCCACTTAGAGTCTCCATTCCTTGATTTATGGGTAGTTAGTTATGTTGGACTCAGTTAGACACACTTGGCTGACTCTTACCACTCATGACTGATACTGCTGACTAGTTGATGTCCTCGTAGTTATTCATGCTAGACTTTGAGCTCAGAATTCGAATTCCCTACTTGGCTAATTCGAATCCTATATGATCCCTCATCATTGATTATTGTAACACATTCTCTACATTCATTATTCATTGTATGATATTGACATTGTCCATTATTCTTTGTTTGTGAGTGATTATTGAATACATGCTTCTTCTTCTTTGCAAATAATCTTGAGAGTTAGATTGTGAGTTTGTTACAGTTGCTAGATCCTTGCAGATTATCACAGTGACATCGAACAAATTACAAAAAAGAGTAAGCACTATAAAGAAATTATTGGGGGATTTAAGAAAATAAAACCACCTATCTTTAATGGTGAAGTTGTAACTAGAGAATAAGTTGAAGCATGGCTATCCAGAATGCATAAGTACTTTCAGATTTATAATTAATCTTCTGAATTAAAGGGGAAAATGGCCATTTATAATTTGTTCGGAAAGGCATATATATAGTGGCAAGACATTAAAAAAGTGAAAAATATAAAAGAGTGTTATGGAACATGGAAACCTTTTAAGAAATTGTTTAAGAGAAAATATTTATATGAACAATATTATGAAGAGAAGGATAAATAATTTTATGATCCAAAACCCTACATCATTGAAGAGAAACCAAAATTACAACATTTCCTAAGTTGTTTTCTTGTAATATATAAATAAAGGATTGAATATGATAATCCTAGAACTCTAGAAGAGGCAATGAGAAAAGAAAATTTTTGATATGAGAAAAATAAAAATAGAAAAGATAATATACCAGCCTGGAAAGGAAAGAGTTTTGATCAAAAGAAAAGAGGAAACAAATTTTTCAGAAATTTTAGAAATAACTATAAGAGTTATCAAGGGAATAATTACAGAAATAGACCACATAATTTAATGAATAGCAAAGGAAGATATGTACCTGCTACATATAATAAAGTTAATAATAAAAATGAATCTTTGAAATGTTGGGAGAGTGGGGAACCACTCTAATTTAAATATTTTCCTAAGAGAAGAAAGAATATTAACAACTTACATTCCATACAAGAAGATGCAACTATAGGAGATGTAGCCAAAAGCATACCAAGGATTAGTGCAACATTGGAGAATAGACAAGCAGATCAAGAATCGACAATGGTTGAAATCGAAGGTATGATAAAAGACAAACCTATTTCTATGTTAATAGATCCAGGTGAAATTTTAAGTTATATATATCCTAGATTGGTAGAAGCATGCAAAATTCAGCAAGATAAGTTTGAAAATTCATGGTTAGTTCAGCTTGTTACTGCAACAAAAAGGAAAGTAACTAACTTTGTTAAAAACTGTGATTTTTTCATGAATGAATTTAAAACACATGCAGATTTGAATGTTTTACCTTTGGGATTTTATGACATGATAATAGGAATGGATTGGTTAGAAAAAAATAGAGTGATTCTAAACTTCTATGATAAATCTTTTACATGCAATGACAAAGGAAAAAACTCTTTTGTAGTAAAAGGAATTCCTAACGATTAGAGAAATTTATGCTTTAAAAATGAAAATATATGTTAGGAAAGGCTACATAAAGTTTTTGTTGTTCACATACTTGATGATAGAGATAAATATTATAAAATTGATATAAATGATATTCCTATACTGAAACAATTCAAAGATGTCTTTCTCGAAGAAATTCTAGGACTATCACCTAAAAGAGAGATAGATTTTACAATCGATCTCATACCAGGAGCAGTACCAGCTTTGAAAGCTCCTTATAGAATGAACATATTGGAATTAAATGAACTAAAATATCATATTCAAGAATTAATTGACAAGAAATATATCCAACCAAGTGTATCCCCTTGGGGAGCGCCAGTAATATTTGTGAAGAAAAAATATGGTACTCTAAGATTGTGCATCGATTATAGACAACTAAATAATATGACAATTAAAAAAAAATACCCATTACCACGGATTGATGATTTATTGGATCAATTCAGAGGAGAAACTAAATTTTCCAACATAGATTTGTGATCGGGATATCACCAAGTAAGAGTAAAAGATGAAGATACATACAAAACTACTTTTAGGACCAGGTATGGTCACTATGAGTTTGTCGTGATGCCCTTTGCGTTGAACAACGCACAAACAATATTTATGTGCTTAATCAATAGTGTATTGAGTAAATATCTAGACAAATTTGTAGTCGTGTTTATCGATGATCTATTAATTTACTCTAAAAGTGAACAAGAACATGAAGAGCACTTGAGGATTGTACTACAAGTATTAAGGGAACAAGAACTTTATCCAAAATTCAGTAAGTGCGATTTATTTATAGATAGAATTCAGTATTTAGGACACGTGATATCTAAAGAAGGAATATCAGTTGACCCTGATAAGCTAAAATCCATAATGGAGTGGTGAGTTCCTAAAGACGTATCTGATATACAATCTTTTATGGGAATCACAAGATATTACAGAAAATTTATCAAAGGTTTTTCAAAAATTGCATACCCTATAACTTCTTTACAGAATAGAGGGAAAAGGTTTGACTGGAATAATAAATGTGAATATAGTTTTAATAAACTGAAACACTTGTTAACACCAACTCCTATTTTAAATATTGCAGATCCTTACAAATATTTTACTATTTGCATGGATGCATGCAAGGAAGGTTTAGGTGGAGTGTTAATGCAAGATAACTATGTTGTAGCTTATGAGTCTAGAAAACTAAAAGAACATGAAATGAATTATGCAACTCATGATTTGGATTTGGCTGCTATAATACACGCACTAAAAATGTGGTGACATTATCTCATTGGTAGACAATTTTTACTAAAATATGATCATTTTAGTCTAAAATATTTATTTTACCAACAAAACTTAAATGCAAGACAAGCTAGATGGTTGTCTTTTCTAAGCGAATATCATTTTGAAATAAAACACATTAAAGGGAAATAAAATAAGGTGGTAGATGCTTTGAGTCATCATGTGAACATGTTATACGTAACTACAAGCAGCAGTTATGAAAAATATTTAGAAATAAAAATACAAACAACTACAAGAGTTTATGATGAATATCATAAATTAAAATATAAAACAACAAAAAATGAAGCAAGACAAATAAAAATAGATTTTAAATTGAACAGAAAAGCATTATTGATGTATAAGGGTAGATTATATGTACCTAATTCTGACGAATTTAAGATGTTAATTATGAATGAAATGCATAAGAAACTGTATTAAGGACATCTTGGATACCAGAAAATGATTACCATGCTTAGGAAAGAATACTTTTGGCCTAATATGAAAAATGAAGTTGCATAATACATAGTGAAATGCATGAATGTCAATAGGTTAAAGCTGAACATTAGCATCCAATGGATTTATTGTAGCACTTACCCATTCTAGAATGGAAATGGGAAGTCATTAGTATGGATTTCATAACTGAGTTTCCAAAAAATACTAAACGGATGTAAAGTACCAACTTAGGATTGTGGCACAAAAACTCTAGACTTCTCAAAGTTGACTAAAACAACGATTGTGGAAGCTAAATGTATTGAGAATGGATTAGATCAAAGGATTGGGATGGATATGAAAATATGATGTGGAATGATACCTTTGCACAACGTATTGATACCATTTATGTTTCAAGAACATCCTGTTTGAACTCTACTCCAATGCTCCCGGGGTTCTCAGCATATGCAGACTAGTATGGCTAGGAAACTTGACTGAAGGTTGGAAAAGGTTGTTGCAGACATAGGATAGGTTCATTAACATTCATTTACATTCATTGAATCATAAAATATCATCTCATGAATTTATATGAAGATATGGACAAGTATTACAATAAAATTAGTAAAATTGCATTTTATGACAGCTCAACTAGTTCGACTTATGGATTCCCAAATAGTGCTCAAAGTCCAACACATTTATGAAAAAGGGGATATATCATGACATATGATGTGTTATATAAATCTAGAAATAGGAATGACTTCATTTGGACTTACTCATTGACTTATGAATCATATAATGAAATCTAGTCAAATTCTAGCTAAATCTAGAAAGGGTAGAGAATTTGTAGAAGAAATCAGAGTTATGTAATTTATATTGAACATAATTATATCATAAAATTACATACTCTACTATTATGTATCATAAATAGGCCAATATGCCTCTCAAAAATTGATAGAAATATCTCTCTTCTTGTACATAAGAAAATAGTTGCAGAAACTCAAGAAGGTTTGATTATTCGATCTCTGAACTGGGTGATGATGATTCTGAAATTCCAATTCGGCCTGATCAGCTTCATTAATATGTTATTACATAAAAAATAGTCCAATATTTCTCTTAGAAAGCGATATAAATGTCTCTCTTCTTGTACATAAGAAACTAGTTGCAGAAACTCAAGAAGGCTTGAAGATTCGATCTCTGAATTGAGTGATGATGATTCTGAACTTCCAATTTGACCTGATCAGCTTCAGTACCTGAACATACACTTAGTGAAAATGGTTGAATGCCATCATCCTCTAACATAAATATGGGGAACATCTCCCATGCTTGACTAGGGGCACATCTCCCAAGTCTCAGATGCACAAATGCATTCATAAAATTTCTCATACTAACAAAAGATATGAATGTGGTGCTCAAGGAATTATTTATAGATATTTCATGACTTGGAGAGCAAGTATCCATGAGGAATGCACCTTCCTTGAGTGGATGAGGAAAGGTTTCTTTCCTTCCTTGCTTTGATTTGCTTTTTTTTTTTGTGGCTTTCCTTCTTTTTCCTCTTTTTCTGACTTTCCTTCTTTTCTGAACTTTCATGCTTTTCAAACTTTCATGTTTTTCCTGTTTTATTCTACTTTCTTGGATTTATGATTCTTTTCCTGAAATATTCTTCTTTTCCCATTTTTGGCATCATTTTTGGACTCATGTGCTCACTTGACTTTCTCCTCAACTCACTCTGCAACCGTATCCACTAATGCGCCTTAGTGGAGCATTTTCTCCATTTATTCAACATAACAATAAAAATATTAATTGCACCAATAATACTAAATGCACCATAAATATTTATTCCAAGTGGATAGAAAACTATGGATCAAATTAAATTCACACTCCTAATAATTAATTACCTGGAATACAAAATTTAATCCCTCGTTAATTAATTAATTCAATCTGTCACTAGGATCCATGGGGTTTGATCAGCTTCATGGTGCTCAAAAAATGGGAACATGATAGTCCTCCCCTCCCAATATTGCTTATCCTTGAGCAAGAAACCAACTCCAACCATCTATGAATCCAACGAGTGACCTCACTCAAAATATGTTGCTCACTATCTAGAATAAATATCCTCAATTCCAAGCAAAATACCAAAAGTCCATCATGTTTCTACTGCACCACTTTGGTTATATCTGGATCTTCAAGATTGATCCCAGGATCCCATTGCTTATGTTGCATTCCTCCAGAAATCAATGCAAATTGAAATTAATCATCAATTCATGGATCCCACTGCCATTGCTGGATGTCTCCCAATAAGATTGTTGCTTGTGGAAAAATATCATCCCAAAGAATTCTAGGATCTCATTGTCTTAACTGCATCCTCCCAAACATCAGTATAAACACAAAGTATATCTCCTCATGGGGGATATATAAAACATTACACCAAAATGGATTTTCATCACTCCCAAAGGAATATTGAATCTCCTCATAATCCATGTGCAAACTAGCACTGAAATCCATTCCTAAGACATAGATGGGAATCCCATGTCGAACCAAGAATACTAAAGACAGCACATGGAAGCCATAAATGCCTATACAACTGATCACAAAATATAGATGATGTTTCCATAAACTGTCCAATAATGCAATCGACAAACTTACCTCTTGGGGTGCTCAACTCCCTTATGTAACTATCAACCCAATCAGTGGATGAATGCATACTCCCACTTAGTGATCTTCTTGGAGAATGGTGATTCAAATATCTATAATAGGCATCCATCATGGTTGGCCCAACCAAAGGAATATCATGTTCCTCCTTGACATCAAACTTCCCAAGAACATGCAAAATCAGAATGTACTTCATATGCCTCATGCACACAAGTACCAAAAAAATAGGCATTGTTGTTCCAATGTCAAGGGTGAAAGTCCTATGTCCAATCAAAAAGAGGATAGGCATCATTAGATGTCCATGGAGGCACTTTATTCTCACAAAAAGTGTAAAATGTATCCAATAAGTCTCCATAGATGCAAGCAAGAATATCACTCCTGTGTCTTTTCTCCAAAATAAGAAAAGAAGAGACACTCTAACCCAATGCTCCAAATGGAAAGCAAGATGCTTCCCTATGTGAGTTCTTCCAATGGCCTAACTCTCTTCCACTAGTCCAAAGATGAACCAAATTTATGCAACAAGTATCCACCAAATGTGTGGGTGCATAAAATCCATCAAAGGCTGGTCCATCAACCATGAGCTCCTTTGACTCCACATTGGAGGAATGAGTCACTCCAGGGAGAAACTCATTTTGGCTCTAGAAGGTAGTATGTGCTTGGAGAAGATCATATGTATCTCTAAATTCCTCATGCCCATGCATGTCATCATGAATCTCATGAGACACCATATCATGAGTTTCCTCCATAGAATTATGAATGTCATCAATGGAAAGAGGATGGTTGATTTGAATGTAGGAGGGAGCATGTGATTTCTGCAATTCTTGGAGAAATTGTTCTATCTCTGTCTTGGATTCCAAAAGGGCACTTTGAGTGCTTCTCAAAGAATCTTGGGTGGCCTTAAAATCATCATTGGACCTGCAAATATCTTCATTATCCTTCAAGTATGCTTCCTGCAACATATGAAGAAGATCATGCAAGTAATATCTGTCAGAAAGCATATGTGAAAATTTACCTTGGGTTGTAGTCTTTGCTTTCCGAATTCTCTCCTTGTTAAGGACTCTATTCCTTAGGCACATGTACTCAATTATGAACTTCATCTTCACTAATCCCATAAGAAATGAAAGAGGACTTGGTTTTATGTGTCTCCATTCAAAGAAACTCTTGAGGTCCCTTTCATCTCCTTCCTTGAACCTTGTCAACTACTTGTAATGAAAGATATTGATGGATGGAACATCCATCATCAATTCAACCTCATGCTTCTTCACCTTGTCAGGTGGTCTACCCAGTGGGTTGTATTGAAGAGTCTTATCATGTTGTTGTAATGAATTCCATATGAACTCAATCTGATGTAAGTAATCCATACTTGTGCCTTGAATGGTGGCAAGGCCCCCAGTATCCCCCACAATGTCACTAATCTTTACTATGGATATCATGCCATGGGAAAACTCTTCATCCACTATGTAATATTTCCTCCCAGGTATGAATGGAGATGTATGGTAAGTGTTAACACCCAAAATGACCTCCTAGGTTGTGGGAGAAGGCCACTAAGGGGTAACCATTAACCACTTAAGATTTATGCTACTGACCCAACACAATCCGAGAGGTCTCTCTCTATAGATCTATGAAAAACTGGAATTAATCAAAGGTGTCAACAATGAAAACATGCACCAGTATTCATCTCTTGAGATATCCAATCAAAGCATACATAGAAGGTCAGACTTTTGTTGGGACATATTTGTTTAGAAATTGTTTGTTGGAAAACAACATGGATTTATATAGGGCCAATGGAGTCAAATTAAATAGGGCCTGAACCTCATTGACAGATACTTTGCAGAAACATTCATACAAGGGCAAGATAGCCAACAACTCACAGTCAAAAATCATTTTGTTGGTGATTTAGAAGAGAAATGAATAGTCCATCAATATAGAGCATGGGGACATAAATTCTATATTGACTTTAGCAGAAAATAATAGTGGAATGTTTAATATGATCTGAACAGAGCATAATTTCTATGAATTCCATTCAAATACTACACTGAACCAAACATGAATAAGAAATTACATAATGGATTGACAAAGAGAGAAACACAATTAACATGGCAAAAAGAAAGAACAGACTGCAAGACCAATGACACAGGAATCCCTGATAAAACACATGCTCGTCTCTGTCAATTATATTCAAAAACAGCTCAAAAAGTCTTACACGGAACAATATACAGGTCTCCAAAAAGTTTTCAACCCGTCTGCCTTTGATTACACAGAATTTATAGATGTCCTCGAGCACCTAAATCGACCCTTTCTTGAACATAAAATAGTTACGGCAGGTGGACACCTAATCAAAACATATTCACCATTACAGACATAAGACAAAGATGACAAAATTCAGCTCAACAACCTTTTACATTTACGGGTCATTTTTACTATACGACTACCGATTCCATATACAAAAGATAAAAAAAAATTGTTCTAAAGATGCTCCTCTAGCTGGAGACCTTTACTAACTAACTGCTTCCACTAGTAAGACATTTGCAACAGCTTGGAACCTTTCAGGTGCTCAACTTCAACTTCCCTTTACCATACTTCTCAACCCACTTTTACTGCTCTGTTGTTGGCAATTCTAAAGATGTGATCTCATTGAAAATAATTCTCATCTCCATGTGCTATTTGTAAGAATATCCTTCTAGGAGCGTGTGGGATTGATTAAACATCGTGAGGAGCTCGAAGTCTTGGGCCAACTTCTCTACCACCGTTTTTCCTTCCAGGGGCTGCACCAGACCTGCAAAACATTCCTGATTCGATTGACATTCCTCCAATTTTTCCTGGTACTCCTCTTTCATCCTCATGGCCCCGCTTTCCTCCCAGAATAGGGGCAGACCTTGCTTAAACAGTGGATCAAAAACTTCCTTGAACATTTTCACCTTCTTGGTCAGGATATCTATTCCTGTATATATAAATATTCTCTATAACTACCTTAATCCTCCCATAATCCCTAACTCTCATGATATAAACATCATTATCTTCCCCAAACACTGTCCTCCCCCTACCCCTAATCACTTCCCCCAAATCTCTCTCTCTCTCTCTCTCTCTCTCTCTCTCTCTCTCACTCCAACTCCCAACACCCTCACTCATCAATTATACCCATTTCTCTCAAAATTTGTTGTTTTCCCTGAACACCTAAACTCATGATATCTACCTTGTTCTCTCCCCCATTGTACCTCCTACCCCTACCCCTAATAACACCCCAAATCTCTATCTTTCACACTAATATCTCTCTCACTACCCCTAACCTATGTTTCTCTCTCTACCCCAAACCTCCCTATCTCTCTCTAATCATAACCCCCTCTCTCTCAACCTAAATACCCCCTACCCCAAACCCCCCTCCTCTCTCTCCTAAACTCACTCCCCCCACCACTTTTCTATATCCCTCTCTATCTCTTTCCCAAGTCCCATCCCCCCACTCAACTACATCCCCTTATCTCAAATTGCATTACCCATCAACAAAATTTGAAACTCCTGATCCCTACAAGCTTCCCTCCCCTTACCTCACTCCTCCCCCATACCCTCATTCATCATCCAACTCTCTATCTCTCTCTCACACCCTACTCTTACTCCTGAAACTAACCACCCTCCCCTATTGTCCCTTTGTCCCCATTGTCCCTCCCTCTCTCTCTCCTTCCTCTTCTCCTCCTAACCCTTCCTAACACCCTCTATACTTCTATATCACCCTTACTCCTCCACCTACCCCTAATCCCAACCACTTTCTCATAGTTCAACTCCCTAATACCCGACCTCTCTAAATCTAGCATTCTCTCTCCACCCTTGACCCCCATGTCTCTCCCTAACCCACCTCTTTCTCTCTCTTATTCTTACCACCAACCAACCTCACCCCCCTTTCTCTCCATGCATCCATCTCCTCTCTCTCTATTCATGCCCTTATTTTCTCTCTCTCTCTCTCCCAATTCCACACCTCCATGCCTCAACTATACCCCCCTTATCTCTAACTTCCCTACTCCTCCCAAAAACCCAAAACCTCATAATATATATCTCTTCCTCTCCCCCAACCCTACTTTTCTATGCTACACATAATTGAACCCCCTCATATCTCTCACTCTCTCTCCCTCAACCCAATACTAATCCACCTATCACTAACCCCCACCCTTTTTTTATCCATGTACTCTAAATAACCCCCCTATCTCCATCTCTAATGCACACACACACACACACACCACTACTCCAATACCTACAACAATCCTACCTCATCACCCTCTCTCTTCCCCTAGTCCTCTCCCTAACCCTTACTAGCCTGTCCCTTTCTCTCTTTGTGTCCTCCCCTAACCATTACTACCATCTCTCTCTCTCTCTCTCTCTCCCTCACACACACACACACATAAACACCCTACTACTCCCATCTCTACCAATAACCCCCCTCCCCCCTATCTCTCTCTATCCCTTCCTCTACCTAACCCTTCCTAAAACCATCTGTCATTATATCTCTCCTGTACTCCTCCACCTATCACTAACACCCACCTCTCTCTCTCTCTCTCTCTCTCTACTCCATAAACCCTCACTCCTCAACTATACCTGATGTCTCTCTAACTTCCCTACTCCTCCCCAAATGCCTAAAGCTCCCAATCTCTATCTCTTTTTATTTAATAAAACCCCCTACTTCTCCTACCCCTAGTAAACCCCCATAATATATCACATTCCCTCTATATCACTCTCTCAACCCCCTACTAATCCAATTACCCCTAACTATCACTACTCTCTCTCTCCCACTACTACCTAACACCCACCCACTCTATCAATCTACACACACACAAACTCACCTTCCTCCTACCACCCCTATAAAAAACACACCTTCTCCCTCTTTCTATTTGGCACCTCACCCTCTAACCCTTACCAACCCACTTTCTCACTCTCTCTCCCCACTACTTGTCCACCTACCCCTAAACCCCACCCATTTTCCTCCTAAAACAACTTAAAACCCACCATCTCTCCCCTGTTTATGTCTACCCTAAGCGTGCTTTCTCTCTCTCTCTCTCTCTCCTCCCTACTCCTAACAGTAACCATCCCACAACTACCTCCCTCACTCCATCCCTCCCTCCCTCTCTCAGTCTCTCTCATAAATCCCCACTCCTACACTATACATTGCTTCTCTCTAACTTACCTACTCCTCCCCAAACAACTAAATCTTTCTCTTTCTCAACACACCTCCCCTAATTCCTAATCACCAATATCTCATAGCCCTCTCTCTATTCCCCCTCTCCCTCTCTTTGAACCCTCTACACCTCCACCTACACATAACACACAACCCTCTCTCTCTTCCCCTACTCCCTATAACCACCGAATCTCTCTTTCTCAAACAAACTCACCCCACTTCTCCCACCACTACAATTAATCCCCCTACTCCCACTCCCACTCTCTCTCAGTCTCTCTCTCCTCCTTTCCCTAACACTTATTAACACCATCTATAATTCCCTCTCTTCCCTACTCCTCTACCTACACCTAGCACCTATCCCCCTCTCCCAATCCTCAAATATCTCTCACTCCTCTCTAGCTTCCCTTATCCTCCCCAAACCTTCTCAATATTTTTCTTTTTCTCTCCCCCAACCCCCTCTTCTCCCTACCCCTAATAACTATACCTAAAATCTCTCTCTCTCTCCCATTTTCAACTCCCTACTAATCCACCACCCCCTAACCCTTATTAACCCCATCTTTCACTATCCATCTCCCATACTCATCATCCTTCCCCCAATCCCCACACCTTTCTCTCTCTCCCAACCCCCTAATGACCACACTCCCTCCCTCTCTCTCTCTCACTCCCCCACTATCTATGTAACTATCTATCTACCTTCTCTACTCCTACCACTAACTAGAAGACCTCTCTCTATCTCTCTATGTACTCCCAATACCACAACTCCTCAACTATATACCCTTCTCTAAAGTGGGCATGCTCCTCCCCAAACACCAAACCCTCTTGATCTTTATCTCTCTCCTTACCCATAGACACCCTCTACTACTCCACTTACCACTAATGCCATATCTCTGTAAACCAATCACCCTCCTCCTACCACTTATCTCTTGCTGTGTATGTCTTGTGCATGCACACACACCTAATCCTACAACTAAAAACCACCCCTCTTTCTCTCCCTCCCTCTTTCTCTCTATCTCTCAGCCCTACTCCTATGCTACCACTAACCCCCTATCTCTCTCTCTCTCTCTATCCCCTCCTCTCACAAACCCTTTCTAAATCCCTCTCTCATTCTCTCTCTCCTATACTCCTCCACCTACCCCTGAACCCCACTAGTTTATGTCTCCTCCAACCCCCTAGTGCACCCCCCCCTCTCTCTCTCACCCCCTTCTATCAAACTACAATGCTCCACCCAAAACCCCTAATGTTTCTTATCTCTATCCATTTCTCTACCCAAACCTCCCCCCTCCTCCTACACCTAATCACCCACCCAGCTCTCTCTCTCTCTTATACAAGAACTCCCATCACCTTGACTCCTCAACTATACCTCCTTATTTCAAAATTCCTTATTGTCCAAAAACCCCTAAACTTATGATCTCTACCTCTTTATATACCCCAATGTACCTCCTACACCTACCCATAATAACCCCCAAACTCTCACTCTAACCCTAATATCTCTCTCTCTCTACATCTAACATATGTTTCTCTCTCTACCCTTAACCTCTCTATCTCTCTCTAATCATAACTCCCTATCTCTACTTAACTCCCTCCTACTCCCCCTACCCCTTGGCCCCCTCATATCTCTCTCCTAAACCCCCTCCCACCTACCACTTATCTATATCTATCTCTATCTCTTGCCCACTATCTCTCTCACTCTCTCTCTCTACCCCTCTCTTTCCTAGTTCCCAAACCCCCACTCCTCAACTACACCCCTTCTCTCAAACTGAGTGGACCATCTCCAAACTTTGAAAATACTAATCTCTACTAGTTTCCCTCCCCCAACCACAGTCCTCCTCCATAGCCCCAATCATCCCTAAACTCTCTATCTCTCTTACCCCTGCAAATAACCACCCTCCTTATCACACCCCCTCAATCTCTCCTCTCCTCCTCCTAACCCTTACTAACACCCTCTCTCATTCTATCTCCCCTTACTCCTCCACCTACACATAATCCCTGTCATTTTCTCTCTACGCAACCCCCTAATACCCAACCTATCTCTATTTATCATTCTTTCTCTACCCCTATTTCCCATATCTCTCCCTAACCAACCTCTCCCTCTCGTACTCATAAAACTAACTAACTCCACCCTATATATGTCTCTCTCTCTCCCTACATCCATCTACTCTCTCTCTATTCATGCCCCTACCTTCTCTCTCTCTCTCTCTCCCAATTACACACTCCCATGCCTCAACTATAAACCCCTTCTCTCTAACTTCCCTACTCCTCCCCAAACCCCAAACCCTCCTAATATCTATCTCTTCTTATACCCCAACACCAATTTTTTCCCCTACCCCTAATCATGCCCCTCTTCGCACTCTCTCTCTCTCACACCCCATGACCAATCCACCTATTCCTAACCCCCACCCCTTTCTCTCTCAGTGAACTCTAAATCACTACCCCTCTCTCTCTCTATCTCTAATGCACACACACACTCACTCACTCCACTACTCCCATACCTACAACTATCCTGCAACATTACCCTCTCTCTCTCCCCCTCCTCTAACTAACCCTTACTAACCTTTGGATTTCTCTCTTTGTGTCCTTGCCTAACCCTTACTACTCTCTCTCTCTCTCCCTCCCCCACCCTCTCTCTCACACAAAAACACACCCACCCCTCTACTCCACTCTCCTCCTCCCCTTAACCCTTGCTAACACACTCTCTCATTATATCTTTTTCTTAATCTTGCATCTAATGATAACCCCCACCTCTCTCTCTCTCTCTCTCTCTCTCTCTCTCTCTCCCTTCTACAACACCCCCACTCATCAAATATACCCAACTTCTCTCTAGATTCCTTACTCCTCCCCAAACACCTAAACCTCACAAACTCTATGTATTTTTATCAACCAAACCCCCTACTTCTCCTACCCCTAATAACCCCCCCTCATCTCTCTCTCTCTCCCTCTTTCTCACTCTCTCACCCCCCTACTAATCCATCTAACCCTAACCTCCACTGTTCTCTCTCTCTCCCCCTACTACCTAACACCACCCACTCTATCAATCTACACACACAAACTCACCTTCCTCCTCCCACCGCTATAACAAACCCCCCTCCTCCCTCTCTGTATATAGAACCTCATCCCCTAACCCTTAATAACCTCCTCTCTGACTCTCTCTCCCCACTAATTGTCCACCTACCCCTAATTCCCAACCCTTTTTCCTCCCAAAACAATTTAAAACACACCCTCTCTCCCCCTTTCTTTGTCAATCCTAATCCCACCCTCTCCCACACATTCTCTCTATCTCTCTCTCTTTCTCTATATCTATCTATCTATCTATCTACTCCAATACTAACACTAAACATCCCACCTCTCACTCCCTCTCTCTCTCTCTCTCTCTCTCTCTCTCTCTCTCTCTCTCTCTCCCCCCTAACCACCCATTCCTACACTATACATTCCTTCTCTCTAAGAAACATGCTCCACCCCAAACCACTAAATATCCTAATCTCTAACTCTTTCTCTTCCCCAACATCCCTCCCTCTGCCCCTAATCTCTAATATCTCATCTCCTTCTCCCTCTCTCCCTCTCAACCCTTTACACCTCCACTTACCCATAACCCACAAGCCCCAATCTCTCTAGATCAAACAAAATCACCCCACTACACCCTCTCCCACTCACTCTTTCTATATCTCCCCTCCTTTTGCTAACTCTCTCTCTCTCAACCACCCACTCCTACATTATAAATCCCTTCTCTCTACCTAGCCTACTCCACCCCAAACCACTAAAGCTCCTAATCCCTATACCTTTCTCTTCCCTGACACCCCTCCCTCTACCCCTAATCACTAATCTCTCATCTCTCTCTCTCTCTCTCTCTCTCTCTCTCTCTCTCTATCTCAATCCTCTACACCTCTAGCTACCCATAACCCACAACCCTCTCTCTCCCCCACTAATCCCTAAAACCCCCTCGATCTCTCTAGCTCCAATAAACTCACCCCACCACTCCCACCCCTAAATCTAATTCCCCTAATCCCTCTCCCACTCTCTATACATATCTCTCCCCTCCTTTTCCTTAACACTTATTAACACCCTTTATCATTCTCTCACTTCCATACTCCTCTACATACCCCTAACCCCCATCCCCCTCTCCCACTCCTAAAAAATATCCCGCTTCTCTCTAACTACACTACTCCTCTCCAAACACTCTTAAAATTTATCTTTTTCTCTCCCCTAACAACCTCATCTCACTACCCCTAATAACCCCTCCTAATCTCTCTCTCTCTCTCTCTCTCTCTCTCTTGCCCCCCCTTCAACTCCCTACTGATCCACCTACCCCTAACATCCACCCCTTTCTCTCTCGCCCAACCCCTAATGACCACACTCTCTCCCTCTTTGTCTCTTTCTTCCCCCCGCTATCTATCTATCTAAGTATCAATCTATCTACTATAATATTACCACTAACTAGATAATCTCTCTCACACACACACACTCTTGTGCATTCATGCACACCTACTCCTATAACTAACAACCCCCCTTCTCTCTCTCTCTCTCTCTCTCTCTTAATCTTTCTTCCCCACTCTTACAACTGAACAACCCCTCACTATCCCTCCCTTTCTCTCTCTCTATCCCTCCCTCTCTCTCCCTCCATCCCCATCTTTCTCTCTATTCCCCTATCCATAAGACCCCCCTCTTTTAATGTTTCCCCTAATACCCATACCACATATAACTAACCACACCCCACAATATCTCTCTCCCTCTATTCTCCCAATCTCTATTCCCCTACACCCCCTACATATAGCCCCCCTTATCTCTCATAAACCCCATTCCCATACCACTTATTTATTTCTCTCTCCCATAAACCTGATCCTGCCTACCACTAATCAACCCCTAGATCTCTCTATCTCTCTCTCAAGCTCTTAAATATCCACCTACCCATAAATGCAACCTCTTTTCTCTCCCCCGTACTCACTATAAGAACCCCCCCCTCTCTCTCACCCCTACTCCTTCCCTACCACTATCCGCCTATCTCTCTCTCTCCCCTCCTCCCACTATCCCTTCCTAAAACCCTCTCATGTTCTCCCTCTTAAGTACTCCTCCACCTACGCCTAAAACCTATTCTTATATGTCTCCTCAAACCCCCTAACACACCCCCCCTCTCTCACTCTCTCACCCACTTCTCTCAAACTACCATGCTCCACCCAAATCCTCTAAGCCTACTAATCTCTATCTCTTTCTCTACATCAACCTCTCTCCTCTTAATACACCTAATCATCCACCCAACTCCCTCTCTATCCACCTCTCCCTCTCTCTCTCTCTCTCACACACACACACACAACCCCCTACTCCTCCACCTACCAATAACCCCCACTCCCCTCTCACTTTCCCTTACAACACCTACCCCTAACCCCCATCTCTCTCTCTTTCTCTCTCTCTCTCTATCCCTCTCTCTATCCCCCCCCTCTCTCTCTCTCTCCCTCCCTCTCTCACTCTCTCTCTTTCCCCCACCCTAACTCCCAACACCCCTACTCCTCAACTATAATTCCTTCTCTGAAAATGCCTTGTTGTACCCAAACCCCTAAACTCATTATCTCTACCCCAATGTACCTCCTACCCGTACCCCCAATAATCCTTGAACTCTCTCTCTAACCCTAATATATCTCTCTCTACCCTTACCCTCTCTATATTTCTCTATTCATAACCCCCGCTCTCTCTCCCTAACTGCCTCCTACTCCCCCTACCCCTAACCCCCCATCCTCTCTCTCTCTTAAACAAACTCCTCCCTACCACTTATCTATATATCGCTCTATATCTCTTTCCCACCATCTCTCTCTCACTCACTCTTTCTCTCCCCCCTACATTTTCAAAATCCCACCCCCTAGTCCCCAACTACATCTTCTTCTCTCAAACTGCACTACCCATCCCCAAAGTTTGAAAATCGTGATCTCTAACACTTTCCCTCCACTAACCTCCCTCCTTCCCCATGCCCCCAATCATCTCCCAACTCTCTATATATCTCTCATCCACTACTCTTACCCCTACAAATAACCACCCTCCTCTCTCTCTCTCTCTCTCTCTCCTCTCTCTCTCTCTCTACTCTCCTCCTCCTAACCCTTACTAACACCCTCTCTAATTCTATCTTTCCATTACTCCTCAATATACCCCTAATCCCCACCATTTTCTCTAAAAAAAAACCCCGAATACCCACTCTCTCTCTATCTATCACTCTCTATATACCTCTAACCCCCATCTCTCTCCCTATCCCCCCATCCCTGTCCTACGTCTACAACTAACCAACCCCACCCTCTCTCTCTCTCTCCCTACATCCATCTTCTCTCTCTCTATTCATGCCCCCACCTTCTCTCTCTCTCAATTCCACACCCCCATGCATCTTGTATACCCCCCTTCTCTCTAAATTCCCTACTCCCAAAACCCCAAACCCTCCTAATGTCTATCTCTTCCTCTCTCCCAATACCACTTTTCCAACCTACCCCTAATCATGCCACTCATATCTCTCTCTCTCTTTCTCAAACACACACACACAAACCATTATTAATACACCTATTCTTAATCCCCTTTCCTTTCTCTCTCCTCATACTATAAATACCCCCCCCTGTTGATGTATATGTAACTTCAAAATGTATTTCATCTGTGTATTTTATATATATTTATTGTACCCTTATAAGAGATGTGTTATTCCTCTATAAGGAAGTGTCGTCATGTGGATTGACAAGTGTTGCAAGTGTGTGTACTTGTCGATGGGTTATTAGACCACCATGTGGGGTCGGCCCTGAATTATATATAATATAATGTGGATGTATCTAGATAGACAAGTCGGCCCGATAAGGTCACTGGGCAAAAAGGTTAGTATAAATAGAGATCGGAGATCTCTATTTTATACACTCGGAAAAGCAACTCACTCTCACTCTCAAAACTGGCGCACTAGTGAGGAGGAGGAGGATCATATGCTAGGAGACTATCTCAGTGTTATTTCGTTGTATTTTGGTTGAGCCATTGCTCTCTCTATCTCTGAGGAAGTTGTGAGGTTTTTCACCTTAGGGTTTTCCCCACGGAAACTCTGTGTCTCTTGTCTTTATGCTTTTGATTCTTGTGATGCTTGTCATATTATGATTGTCATGCATTGATATACTGTAGATGTTATTCTCTCAGCAAAGATCCTATAGTATTGTGAATTAATACTCAAAATTTAACATGGTATCAGAGCTAACCTTAGAAGAAGACATTTTGCAGTGACGGAAGCTTGAGTTCCTTGTTTATTGGGTTTCTCTCCACATATTTTCGAAAATCAGTATAGTAGATTCACTCTACTCATTAAGGCGCATCTATCTGTCCAATTAGAATTCAATTCCAAGCATTTTTAGATTTGGCCCTAAAAATTAGGGTTTTCACAAAAATAGGAATTTCTGGAATCTAAAGACACAGCTGGAAGCTCCTTGCAAAAATCAAAGTTTAGAGCTTTGGATCGAGATTTTTGGCTGGGTAGATCTCCGGGAAACTCAAACCCTAATTTAGGGCTCTCCCCAATGAACCCAGGAGGACAAAAAGGCAATTTTGAAGGCCAAGGCTTTGCTGATCTCAAATTCTGAATGCACCAAGCTGATCAGCTCACTAAGGTGCATCTTTCTATCCTTTCAGAAATTTTAAATTCACATTTTGAATTTTTAGGGTTTCTCTGACAAACCCTAATCCAGGACCAGATCCAGTTTTCAGCACTTCAAGTGGTAAGATCTAAATCTTTTCTATTTCCATTTGAAGTACTCTTTAAGATGTCTCTCCACACCAAGCTTGAGGATAAGCTTGAGGGGGCTGATAACTTCCAAGCCTAGAAGTATAGGATTGGGTTAATCTTGGAAGAGAATGAGTTGGACTCATATGTGAAAGAAGACATCTCTATCCCAGAGGATGAAGAGGCCAAGGCATTGCACAAGAAGAACTTGGTCAAGGCAAAGAGAATCATTGTTGATTCTATCAAAGACCATCTCATACCCCATGTGTCTTCTCTTAAGACACCCAAGGAGATGTTTGACTCTTTGACCAAGCTGTTTGAAGGGAAGAACATAAATCGGAAGATGACCCTGCAGAACCAATTGAAAGGACTAAAGTTTCAGAATGGAGAAACCATTCAATCTTATTTTTCAAGGGTCTCCCAGATCAAGGAAAAATTAGAAGCAGTGGATGAAATGGTGGAGAATGGTGAAATGGTGATGACCACTCTAAATGGCCTACCCAGGTCATGGGATTCCTTTATCCAAGGAATTTGTGCAAGGAAGAAGTTGATCTCCTTCAGTAGACTAGGGGAAGAATGCTCACAAGAAGAAGCAAGGCTTGTGGCACGAGAAGAAAATATGGGGAATGAAGATTGAGCTCTCACAGCTCACACCAAGAAAGGGAAGTCCAAGAGAGAGCCATCTCACTCCAAGAGATCTTCACATCACTTCAAAGAAAGAAGAATATGCTTCACCTGTAATGAGAAAGGACATATTGCCATAAATTGTCCCAATAACAAGAAGGACAACAACATCTCCAACAAGAAGAAGAAGGGTAGAAAAAGAAGGCTTCATGCTCATGCTGCCAAAGATGATGAACCCCCAAAGAAGAAGGCTAGGGCAGAAAGTGATAGCAATGATGACTCATTAAGTGAAGAAGAGTATATTCTAATCTCTGCTCTCATAGGTACCATCTCTCATGGTTGTAATGATTGGTTGATTGATAGTGGGGCTTCCAAACACATGACTGGGATTAAGGAATATTTTGTGACTCTATCTGAACATGAATCACCCCATAAGGTGAAACTTGGGGATGATTATCAATACCCAATCAAAGGAAGTGGTGAATCCTCCTACAACCTAGATTCTCGAAAATCCTTGAAGATGAAAGAAGTACTTTATGTACTTGGGATCAAGAATAAATTACTCTCCATCTCTGCATTAGATGCAAAAGGTACGAGGGTTGCATTTGTGGATGGACAAGTCCTAATGTGTCCAAAAGGAAAGACCATAGATGATGCAGTAGTGATTGGAGATCAAGAGGGAGGTTTGTATAAATTGAAGGGACAACCTAAACATGCCATGGTACATGAATCCATGGAGCCAAGTGAACTTTGGGATAGAAGACTTGCTCATATGCACTATAGAGCACTTCCAATTGCAAGCAAGGCAGTAGAGGGTCTTCCTGAAATCAAGACCAAACATGAAGGTGTGTGCAAAGGATGCGCAAAAGGTAAGAACATTAAGAAGGCTTTCCCAAGCAGTGAAAGCAAGGCAAAAGACATCCTAGAAATCATCCACTCAGATGTATGTGGCCCTATGTCATCCAGTTCCCTGAGTGGGTATGTTTACTATGTCTCATTTATTGATGACTTATCCAGGCAGACTTGGGTATACTTTTTGAAGGGAAAAGATGAGGTGCTTGATAAATTCAAGGAATTCAAAACCTTGATGGAGAATCAAACTGACAAGAAGATCAAAACATTCAGATCCGACAATGGTGGAGAATTCACCTCAAGTGACTTCAAGAAGCTTTGTAGTGATTCAGGGATTAAGAGGGAGTTGACTGCTCCTTATAATCCTCAACAGAATGGTGTTGCAGAAAGGAAGAACAAAACTATCATGGAAGCAGTAAGGGCAATGTTGCATGACCAGGATCTTCCTATGCATCTATGGGTAGAAGCAGCTAGAACAGCTGTATATGTGCAGAACAGAACACCCCACAAGATATTGGACAAAAAGACACCAGAAGAGGTCTTTTCTGGTAAGAAACCCGAAGTCAGTCATCTCAGAATATTTGGTTGTCCAGTATATACTCATGTCCCAAAGGAAAAGAGGACTAAACTAGATCCTTTAGGAAAGAAGGGTATCTTTGTGGGTTACAGTGAAAGCTTGAAGGCTTACAGAATATACTTTCCAGGGTTCAAGAAGATTGATGTCAGTAGGGATGTAACATTTGATGAAAACTTGGCATTCATCAAATCAAACAAGGCACCCATCGAAGTTTATGAAGAACCTAAGGAAGCAAGATTTCAAGACACTACCATGAATGAAGCAGTTCCAGAAGTTGGTCGTGAAGTTGAAGATCCACAGGAACCTATATATCCACCCCGTGAGGATAACCCTCACAAGAGGAAACCTGCATGGGCTAGAGAGCTCATTCAAGATGCAGAAAGATTTTTCATTTAGGAAGAAGAACACAGAGCAAAGAAGAGAACCAGATCACATACCAGTTATGTTGCTTTACTCTGTGACATTGTGAACAAAGAGCCTTCCAGTTATGAAGAGGAAGCGGAAAAGAAAGAATGGAAGGATGCTATGGTTGAGGAATACCAATCAATAATGAAGAATGATGTTTGGGATATTGTCCCAAGACCTAAAGAGAAGTCTGTTGTGACTTCCAAGTGAATCTACAAAATCAAGCATGCTACAGATGGCAGTGTGGAGAAATACAAAGCAAGATTCGTAGCTCGTGGCTTCTCTCAGAAAGAGGGAATAGATTATGAAGAAACTTTTGCACCTGTAGCTAGGTATACTTCCATCAGATCAGTACTTGCCCTAGCTGCAGCTATGAAATGGAAAATACACCAGATGGATGTCAAGACTACTTTCTTGAATGGTGTAGTTGAAGAGGAAGTATATGTGGAACAGCTACTTGGTTTTGAAATACATGACAGGGAGTCATATGTGTGCAGATTGAAGAAAGCCTTGTATGGCTTGAAGCAAGCTCCCAAAACTTGGTATGGTAGGATGGACAGTTTCCTATCTAGTTTGGGCTTTACCAAAAGTAAAGCGGATTCCAACCTTTACTACAAGGTTGAGGAAGGGAATCCTATGATTCTACTCCTGTATGTGGATGACCTATTTGTAACAGGAGATGACAGACTGATTGTAGACACTAAGAGGAAGCTTGCTGCTGAATTCGATATGAAAGATTTGGGAATGATGCACTATTTCCTAGGTATGGAGGTGTGGCAGAGTGCAGGCGGGATCTTCCTTGGTCAAGGGAAGTACAGAGTAGATAACCTGAAGAGATTTGAGATGATGGATTGCAAGGCCATGGCCACACCTATGGCATCGAATCTGAAGCTTCTATGCGATGCTTCATCTGAGCTGGTTGATGTCTCTATGTATCATCAGATGATTGGGTCCTTGATGTACCTGATGAAAACGAGACCGGACATTTGCTTTGCTGTGAACACATTGAGGCAGTTCTTGACGGATCTGAGGAGTGTTCACATGATTGCTGTAAAGCATGTTCTGAGGTACCTGAAGGGTACAGTGGATTATGGGCTCAAGTATGAAGCGAATCAAAAGTTTAACCTGCAGGGTTATGTTGATTCAAATTGGGCTGGCAGTGCTGTTGATGGGAAGAGCACATCTGGGTGCTGCTTTAGTATGGGATTAGGTGTGATCTCATGGTTTAGTAGGAAGCAGTCCTGCGTGGCACTGAGTATAGCTGAGGTAGAGTATGTTGCATCATGGTCAACTAGTTGTGAGGTAGTATGGCTACGGAAGCTACTGTCTGAGTTATTTGATCTCCCATTGGATGCTACTAGGATCTTCTGTGATAACCAGAGTTGTGTGAATCTGTCCGAGAACCTAGTGTTTCATGATAGGTCGAAAAACATAGAGATCAAATATCACTATATCAAGGATATGGTGCAGAGAGGAGCTGTGAAGCTGCTGTATGTTGCAACGAATGAGCAGATTGCAGATGTGCTGATGAAGCCACTAGCCAGGGTGAAGTTCGAGTACTTCAGAGAGAGGCTTGGCATTCTTCAGATCGAGGACACTTCGAGGAAGAAGTGATGGACACATTTTCTAAAGCCATTCCAAGCATGTTGGAAGGGGGATCCTTCACATGGCTGTGGATGTAACCGTTGGATGATGAGCATCAGGATGATGAGCATCAGGATGATGTTTTGGTTTCTGCTTGGATATCATCAGTTGGATCATTTTTATGTATGTATGTATGCATCATGTTGGATGCTGGATATGATTAGTTGGATCATTTTTATGTATGCATCATGTTGGATGCTGGATATGATCAGTTGGATCATTTATATGTATGTACGCATCATGTTGGATGCTGGATATGATCGGTTGGATCATTTGTATGTATTTTGTATATGCATCATGTTAGATGCTTGGACCATGTATCTGTATATGTATCAAGTGGATACATTGTATGATCAGGTAGATCATGTATATTGATATGTATCAGGTATGATTAGGTAGATCATGTATGTTGATGGATACATTGTGTGGATCATGTATCTATATATCAGGTGGATACACTATGTGTGATGATATATATCAGGTAGATACTTGGTGTGCATCAGATGGATGCATTGTATGATCAGGATGATCATGGATGATGAGCTTCTCCAGATGACATGCAGCAGGATGTTGCAGTGATGATGATCGGGATGATCATGTGTACATCAGGATGATGTATGGTGAGTATTAGATGATACTTTGTGGCTGTGGATCAAGTTGTGCAAGTAAGCATGTAATTTGTGCCCTGGGAGATTTGTAGATGGTCTTTCAAGGTTTTGCCTATGGCATGTAATTCGGTGCCTTGGGACATCTGGCAAATGCTCTTTCAAGGTTTTGCTTGAGAGGACATATAATTTGTTCCCTAGGAGATCTGCAGATAGTCTTTCGAGGTTTTGCCTATGGCATGTAATTCGGTGCCCTGGGATATCTGGCAGATGCTCTTGCGAGATTTTGTCCTATGGCATGTAATTTTCTCCTGGGAGATCTGGACAAGATGAAAAAGGCCTCAGATGCTTCAGCCAAGTTTTTCCATGACCACATGTAATTTGCTCCTAGGAGATCTGGACAGGATGAAAAAGGCCTCAGATGCTTCAGCTAGGTTTTTTGGTGGACCACATGTAATGTGCTCCTGGGAGATCCGATAGGTAGAGCCGTGTGCTTGTAATAGCCTGGGAAGCTTCAACCAGGTTTTGTGGTGAGATCACATGTAATGTGATCCTGGGAGATCCGACAGGTAGAGCCAAGTGCTTGTAACAACCTGGGATGCTTCAGCCAGGTTTTGTGATGGGTCACATGTAATGTGCTCCTGGGAGATCCTACAAGTAGAGCTGTGTGCTCGTAATATCCTGGGATGCTACAACCAGGTTTTGTGACGCATGTAATGAGTCCTGAGAATTCCACAGTATGGCCAGTGATGATGAAGACCTATAGATGGTGGGCCTACATCCAGTATGAAAAAGTACTAGCTCTGTAGAACTTCCTATGATGAGTAGAGTTAGAGATTGGTTGAGATAGCAGCAGCAGTGACGATGATGATGATGATGCATCGATGATGATGATCCCAAGAAGAAGACTTGTCTAGCAGATCTGTGTCGAGAAATACCTTCCTAGTTAAGAGGCAGTGTTGATGTATATGTAACTTCGGAATGTATTTCATCTGTGTATTTTATATATATTTATTGCACCCTTATAAGAGATGTGTTATTCCTCTATAAGGAAGTGTCGTCATGTGGATTGACAAGTGTCGCAAGTGTGTGTACTTGCCGATGGGTTATTATACCACCATGTGGGGCCGGCCCTAAATTATATATAATATAATGTGGATGTATCTAGATAGACAAGTCGGCCCCATAAGGTCACTGGGAAAAAAGGTTAGTATAAATAGAGATCGAAGATCTCTATTTTATACACTCGAAAAAGCAACTCACTCTCACTCTCAAAAGTGGTGCACTAGTGAGGAGGAGGAGGATCATCTGCTAGGAGACTATCTTAGTGTTATTTGGTTGTATTTTGGTTGAGCCATTGCTCTCTCTATCTGTGAGGAAGTTGTGGGGTTTTTCACCTTAGGGTTTTCCCCACGGAAACTCTGTGTCTCTTGTCTTTATGCTTTCGATTCTTGTGATGCTTGTCATATTATGATTGTCATGCATTGATATACTATAGATGTTATTCTCTCAGCAAAGATCCTATAGTATTGTGAATTAATACTCAAAATTTAACACCCCCTACTCCCTCCTTGTCTCTAATGCACACACAAACACACACTCACTCTACTAATCCCATACCTAGAACTATTCCACCTCATAACCCTCTCTCTTTCCCTTCTCCTCCCCCTAACCCTTATTTCCCTATCTCTTTCTCTCCTTGTGTCCTCCACTAACCCTTACGACTCCCTCTCTCTCTCTCTATGGCATAATCACCCCCTTAATCCATTCTAACAAACTCTCTCTCACTATCTCTTCCTTACTCCTACACCTAACGTTAACCCCCACCTCTCTCTCTCTCTTTCACACACACACACACACCCCACTATTCCCACCGCTACCGAAAAAAACCCTCCTCCCTATCTCTCTCTCTCTCCCCTCCAATGAAACTGTACTAACACCCTCTCTCATTCTATCTCTCCCCTACTCATCCATCTATCACTAAAACCCACTTCTCTCTCTCTCTCTCTCTCTCTCTCCCTACTTGAGAATGCCCACTCCTCAACTATACCAAACTTCTCTCTAACTTCCTTACTCCTCCCCAAATGCCTAACCCTCCTACTTTCTATCTCTTTTTCTCTAACAAATCCCCTACTTCTCCTACCCATAATAACCCCCTCGCATATCTCTCTTTCCCTCTCTTCAAGTCTCTCACCCCCCCTACTAATCCACCTATTAGATTTTAAACATCAATTTAATATGATCTAGGATCTTATTTGAGAGAATAACATGTATAGTATGTCAATCACAAGAGACAATAGACATAGAGAGTTTCCTTTGTTAAATTTTCAGAATTTACTTCAATCTGATCTAGGATCCTAACTGGGAGAACAACATGTACAGCAAATCTACAACATATCAATCATGGACACAATAATGCAAGCACACAAGAGACACAGAGTTTACTTGGGGAAAACCATAAAGGTGAAAAACCCCAATAACTTCCTCAGAGATAGATAGAGCAATGATACAACCAGAATACAAGAGATAGTCTTCTCCTAGCAACAGAGCCTCCTCCTCCACAAGTGTGCCACTCTCCCAAGTGTGAGTGAGCGAATAGAATGTGTAAAATGAGAGAGACACACTCTCTATTTATACACTAACTTGACTTAACCTTTACTCAACTAGGTCGGCCTCAACTTAACCACTTAACATAATGTTGACTGGGCCGACCCCCACTAGGGTGGTCTAATAACCCTTTGACCCACATGGCCGACCCCCAATAGGGTGGTCTAATAACCGTTTGACCCACATGACTTATACAGGGCCGACCCCAACAAGGTGGTCTAATAACCCATCAAGTATAAGTTACGACACTTACAATATAAATGAAAACACTTCCGTATAGAGGAATAATAACATCTCTATAGGAATACAACCACTTCCATACAGAGGAATAATAACATCTCTATAGGAATACAATATACATATATGTGAAATACATTCCGAAGTTACATATACATCAACACTCCCTCTTAACTAGGAACCTATTTCTCGACACAGGTCTTCTAGCACAAGTCTTCTTCTCTGGATCATCGTCACTGCTGCTGCTATCTCAATCAATCTCTGAATCTACTCATCATAGGAAGTTCTACAAAGCTAGTCCTTTTCATATTGGATGTAGGCCCACCACCTGCAGGTATTCGTCATCACTAGCCATACTGTGGAAATCTCAGGACTTATTACATGCATCACAAAACCTTAAAAGAGTCTCTTGACTAGCAAGAACCCTAAAGAGAATCTGAGGCCTTTTTCATACTGTCTAGATCTCTAGGACTTATTACATGTGACCCCACCAAAAAACCTTGAAAGAGAATCCCAGGACTGATTATGAGCACAAGGCTCAACCTATCAGATCTCCCAGGGCACAAATTACATGTGGTCACCACAAAACCTTGAAAGAGTATCCCAAGACTGATTACGAGCACAAGGCTCAACCTATCGGATCTCCTAGGGCACAAATTACACGCTTATCTGCACAACCTGTTCCACGGCCATAGAGTATCAAACTGATACTCACCATACATCATATTGATGTACACATGATCATCATGATCACCATCACTGCAACATCCTGCTGCATGTCATCTGCAGCAACATCCTGAAGCTCATCATCCATGATCATCCTGATCATACAACGCATCTACCTGATGCATACCAAGTATCTACCTGATACATATCATCATACATGATCCACCTAATCATACAGTGTATCCACCTGATACAAATACAAATACATAATACATATCACCATACATGATCCACATGATCATACAATGTATCCACCTGATACATATATAGATACATGGTCCAAGCATCCAACATGATGCGTACATACATATACATATAAATGATCCAACTGATCATATCAAACATCCAACATGATGCGTACATACATATATAGATAAATGATCCAACTAATCATATCCAACATCCAACATGATGCATATACAGAGCATTAACTGGAGCATTGTCCTAATGCTCATCATCCAACACTTATATCCATAGCCATGTGAAGGATCCTCCTTCCAACATGCTTGGAATGGCTTCTGCAAATGTTTCCATCACTTCTTCCTCGAAGTGTCATCAATCTGAAGAACACTAAGCCTCTCCCTGAAGTACTCAAACTTCACCCTCGCTAGTAGCTTCGTCAGCACATCTGCAATCTGCTCATCCGTCGTAATGTACAGGAGCTTCAAAGCTCCTCTTTGCACCATATCCCTGATATAGTGATATTTGATCTCTATGTGTTTTGACCTATCATGAAACATTGGGTTCTCAAATAGCTTCACACAACTCTGGTTATCACAAAAGATACCAGTAGCATCCAACGGAAGATCAAATAACTCAGACAGTAGCTTTCGTAGCCATACTGCCTCACAACTAGCTGAACATGCTGCAACATACTTTGCCTCAGTTGTACTCAGTGCTACGCAGGACTACTTCCTGCTAAACCAAGAGATCACACCTGATCCCATACTGAAGCAGCATCCAGATGTGCTCTTCCTATCTATAGCATTGCTAGCCCAATCTGAATCAACATAGCCTTGCAGGTTAAACTTTTGATTCATTTCATACTTGAGCCCATAATCCACTGTACCATTCAGGTACCTCAGAACATGCTTTACAGCAACTAGGTGAACACTCCTCGGATCCATCAGGAACTGGCTCAATATGTTCACTGCAAAGCAAATATCTGGTCTCGTGTTTGTCAGGTACATCAAGGACCCAATCATCTGACGATACATAGTGATATCAACCGGCTCAGATGAAGCATCACATAGACACTTCAGGTTCGATGCCATAGGTGTGGCCATAGCCTTGTAGTCCGTCATCCCGAACCTCTTCAGGATCTCTACTGCATACTTCCCTTGTCCAAGGAAGATTCCATCACTCTGCCACACCTCCATGCCAAAAACAAATAGTGCATCATCCCCAAGTTCTTCAACTCGAACTCAGCAGCAAGCTTCCGGTACATGTCGGCAATCAATCTATCCTCACCTGATACAAACAGGTCATCCACATAGTAGTATCACTGGATTGCCTTCCTCAACCTTGTAGTAAAGGTTGGAATCCGCTTTATTCTTGGTAAAGCCCAAACTGGATAGAAAGTTGGCTATCCTACCATACCAAGTTCTGCACATATATGACTCCCTGTCATGTGTCTCAGAACCAAGTGGCTTCTCTACGTACACTTCTTCTTAAAGTACACCATTCAAGAAGGTTGTCTTGAAATCCATCTGGTGTATCTTCCACTTCATCACTACAGCCAGAGCAAGTAGGGATCTAATGGAAGTGTATCTGGCTCCAGGAGAAAAAGTCTCTATGCTACCACCTGTAGCATGCTTGATCTTGTAGATCCTATTGGAAGTCACTACAGACTACCCTTTGGGACTGCATCGCAAACATCTTCATGATCGACTGGTACTCCTCGATCATGGCATTCTTCCTAGATCCTGGGAACTTCAATATCTTCAATATTTTCAATAGATAACTTTGTTGCTGAACAAATGTTGTAGTCCTTCTTTTGTAGGTGATGGTATATGATCTTTCCTACACAACAAGTTAAATTGCATGATTAGAAAAAATCTCATAGTTTTCAGAACAAATTCTTACACATAAATAAATATGTCATACAGTGATGCAATTATCTTTGCCAATGCTTCAATACAACATTTATCCATATCCCGTAACTTTCTAGATGCCTTCCAATCTCTACCAAAACATTGTTAAGAGTGTGCACAACTCCCAACATGTCAGCAAAGAGGTTTTATTCTAGATAAGTAGCAATGGAATGTTGTACAGTTCCATAGGCCACTTACCCATGTATATTAGTAGTATACTGTTGATCAATGCAACTATTCTAATATGCATAGTACGCAACCTAATTCTAGGAACATAAGCATATACATCATTGAATAACATTATGTAAGAAATGACAATTCAAATACTTATCTTTGTTTGGTTGCTGGGTGGACTCCCTCTGAGTCTTTGCTTCCTTGCAGGAACTGCTGAAGTAGCTTCTTCTACACCTTTCTGTTGTGGAATTTAGAAAGATGGTCAACTCCCTCTGAATATCTGCATCGTTGCAGAAACTACTGAAGAGTGCTCCTTTGCTTTCTTGCAGGAACAACTGGAGTGTGATCCCTCTTGATCTTTGCTTCATGGATTACATGTTCTTGAACTTAAATCCATCCTTAACCACTATGCATGCTTATTAGTATCATCATTGTGTTATCCTTGAGGTCTCATACATAATCACACATTTATTAGTATAATCTTAATACTATCAAAACACAATAATCTTAAACATGTATAGTCATGATCATTCACAGATAAGAAACATTAGTATTCAAGGTTTTAGGGAAGTCTTCTTTTACTCATGCATATTCTTATTTGATCATAGGACTATTCTGATTAGTTAAATCATCAATGCATAAATCCATGATTACTCAAACCTGTACCTTCATGATTCTTCTGGTTAGTCATATCATCAATTATGGTAAGAAACATAATATGCATACAACCATGACTATTCAAACTTATGACTTCATGAATAATTATTATCAACAACACAACAGTATAAGATCCTAACACAAGGTAGGATTCTAGCTTGATATAGGAAAAACATACCTGGATTAGCATGCTAGCTAGTTATGTCTAACATACCTGCATAATGTCTTCTGGTTCTCTTCAGTGACTTGTGCTAGTAACCTACATGTCTCATAAGTTAACCATTGTAGAACCAAGTTATACATACCTCGAAAGTAGATCTTCTATGTGATCCATGATAATGGATGAATATTTGTCTTCATGTCACCATGATCATATGTTCTTGAAGTAGAACATGATTTGTCTTTCTTGGTGTACCTTTTATGTTAGTAGACAACATAAACCTCATACAACACCATAATGCATTAGTACAATCATAAGTGTCAACACCCTAACCAATGAATATCTTCTATCATGCATTCATAATTTTGTTAAGGTGATACGACAAATCTAAAATCAAGATTGTACTAACCGTAATAACATGAAGAAAAACATACCATAAACTTAATCATGAACAAATCTCGAAACATACCTCGATGAGTCATACCTATCGAGATCGCTTGTAATCTTCTTATGTAAGGCCTTAGCCTCCTCTCCCTCTGAAACAGGAACTTCTTCACTTATGCAGGTGACCAATACATTTTCTTCTAGGATAAACCCAATCCACTTGATTTGCAAGAACTAGACCTGGAGCTGGATTAGGGTTTGTCAGAGAAACCCCAAAAATTAAAACTTTGAATTTCAAACTTTCGAAAGAATAGAAATATGTGCCTTGATGAGCTGATCAAGATGGTATATTCAGAATTTGAAAACTGCAAAGTTTCACTCATCAATTTTGCCTTTGAAACTTTCGGATTCACTAGACGTGACCCTGAACTGGGTTTTGATGAAGCCCACTCTTCTGCCCAATAAAAAGGTTTGATCCAAATCTCTAAGCTTCTATTTTTCTGAGGAGCTTCCAGCCGTGGTCACAGATTTCAAAAATTCCCATTTTTACAGAAGCCCTAATTTTCCACTTTTCTGATCAAAGTCTCAAACTAGGGTCTGATCAAGACCGGCCTTCTTCCCAACCAAAAATTCTAATATTGGTCTCTAAATTTCAATTTTGATGAGTAGCATTCAGCCGTGGTCTCTGATTACAAGAATTCCAACTTTCTTCGAAACCCTAAATTTCGGAAGCCATGAATGAAGGTGCTAAAAAATAATTCTGTTTTGACAGAAATATGTACCTGATTGTTTCTAGTGTAACTCTGCACTTTTCAATCCACAAGGTGTGAAAATTTTTCTTGAGATAGCCTGAGCTGTCGTCTTTCCATCCCTATAGGTCTGACCTCAATTGGATTCTCTGAGAGATAGTTATGCCAAGTTTCGTAACGTGACATGTGTATGGGATAAAACAGGAGAGCAAACTTGTACGGTGTGCCATGTGTCACTGGTTCAACTTCGGCCTCTGAAAATGTTTCCTGAGATAGTAAAGCCTGTGTACTACCTGTTACTTTTTACAAAATTTCATTTGGAGCTTCCTAGCCCAAGTTATGACTTTTTTTTCAAGGTCACCTATTTTTGACTCAAATCTAAAAGAGGCAGAAACTCTATATTGTACAAATCATAAATCACAAAGTACAATGAATTAGAGGTTTTCCTTTTGACACAAGGTGCATGGGGATATAATCTTCAACCTAGAGAATTTTTGGACCTGAAAACTTCACCAACATGGATTTATAGAAAAAGTTCTATGATGACTGGTTTTTGCTATATCAAGCCCTAGCATCGTAAGTGCAACGAGTGTCATACATGCCATATCATGCCTTCTTTCAGGCTAGCTCTGATACCATGTTAAATTTTTAGAATTTACTTCACTCTGATCTAGGATATTAACTGAGAGAACAACATGTACAGCAAATCTACAACATATCAATCATGGACACAATAATGCAAGCACACAAGAGACACAGAGTTTACTTGGGGAAAACCATAAAGGTGAAAAACCCCAATAACTTCCTTAGAGATAGATAGAGAAATGATACAACCAGAATACAAGAGATAGTCTTCTCCTAGTAGCAGAGCCTCCTCCTCCACAAGTGCACCACTCTCCCAAGTGTGAGTGAGAGAATAGAATGTGTAAAATGAGAGACACACTCTCTATTTATACACTAACTTGACTTAACTTGACTTGACCTTTACTCAACTAGGTCGGCCTCAAATTAACCACTTAACATAATGCTGACTAGGCCGACCCCCACTAGGGTGGTCTAATAAACCTTTGACCCACATGGCCAACCCCCAACAGGGTGGTCTAATAACCCATCAAGTATAAGTTACGACACTTCCGTATAGAGGAATAATAACATCTCTATATGAATACAACATACATATATGTGAAATACATTCCGAAGTTACATATACATCTACATCCTTGGGGAAAACCAGTAAGGGAAAAAACCCCAATAACTTTCTCAGAGATAAAAAGAGCAATGATACAACCTAAGTACAAGAGATAGTCCTCCTAGCAGTTTATCCTCCTTCCTCACTTGTATGCCCCTCTCCAATGAGTGTGTTAACACCCAAAATGACCACCTAGGTTGTGGGAGAGGGAAAACTGGGGTGACCACTAACCAATCTTTAGACTTAAGCTACTGAACCATCTTAGTCTGAGAGGGCTCTCTTTATAGATCTATGAAAGACTAGACTAATCAAAGTTGTCAACAATGAAAACATGCACCAGCATTCATCATTCAAGATATTCAATTGCAACAATACAGAAGATCAGATTTCTGTGGGAAACAAAATGGTTTAAACGTAGCTTGGCTGAAACATATGAATCTCTATTTGGGCAATGGAGTCACATTTAAACAAACTCTGAAAATTCATTTACAAATGCTTCACAAATGCATTAACGCAGGGGGAGATAGTAAACAACCCGTAGTCAAAGTGATTTTAATTGGTGAAATAGAAGAGAAATAAACAATCCATTGACATAAGGCATACACTGATGAATCCTATATCAATTTTAGTAGAGAAGTAATGGTGGAATACTTGGAAAAAGATAAGTAGAGCATAATTTCTATGAATTCTACTTAGCTATCACACTACACCAAGTATGAAAGAATGTTACAGACCTGAACTAACAATGAGAGATACACAATTCACATTGAAAAAGAAAGAACAGATTACAAGACCAATTAAACAAGAATCCCTAAAAACATCGGCTCATCTCTACAAATCTTTATTCAAAATATAGCTCAAAATGTCTTACAGAACAATACAGAAAAAATTCCCATAAAACTTTTCAACCCTTTATCATTCTATTACATCGCATATATAGATGCCAGGAGTCCTCTTGCTCGACTCATCTAAACCAAAAACAGTTATATCGGAGTGACACCTCATTCAGGTTGTTTTTCCACTATCACAACAAAACAAAAAACAGGTAGAAGTTGGCCTAACTGCTTTCTTACAATCCATCGGTATTCTTACTAAGAAACATTTACTTCAAGTAAAAATTAAAGATAGTAAAATAATAGTTCCAGCTGGCTATTTATATAGCCACCTCAAAGAATATTACAAATTATCAAAAATAGGAAAGTCTTGTAAGAAGTCTCTGATTTCAAGCAAACATCAACAACTATAAAAAGAAAAGTATCACTGTGGAAGACGGAGACAGTATAGCAATCTGCTATACTTTTCTACATTATCCCATTGGTCTGTAGGTGGGAGGTCATAGACCACCATTTCCCTTACCATCACTCATATCTCAATATGCTCTACATAGGAAAATGGGGAATCCTTTCGCCAATGGCGATCAACCTATTCAAGATTTCAAAGTCCTCTTTGACCAACTCCATCAGAGCCTTTCCTATAAGCAGCTGGTTCAGATGTTTGAACTTTGCATTATCCATTCTTATCGCCCACAGTAGGTTTTTATAAGCCTTAGGGGAGATTAGCTCCTGGTCATCTTTCCAGAATGAAGATAACCCCATTTCGACCAGCTTATCAAATAGTCCTTTGAACTCTGCCACTTTTCCCTTCATTTCTTCGACTTTGGCTTCCACACTCTCGATCTATGCAAATTTTTCCAGGACCCTTCGTGCCGCTGCAAGTGTTGCGATATGGTTCCTAATATTCAGCTTAATCTTTTCATCTCCAGATAGATCATTTAGGAAAGTGATGGCACTTAGTTCCATTTCTTTAGGCCTTTGGATTAGGGTCTCCTTTGCAACTTTACAACCTTCTAGAGCATCACTAATGGTTTTCTCTTTTATCCTTATAAACTCAAGGCAAGGTCTAAATTTCGCAGCTTCATTAATGATCCTGTCCCATACCAAGTGTTTACATCCTTGCAAAGCTTCCTTCCTGGTAACTTGATGAGTGAGCTTTTTATTCATCTCAATCAATTCCTTGTGCTTCTTTTAAAGGACCTTCAGATCTTCTTCCTTTTTACTACTCTCTTCTTCCAACCTGTGAGCTTTTTCTTTCATCTCCTTGATTTCCACGTCTTTCAGGCTAATGTGAGACACAGCCTGCACTAGACTATCGGTACCATTGCTTTCCCCAATTTGGTTCGAATTGGTAGGCCCCATGTCCAAATTGGACAAGTTAGTTTTCAAATCATCAAGCTACTTTTATAAGCTTATTCTCTCTTTTTTCCAGCTATATTCCTTCTCTGCAAACTTCAGCAATTCTGCTTTGCATTCACTTATTTCCTTACACAGGTCTTCTTTTTGTGTTTCAAAGTTTGTCTCTTCAGGAGGTTCGATTAGCCGGATATTTGGAACTTTTTCCTTCTTCTGTAGTTTAAGAATCAACTTGTCTTTATCCGTTAACATCTTGCTCATGCTTTTTCCTCCATCATCACTTATGACCAGGTCAGATTGTACCTTTTTGACCTGTTGTTGAAGTGCTTGGTTTTCACTTTTCTCTAGCTTCAATTGGTTTTCCAGTTTTTTCACAGTAAGCAGCAAGTTATCAGTTTTCAAGGCTGCTCTCACAAAATCATCATACACAAGGTCAATAAACTATTTGTGAAACTGGATTTAATCTGGTACTAGTATCTTTTGCCAATTGATCCTTGTCTCGATCACTCCATCCTTTGTCAATACAGCTAAGTTTAAGATGTTATTATTTATACTTATACTAGTCATCAAGGAAGTCTTAGACAAACCTCTGGAGATAGGCATTGAATCAAACAACCTCTGGGCCGAGGCTTGTTTTTTTTTATTGTATTGTCCACAGAGGTAAGCCTTGGACTGGAACTTATTACCGACATCTCCCTCTTGAACATCTTGAAACTTGTATTCTACAACCTGGATCTCAGGAGCTGAAGATTCCTCATCATCTACCCCTACACTATCCATTGGGACAGTCAATCCTTCTTTAGCTGCTGCAGCAATTAGCTCCTCTTTAGTTGAAGAAGCAATTGACTCGGTTTGAATAGTCACAACAACTAACTCATCATGTACTTCTAATTTAGGCCGCTTGTCTATATTACCTTCTTCAATATCCATATCCATGACTTCTTCTAAGTCTCTTTTTTGTCCCACCTCCATGGTGTCCGGCACTTGATCTAAATCCATTATTAAATCGGAGATCATGAGATCTACTCCCTGTATCTTCATTGCTTCCTCTGCCTAGGGTTCCCAACACAACAAATTTTGCCCCTTCAGCACCCCTTCTGGTTCTGTATGCTCAAAAGTGCCGAGGTTACATCTTTCCTTCTCTTGGAAATTATATGCAAGGGGTCATATTTGATGGCCACATCTTTTTTGAACCGAAGTGACTTCAATAACTCTTCCACCTTTGAAAAAGCTTGTTTATTCTTCCCAATGAAAGGCCCTACCTTCCAAGGACATTTCACAACTGTTCTCTTCTTATGTTTCAGGAATTGCATCTCTTCCAGGGTCAATTTCTGTCTGATAAATTCAAGAGCAAAGATCTGTAATGTTAGAAAAGCGGGGTAGAACATAAGGCTCCTGCACAAAACCATACAATCTAATAACTGTAGCTTCTTTTAACAAAAACTAGTCACCGACTGCCAATCCATCCTTCAATTGCATCATTTTTTTCATTTCAGGTAGCACTCTAGGCAATTCTTCCCCAAAAATGATTTTATAAATAGGGGCAAAACATAGTTCAAATAATTGAAAAAATTGTCTACCAGAACATCGGTCTCAAGCAGTGAGGAGAAATGTGGGCTTTTGGCGCTGCTGTACATAACAATTTTCATCAACTGCATCTGATATCTAAAAAACCTAGTACTCAGGAAATTGCTTAACTGTACATGTATCTTTTCCACCAAAAATTCATCAAACTTCAGGGGTGGGATAAGCTCGCTTTCAGACCTGACTAAACTAATGCTAATCCTAAAGAGTAAACCTAATTGGACTTCAGTCACCCACAAATCAATATCCGACCCTAGAAACTAAGCTAACAAAGAAAGAACCAATTGGGAATTGTCATAAAAAAGGTTGACATTTAGGGCGTAGGGTTCCTCGGAGATTTTGGAGTCGAGTTTTAGGCATGTGGCTAAGAAGGCTTGATGGCTTTCGAGGCTAATTTGGCAGTATAAGGAAACCACCGACTCTTCAGAAAAATTCTTCGACTCTTGGTATTGAGACTCTGGAATGAAAAAGGAATCCCTAACGGCTGATGCATCTATATTACAGATGACTTTGGACCTACGGGCATCCATAATTACCCTTTGACGTTCTGAGTAATTAGAAGAACACCACATTACAAACTCAAGAAAAGAGAACACCTGGTCAAGGCAAAAGAAAATGAATGATGACTTAAAGACTCCATAGATGTCCAGTCCTTGTTCATGCAAGGTTTCCAGTCTCTTCTTAATTTTTGGAACTGGGAGCCGAATGCATGTGTCAAATACATCTGCGTCTTTGTCTTCCAGGGCTATATTAACCCTAGAACTAGTAGAAGCTTCTTCTTCCATCATCTTATGACTGTAAGAGACTTAGATTTTGTTGATGTATATGTAACTTCGGAATGTATTTCACATATATGTATATTGTATTCCTATAGAGATGTTATTATTCCTCTATACGGAAGTGTTTGTATTCCTATAGAGATGTTATTATTCCTCTATATGGAAGTGTCGTCATTTATATTGTAAGTGTCGTAACTTATACTTGATGGGTTATTAGACCACGTTGTTGGGGTCGGCCCTGTATAAGTCATGTGGGTCAAAGGGTTATTAGACCACCCTAGTGGGGGTCGATCGAGTCAGCATTATGTTAAGTGGTTAAGTTGAGGCCGAACTAGTTGAGTAAAGGTCAAGTCAAGTTAGTGTAGAAATAGAGAGTGTGTCTCTCTCATTTTACACATTCTATTCTCTCACTCACACTTGGGAGAGTGGCACACTTGTGGAGGAAGAGGCTATGGTACTAGGAGAAGACTATCTCTTGTATTCTAGTTGTATCATTGCTCTATCTATCTCTGAGGAAGTTATTGGGGTTTTTCACCTTTATGGTTTTCCCCAAGTAAACTCTGTGTCTCTTGTGTGCTTGCATTATTGTGTCCATGATTGATATGATATAGATTTTCCGTACATGTTGTTCTCTCAGTTAAGATCCTAGATCAGATTGAAGTAAATTCTGAAAATTTAACATGGTATCAGAGCTAGCCTGAAAGAAGGCATGATATGGCATGTATGACACTTGTTGCACTTACGATGCTAGGGCTTGATATAGAAAAAACCAGTCATCATAGTACTTTCGCTATAAATCCATTTTGGAAAAAATTTCGGATCTAAAACTTTTAGATGTCGAAGAATCAGGTACATATTTCTGTCAAAACATAATTATTTTTGTCAACCTTCATTCATGGCTTCCGGAATTTAGGGCTTTGGAGAAAGTTGGAATTTTTGTAATCGAAGACCACAGCTGGATGCTACTCATCAAAATCAAAATTTAGAGACGAAGATCATGTTTTTTGGTTGGGCAGAAGGTCGGGCTTGATCAAACCCCAGTATGGGACTTTGATCGGAAAGATGGAAAATTAGGGCTTCTGCAAAATTTGGAATTTTGGAAATCTGTGACCACGGATGGAAGCTCCTAAGAAAAATCAAATCTTAGAGCTTTGAATCAAATATTTTGGTTGGGTGAATCTCCAGGAAACTCAAACCCTAATTCAAGGTCCTCCCTAGTGAATCCAGAAATCTAAAAGGAAATTTCAAGGGGTGAAACTTTGCAGTTTTCAAATTCTGAATATACCAACCTAATCAACTCATCAAGGCGCATATTTCTATCCTTTCGGAAGTTTGAAATTCAAAGTTTCATTTTTTTGGGTTTCTTTGACAAACCCTAATCTAGCTCCAGGTCCAGTTCTTGCAAATCAAGTGGATTGGGTTAATCCTAGAAGAAGATGGATTGGTCACCTACATAAGTGAAGAAGTTCCTGTCTCAGAGGGAGATGAGGCTAAGCACTTCCATAAGAAGATTACAAGCAATCTTGATAGGTATGGCTTACAGGTATGTTTCATGGTTAAGCTTATCATATGTTTGTCTTCATATCATTACAGTACAATGTTGATTAATTACTAGACTTGTCGTATCACCTTAATAGAAGATATTCATTGATTAAGGTTTTGACACTTATGAATGTACTAATGCATTGTGATGTTGTATGAGGTTTATGTTGTTCGCTAACATAAAAGGTACACCAAGAAAGACAAATCATGTTCTACTTCAAGAACATATGATCATGGTGACATGAAAACAAAGATTCATCCATTATCATGGATCACATAGAAGATCTACTTTCGAGGTATGTATAACTTGGTCCTACAATGGTTAACCTATGAGACATGCAGGTTACTAGCACAAGTCACTGAAGAGAACCAAAAGACATTATGCGGGTATGTTAGACATAACTAGCTAGCATGCTAATCCAGGTATGTTTTTCCTATATCAAGCTAGAATCCTACCTTGTGTTAGGATCTTATACTATTGTGTTGTTGATTATGATTATTCATGAAGTCATAGGTTTGAATAGTCATGGTTGTATGCATACTATGTTTCTTACCATAATTGATGATATGACTAACCAGAAGAATGATGAAGGTATAGGTTTGAGTAATCACGAGTTTATGCATTGATTATTTAACTAATTAGAAGAGTCCTATGATCAAATAAGAATATGCATGAGTAAAAGAAGACTTCCCTGAAACCTTGAATACTAATTTTTATTATTTGTGAATGATCATGACTATACATGTTTAAGATTATTGTGTTTTGATAGTATTAAGATTATACTAATAAATGTGTGATTATGTATGAGACCTCAAGGATAAAACAATGATGATACTAATAAGCATGCATAGTGATTAAGGATGAATGTAAGTTCAAGGACAGGTAATCCAGGAAGCACAGATCAAGAGGGAGCACACTCTAGTTGTTCCTGCAAGAAAGCAAAGGAGCACACTTTAGTAGTTTCTGCAAGGATGCAGATATTCAGAGGGAGTTGACCACTTCTCACAATCCACATTAAAATGGAGTTGCAAAGATTCAGAGGGAGTCCACCCAACGACCAAACAAAGATAAGTATTTGAATTGTCATTTCTTACATAATGTTATTCAATGATGTATATGCTTATGTTCCTAGAATTAGGTTGTGTATTATGCATATTAGAATAGTTTCATTCATGAATAGTATACTACTAATATACATGGGTAAGTGGCATATGGAACTATACAACATTCCATTGCTACTTATCTATAATGAAACCTCTTTGCTGACATGTTAGGGGTTGTGCACACTCTTAACAATGTTCTGGTAGAGATTGGAAGGCATCTAGAAAGTTACGAAATATGGATAAATGTTGTATTGAAGAATTGGCTAAGATAATTGCATGACTATATGACATATTTCTTTATGTGTAAGAATTTGTTCTGAAAACTATGAGATGTTTTCTAATCATGAAATTTAACTTGTTGTGTAGGAAAGATCGTATACCATCACCTACAAAAGAACGACCACAACATTTGTTCAGCAACAAAGTTATCTATTGAAAATATTGAAGATATTGAAGTTCCCAGGATCTAGGAAGAATGCCATGATCGAGGAGTACTAGTTGATCATGATGATATTTGGAATGCATTCCCAAGACCTGAAGGGGAGTCTCTAGTGACTTCCAAGAGAAGCTACAATATCAAGCATGCTGCAGGTGGTAGCATAGAGACTTTTGCTCTTGTATCCAGATACACTTCCATTAGATCAGTACTTGCTCTAGCTGCAGTGATGATAGGGAAGATACACCATATGGATTTCAAGACAGCTTTCTTGAATGGTGTAGTTGAAGAAGAAGTGTACGTGGAGCAGCCACTTGGTTCTGAGACACATGACAAGGAGTCATATATGTGGAGAACTTGGTATGGTAGGATAGACAGCTTTCTATCTAGTTTGGGATTTACCAAGTGTAAAGTGGATTCCAACCTCTACTACAAGGTCCAGGAAGGAAATCTAGTGATACTACCTTTGTATGTGGATGACTTGTTTATTACAGGTGAAGATAGATTGATTGCTGACACGCAGCAGAAGCTTGCTGCCAAGTTCGAGATGAAGAACTTGGGGATAATGCACTATTTGTTTTTGGCATGGAGGTGTGACAGAGTGCAGATGGAATCTCCCTTGGACAAGGGAAGTATGCAATAGAAATCCTGAAGAGGTTCGGGATGTTGGACTACAAGGATATGGCCACACCTATGGCATCGAACCTGAAGCTTCTGTGTGATGCTTCATCTGATCCGGTTGATTTCATGATGTATTGTCAGATGATTGGGTCCTCTATGTACCTAACGAACACGAGACCAGATATTTTCCTTGTGGTGAACACATTGAGCCAGTTCCTGTCGAATCTGATAGATGTTCACCTGGTTGCTGTAAAGCATGTTCTGAGGTACGTGAAGGGTACAGTGCAAAAAAAAATTTAAGGGCAAAATTTCGCCAATTGGCTATTTTTGGGGCATTTTTTCAAAAAATAAATTCACTTTTTGGTCATTTTTAGTCTCTAATATCGCCTATATTTACATTAAATGTGTTTTTTTATCATAATATTCGCCAAAATTCACTAGTTTCAGGAGTAAATTGTAGGTTTCATATTTAATATTCGCCTACCAACCTATATATATGCTTTTTTCAATCCAAATAATTGCCTAGAATACTATACTTAAGTATACTTTTATAATCCTTAAAAAATACCCTGGTACAGTGGATTATGGGCTCTAGTATGAAGCGAATCAAAAGTTTAACTTGTAGGGTTATGTTGATTCAGATTGGGCTGGAAGTGCTGCAGATAGGAAGAGCACATCTAGATGCTGCTTTAGTATGGGATCAGGTGTGATCTCTTGGTTTAGCAGGAAGTAGTCCTGCGTAGCACTGAGTACAGCTGAGGCAGAGTATGTTGCAGCTTGTTCAGCTAGTTGTGAGGCAGTATGGCTATGGAAGCTACTGTTTGAGTTATTTGATCTCCCATTGGATGCTACTGGTATCTTTTGTGATAACCAAAGTTGTGTGAAGCTGTCCGAGAACCCAGTGTTTCATGACAGGTTGAACACATAGAGATCAAATATCACTATATCAGGGATATGGTGCAGAGAGGAGCTGTGAAGCTCCTATACATTGCGACGGATGAGCAGATTGTAGATGTGCTGACGAAACCAATAGCCAGAGTGAAGTTCAAGTACTTCAGAGAGAGGCTTGGTGTTCTTCAGATTGATGACACTTTGAGGAAGAAGTGATGGACACATTTGCAGAGGCCATTCCAAGCATGTTGGAAGGAGGATCCTTCACATGGCTGTGGATATAAGCACTGGATGATGAGCATCAGGACGATGCTGCAGTTACCTCTCTGTATATGCATCAGGATGATGCTGGATATGATCAGTTGGATCATTTATATGTATATGTATGTATGCATCATGTTGGATGCTGGATATGATCAGTTGGATCATTTATGTATGTACGCATCATGTTAGATGTTGGATATGATCGGTTGGATCATTTGTATGTATTTTGTATATGCATCATGTTGGATGCTTGGACCATGTATCTATATATGTATCAGGTGGATACATTGTATGATCAGGTAGATCATGTATGTTGATATGTATCATGTATGATCAGGTAGATCATGTATCTGTATATGTATCAGGTGGATACATTGTATGATCAGGTAGATCATGTATGTTGATATGTATCATGTATGATCAAGTGGTTCATGTATTTTTATTTGTATCAGGTGGATACATTGTATGATCAGGTGGATCATGTATTATGGTATGTATCAAGTAGATAATTGGTATGCATCAGGTAGATGCATGATATGATCAGGATGATTGTGGATGACGAGCTTCAGGATGTTGCTCCAGATGACTTGCAGTAGGATGTTGCAGTGATGATGATCAGGATGATCATGTATACATCAGGATGATGTATGGTGAGTATCAAGTTGATACTCTATGGCCGTGGATTAGGTTGTGTAGATGAGCATATAATTTGGCCCTGGGAGATTTACAGATAGTCTTTCGAGGTTTTTCCTATGGCATGTAATCTGGCCCTAGGATATCTGGCAAATGCTCTTTCGAGGTTTTGCTTTGGGAGGACATATAATTTGTCCCTGGGAGATCTATAGATAGTCTTTCGAGTTTTTTCCTATGGCATATAATCTGGCCCTGGGATATCTGGCAGATGCTCTTTCAAGGTTTTGTCCTATGGCATATAATATGTCCCTAGGAGATCTGATAGGTTGGGTTGTGTGCCCGTAATAAGTCTTGGGATGCTCTTGTGAGGTTTTTCCATGACCACATATAATTTGTCCCTGGGAGATCCTATAGGTAGAGCTATGTGCTCATAACATCCTGGGATGCTATTGCGAGGTTTTGTGGTGACCACATATAATCTGTAGCTGTGTGCTCATAACAACCTAGGATGCTCTTGCGAGGTTTTGTGGTGAGGTAACATATAATATGGCCCTGGGAGATCCTATAGGTAGAGCCGTGTGCTCGTAGCAGCCTGGGATGCTCTTTCAAGGTTTTGGGATGCATGTAATAAGTCCTGAGGTTTCCATAGTATGGCCAGTGATGACGAAGACCTGCAGGTGGTGGGCCTACATCCAGTATGAAAAAGGACTGGCTCTGTAGAACTTCCTAGGACAAGTAGATTTAGAGATTGATTGAGATAGTAGCAGCAGTGATGATTATGATGACTCAATGACGATTATCTAGTGATGATGATCCAGAGAAGAAGACTTGTGCTAGAAGACCTGTGTCGAGAAATACCTTCCTAGTTAAGAGGGAGTGTTGATGTATATGTAACTTCGGAATGTATTTCACATATATGTATATTGTATTCCAATAGAGATGTTATTATTCCTCTATATGGAAGTGTCGTCATTTATATTGGAACTGTCACAACTTATACTTAATGGGTTATTATACCACCTTGTTGGGGTCGGCCCTGTATAAGTCATGTGGGTCAAAGGGTTATTAGACCACCCTAGTGGGGGTCCGCCCAATCAGCATTATGTTAAGTGGTTAAGTTGAGGCCGACCTAGTTGAGTAAAGGTCAAGTCAAGTTAGTGTATAAATAGAGAGTGTGTCTCTCTCATTTTACACATTCTATTCTCTCACTCACACTTGGGAGAGTGGCGCACTTGTGGAGGAGGAGGCTCTGCTGCTAGGAGAAGACTATCTCTTGTATTTTGGTTGTATCATTGCTCTATCTATCTCTGAGGAAGTTATTGGGGTTTTTCACCTTTATGGTTTTCTCCAAGTAAACTCTGTGTCTCTTGTGTGCTTGCATTATTGTGTCCATGATTGATATGCTGTAGATTTGCTGTACATGTTGTTCTCTCAGTTAAGATCCTATATCAGATTGAAGTAAATTCTGAAAATTTAACAGATTTTTCAGAGAATGGCAGTTACAGACCCTACCTATCGATTTGGAAGCCATGCACGCACTCTGTCAAAGGTTCTGTCACCTTTGTCATCTTCCACACATCGAGAGGCTCCCTGACTTCGACAGGTTTTTGGAAAAAAATGTCAACCTTCACTGGCACTTCTTATATATATAACCGTATTTCCATAACTCCTGGTATCTTTTGGCCTACCATCCTTTGATCTCAGCCATCTAAACTCTCATGTGTTTACTTTCTGTTGTTAGATTTGAATACCCCTTTACCTGCTGATTTGACAACCTACCCATCTCCACAGTTGGATCCTCACCACTAATCCTTATCTGGGTCATTAATCTCATTTGCATGCATCTACAGGGTAGCATCGCATGCACCCTAAAAGCTTCTCCTATATCACCCTTTCTCTATGCAACAAGCTGTGGAGCTGACACCTGTCTGGAGGGACCCGGTCCATCGCATCTACCCTGCCGCTATTCATTGTGCTACTTCTTGATGCAACGATGTATGAGGACCATCCATTTCTTCTCAGACATGTATCTATGGTGAGTCCGCATACTCGACTTAGACTTTACATTTTTCGTATGCTGGTGGGGTCTCCCCTTTTATACCCTGTGCATTTCAGACTACCCCTAGCCATTGATCTAGCTCTTCTTTCCACCCGAACCGTAGATCTGTCGGAGAATAAGGCCCTTTTTTCTATAAATAGACCCGAACCCTTGGATCTCAAAAATATCATCTCCACCGTAGATCCTCGTATATGTCCCCACCATCGCATGAACCTAACCGAGCATCATTCACTACTCTTTCCTCTTTACAATGCGCTCCTAAGCCAACACCTGTCTGATGGGCTCCGACCCATCGCGTACTTATATTCCCTTTCTTCCTCGCGACTTGGCCATGCGACGGTCTTTGTAAAACCGTAGATCTTGCTTCGGCCCTTGATCAATGGTGCCGATCTGTGCGACATTTAATCTTTCATAAATTTTCCCAAGGACTATAGGTTTTAGGGTATTTCTCCATTTATCTTAAGTCATTCGTTTCTCCTATTAATACTTATCCCTTGACATTAGCCCTTTATTACATCTGACCCCTTCTAGACCATTATGTCTCCTTCCTTATCACCTGGCCATTGTCGATGGAGATCACTTCAAGTTTTTTTCTCAGTTAGTTGTCTGACCTTCCATCTTTCATGTATAGGTCTTTATGCTGTAAAAGAGAAAAACATATATAGGTGCTAACAAAGTGTATAAGTGAGTAAGTGAATGATCAAATAGAGTGCCTCCCGCACTCTATTTATACATGAAATGACTTTCCTAATAAACTAGCAGGGATGACTTGTCTAATATAGTCTAATAACCCATGGTTAACTTAACTTAGGGCCGACCCCACACTTTGTGGTCTAATAACTCATCACATGCAAGTTGCGACACTTGCGACACTTGTCAATACAAATGATGACACTTCCATATAGAGTAATAATACCATCTCTATAGGAGTACAATATACATATGTGAAATACATTTCAAAGTTACAAATACATCAACACTCCCTCTTAACTAGGAAGGTATTTCTCAACACATATCTACTAGCACAAGTCATAGGAAGGTATTTCTCAACACTGCTGTTTCTATCTCAATCAATCTCTAATCTACTCGTCATAGGAAGTTCCACAGAGCTAGATCTTTTTCATGTTGGATGTAGGACTAGCCTCCATGTAGGTCTTCATCATCTCTGTGAGCAAGCCATCAAGTAGGTACACCATGGGACTGATTACACTACCTCTGCAAAACCTGCAAGATCTCTCAGGACTAATCATATGCCACCGCAAAACCTACAAGAGCATCTCAGGACTGATTATATGCCTCTGCAAAACCTGTATACCCTACTGTCACATCATCCTCTTCAAATCACCTCATAGTCCACAGAGCACAACCCAGATGCACATCACACAACACTTACACTCATTGACATGGGAAGACACACTTCAACCATCCGTGAAAGGCTCAACACTTATATCAATGACCATGGAAAGACAAACTTCAACCATGTTGGAATGGCTCTAGCCCTTACATCAACGACCATGGAAAGACAAAATTCAACCATGTCGGAATGGCTCTAGCCCTTACATCAACGACCATGGCAAGACAAACTGCAACCATGTTAGAATGGCTTCAGCCCTTACATCAACGACCATGGAAAGAAAAAATTCAACCATGTCAAAATGGATCCTGCCCTTACATAAACAACCATGGAAAGACAAAATTCAACCATGTCGGAATGGCTCATGTGCATCTGTGTCTCCGGACTCATCACTTCCCCTTGGAAGTACACCAAGCCTCTCTCTGAAGTACTCAAACTTCACTCTGGCCAATGGCTTGGTCAACACATCGACTATCTTCTCATCCATCACAACATACAGGAGCTTCACTGCTCCTCTCTGCACCATATCCTTGATATAGTGATACTTGATCTCAATGTGATTCGACTTATCATGGAACGCTCGATTCTCAGACAACTTCACACAACTCTAGTTATCGCAATATATACAAGTAGCACTCAACCGAATATCAAACAAATCAGACAGTAGCTTCCTAAGCCATACTTCCTCACAACCAGCTGAACAAGCTATGACATACTCTGCTTCGGCTATACTCAGTGCCACACAGGACTGCTCTTGCTAAACCAAGAGATCATACCAAATCCCATACTGAAGCACCACCGCGAACTGCTCTTTCGATCAATGGAACTGCCCGCCCAATCCAAATCAACATAACTCTCCAAGTTAAACTTTTGATTCACCTCATACTTGAGCCCATAGTCAACTGTACCCTTCAGGTACCTCAGAATATGCTTTGCAGCTATCAGGTGAACATGTATTAGATCTGTCAAATACTGGCTCAAGGTGTTGACCACAAAGTAGATATCTAGTCTCGTATTCATTAGGTACATCAAGGACCCAATCATTTGACGATACATCGTGGAATTGATCGGCTCAGATGAAGCATCACATAGAAGCTTCCAGTTCGATTCCATAGGTGTGGCCATGGCCTTGCAGTCCATCATCCTGATCCTCTTCAGGATCTCTACTGCATAATTCCCTTGTACAAGGAAGATTCCATCCACACTCTGCCACACCTCCATGCCTAGAAAGTAGTGCATCATACCCAATTCCTTCATCTCAAACTTGACAACAAGCTTCCTCTTCATATCGGAAATCAATCTATCCTCACCTGTAACAAACAGGTCATCCACATACACTAGTAATATCATTGGATTTCCTTCCTCAACCTTGTATTAAAGGTTGGAATCCGCTTTACTCTTGGTAAAGCCGAAACTGGATAGGAATCTATCTATCCTGCCCTACCAGGTCCTGTGTGCTTGTTTCAGACCATAGGGCTTTCTTCAGTTTGCACACATGAGTCCCCCTGTCATGTGTCTCAAACCCGAGTGGCTACTCCACATACACTTCCTCTTCAGCTACACCGTTCAAGAAGGCAGTCTTGACATCAATCTAGTGCACCTTCCACTTCATCACTGTATCCATAGAAAGTACTGATCTAATGGAAGTGTATCTGGATACAGGAGAAAAAGTCTCTTCATAATCAATCCCTTCTTTCTAGGAGAAGCCACGAGCTACAAACCTAGCTTTGTATTTCTCTATCCTTCCATCTGCAGCATGCTTGATCTTATAGATCCATTTGGAAGTCACAAAAGACTTCCCTTCAGGTCTTGGGACCACATCCCAAACATCATTATTCATGATCGATTGGTGTTCCTTGATCATAGCATTCTTCCATTACTGCATCCCAAATCCTAGGAAGTTCAGATTCTTCAATATCTTCAATAGATAGTTTTCTTTGAATTTCATTGTTGAAACAAATGTTGTATTCCTTCTTTTGTAGGTGATTGTACATGATCTTTCCTACAAGTCAAATTCAACTGCATGATTAGAAACTTCTCATAGTTTACAGAACAAAATATTACACATAAGAATCTATGTCATACAGTCATGCAATTATCTTAGCCAATGCTTCAATACAATATTTATCCATATCCCATATTCACACGGTAACTTTCTAGATGCCTTCCATCTCTACCAGAACATTTGTTAAGAGTGTGCACAACTCTCAACATGTTAGCAAAGAGGTTTCATTCTAGATAAGTAGCAATGGAATGTTGTACAGTACCATATGCCACTTACCCATTACTTGCATATTAGTAGTATCTTGTTCATTAATGCAAATTTTCTAATATGCATAATACATATCCTAAATCCAAGAACATAAGTATGTACATGACTAGACAACATCATTTAAGTAATCATATATACAAGAAATAACAATTCAAATACTTATCTTTGTTTGGTTGTAGGGTGAACTCCCTCTCAATCTTTGCTTCCTTGCAAGAACTACTGGAGTGTGCTCTGTCTTGCTCTTTGCTTCCTTGCAGGAACTTTTGGAGTGTGCTCCCTCTTGATCTTTGCTTCCTTGATTACCTGTCCTTGAGCTTATACCCATCCTGGACCACTATGCATGCTTAAGTGTGCACTAGTGTCATCCTCAAGATCTCATACATAATCATACATGCATTAGTATAATCTCAATACTATAAAAACATAATGTTTCTAAATAATGTTAAATATGTATGATCATGATCATTTCATACATCGGAAATAAGCATTAGTATTCAAGGTTTCAGGGAAGACTTCTTTTACTCATGCATATTCTTATTTGACCATAGGACTCTTCTGGTTAGTCATATCATCAATCAAGGTAAGAGACATAATATTCATAAACCCTTGATTCTAACTTCATGAGTAATCATTATCAATCATACAAATGTATAAGATCCTAACATAAGGTAGGATTCTAAATTGATATAGGAAAAGCATACATGGTTATCATATTTGCTAGTTATGTCTAGCAATTTTTTCTTGTTCTCTTCAATGACCTGCATAACTCATAAGTTATTTGTTGTAGAACCAAAAATATACATACCTCGTAAGCAGATCTTCTATGTGGCCAAAGACTATGGATGAGTCTTTGTCTTCATGTCATCATGGTCATAGAACTTGATTTGTCTTTTCTTGATGTACCTGTATCTTGTTAGCACACAACATCATCCTCATACAACACCACAAGTGAATTAGTACAATCATAAGTGTCATAAACCTAATCAATGAATGTATTCTATATTTCACATGTATTCATTATAAAACAATCATAATTGTACTAACCTCAATGAACTTAACAAATTTCAAAACATACCTATAAGTCATACCTGTCAGATTGTTGTTTGTTGTTGTTCTTTTGTTCTTAGGACAATCTGAGGAAAAGTCTCCCTTCTCATTACATGTGAAGCATCTCAGATCTTTCTTATCTCTATGATGATGGTGGTGTGAAGATCTCTTGTTATGAGATGGTTCTCTCTTACTCTTCTTGGTATGTGCTGTGGGAGATTGAGCTTCATTCCCCATCTTTTCTTCTCAGGCCACAAGCCTAGCTTCTTTTTTAGAACATTCCTCCCACATTCTATCAAAGGAGATCAATTTCCTTCTTGCACAGATTCCTTGGATGAAGGAGTCCCATGACCTAGGTAGGCCATTCAATGTGGTCATTACAATTTCACCATTCTCCACTACTTCATCTGGAGCTTCAAGTTGTTCCTTGATTTGAGAGACCTTAGAAAAGTAGGATTGAATGGTCTCTCCATTTTGGAGCTTTACCCCTTTCAACTAGTTCTGTAGAGTCACCTTCTGATTTATGTTCTTTCCTTCAAACAACTAGGTCAATGAGTCAAACATGTCCTTAGGTGTCTTTAGAGAAGACACATGGGGTATGAGATGGTCCTTTATAGAATCAGTAATGATTCTCTTAGCCTTAACCAATTTCTTCTTGTGTAAGGCCTTAGCCTCTTCTTCCTCCGGGATTGGAACCTCTTCACTTATGTAAGTGTCCAACTCATTCTCTTCTAGGATTGACCCAATCCTATACTTCCATGGTTGGAAGTTATCAGCTCCTCCAAGCTTATCCTCAAGCTTGGTGTGGTGATACATCTTTAAAGAGTAGTTCAAATGGAAATAGAAAAGATTTAGGTCTTACCCCTTGATTTGCTGAAAACTGGATTTGGAGCTAGATTAGGGTTTGTCATTGTCACAGAAACCCTAAAAATTCAAACTTTGAATTTCAGACTTCTAAAAGGATAGAAAGATGCACATTGCTGAGCTAATCAAGATGGTATACTAAGAATTTGAAAACTACAACGTTTTACCCCTCAAAATTGCTTTTGAAACTTCTAGATTCACTTGGTAGGACCCTGAATTAGGGTTTCACTTTCCCAGAGCTTCACCCAACCAAAAAATTCGATCCAAAGCTCTAAACTTTGATTTTTCCAAGGAGCTTCTAGCTGTGGTCTCAGATTTCAAAAATTCCAACTTTTGCAGAAACCCTAATTTCTGGATTCACTAGATAGGACCCCCAAACTAGGGTTTGATTTTCCTAGAGTTTTACCCAGCTAAAAAGTTCAATCCAAAGCTCTAAACTTTGATTTTTCTGAAGAGCTTCTAGCCATGGTCTCGAAATTCAAAAATTCCAATCTTTGCAGAAACCCTAATTTTTAGGTCAAAAATTTAAAGTGCTCAGAATTGAATTATGTCTCGACAGTAAGATGTGCCTTGCTGAGGAGAGTCAATCTAGCCTCCTGCCTTTCAAGATCTATGGAGAGAAACCCAAAAAACAAGAAGCCATAGCTTCCACAACTACAAAGTGTCTTCTTCTCAGGTTAGCTCTGATACCATGTTAGATTTTAAGCATTGATTCAATATGATCTAAGATCTTCTCTGAGAGGATAACATGTACAACATATCAATCACAAGAAGCAATCACAAGAAACAATAGGCACATATAGTTTCCTTGGGTAAAACCAATAAGGTGAAAAACCCCAATAACTTCCTCAAAGATAAAAAGAGTAATGATACAACCCAAGTACAAGAGATAGTCCTCCTAGTAGCTTCTCCTCCTTCCTCACTTGTGCGCCACTCTCCAATGAGTGTATAAGTGAATAAGTGAATGATCAAATAGAGTGCCTCCCACACTCTATTTATACATGACTTGACTTGTGTAATAAATTAACAGGGCCAACTTGTCTAAGACAGTCTAATAACCCATGGTTAACTTAACTCAGGGCCGCCCCCCACACTTGGTGGTCTAATAACCCATCACATGCAAGTTGCGACACTTGCGACACTTGTCAATACAAATGATGACACTTCCATATAGAGGAATAATACCATCTTTATAGGAGTACAATATACATATGTGAAATACATTCCTAAGTTACAAATACATTAACACCACCTACCCCTAAACCCGACTTCTCTCTCTCTCCCCCTATTACCTAATACCCCCCTACTCTCTCTATATACACACACACAAACTCATCTTCCTCCTCCCACCTCTAAAAAAAAAAACCCTCTTCCCTCTCTCTATCTAGCACCTCACTGACCAACCCTTGCTAACCCCCCTCTCTCACTCTCTCTCCCCACTACTTATCCATCTACCCATTATCCTCACCAATTTTGCCTCTCAAAACAACTTAAAAACCACCCTCTCTCCCCCTCTCTTTGTCTACCATAAGCCCCCCTAAAACTAATCATCTCACCTCTCCCTCCCTCCCCCCTCTCTCCTAACCACCCACTCCTACAAAATACAGCCCTTCCCTCTAACTAACCTACTCATCCCTAAACCACTAAAACTCCTAATCCTTAACTCTTTCTCTTCCTCGACACCCCCACCCCTACCCCTAATCATTAATATCTCATATCCCTCTCTATTTCGCCCTCTTCCTCTCTCTCTCTCTCAACCCCCTACACCTCCACCTACCCATAACCCACAAATCTCTCTCTCTCCCCTACTCCCTAAACCCTCCCAATCTCTCTAGCTCAAAATCACCCCGCTACTCCCACCCCTACAACTAATCCCCCCCACTCCATCTACCACTCTCTCTCTCTATATCTCTCCCCTCCTTTCCCTAACACTTATTAACACCCTCTACCTACCCCCAACCCCCATCACCCTCTTCGACTGCTCAAATATATACCGCTTCTCTCTAAATTCCATACTCCTCCCCAAAACTTCTCAATCTTTATATTTTTCTCTCCCCCAACCCCCTCATCTCCCTACTCATAATAACCCATCACGCACAACCCACTACTCATCCACCTACCCTTAACACCCACTTCTCTCTCTCTCCCCTACTACACCTACTCCTAACACGCACCTCTTGTTAACACCCAAAAAGTGCCCACTACCTCATATACGCCATTACATGACTCATTTGTCCATATTTCCTACCATATTTGCCTCCAAAACTTTAAAAACCCATTAAAAAGCCTCCTAAAGGCCAAAAAAACCATTAAAAAAGCCTCCAAAAGGCCAAAAAAACCCCTTTTTCCCCCAAAATAATCCAAAATTCCTCCAAAATAGCAAAAACCCTCTAAAAAGGGAATAAAAAATACAAAAAAGAGAGAAAAAGGAAGCAAAAACCCTATACAACTAACCTAAACTATATGGTTCCCAAAACCATGGACCAGCACTCTACCACTAAAAACCTATAAATAGGTGATGGAGGCCCCTCATTTCATATCCACAGTCAAATACACCCTTACTCTGCCAAAATCACTCCTGAAACACTAGCTCACCCTTGACCTACTTTCACATTTGAGAGCCCCTTTGGCCCATTTCCAGATGCCTTTGGAGAAAGAGAAAGGAACAAAACTGGAGCTTGGAAGCAACCCTCTTGGACTGCTGCAAAGGCTTCACCAACCTTCACATTGGAGGTATAATCAATACAAAAACCATTTTTATTCTCTTGTCTTTTCTGTTTATGCACATGCTTAGAGTAGTTTAATGTTTTTATTGTACTGTCTTTTATTTACTGTATTTTCTGAATTGCTACTAAGGAGTCCCTTCTCCTTAGTAGGTGCTCATTTGCACAAGCTGAGGTGAAAACTCTACCCACAAATTTGGCGACTCCCCTTCTGTTCCTTTGAATTTCTGGTTATAGTTTTAAACATTTTTAATTTTTTACAATAGTTTTCTGTTCTTTCCTTTCAGTTGTCCCTTTCGGCTGCCGTAAACCGCGTTTTTTGCCCCCCGTAGTTGCGTTTCGACTGCGTCTTTCAGGCATTTACTTGCGATTCGACCATGACTCTCAGACTATTTTCGGCGATCTACCGGCGGTTTCCAGTCTGTTACCTGTGATCTGACCGCGGCTATCAGCCTGTTTCGTGCGGTCCGACCGTGTCTGTTAACCCATTTTCCCCGCGGGCCATTTGCAGCTTGTAGCCATTTTTCTGCAACCCGCTTGCATCTTTCGGCCTTTTTCCCGCGTCCCTCTTGCCGCTTTCAACCATTTTTCTGCAACCCATTTGCGTCTTTCAGCCTTTTTCCAACATCCCGCCTGCGGCTTTCAGCCATTTTCCTGCAACTTGCCTGCGACTTTCGACCCTTTTCCTGTGGTCCACCTGTGTCTTTTGGCCAAAATCCCACAACCCGTCAGCGACTATTGAGCTATTTCTTACGGTGCGACCGCTCAGATTTGCCACAGACCCGCGGTCTGTTTTCTGCACTTTTTTCACTGTTTTGAACCCAACACTTTGCTGCAATATTTTCTGCACCTGCATAGCCATCTGTCTTATCTGTAGCCATACTTCCCTACAGCCATTTTTCTGTAGTATTATTTATGTTCCATTTACAAAATATTTTTTAAATTTCAGCATTTTAAATGAAAAGAGAAAATTTTGCATTTCAAAGTTAAATTTTTGCATTGATATTTTTTAGAAAGTTGCCCACCCCGTGGCAGTTTTACTTGGGTTCATCATCTCACACGCACACACTCTGTCACCTAATTCAAGTGAGCCCTAAAATACTACTTAACACAACCAACATTCTAACCCCACTTGGGGAACGCATAAGAATTTTTGTAGTTAGGTAGGATCGAGGAGATAGGCATCGAAATAACACCCCTCGGACATAGCTGTTGTCCATTAGGGGGCCAAAATTCTCTAGTATTTTTTGACACGGTTTAAAACCAATTTATCGGGAAGTCCTCTCCCCTGGGAGAGTTGAAGTCGCTAGACTGGTTCTAGAAGCCTGAGTGGAATACCGCAATCCATTCAGTAATCGAAGGATACCGTTCACAGTTCTCGGTGTATCACTCGTATGGGGATACAGCGGCGATAGAACCAAACGGCAGATTCACCCAACTAAACGTGTCATGAACGGGGTATCTTAGTTGCTTTTCTTCTAGGATTGACTACTTAGTGTCCCTCTTGGTAGGGGGATATCTTTAGCCACTTGGCTCTACAATCCATATTGTATGACTTGGATTTCATCACCTTGCGGAGGATATGTCTAGTTGAGTCAGAATACTAATTAGCTAGGTGTTTGCATGCTCCCTTACCTCCTTTTGGTCTAGTGAGTCCACTATTTTTATTTTTTAGGAAACCTGCTGCTTGTTGGTATTCTGACCATTTTTGTTGATACTCCACTTATTGTAGCACAGCTGTTATAGTAAGTGTTTTGAGTTGGTTGTTGGCCTGAGTGCCATATTTTTGGAGCTCTCCTTTTGCACACTCGATTGCATTAGGGTTTTTGAGCTATTTTTCACTCAACACAACCCCCAAATACTTGACACCATCTATCACCATTGAGTCCCTGAGGCATTCTCGGCACCTCCGGGGTGAGCCCCCATAGCACGGTTCACTTGACATCACCCATCATAGACGTAGATCTTCATCACTTGATACCACTCATCATAGATCTCGAGCTTTGTCACTTGACTCCACTAGTCAACGACATAGAACTCCGTCACCTAATCTAGATGCCCCTTATTTTACCTCTGATTCTGAGGCAGAGTCCGAGAACCCCACTTACACTGCACCAACCAGCCCCATGGCTGGCATGAATTCCACCCCTTTCTTTGTAGGGACCATTGGTGGAGCATCCACCACCACACCAGCTACTACACCTGTTTTGGGTATGCCCTCGATGGGGCCCACATCTACCATTCCGATCACTGTACCCATTCCAGTAGCTGGCCTACCTATCCCCACTCCATCAGTGACTCACACTACCCTTGGCGGTTCAGGACTGTCCCATACCACTTTTGTTCCTCCACTTGGGGGAAACATCCCAAACCTAGCCCCTCCACTTGGGGGCATTGGCCCCAACATGGTCACAACCACTAGTATGTCAGATCCTTCTACTAGTTTTCCATTCATGGCTATTCCCAACCTTCCTGACCTAGCTAGACTGACTAACGATCCCATCAGACACGACCCTGCGTGGCCTCACATGCCCACCAAGCTCCCCTCTGACATCCCTAAGTTTGAGGGCAAGGCAGGTGAGGACCCCCAGAACCATACTATGTCCTTCCATCTATGGTGTTCCTCCAACTCCATAGTGGATGACTCTCTCCACCTCTGTCTGTTATAGCGCACCCTCACTGGCTCTGCAGCTAAGTGGTACATCGAGCAGCCCCATGGGACCCATGCCACCTTTACTTTCCTTGCCTCGACTTTCCTACAGTTCTTTCAGTTACTTGTTCGCTATGACGTAGGAGTTGAGATCCTACTATCTTGCAAATAGAACACGACTACCCACATCACTGACCACATTCATGAGTGGCATCGATGTCGCACCCTCTGTAAAATCAAGTTAGATGACCGTATCTTCTTAGATTGGTTTTTAAAATCCCTCCTTCCTGTCATTTCCAAGGATGTGGCATCCAAACGACCCCAGTCCGAAGAAGAGGCCATCCTCAAATCCAAGCAATTTGACCTTATTTACACCCAGTCGGGTTATCTATATTCCATCATACCCAACGCCCCTCACGGCGATTCCTCCTGACATGATGCGTCGGGGGCATCCCATGCCGCAGATGGCATCATTGGCCGTATTGCCTCGCATCCCCAACCCTTTTCCATAGTACATCCTAGCCATGCCCTCGACCTTTTGCGGGCTACATTTCAGTCCGGAGCAACCAATTCGTATGCTCCCATGGCACATCACCACCATTCCCACGGACCCTCATGTCCACCTCAGTGCTTTGGTCATACATCCCCTGCTTACGCACCCCCAGTCGTACCTCAGCCATATTACCACGCACAGGCTGCACCAGCTCCTGTGTCCTCTGAAGCCCAACCTGCTTATTACCCACAACAGCCAACCCCTGCGGAAAACCCACAACCCGTTCCACAGACGTATCAACAACCACCACAAGGTTCAGCACCTGCGTAGCCTCCACCTACTTATTATCCACCGCAGCCTGCTCCTGCACCTGCACAACCCCAGAACCCACCTGCAACCCAAGGGCATGTTGAGATATTGGAACTTCAAAGAATATTATATTTTTACTTTATTATTCTGGAGATGTTTCATTCCTCCGTGAAGATCTTATTGTATATCCGGAGATGTTTATTCCTCCGTCAGATTGTGGTAACTTGGGTTATTAGACTTCCCTAGTGGGGGTTAGCCCTAGATGTGTTATGTGGGTCAAAGGGTTATTAGACCACCCTAGAGGGGTCAGCCCAGTCAGTTGTAGTGGGGTATTTAACCCAATGGTTAATTACGAGCCTACATGATTTGTGTAAAAGACAAGTCAAAGTAGTGTATAAATAGAGGAGGTGTATTCCTCATTTTACACACACTCACTCACTTGAGAGTGGTGCACTTATGAGAGAGAGGTCTGCTATGAAGAAGGAGGAGCTTATGCTCAGGGTTACATCTTTTGTATTTTCTAGTCATCTATATTGAGGAAGCTTTGCTGGGTTTTCTACCCCATGAGGGTTTCCCAGGATAAATCTGTGTCTCTTGTGTTTATGTTGTGCTTGTTGTTTCTTCAGTGATCCTGTATATGCTATTAGTGTGAAATGGAATGTAATGCTGCTATTTTCTATCTTAGCATATTAAATCTTAACATGGTATCAGAGCTAACCTGAAGGAAGGCAATGTATGGCACTTACGACACTTGTTTCACTTGCGACAATCTGAAGGTTTGAGTTTTACATAGCAAAAACCAGTCATCATGGAACTTTCTCTATAAATCCATTTATGCGAAGGTTCAGGATCTGAAAAGTTTACAGGTCGTATATAACATCCCCAGGTACCTTGTGTCCAAAGGGCACCCTCAGATTCGTTGTACTTTGTGTGTTATGATCAGTACAAGTTAGGGTTTCTACCTCTTCCAGATCTCAGTCAAAATCAGGTGACCTAGGAAAAAAGGTCATAACTTGGGCTAGGAAGCTCCAAATGAAATTTTGTAAAATGTGATAGGTATTGCACAGACTTTACTATCTCAGAAAAAGTTTTCAGAGGCCGAAGCTCAACTAGTGACATGTGGCATGCCGTACAAGTTCTCTCTCCTGTTTTATCCCATAAACAGGTCACGTTGCAACACTTGGCATAACTCTCTCTTAGAAAATCCAATTGAGTTCAGACCTGTCAGGATGGAAAGATGACAGGTCAGGATACAACAACAAAACATTTTAGACCCTGTGGAGCGAAAAGTTTGGATTTATAGCAGAAACAATCAGGTACATATTTCTGTCAAAACAGAATTAGTTTTGGAGCACCTTCATTCATGGCTTCGGGAATTTAGGGTTTCAGAGAAAGTTAGAATTTTTGGAATTAGAATCCATGGCTAAATGCTACTCAGGAAAATCAAAATTTAGAGTCCAAGATCGAATTTTTTGGTTGGGTAGAAGACCGATCTTGATCAAACCCCAGTCCAGGATTTTGATCGGAAAGATGGAAAATTAGGGCTTCAGCAAAAGTTGGAATTTTTTAAGTCTATAACCACGGCTAGAAGCTCCTCGGAAAAATAAGAGTTTAGAGCCTTGGATCAAACCTTTTTATTGGGCATAAGGGTGGGCTTCATCAAACCCTAGTTCGGGATCCTGTCCAGAAGATCCAGAAGTTTCGAAGGCAATTTTGAGGGGTCAAATTTTGGAGATATCAAAATTGAAGTATGCTAGTTTGATCAGCTCATCAAGACACATCCTTCCATCCATTCAGAAGTGTGAAAGTCAAAGATTGAATTTTTAGGGTTTCTCTAACAAACCCTAATCAAGCTCCAAATCAAGTTTTAGAGGGAGTTGAGGCTAAGGCCTTACATAAGAAGACTACAAGAAGTCTCGACAGGTATGACTTAAGGAGATACAGGTATGTCTTGAAATCTGATTCTTGATTAAGTTCATAATATGTTTGTCCTCATATTATTCAGGACAGTACGATCTCGATTAATGTTAGAATTGTCTTATCACCCTAGTAACAATATGAATGCATGTGAATGATAGAAGACATTCATTGTTTAGGGCTATATGATTATACTAATGCACTGTGGTATTGTATGAGGTTGATGTTGTCTGCTAACAAGATACAGGTACATCACGAAAGAAAAATCAAGTTCCATGACCATGATAACATGAAGAAAAAGACTCATCCACAATCTTTGATCACATAGAAGTTCTACTTACAAGGTATGTATAACTTTGTTCTATTATGCTTAACCTATGAGATATGCAGGTTCCAGCATAGGATATCTAAATCATTGAAGAAGACAAAGAATATATTGATTAGGTATGTTAGACATAGCTAAGCAGGTATACTAATCCAGCTATGTTTTCCTATGTCATGTTAGAATCTTACCTTGTGTTAGGATCCCTTATATAAGTATACTTGGTATGATTGGTTATGCTTATTCATAAAGTTAATCAAGGGTTTATGAATATTATGTCTCTTATCTTGATTGATGATTTAACTAACCAGAAGAGTCCCATGATCAAACAAGAATATGTATGAGTAAATGAAGACTTCCCTGAAACCCTAAATACTAATGATAATGACTATACATATTCAAGATTATTTAGAATTAGAATGTTTTGATAATATTGAGAATATACTAATGAATGTATGTTTGTGTATGAGATCATGAGGATGACACTAGTGCACACTTGAGCATGCACAGTGGTACAGAATGAATAGAAGTTCAAAAGACATATAGAAGATCAAGCGGGAGGCAACCACACAAACATAAAAGATAAGTATTTGAGTTGTTATTTGAAATAGTAAACGATATTTCTTGTATGCATATTTGTATTCCTAGAATATATCATGCTGAGTGTAAACATTCATAGAGCATTGAACAATATACTACTAATAAGCATATGATTGGTAAGTTGGACAAACATTCCATTGTTGCTTGTCTAGAATGAAACCTCTTTGCTGACATGCTGAGAGCTGTGCACACTTTGGATAGTATGTTCTAGTAGATATGGAAGGCATCTAGATAGCCACTGTATGCATACAGGATATGGAAAAGTGTTGTGCCAAAGTATTGGTCAAGATAGTTGCATAACTATGTAAATGATATCTGTATGGATAATAGGTTATCAGGTCAACATGATTTCATGATTATGAAGTATTACTAAGCATGTACTTAATTTTGATATGTAGGAAAGATCATGAAGAATGATGAACACCGAACAAGTGATGGATTTTCAACAAGAAGATTTACTAATCAAACAAAATATAGAAGGCTCATGACTAGAAGATTCTCTTAGAAAGAGGAAGAGAATCATGACAAGATGTTTGCTCCAAGTTGATAGATAAGACCATTCTCTTAATGGTGTAATTAAAGAAGAAGTGTGAATTAGATTTTGTATGGGTACCCAGGATTGGTAGTCAATTGATGAGCTTAATGATCATCATGGGTGATGTGGATCTCAACCTTTTCTACAAGGTTGAATATGGATTCTATACAAAGATGACATGGATGCAAGAAGGAACTCACCATAGAGTTCAAATGATATTGAGGCTCATATCAGTATACCCATCTGAAGAGAGATGGCATAGATAGATATGCAGAAGATCACTCAATGCAGAGTGTGAATGAATGAGAATTGACAGCTTCCTGACAAAGCTTGGGCTTTACCAGAAGTAAAGTTGATCCTAACCCTTACCTTAAGGTTGTGGATGATGAACCTATCATACCATTACTGTATGACGATGATCTCTTTTTGACAGGGAATGAGAAACAGATCATGAAAATAAAGAAGAAGATGACTGCAAAAATGAAAATGAAAGACCTCAGATTGATGCATTACTTCCTAGGTCTAGAAGTATGGTAAGGCTCGTAAGGAATCTTTCTCAACCAGGGAAAGTATGTTGAGAAATCTTGAGAAGACTTGATGTGTTGGAATGGCCACTCTCATGGATCCCAACTTGAATTTATTAGTTAATGACTCATCAGAAATAGTGTACCAACTCTATATAGACAAATCATTGGGTCATTGATATATTTAACAAATACTAGGCCAGATATATGCTTTGTTGTAAATACCCTATGTCAGTATCTAGTAGAACCTAGAAAGGTTCACTTAATAGCTACAAAGCATGTAATGAGGTACCTAAAAGGTACATTAGATTTTGGTCTATATTATCTTGGAGGTCATGAACTCAGATTCTGATTGGGTAGGAAGTGTCTCAGACAAAAAGATTACATCAGGTAGATGTTATGGTCTTGGATCTTCCATGATGTCATGGTTCAGCAAGAAACAATCTAATGTGGCCCTCAGTACTATTGAAGCAGAATATATAGTTGCCTACTCTGCCAGTTGTGAAGTAGTATGGCTTCAGAAGCTATTATCTAGAGTGTTTGACTTAGAAATGGATCCCACTATGATTATTGTGACAATCAAAGCTGCATTAAGATGATAGAAAATCCTGTATTCCACGATAAGTCAAAACACATAAAGATCCGATACTTTTAAATACGAGATATGGTGCAGAGAGGAGCTATCAAGCTCGAGTATGTGAGCACTGAGGATCAAATTGTTGATATCTTGACCAAACCTTTGTCTCGAGTGAAATTTGAATACTTCCAAGACAAGCTTGGTGTAGTTCAAAAGGACCCTCCTCGAAAGTGGGAGTAGTATAGTCACTGATGATGAGATTGTCTCATCGAACAGCAAGGTCGATGATGAGGTTACCTAATCACTACACCTAGATACTTAGAAATATTTAGATTTAGGTCTCTTATACTTAGAATAGTTAGTTTTACTTATACATGCTTTTGATGATAGATGTATTAGAGAGAATACATGCTTTTGATGATAGATGTATTGGTGAGAATACATGCTTTTGATGATAGATGTATTGGTGAGAATACATGCTTTTGATGATACATGTATTGGTGAGAATACATGCTTTTGATGATACATGTATTGGTGAGAATACATGCTTTTGATGATAGATGTATTGGTGAGAATACATACTTTTGATGATACATGTATTGACTAATGTACTTGTATGGTTGAGGATACTTGTACTTGTATTGATGAGAATACATGTGAGGATTGCATCATCCCTGGACTTCAGTCCTAAAGAGAGCCGTAGACATGATGTCTCCAAGAATGAAGTCCTTGGTGGACATGAGAGGATTGGATCATACCTAGACTTCAGTCCTAAAGAGAGCCGTAGACATGATGTCTCCGAGAATGAAGTCCTGAATGAACAGGTAGGGGATTGCATCTTCCCCAAACCTTGGTCCTAGAATTGAGCCGTAGACTGATATCTCCGAGAATTGAAGATAGGACTACATCATCCCTAAACTAGGTTCAAAATGTACGTGATGGGATTGCATCATCCCTAGACATGAGACTTGTCTTAAAGGTACGTGTGAGTACTGCATCGTCCATGAATTGGGTTCAAAATGTACGTGATGGGATTGCATCATCCCTAGACATGAGACTTGTCTTAAAGGTACATGTGAGGACTGCATCGTCCATGAACTGGGTTCAAAATGTACATGATGGGATTGCATCATCCCTAGACATGAGCCTTGTCTTAAAGGTACGTGTGAGGACTACATCGTCCATGAATTGGGTTCAAATTGTACGTGATGGGATTGCATCATCCCTAGACATGAGACTTGTCTTAAAGGTACGTGTGAAGACTGCATCATCCATGAACTAGGTTCAGAATGTATGTGATGGGATTGCATCGTCCCTAGACATGAGACTTGTCTTAAAATGATAAGGACTGATCATCTTGGAACTTGATCTGGATTGTATCATCCATGGACCTATGTCCTAAAGAGAGTGGGATTGATCATCCTGTAATATGATCGTGTGATGACGATGCTGATAATTGTGTGATGACGATGTTGATGATCGTGTGTTGACAATGCTGATGATCGTATGATGACGATGCTGATGATCGCGTGATGATCCAGATGCTATAGATCAAGATGATCCAGATGCTATAGATCGTGATGATCCAAATGCTGTAGAATCAAGATGATCCAGATGTTGTAGATCATGATGATCCAGATGCTGTAGATCAAGATGATCCAGATGTTGTAGATCGTGTTGATCCAGATGTTGTAGATCCTGTTGATCCAGATGCTGTAGATCAAAATGATCCAGCTACTGTAGATCAAGATGATCCAGATGCTGTAGATCGAGACGATCCAGATGCTGTAGATCATGATGATCTAGATGCTGTAGATCGTGATGATCCAAATGCTATAGATCGAGATGATCCAGATGCTGTAGATCGTGATGATCCAGATGTCGTAGATCGAGATGAGCCCGATGCTGATGATCGTATGATGACAATGCTAATGATTGTGAGGATCTAGATGTTGATGTTGTTGTAGCTGTTCGAGTGCTGCAGAAGATAAAGACTCAATACTGAAGATGTTGATGTTCCAGTATTGAAGATGTTCCAGTAACTGCTTGAGTTACTGATGATGTTGAGAAATATTCCAATGATTTATAGATGTATCATGTATGATGTTGATGACTCCTTTCTCCTGCAGATGCTGTTATAATATCCTTCTCGTTAAGGGGGAGTGTTGAGATATTCTAACTTCAAAGAATATTATATTTGTATTTTATTATTCTGGAGATGTTTCATTTCTCTGTGAAGATCTTATTGTATATCCGGAGATGTTTATTCCTCCGTCAGATTGTGGTAACTTGGGTTATTAGACTTCCCTAGTGGGGGTCAGCCCTGTATGTGTTATGTGGGTCAAAGGGTTATTAGACCACCCTAGAGGGGTCGTCCCAGTCAGTTGTAGTGGGGTATTTAACCCAATGGTTAAATACGAGCCTACATGATTTGTGTAAAAGACAAGTCGAAGTAGTGTATAAATAGAGGAGGTGTATTCCTCATTTTACACACACTCACTCACTTGAGAGTGGCGCACTTATGAGAGAGAGGTCTGCTATGAAGAAGGAGGAGCTTATGCTCAGGGTTACATCTTTTGTATTTGCTCTATATTGAGGAAGCTTTGCTGGGTTTTCTACCCCATGAGGGTTTCCCAGGATAAATCTATGTCTCTTGTGTTTATGCTGTGCTTGTTGTTTCTTCAGTGATCCTGTATATGCTATTATTGTGAAATGGAATGTAATGCTGCTATTTTCTATCTTATCATATTAAATCTTAATAGGGAAAGTGTACGCCCAACAGAATCCGCAGCAGAACCAAAATAACCAGCGCCAATAGGGCCAGCAAAATTGCAGCAAAGGTCGTAACCGTGGCAACAACCCCCCTCCAGACCAAGGCGGTCAACCTCCCAATCCCCCCAACAACAATAATGCAGCACCTATCGACCAGAACCCTGATCGGTCGCCCAAGCAAGCCAAAAATCCTAATTTGCGAACCAACCATCCTTGTTCTATTTGCGGGGTTTATGGACACTACACACATGCTTTCCCACATTTGGAGTGAGCTCAACAACTATGGACTGATGATGCCCATCGCCAAGGGCACGCGGCTCCTCAGGCGCCACCCAACCCCCCACCACCTCAGCCTTAACCCTTGGTGCTACAAAACCCCTTACCAACCCAAGGCATAGTGAACACTCAGTTGTTGGTTCCCCCTTAAGGAAATGCACCACCACCATAGCAGATCACTTATGTCGCTCCTGATAAACCCATGTTCGACTCAGGTACCCACCACTTGTTAATGATGTCATTCACCGATGTCAACCTCCAAACCCGTCAGAACCAATATGACTCCACCCCTGAAGCCCCTCCCACAGACAAAAACACTAACGCTCATCCCACTGATTAGACATTACATATACCTCCAGCTCCACTAGATGGCACCTCCAAAGCACCTCACTTCCCACTTTGTCGCATCAACAATAATCCCAATGCTTGTGCTGCATCTAATTACAACATTGTAGATGACTTAGTCCAGTCTCCCATAGCCATGTCTGTGTTAGAGGTCTTAAAAAACTATCCTTCACAGTGCAAGACTTTGCTCTCCGCCATTGGTGCTATTCACCCAAATGATTCATGACTGACGGCCCTCAATTTGGACCAATCCAAACCATGCCTGCCTTCCACTTTAGCGTTCCAAGTTTCTATTTACGTTCGAAATCTTGTCATCCATCGGTGCATTATCAATGAAGGTGCCTCTACATGCGTTATGTCCACATTCGTTTGGTAGAAGTTGGGATCCCCTACTCTCCAGCAGTCCACCACTACGTTACGAGCCTACGACAGACATTCAGCTCAACCCCAAGGTCTCTTAGCTAATGTCCCTGTCCAGTTGGCTGGAAAAATCATGCTCATTGACATAGAGGTCATCAATGCCCAACTTGATTATAACCTCTTACTTGGCCGCAGCTACATGTATGCCATGCGGGCGGTTGCCTCATCTGTTTTTTGTACCATGATGTTCCCCCATGATGGATGCATGGTAAAGGTTGACCAACTCACCTATTATGATCCCAATGCCGCTGCTGCACCCGAAAATGTTCCCCCCAAGGTTTAACAACCTGTTTGTGGTGCAAATACCTCGTTTGTTTCCTCTATGGGACCCAAAGTTTACTCAGATACGTCGATGACCTCAACATTCCAATCCATTCCACCCCTGTCACCAGTGACCAAAGTATCTGACCTATGTACCCTTTCCCACAATACACAAACACCCAACAATCAACCGCCCTTGTCCAAACCACCATTGGTCCCTAGTCACATTGGTGTTACACCCATCCACACAATCCCCTTTCTATTCCCTCCCTTGAGAGTAGTAAGCACCCCAGTTATGGCTACTCTCAGCCTCCCCGTGTCAACCTTAGGATTACCCATGTGGTATATTTTGCCTCTCGTTCCCCTACCGACACCAAATGTCGTCCTACAACCGGTGCAACCCATTGCCACTACTAGTCAACCACCTCCCGGTGTCACTACCCCTTCGTGATCTATGAATCCACCCCCTCTTATCAAGCACACTGGGGGCAGAGGCCCACAACCATACACTGTTGTACCCCCACCCAAAACAGTTAACCCCCCCCGTGTTTCGTTCTCCTCCCAAATGCTCGTTGTGTGATGAGTTAGGCCATCCGACTAGTCAATGTCCACAATTACCTGCATTACAGGAACACATGCAAATGCTTGACGATGACCCCAACATCCCAGTTGTCGACCTCGATCCAACCCCTAAGCCTTGTGATAAATCACTGCGTACCAACCACCCTTGTGCAATCTGCGGTATTTATGGCCATTATGCACATCATTGTTCTGATCTCCCAGATTACAGAGCAGCTCTCTACGAGATGAATAATTTGGACCTTGAGACGGCACCCCCCACAATTGAGTAGATCCACCCCCCAGTATCACCCTCATCCGGAGAGATTAATACCATCTATATGATCTCTTCTACTACCACTTCCTCATCAACCGATTTGACAACTCAAAGTTTCCATAATGATGAGGAGATTCTAGAGGCTCTCACTGCCCCAGATTATCCCTAGGAAGACATGCACCATCGTTGCTATTTCCTCCCAAAAGAGTCCTCCTCCACCACAACCACCCATTTAGTGGTTGAGTCCAAAGATTTTCTTCGCACTAAATTCAACTGGTTTAAGGATCCCATTCCCACTCCTGATGGCTTCGAGGAAGGTAACATGGCCAATATCTCACCCACAATCCAAATTGTTATCTCTGCCCCAGGAGGTGCCCCTGAACTCATTACTTTAGGAGCCTCCTGCAGTGAGTATGAGATCGAAGAGTACAAATTTTTTTTCCAAGAGTTCCATGATGTCTTTGCCTGGTCCTATATCGAAATGCCTGGTCTTGACCCCGCTATCATCGAGCACCACATTGACACCTCTGAGTTAGGGGGCATAATAGATTACCTCGACCCTGGTATAAGGGGCATGATCAACCATTTTGAACCTTCCCCATCACGTATATCTCATCACGTCAATGAACCCATAAGAATTATGTTTCTTCAATGCGCACTTGTCTTTGTGCTAGATCATGTTGTTTTGATTCCATGAGCCCTTGATGCCCCAAAATAAGAAGCTTGTTAAATCTACATCTTCTAGTCTTAATCTCAGAAGCTTACTTCAACTCTCGAACTTGGATTCTTATTTATACTTGTCCTACACTGATGGTGTGTCCACAAATTGATTGTGGCTTCCCTTCTTCCCTTCTTCACAATTCATGCTTCTTCCACGTGTCATGTTCTGCACTGCTGAGGTGTCATCTCTTGTGGGTCTTGCGCATACTTGGTCCTTGTCTTAGTGGTACTTGTTCCCTTGCGGTGTGGTCTTGTTCCTTTAGTGTACCATCACTTCTGGGACTTGTGCACTTGAATTCTCCAATTGCCACTTTATATCGGTCTTGCTGCGCACTTCAACAACTTGTAAAATTTGTCTAATTGGTGTGTCTTGCGCACTTCCAGGGCTTGTATACCTACCTAACAACTTCTTTTTTCCAAGCCACTAGTGCACTCCTAAAACTTGTCCAACCATCTCTTTTGGATTTTACCTTTGAAGTAGTATAATTGGGTGGACTTGAGACCTACATGTGTACTGAATGTATACCTTATGTACTTCTTCAAAATGGATATACTTAATCTACGTTTCTTGTTTACTTCTTGAAATTGGATTTCATAGACCTCTTTAAACGGGCACAACTGGATATACTTCTTCAAAGTGTCTTTCATATATTTCTTCAAACTGACACATGAATTTTGAATCCTCTTTGACATCATTTGACATCAATAACAACCAAAATTCAACAATATCCCCCTTTGACATTGATGCCAACTCCTCATGAAGATCTGCATGTCAACATTATGAAATTATGCGCTTCATGCATTTTAGTTACAGTAATTCCCCTATGTGTACTCCTCATGTGTTTTTTCCAGTTTGAGCCTTTGATCATCTACACATTCTTCTTTCAGTGATCTTCTACATTCTTTCATTTCTGCGCAGATCGCATGCTTCATGTCTTTCATCTGCATTTCATTTTTGTGTTGACCACATGCTTCATGATATTTACCCCCCTTTGAAAGAAATGGAAAATAGGTTCATCACTACACAATTATAGGTTCTCCTTTATTCAGTTTTGCACTAGGCTCATCAATTTTCTTCCTTTGAATTACTCCCTTATCTTCATGCTCCATTATTTTGTTGGGGTATCTGTGCTGATTTGAGTTACCTTGCACCTTGTACATTATTTTTGTAGTCATATCAGATATGATCCCCCTCTACAGTTATTATATTCCTTCTATATTTATCTTTTGTTCTAGTCATATCAATCATCAATCCTTCATCATTCATACACAATATTTCATTCCATCTTCCTATCATATTCATTACACATTACATCTGCTTCTGGTTTTTCACTTTCTTCCTGATCGATTTCTTCTAGTGTCTAACTATTCCTTTTTTCGCATTTACTACTCTTTGACCAATCATTGTTATCTTTTTTGACATCACATATCTCACCATGAAAACCCAATATTCTTGCACACATTTCCATCTATTAGCCAGCTTGGCAATAAAGCGATGTGACAAACAATTCATGTGGAAACTTTGACGTGTCACATTCATACTTGATTTTTTTGGGAAACATCATTCGAGTCGCATGGAACAATGAATTATATTTCCACTTTTTTTCCTCTTTCCCAAATTCATTAACTCATGAAATTAATTTTGGCATTTCCATAACTAGCTCCGAATCATCTGGATATGAATGTCATTAACTCCAACTCTCTTCAACTTTATTTTCGAGCATGTAGAGAACCACCTTCTGATTCTATAAATGAACTGAGAATTTCCTAGTTCATCATCCTTGTTCCTTCACTATATAGCCCATTCCTCTTATAATTATCCTTGAGTTTCTCATCATTGTTGATGTATATGTAACTTCAGAATGTATTTCACATATATGTATATTATATTCCTATAGAGATGTTATTATTCCTCTATACGAGAGTGGTTGTATCACTATAGAGATGTTATTATTCCTCTATACGGAAGTGTCGTCATTTATATTGTAAGTGTCGTAACTTATACTTGATGGGTTATTAGACCACCTTGTTGGGGTCGGCCCTATATAAGTCATGTGGGTCAAAGGGTTATTAGACCACCCTAGTGGGGGTCGGCCCAGTCAGCATTATGTTAAGTGGTTAAGTTGAGGCCGACCTAGTTGAGTAAAGGTCAAGTCAAGTTAATGTATAAATAGAGAGTGTGTCTCTCTCATTTTACACATTCTATTCTCTCACTCACACTTGGGAGAGTGGCGCACTTGTGGAGGAGGAGGCTCTGCTACTAGGAGAATACTATCTCTTGTATTCTGGTTGTATCATTGCTCTATCTATATCTGAGGAAGTTATTGGGGTTTTTCACCTTTATGGTTTTCCCCAAGTAAACTCTGTGTCTCTTGTGTGCTTGCATTATTGTGTCCATCATTGATATGCTGTAGATTTGCTATACATGTTATTCTCTCAGTTAAGATCCTAGATCATATTGAAGTAAATTCTGAAAATTTAACATGGTATCAGAGCTAGCCTGAAAGAAGGCATGATATGGCATGTATGACACTTGTTGCACTGACAATGCTAGGGCTTGATATAGCAAAAACCAATCATCGTAGCACTTTCGCTATAAATCCGTTTTGGCAACGTTTTTAGATCTGAAACTTTTACAAGTCGAAAATAAGATCCCCATGTACCTTGTGTCCAAAAGAAAACCTCTAATTAATTGTACTTTGTGATTTATAATATGTACAATATAAGGTTTCTGCCTCTTCTAGATCTGAGTCAAAATCAGGTGACCTTGAGAAAAAGGTCATAGCTTGGGCTAGGAAGCTCTAAATGAAATTTCGTAAAACGTGAAAGGTAGTAAATAGACTGTACTATCTCAACAAAAAAATTTCAGAGGCCGAAGTTGAACCAATGACACGTGGCATGTCTTAGAAGTTCGCTCTCGTGTATTATCCCATAAATAGGTCACGTTGCGACACTTGGCATAACTCTCTCTCAGCGAATCCAATTGAGATCAGACATATCGAGATGGAAAGATAATAGGTTAGGCTATCTCAAGAAAAAAATTTCAGACCCTGTGGATCAAAAAGTTCAGAGTTACACTAGAAACAATCAGGTACATATTTCTGTCAAAACATAATTATTTTTTAGCATCTTGATTCAGGGCTTCCGGAATTTAGGGCTTCGGAGAAAGTTGAAATTTTTGTAATTGGAGACCATGTCTGGATGCTACTCATTGAAATCAAAATTTACTAACCAATATCATTTTTTTTGGTTGGGAAGAAGGCCAGGCTTGATCAAACCCCAGTTCGGGACTTTGATCGGAAAAAAGGAAAATTAGGGCTTTTGCAAAAATTGGAATTTTGGAAATCTGTTACCACGGCTGGAAGCTCCTCAGAAAATTCAAAGATTAGAGTTTTGAATCAAATATTTTGGTTGGGTGAAGCTCTAGGAAACTCAAACCCTAATTCAGGGTCCTCCCGAGTGAATCCGAAAATCTAAAAGGAAATTTCAAGGGGTGAAACTTTGCAGGTTTCAAATTTTGAATATACCAGCTTGATTAGCTCATCAAGGCACATATTTCTATCCTTTTGAAAGTTTGAAATTCAAAGTTTGAATTTTTGGGGTTTCTCTGACAAACCCTAATCTAGCTCCAGGTCCAGTTCTTTCAAATCAAGTGGATTGGGTTAATCCTAGAAGAAGATGGATTGGTCACCTACATAAGTGAAGAAGTTCCTGTTTCAGAGGGAGATGAGGCTAAGGACTTACATAAGAAGATTACAAGCGATCTCAACAGGTATGACTCATCGAGGTATGTTTCGAGATTTGTTCATGATTAATTTTATGGTATGTTTGTCTTTATGTTATTACGGTTAGTACAATCTTGATTTTAGATTTGTTGTATCACCTTAACAAAATTATGAATGCATGATAGAAGATATTCATTGGTTAGGGTGTTGACACTTATGATTGTACTAATGCATTACAGTGTTGTATGAGGTTTATGTTGTTTGCTAACATAAAAGGTACACCAAGAAAGACAAATCATGTTCTACTTCAAGAACATATGATCATGGTGACATGAAAACAAATATTCATCCATTGTCATGGATAACATAGAAGATCTACTTACGAGGTATGTATAACTTGGTTCTACAATGGTTAACTTATGAGACATGCAGGTGTCAAGCACCCTATATGCAGATAGATTATTACCAACACACAGAGCATATGAGATTTATTGTCAACCCGAGAAAGTCTTTTTATTTCAAAGGATAAATGCACAGTCTATGCTTAAACACCAAATCACTACAATTAAATACTTTTATCCTCTAACAACTATGTCCATCCTAAAGATCTGTGTAATCCCAGTTGCTTTCTAAATACTACAATTTAAATTCCTTTCTACCATGCATCAACAAGAAGTAAAATAAGATTCAAAGACAATTGCAGATAAAAAGAAATCCTATTCACATCCTAGAACACGTAACTCACTTCTTCAATCTGATCACTCTTGAAAACCATAAGCATAAACTGAATATTGATCTAGAAATTCAAATGCAAAGGATTGAGTTCAGCTGCTCTAAGAAATTGAATTACAGGAATGAAAATCAACAATCATAACAGAGAAATAAATTGCAAAGGCTCATGGGATCATAACTTAATTGCGAGATGAACAAGGCTGTGTATAAGTGTCACATGAATTGCATAAATTTTCTACTCAGTCGACTGTCACTCTGTATTACTTTCCAATTTCAAAGAAACATAATCTTAATTATACTGGAAATCCACACCAAAATTACTATTGCTGCGTACAAAAGAAATATCATGAACAAAACATCACACAACAATAAATTAAAGATTCCTAATTTAACTCAGCAATCTTTGTGGAAGACGGGCCCAGCCTTCACACAGAGACGCTGGCTGAACAACGCAAGTTCCTTTAACTCAGAAGTAACTCCTTATATTAACAGAATAATGATTACACAGTTGTTTTTGCTGCTAATACAATGAATTAATTATATGTTGTTCAACCCCCTGGGTCGAGGCAGCTCCCCATATTTATACATATAGATTGTAACATCCGATCCTATTAATGGGAAGCCTTGAAGATCTCTGATCTTTAGGTGCCCTAAATAACACTAGCTATTACAATACGTGGCAAAGTAGAGACATAAAAATGTGAGAAAGCTTTTCATTGGCCTAGGAGTAGAGATCTTTCCAGATCACAGCTAAACTGGAGCAGTGACATACTAAAGATCTCCAATTATAGCGCATTCTATTACAACTGCCCTGTCACGGCTCCACCTAGGATGTTACATTGGAACCATGTGCCTTAATCGATGATCCGAGCCCCAAGGATCCTTTTTAAGCAACGAACACCCTTCTTTTAAAGACTTTGTTCAGCCCCACCTTCCTGCAGTCCACTTATCTCAAACTACCTTCATAAATCAAAACATATTAGCACAATTGAGAGATACACAGCCTTAAGTATCACAATCATAAGTATTAATAATATAAAGCAATGATTAGTCATACCTTGGCAATTTGGGGGAATAAAGTGAAGATAATAGGTCTGATTAGCATGATAAATGGTGTAGGACAGGGGAAGAAAAGGTGATCAACGATGATTAGAAGGGGCCAATTTTGAGCTCAACATCTCCCCCCAACTACCCTGTTGCATGTCCTCATGCAACAACCTGCATCATTTGGAATCTGGGTCCTGTACTGAGCTCTATCCATGGAGAGAGGAAAAATTGTAGGGAAACTTAGGCACCCCATCTGTCCTTCCAATGCTACCTGCTAGTGTCTAAAAATGTAATTGATACAAGTGGAAATCACTTCTTCCTGCAGTCTCATTATATGCTATGCCTGGGGAGGACTTTGAAAAGAAATCTTTAATCTGAATCCAAATCAATGACATTTCTAGGAGGTAGAAGCACTGGTTCTTATGGGGCAGTGTCTTCTAGCACATCTAAGTCTAATAAGAGAGTTGATGGTTCTTGTGTAACAGCAACATCCTTTAGACTCTCTTCAGTAGCTACCTTCATTGCTTTTAGAGACACTGGTTCTTGTGTAACAGTGTCTTCTTTGTCCTTTTGCTGCTGAGATTGGATATCCTTCTCATTGTGCAGCTCCTCCTCCAAGATTTCGGTGTCACCTGAGCATGGTGTCTATACCTGTTCATCTTCACTCCACTGTGTATCGGGAATGATATCCATTCCAGGGTTATCTTTCAAATGAAATTTAGGAGTTCCTGCTGCAGCCTCCAAGGATGTTGGTTCTTGTGTAGCAACATCCTGGCTTGCCTCTTCATCCTCCTGTTGTTGCAAATCTTCTCCTATGAGCTCTGTGTCATGGGAACCCTCTGGGGTTACAACCCAAAGTTCATCATTAAATTCCAGAGTGTCCTCTATTCCAGGTTCTTCTCCCATCTGCTTGGCCGATTGGACAGGTATACTCAGGTTTGTTGGTTCTTGTGTTACAGCACCCTGTTCAAGTTTATCAATGTCCTGCCTTTGTGGCTCATCTTCTAGAATTTCTGTGTCATGGGAACATTCTGGGGTTACAGTATAGAATTCTTGATTAGACTCCCGAGTGTCCCCCATTCCCGGTTCTTCTCCTGTCTGCTCTATAATCTCTGTGTCATGGGAGCATTCTGGGGTTACAGTCAATTCTTTATCCCCATCATCATACATGAGTTCATCCCTTAGCTCCTCTGTCACAGGATTGGTGGCAGCTTCAGCAAGGATGTGTAAAGATGTTGGTTCTTGTGTGGCAGCATCTTCTTTTTCTGGAGCTTCCTCTGTTGTGGCTGCAGGCTGTTGTGCTGAGCAGGTACAAAGTATAATCTTGTGGCCTTCCTCCTTGAATATTTCTCCACAGGTGGGACAGAGTACTCGTTCATCCCCCTTTCCAGGCTCAGCAGAATCGGATCCCTCTAGTTGGTCTATAGCCTCTAACAATGTATACATTTTTCTTTCTCCTTGTTTTCTGCAGGTTTCCTTCCACGTTTCCAACTCCCTTCGAAGTACTTGGAGGTCTTCTTTCAATAGTGAATTCTCAGCCAGAAGTCCTTCAATTCTGGGTTCTTCCTCCACTAGCCTTTGTGGAGCATCCATTGGTCTTGGTACAAGGATCGGGGGTTCAACCTGTGCCTCTAAGGTTGCCCATCTTTTTCTGGCTTCCTTTGCTGCTATAGCTGATCTAGTTCTTTTCTTTCTGATAGGTGAGGTTATGTTAAATTCATTGATTGCTCTCTTTCTTTTCTTTTGTGGTGTTTTCTTTTGTGGGGCTGGTACATAGGGATCCACAGCTGAGGTCGAAGGAATTTTTTCTTGCCTCTCATGCTGTTCTTCTTGAATTAAAGCTCCTCCTTCCCACTCAGGTGAGGATTCAATAATTACCAGCTTAATGTTTTCTTCTATTTCCCTGGCTCTGTCACCTTCAGGTTCACTTGTTGCAGCATTTAGTGCTGCTCCAATTTCACCTTCTAGTGTCAAATCTACCCTATTGTCTGGATTTTCCACAGGGTTTTTATCTACATCCTCCCTCGATGGCTCTGCTTGTGATGGAGTTTCATCCCCCAATTGTTCTTCTTCTAATGGAGTTTCATCCCCCCCAAATGACTCTGCTTGTGCCCCCGGTTGTTCTTCTTCTAATGGAGTTTCATCCCCCCCAGATGGCCCTGCTTGTGCCCCCGTTTGCTGTTCTTCTTCTCTTTCATCCCCCACCCCCAACTTCAGTGGAGGGGCTCCGATCCTCCTGTTGTGGTGGAACTCGTATCTGCTGTAATGGGACAACCCGCAAGGGGGCAGTTTGCTGAGCTCAAGCTGTGAATTGTTCCCAGGTTATATGATGCTGGGCAATGGTTCTTATGATTATTAACTTGATAAGGCCATGGTGGGTGAGGGAGGATAGTGGGTGCTTAGCAGACTGAACAAATGCTGCCATATGACGCAAGTCATGCAGTAGATAATATGGAATGTTTATTAAAATTCCATGGTGGAGATGAGAAAGTAAAGGGAGTTCAAAATCATACACAGTTTGATATCTACCTTCACAAGTGATGTACTTCTTAAGGAAGATAGCAACCTGGTCCCATGGTCGCGGCAATGAGTCCAGTGCGATCCCTCTTCGTGATGATTCTACTTGCTCCCCCTCCATTAAAAATTGCTCCCGTGCAGTCGTCGTGGGGACTCGTCGGTTAAACCATGGCTTTCCCACCAGCGGGATGGCCGGAACCTCGGATATAATGGCCTTGGAGACTTCTATGCACAGCCCCCACACCGTGGAGTGATTTTTGGTGAGGTTTAGAGAAAATTGCAGGGTTGCGTCCCGATTGAATCCATCCAGTCGCTCAAAAAATTTGAGCCATCCAGCAGCTTGAAAAATGGCAAGAACTTGAAGATTTTTCCTGAGTTCTTGTGTATTCATAGGTTCATGATGAACTGGAATCCCCATGGTCCGGGCTGCAGGCTAAAGTTGCTATCCCATAGATGGCAGAATCCGAGAATGGAAGTTGCAACACAAAGGATGCATGAATCGCTGAGTAGAGACGTTGAGAGAATGGGAAAATTTGGAAAGTTGAGCACAGAAGAATGTTCGAAATTTCCATGCCGAATTAGGGAAGGTGGCAGTTATTAGTGTTTATGTCGTACGAGGGAAAGGTTTAATCAGGCATAATGGTAATAGGAGTAAAGGTATGACTGATATTGTTTAAATGATATCAACACTTAGTCATGTGATAAATCAAAGCCATACCTCATAAGACTGTGCGTTGGATAACCTGTGGAGAATGGTGGAGCATACAGTTGGTGACATTGCGGAACCAGACTCGAGCACAGTCATAAATAATGCAATAATTCCTTCCGCCAGTGAAACAAAAACCATCGCGTCCTTGGGGTCGGAATGACGAGTTCACCGGCATAACTAGGATGAATCAGAGCCATAGTTTAGCAGGTTTGGAGCAATTCTTCCATTAACATAGGAGTTACCACTGCAAGTTGCCAGAAATGATATCACAGCCGATGAAAAAGATGTTGCAGCCGCCAGGAAAGATTCACAGCCACCGGGAAAAGGATTTATGGGATCAGGAGAAATTATGGCTGTCAGGGAAAAGTTTTACGGTGGTGGGAGATATGTCGCAGTCACTAGGAAATATGTTGCAGCCGCCGGGAAAGATGTTGCAGCCACCGGAAAACGATTCACGGTAGCCGGGAAAAGATTTTACGGGATCGAGAAAAATTACAGCTGTTAGGGAAAAGTTTTACAGCAGTGGGAGATATGTCATAGTCGCTATGAAATATGTTGCATCCGTCGAAAGATACGTTGCAGTTGCCGGAAAATGATTCACGGTAGCCGAGAAAAAGGTTTTACGGCTATCAGAATAAAAAAAGTCACGGTTGCCAGGGAAAAGTTTTACGGCGCTAGGAGATATGTCGCAGTCACCAGGAAATAAGTTGCAACTGTCGGAAGACATGTCGCAGATACCCGGAAATGGTTCACAGCAGCCGGGAAAGAGGGTTTATGGCCGCTGGGAAAACGATTTTATGGTTGATGGGGAACGATAATGCGGCAGCTGGGAAATGATGTTGCAGTCGCTGGGACATGATGTTGCAGCTGCTGGGACATGATGTTGCAGCCGCTGGGAATGGTTCACAGCTGCCGGGAAAAAGGGTTTACGACTGCCAGGAAAACGATTTTAGGGTTGACGAAAAACGATAATGCATCCATTGGGAAATGATGTTACAGCCACTGAGACATGATGTTGCAGCCGCTGGGAATGGTTCACAGCTTCCGGGAAAAAGAGTTTTCAGCCGTCAGGAAAATGATTTTAGGGTTGATGGAAAACGATAATGTAGCCGCTGGGAAATGATGTTGCAGCCACTGGGAATGGTTCACGACTGTAGGGAAAAGTTGTTGCAGCTGCCAGAAAAGTTGTTAACGGCTGCTAGGAAAAAGGATTTTTACGTCTGCCGGGAAATCTATCGCAGTTGCCGAAAAAGAGATTGCAGCTGCCGGAAAAGATGTTGCAGCCACCGGAAAATATGTCACAGCTGCCGTATTTTTTTTTTTTTTTTAAGGGAAAAAGGGAAATACAACACAGGGCGACTCTATTTTGACAGGCCCAATCTAGTCATTCTCCTGGCACTTCCCTAGAAATTTTTGAAAAAAACAAAAACAAATGAAAAGATCAAATGCAAAGGGAAAACAATTATATGCTACAGCAGAAAAGAAAGAAAATTATTTATGTACAATAATTCAAAATGCGATTTTCAGTTTAAGGATTGGCAAAGGCAGAGAGAAATTCCTGCTCTGGTGCCAGCTGATAATCCGGATCAGCGGCAATTTGTGAAATGAATGCATCTTTCGAAATAGGCTTATGATACAGTCGCAGTCTGTGGCCATTAGCAACTAATGGTATGCGGTTTTCATCGATGGTCACCAGACGGATAGTGTCGTTGTCAAATACCCTGTCGACCAAATATGGACCCAGCCATCTTGTATGTAATTTACCTTTAAAATCCCTTTTGAACCTGGAGTCATATAATAGATCCCAGTCTCCCTCACTGAATATTTTCTTTTTAATTAATCAGTCATGCCAGTTGGATCTCTGTTGTTGAAGCAACACAGTCTGGTCTACTACAGCTAACTGTTTCTCATCCAATTCATTTAGTTGATTCAATCTTTTCTTCTAGGCTTCTGTTACATCTAGATTCATTTCGGTGGCTGTTTTCAGGGTTTTGATCTCAAACTCAATTGGAAAGATGGCACTCTTTCCATATACTAGATCATAGGGAGAGAACCCTGTGGTGTTGCGCCAAGTTGTGCGATATGCCCACGGTGCTTCCGGAAGCCTGTCAACCCAATCCTTTCGATGTCTTTTAACTATTTTAGTAAGGATTTCTTCAATAAATTTATTAGTACTTTCCACCTGACCATTGGCCTGGGGGTGGTAAGGTGAAGCTATCCTATGCTGCACATGATACTTCCGGAGCAAGGATTCAAATTGGTGTGACATGAATTGTGGTCCCCCATTGGTAACTACTTCCTTTGTACCCCAAAGCGGGTAAATATTTCACTGTATAGAAAATCAATAATCGCCTAGTCATTAGCCTTAGCCAAAGCTACAGCCTCTACCCGCTTGGTCATGTAATCAGTACAAACCAGAATGTAAACTTTCTGTCTGGAAGGAGGGCTGATAGGGCCAACAAAATCCAATGCCCATCTATCAAATGGTTCAACTACTACTTGGGGATGTAGAGGCATCTGATCTATTTTATTAGGCTGGCCCATCCTTTGGCAGCTGTCACAGGACTGAACATACCTTTTAGCGTCCCTGAATAGAGTCGGCCAATAGTAGCCCATCCGCAGTGCTTTATGCCCTGTTCTTTTGTCTGCAAAGTGTCCCCTGCAAGGTTCATCATGATAGGTTTTCAGTATGTGAAAGATCTCATCTTCCCTTACACATCTCCTAATCTCAAGATCGGGCCCTGTGTAGAAGAGATGACCATTGAGCCAACAATACCTGGCACTTTGCTGGATAATTCTTCTCTTCTCTCATTTAGACATGTGTGGCGGGAGCTTTCCTGCAACCAAATAATTAGCAACGTCTGCATACCAGGGGGAATGAGCTGAAAGTGCGAATAGATGTTCATCTGGAAAAGAATCCTCAACAGGCGAACTGTCATCACTATTAGTAAAACGAGATAAAAAATCAGCAACAACATTTTCTTTTCCAGGTTTATCTATAATGGTAATATCAAATTCCTGCAATAATAAGAGCCACCTGGTCACTCTGGCATTGGTGACAGGTTTGTTCATTAAATATTTAATGGCAGAGTGGTCAGTGTGCACAAATGTAGGATACCCAGTAATGTAATGCCGAAATTTATTAATAGAGTAAACAATAGCAAGGAATTCTTTCTCGGTAGCAATATAATTAAGTTCAGCAGGGGCTAAGTTTTTACTAACATAATAGATGGCATAAGGTACTTGACCATCCTGCTATCCTAGTACTGCTCCAATGGCGGTATCAGAAGCACTTGAAGAGATGTGGAAGGGTATGGTCCAATTAGGTCCCCTTAGGATAGGCGATGTGTACAACTTCTCTTTAAGCTTATCAAACGCTGTTTGGCATGCTTCACTCCACACAAACTGTGCATCCTTCATTAACAAAGAAAACAAAGGAGAAGCAAGTTTGGAGAAGTTTTCTATAAACCTCCGATAATATCCAGCATGTCCCAGAAAACTTCGCACCTCTTTCTGAGTTGAAGGATTCAGTATATTTTTTATCACCTTATATTTTGAAGGATCCACCTGAATGCCATCGGTAGAGATGAAATGTCCTAATACCACCCCCTCACTCATCATCATATGGCATTTTTCAGTGCTTAATGAGAGGCGAGCCTGTTCGCAGCGAATTAAAACCTTCTTTAAATTTTCCAGTGCTTCCTCAAAGTCTTTTCCATAGGGAGTAAAATCATCCATAAAGACTTCCATACTATCATTAACTAATTCAAAGAATATGCCAATTACAGCTCTTTGGAACATTGATGGTGCATTACATAAACCAAAGGGAAGCACTCTGTATGAAAATGTTCCCCAGGGGCAAGTGAAGGTAGTCTTATCCTGGTCCTCAGGAGCAATCTGAATTTGGTTGTACCCGCTGAACCCATCTAAGAAGGAGAAGAACTTCTTCCCTGATAGGGTATCAAGTACCTGGTCAATAAAGGGCAGAGGGAAATGATCCTTTTGCGTAGCTTTGTTTAGCTCCCTATAATCAACACAGACTCTCCATTTACCATTTTTCTTGGGCACAATTACGAGTGGGGAAACCCATTCACTATCCAAAATAGGATATATAAATCCTGCTTCCAAAAGTTTCTGGATTTCCTCCTTCACTATATCCCTCAGATTGGGGTTCATGCGTCGTTGGGGTTGACACACATGCTGGGAGTCATTTTTGATATAAATATGGTGGGTGCACAGATTAGAGGGAATACCCCTCATGTCTGTATACTCCCAGGCGAATGCCCCTTTATGTTCCTTCAAGAGACTGATTAGGCTCTTCTATTCCTCTAAGGAGAGACCAGGGTTGATATTCAAAGTTCTTCCAGGCTCTACCTCAATAGGGATACTTTTTGAACTTCTCAAAACTGGGATTATGTTTGTGTCACCAACTAGTGCTTCTTCCGTAAGATTTTCTTGTTCTTCTTTACCAAGGTTAATGTTCAGGATTTGATAGACCTCTTTATCCACTGAAGCAGGTTCACTAATAAAATTACTAATAGCATCGTCTTCTGTTTCATTTTTAAAAGTCAAGGCCTTCCCTATAGTTAATAGTGGCTGGACATCCTCCTCCTCCTCCTATTCTATCCAAAGGGAAGTCTCAGCTTCTAAACTCGACCGAGCTGGAGGATACAGGGTGAGGTTTTTAGTCTCAGTACCATCAGATATAGTCATGGACCCTGATCGACAGCTGATGCAAGCATCAGCTGTGGCCAACCACGGCCTCCCCAGGATCAATGGGTGTCCCCCCAGCTGTGATTTTGGTTGTAATATCAAAAAGTCAGCAGGGTACTCCCATGAATCTACTGAGATGACAAGGTCATCCAGAATCCCTTCGGGTCTAATGGTGGATCTGTCTGCCAATTCTAAAATGGTAGGGGTCGGTCTAAAATTAGTGAGCCCAAGATTCTTGATAGTCTCAATTGTGATGACATTGATCGCTGCTCCTAAATCAACCAGCATGTTGGGTATCTGTGTTTGTCCTACATGTACAGTGATAGTAGGATTTCCAGGGTAGTCATACTTGGTCACAGGGGTTTTTCCTGTTATCAAAGCGGATAAATTCCCTATGACATGAACGGTGGGAGGATCTCTGGGTTTTCTCCCTGGTTTCTTAGTGCATAGGTCCCGAACTGTTTTAGCATACATAGGCATGTCTTGAGGAGCTTGTAGAAGGGGGATTTTAACGTAAAGATTCTTTAACTCTCCTAGGAGGTTAAACTGAGGTTGCCCCCCTATTTTTGGTAGCATTAGTCTCTCGGGGTATGGTGGTTGCCTTATCAGCTGGGTAGGCTGCGTATTATCTGATTTCTCATTTGATGTTTCAGTCGTTCCATCTAAGGTATGCTTAGCACCTTCAGTGATAGGAACTATATCGGATGGATGTTGTGAACTCTCTCATTCTTCATGCACAGAAGGTGGAGTATCTTCTGTAATTATAGGTTCTATTATCTTCCCAGATCGTAGACGAATATCATTATAAGGTACGGGGGAAAGAGAATAGGCCGGCATATTGACAGTTTCCAATTGATGGACTGTTTTATTATTCGGGTTAGGGTTAGGTTGGGTAGGTAGCTGAGGTCGTATTGGTATATTAGGGACAAGATTATTCTACAGCTGCAGCTGTGACTGCTGAGGTGGATATGGAGGGTATTGAGGAAATTGAGGGTATGGAGGAGAATATGGTGACTGTTGAGGTGGAGGTGGTTTAGGAAACTGGTTCCGAAGATGGAAGTTCCTCCATCCAGGAGACCACAACATAGGTTGATGTGGTGGCTGCATCCAAGGACCCCATGAGTTATAATTTTGCATTGCAGGTTGGGAAGGATTCCACTGAGCATAATTTGAAGGGAATTGTGCATTCACATTTTGCATGTTATTATTCCAATTGCTCATATTATTCAAAAATGGAAACGAGTCCAGAGGCATACCTTGATTTCGAGGCTGCCAAGGTTTCTTCTGTGCAATGAAATAGGCTGATTCCACTTCTGGAGTTGATGCCTGCAGAACAGCCTTCACTTGGGGAAGTGAGGGGCATTCTTTCATGTCATGGTTCAGCTCACACAGCTAACATACTTCTACCTTGTCAAGCGGCTATTCTTTCAGAGGATGATTCTTCCTACATCGGGGACAGAACACACCTAGTGTGAGATCCTCCACTGCCTGTTTTTGTTTTTCCTTTAGGACATCAATCCCCGAAGAGATGGAGCCCATCATTTCTATTTTAAAATTTTCAAGGAGATTGCCTATCTCTACATGGGTAACTCCTCTGTTGGATTACTTCTAAGTTTTGTCGAAGACATCATGTTCCAACTTATCTCGTTTGTCCCGCTTATTGTTCCTGGAAGGTCCCCTGGAGTATTTCTTACATGATTTTACAATCATCTCAAAAGGTTCTTTGGAGATATCTTCTTTTCCTAACAGATTTAACATGTCTAAACAATCATCCCTGATCCCTCGAAGCAAGATTATCTTCAGCACGTCTAGCCCCATGTTCGTCTGCCCGGCTCTTTGCACATTGTACAGCAGCCTTTCTACAAAATCCTCCAGACTTTCATCATCCTTCTCCACCATCTTGAATAATTCCTCTCTTTTTTCCTTGGTGTTGCAATATTCCTGATATTTCTCTAGGAATACTTGTTTCATCTTATTCCAATTAGCAACAGTTCCTCCCCCAAGGCTCATGAACCATCGTAATGCATTGTCCTTCAGGGTGGCGGGAAAAAGTTTCAGTTTTTGGGCATCAGTGACATAATCATAGCTGCGACAGAGGATATCAAATTCCAAAAGGAATTCGTCTGGATCTTCTCCCGCCCTGCCATGGAAACGAGGAAACACCGATGGTGAGATGTTCTTCATAGGGGTTGCCCCTTCTGGCTGCTGAATCGGAAATTGTAATGTAGTTGTCGTTCCTTCTGGTAGGGAGTAATTTTCATGATGATATTCCACCATTGCCTCTTCCTCGTTGGTCTTGTGTCTGTTACTCATGTTCTCTTCTGTTTCCTCTTCTTCATTCATTCCTGCATTCTTTTCCTTGTTTGTAATAGCTGCGTCTTCCTTAGTTGTAACAGCTATGTCTTCCTTAGTTGTAACAACTATGTCTTCCTTAGTTGTAACAGCTGCATCTCCCTCAGTTGTAACAGCTGCATCTTCCTCAATCGTAACAACAGGCCCAATTGTAACAGCTGTGTCTTCCTCGACAGGGATATACAAAGGAGTTATGGCTGCTCGTGTATTCTCCACCATGGATGCTGGTGCCCCAGGAGCAGTAGGGTTTCTTCTGATAGGAGTTTCTTGATGACGAGCCCTGGTGGATGAATCAATTCTGTCAACAAGATCGTCGATGAATGTTCTTCTTCCCAATGGTGGTCCTCGACCATGACCCGAGCCACCTGCACTTTTAGTATTTTGTGGGGTTTTGGGAGTTAGGAGGTGATCGCATTTTACCCTCCTTGTATTCATGTGAACCGAATCATTTCAGCAAAGAAAAAAATGACTGGAAACAATTACCAGATGCAACTAATGACTAGTGTTTAATTTTTATCCTTCCCCGGCAACGGCGCCAAAATGTCAAGCACCCTATATGCATATAGATTATTACCAACACACAGAGCATACGAGATTTATTGTCAACCCGAGAAACTCTTTTTATTTCAAAGGATAAATGCACAGTCTATGCTTAAACACCAAATCACTGCAATTAAATACTTTTATCCTCTAACAACTATGTCCATCCCAAAGATCTATGTAATCCCAGTTGCTTTCTAAATACTACAATTTCAATTCCTTTCTACCATGCATCAACAAGAAGTAAAATAAGATTCAAAGACAATTGCAGATAAAAAGAAATCCTATTCACATCCTAGAAGAAGTAACTCACTTCTTCAATCTGATCACTCTTGAAAACCATAAGCATAAACTGAATATTGATCTAGAAATTCAATTGCAAAGGATTGAGTTCAGCTACTCTAAGAAATTGAATTACAGGAATGAAAATCAACAATCATAATAGAGAAATAAATTGCAAAGGCTCATAGGATCATAACTTAACTGCGAGATGAACAAGGCTGTGTATAATTGTCACACGAATTGCATAAAGTTTCTACTCAGTCGACTATCACTCTGTATTACTTGCCAATTTCAAAGAAACATAATCTTAATTATACTGGAAATCCACACCAAAATTACTACTGCTGCGTACAAAAGAAATATCATGAACAAAACATCACACAACAATAAATTAAAGAGTCCTAATTTAGCTTAGCAATCTCTGTGGAAGACGGGCCCAGCCTTCACACAGAGACGCTGGCTGAACAACGCAAGTTCCTTTAACTCAGAAGTAACTCCTTATATTAACAGAAGAATGATTACACAATTGCTTTTGCTGCTAATACAATGAATTAATTATCTGTTGTTCAACCCCCTGGGTCAAGGCAGCTCCCCATATTTATACATACAGATTGTAACATCTGATCCTATTAATGGGCAGCCTTGAAGATCTCTGATCTTCAGGCACCCTAAATAACACTAGCTATTACAATACGTGGCAAAGTAGAGACATAAAAATGTGAGAAAGCTGTTCATTGGCCCAGGAGTAGCGATCTTTCCAGATCAAAGCTAAACTGGAGTAGCGACATACTAAAGATCTCCAATTATACTACATTCTGTTACAGCTGCCCTGTCACAACTCCACCTAGGATGTTACATTGGAACCATGTGCCTTAATTGATGATCCGAGCCCCGAGGATCCTTTTTAAGCAGCGAACACCCTTCCTTTCAAGACTTTGTTCAGCCCCACCTTCTTGCAATCCACTTATCTCAAACTACCTTCATAAATCAAAACATATTAGCACAATTGAGAGATACACAGCCTTAATTATCACAATCATAAGTATTAATAATATAAAGCAATGATCAGTCATACCTTGGCAATTTGGGGGAATAAAGTGAGGATAATAGTTCTGATTAGCATGATAAATGGTGTAGGACAGGGGAAGGAAAGGTGATCAAGGATGATTAGAAGGGGCCAATTCTGGGCTCAACAGCAGGTTACTAGCACAAGTCACTGAAGAAAACCAGAAGACATTATGCGGGTATGTTAGACATAACTAGCTAGCATGCTAATCTAGGTATGTTTTTCCTATATCAAGCCAGAATCCCCCCTTGTGTTAGGATCTTATACTGTTGTGTTGTTGATAATGATTATTCATAAAGTCATAGGTTTGAATAGTCATGGCTGTATGCATATTATGTTTCTTACCATAATTGATGATATGACTAAACCAGAAGAATCATCAAGGTATAGGTTTGAGTAATCACGGATTTATGCATTGATGATTTAACTAATCAGAAGAGTCCTAGGATCAAATAAGAATATGCATGAGTAAAAGAAGACTTCCCTGAAACCTTGAATACTAATGTTTATTATCTGTGAATGATCATGAATATACATGTTTAAGATTATTGTGTTTTGATAGTATTAAGATTATACTAATAAATGTGTGATTATGTATGAGACCTCAAGGATAACACAATGATCATACTGGTAAGCATGCATAGTGATTAAGGATGGATTTAAGTTCAAGGACAGGTAATCCAGGAAGCAAAGATCAAGAGGGAGCACACTCCAGTTGTTCCTATAAGAAAGCAAATGAGCACACTTCAGTAGTTTTTGCAAGGATGCAAATATTCAGAGGGAGTTGACCACTTCTCACAATCTACATCAGAATGGAGTTGCAAAGATTTAGAGGGAGTCCACCCAGCAACCAGACAAACATAAGTATTTGAATTGTCATTTCTTACATAATGTTATTCAATGATGTATCTGCTTATGTTCCTAGAATTAGGTTGTGTAATATTAGAATAGTTGCATTGATGAACAATATACTACTAATATAAATGGGTAAGTGGCCTATGGCACTGTACAACATTCCATTGCTACTTATCTAGAATGAAACCTCTTTGCTGACATGTTAGGAGTTGTGCACACTCTTAACAATGTTCTGGTAGAGATTGGAAGGCATCTAGAAAGTTACGGAATATGGATAAATGTTGTATTTAAGCATTGGCTAAGATAATTGCATGACTGTATGACATATTTCTTTATGTGTAAGATTTTGTTCTGAAAACTATGAGATGTTTTCTAATCATGCAATTTAACTTGTTGTGTAGGAAAGATCGTATACCATCACCTACAAAAGAAGGACTACAACATTCGTTCAAGCAACAAAATTATCTATTGAAGATATTGAAGTTCCCAGGATACGGGAAGAATGCCATGATCCGTCGATCATGAAGAACGATGTTTGGGATGCAGTCCCAAAACCTGAAGGGAAGTCTGTAGTGTTGTGGGGAAAATGCACCTATAGTTCAAGGGAGAAACTACCAACTTACGGTGATAAAGATAGACTTACAAGCATTCTGCAAGTTCAACAAATAAATGAAGAGATTAGGGTTTAGATATGTAAGCACCTTATTCAGAAGGTTGATCCTAGCTTTGCCTCCCTCTCTCTTCAATGATTATCCAGTGTCGCAATGCCCAGACCTGCAAAACAACTTGATACCTTTCTCAAATACATTTGACTACACATATAAGACTGATATCCATAATATAAAGAGACATCAAACTATAATCAAACAGTAATCAAATTTGAGACACATTAATAGGTCATATTTGGAAAGAGAAGAATGTCTGATCTTTATTAATGAATGAAAGCAAGTACATACAATTATACCTTCTTTCATGCTTGGCACTTCACAAAACCTAGATTCAAGGTCTCCTGCTTCCGTTCTCCAAAGATCCCAGCCTCTAAGCAACTGTACTAGGGTTTACCAAAACTGAAGCACAAGAGAGGGGGATGAGGGTCTCCATTCCTCCAACATAACTTTGTAATTGGGCTTAGTCCCCTCACATGGCCCTTCTACTCTCCTTATATAGTCAGTGAGGAAGAGGAAAATAAGTTATAACTACTCAAGAGGTTTCCCAACCAACTTAACTTACTCGAATTTCGAGATTTTGACCAAAACAGGGGTGTATGCTACTCTACAATAGACAAAGTCACGTACATATGGATTTGAGTGCTACTTTAATGAAGCAAAGTTGCGTACACACGCTACTATTTAAACAGTGGAGTCACGCTCATGTTAAAAATGGCCAAAAACAGGGTTTTTTGCTAATTTTCAGGAGATGGTTTGGTATGGAAAAATGTTCCTAAGGGTCATATACATCAAATGGGTCAAGAATGAGGTAATTTCAACCATTTTTAGTGTCCCAAATGACTCCTCCATCCAGAAATGTCCTGTTGTATGACTGAACTTGATATCAAGAAGTGTCGTCATGCGACCAAGGGAAACAAGTGTCGTCACGGATGGAGAGGTGTCATTTCAAGCTATAACAGATGCCCCCTAATGTATGAGGTTAGAGGGAGTACGGGAAACAATGGCCGAAATACATTATAAATAACAAAGAGTTGAACCATGGAGGAACAGAGAAACCAAGAATCATAGGCTCAAATGAAGTACCTGAAAGCAAAGGCAATGTCAGACAAACTTATCCTTGGGGTAACTGTCCACGTTCAAATGGTGGAACATGACCTCCAAGAGGATACAATAATGATCCAAATACTGATGCATATATTATGGCCACTAAAATACAAGAGTGGATCCATGAGGAACATAAGTGTAAACATAGCCACATAAATACAAGGTGGATCTATGTCAAAACTGGAGAACATAGCCATAGAGAACAAGCTGGATCTATGTCTCATCAAGAGCCCAAAAAGAGTGTTGCTTAGTCTTGCGCAACTTGGGCGATAACATAAATGAGGTGATGCTATCGAGGATCCCAAGGTCTTCATCCAAAAACAACCCAAGGTACAAACCTAGCCATGCAAATAAATGAGTTGATGTCGAACATGGGAGGTATCGTTTGATTACCGGTCATTGATGTATACCGTTAACAAATGCGAGGATGTCCACCAATAATGAAAATGGTACCCAAGGTACCTAGTACATTCAAACAAGTGTGAATAAGTGGTCTTGCCATCGAACACTTGAAGAATCCATCGGATAGGAGACATTGATGTATTCCCATCTATCCAATAGTGAGGGAAACTGCCACTAATGACTGCAATCCCCAAGGTACTAACCGAAACTCTAAACTTCATTCCTAGAGTACAATGAGTTGAAGTCGATGGGAAGAAGTCCATTGGAAGGAAGGCCTTAATGCATCCTCCATCATCCAACATGAGGGACACTCAACAGGTATGAGCTGATTTGGAGTAGGACTGAACACATGATGAAACATACTGACACCAAGGAATGGCCGACACATGAGGTCAAGGCAACTACAGAATGGTCGACACAGGTTGTATCCTTGAACAGTGAGCACGACACAAGAGTGACTGAGGTAGCTTTTAACACAAAGAGACCATGATACAAATCTGCAATGTAGGAGACATTAACAAATTCTCCAAATGATTGGAAGACTAACCAGACGGAGGAGTAGGAACTCTGAGATCAGGTTTACCCTAAGGCCAATGCTAGAACCCAACTTGTTTGATAGACTCAAAACAGGTGCTTTGTTCAAGGAGATAGTTGACTCGCTGCCATCATATTGAAAGATATTTTAAAATTCTTCCCTTCCCTTTCCTTTTTCATTTTTAACGAGCTTGACAAATAACTAAAGCATGCTCAACGGTATTTTCATATTTAAGGAGTCTGAAAAACCTAGAAGAAAACTCCATACACATATTCGTGGATTTTATATCGAGCCCGGATTGGTCTGTGCTCGCCGGTGTTTTCTTGCTTATAGAGTTGAAAAACTTAAACAGTCCTCTATACACCTATCCGTGGATTTTATATCGAGCCCAGATTGGTATGTGCTCGGCGGTGTTTTCTTGTTTATAAAGTTGAAAAACTTAAACAGTCCTCTATCAACCATCTCGTGGATTTCACATTGAGCCCGAGTAGGTGAATGCTCACTTTGTGTTTTCACATTTTGAGAGTCTGAAAACCCTAAAGACGACTCCAAAGGTACTTTTTCATAAAGTTAGTCTCCTTCCCCGAAAAAGTGTAAAATGATGGAAGAAGAACTCTTCTAGCGCATACAAGAGTATACCTAGAGTATACCTTTTCCGTAAATTATCCACCAAGGCCCGGAAAAGGGGTAATTCTATACCTAAGTGGATGTCAGTTCAGTTATTTTAACGAGCCCGAAAAGACAACTATGCTCGGCAAACTTTTCCTATTTAAGGAGTCTGAAAAGGGCTTAAAAGAACTCCATAGGGATCTTTTCCGTAAAGGTTTAACGAGTCCGGAAAAGTAAACTCATGACCTCCTTACTGTTTTTAATGAGCTCAAAGGAGATATAGAAAATTCTCACAACTTCCTTACTATTTTTAACAAGCTTGAAGGAAAGGTGGAAGAAATGCTCGTAACCTACTTACTATTTTTAACGAGCTTGAAGTAAAAGAAGAATGCTCGAAATGGGAGGAGACAAGTGTCAGGGACATGCAAAACTAGCTCCAAGTGCATGGAACACAGCTATGTCTAATGTAACGAACATGAGAAAGATAAGGACACTCAAGGTGTGTCTCCTCCAGGTAAAAGGTGTCAAATTGCAAAGGCAAAATGATACAGGGCTTAGCGGAAATGAGATCAGAGATGGAGGCTTATATAACGAGCTAGAAGCATGGAAGTCGGCTTCAGGCTCATTAGCGCAAGTGGGATCATAATAGATGCATATGCAATTTGAACACAAAGATGGGAGCCTTATCAGGGATGGCCAGAAACATATGAGGAAGAAAGATATGAGGCTTCTTCTTAAAGTCATGGTAAATCTAAAAAGGCTCCCAAGCCTATGAGAAAAACTCATCATGGGCACTAGAATGGCATAAGGGTGTTGACTAGGGTGACCCATGTTAGGTAGGCTCTGCTGTCGGACTGGTGCACGATACATAAAGAGATGGCTAACACACCAATATCTAACAGGTTTGACCCTATGGTGAATTCGGATGGAAAAAGGTTCAAATGCAACATAACAACAGGGAAGCCTAAACCTATATGCAAGGTTCTGAATATACCTGACATGGTCGCACAAGGTGTCGAAAAGGACCAGTAAGCAAGTATATATCCAACTAAGAATCCTGTCTCCAAGAAACATTAGTACCGGGATCATATCTAAAACATATGTAAGGAAAGACCCGATACAAGTCATTATGGTAGAAATACTTTCAACTTCACTATCATCAACAATAGGCATAAACAAGGCAGAGTTTTCAAATGAAGACTCTATGGTACCCAAGCCTGGGGACTTACAATCAACAAGATCAACTTTAGGATGAAGATCAAAGTTGAAGGACATGATGGAATCTGCAGAAACAAATTTATCATCACGGGAGTTGAAAATTCTAGAAGCAAAATCAAACTCAGCAGGAACACCGATTTGTGGATCCATAGGAGAGTTCAAAGACTCAATAGTAGGAAGATCAGACTTTAAGGTCAAACTGGGGCTGGAAATAACTGTGACTGAATCAACATCCGAGTGAATGGAAGAGTGTACTATAGACTCTAGGAAAACTTCATCAGAAGGAAGTATATCATCCCAGATAGAACACATATCTAAACATTCAGATGGAGGTGTCACTTGGTCAAAAGCTAGGACCAAGTCCCGATAAGGTAAGCATGAACTCAGAGACTTCTTCTCAGTAGCAATTGAACTCAAGGAACAATATGCCACATAAGTCCCATGTGACATAGTAGTGCCTAATGACGAGGGATCAGACTGGTCTACAGTTGGGTAATAAGGAGGATCAACGAATGTAAGCTGGTCGATGGTGACAATGTTTTCGTTATGAGGGAAATGCATCACATGAAAAGCGTAGACACCACAACATGCATAGCATAAATGTAATCACGCCCGAGGATCATATCAAAGTCCACAGGGTCCTTTAAAACCATAAAATCAACTAAGACTGTTTTTCCACCCAAGGTAACAGGTGCCAGACAGAGGAATCCGATCGGTTCACTAGGTCTTCTATCAAAGGTCAACGGCCAATTAGCAGCTGGAATAACATTAGGGAAACCCAAATCTCTCCGAGCATAAGCGGATAAGATACTAACAGAAGCACCTTCATCAATAATGCATCGATCAACCATATGGTTCCCGATATCAACCTTTATCTGGAAAGGTGTCGAAGAAGGAAGATGAGGCTCGGCAAGACTATTCCAATCAAAGGAAACAATCCTAGGGCTTGGTAGGGGTTCACATGGCACAGATGAAGTGCCCCCTTTTTTCAGGAATATCCAAACTAGTAATGGAGAAGACTTCAGTAGTAGGTGCATCAATCTCCGAAGGACTGATGGGATCAATTGAAGATTGCATCGATTCGATCACTTTACTCTTCGAAGGAAGAGTGGGGTCGACCAAAGATTGCATTGGTTCAACCACTTTATCAACCAAAGGTTGATCTGAATGTAGGGAATCTATAGACAACTCAGGAACAGAGGTTCCTTTAGACATGGACCACACTCTTCGTGCCTCTGGAATGGTAGGACATCGGTGAGTAAGGTGATCTCCCTTACAAAGTTTACAAGGGAACTTTGGTTTCTGTCCTATAGGTTTAGACTCCTTTACAACATCAGTACTCTCAACATGACTAGCATTGGCTGACAGCTTGCCCCCAGCATGACTCACAGAGGCTGGTTGCTCAAAAGCATCAGACTTTTGAACTAAGGACCACACTTTTTGCACTTCTGGAAGTACAGGGCAGAAGTAAGTAAGGTGATCTCCCTTGCAAAACTTACAAGGGAACTTAAGCTTCTATTTGTTTGGTTTGTCAACAATGTCAACTCCCTCAGCATGACTTGCAGTGGCTGATCTGGTGTCTCCAGTATGACTCACAGGAACTGGTGACTTGTCATTAATATGACTAGCAGTGATCAATGATGTGTCCTCAACATGACTGACAGTGGTTGAAGACAAACTTTTAGTATGATTTTCAGTGACTAAAATTTTTCTCCCAGCATGACCTCCAGAGGCTGGGTAGGTTCCCCCTACATGATTTGCAGAGGCAAGGTGCTTGCCCCCAGCATGATTTACAGAGGCTAGGTTGCTGCCCCCTTGTTTTGGCATCTTCTTCCTATTCTTCCTCCGTCTATTCATTTTAGACTGCTGGCTACTAGCATTGCTACTTTCACCACATGAGGTAGAAGGAGGAGGAGAAGATGTTACTGGCAAAGGAGGCACAGGGTTCTGATGCTCTTGATTTGAGGTGCTCACAAAAGAAGAATCAGGAGCATGCAAGGCATTCGGAGTGGAAAACAACCAAACTGGCAGCCCAATAGTGAATCCAGGAAGATTCAAAGTAGCCATTAAGGGAGTACCAATGTTTCCAATGAATGGAACAGCACAAGGATCCCCCGGAACAAGGGTACCTTGATTGGCACTCGCCGAAATGCTAGACATAATTTCTCGCTCAAAAGAACAAGAAGTTCTCTAAGGCAAACTAAAACAAGTAGCACAAAGAGCACACCACTAAAAAAGGTCCTAAGTAAATCAAACCAGGCAAACAGATGCCTTCCGAAGAAGAGTCTGGGATGATGAGGGCCCAGAACAGATCAACAAAGGATGAAGAACAGTTACCCGGGGTCCACAATACAATGACTAAGGGTGCAAGCGTTGGAATCACCCAACCGCCCTCCCAAAGAACTGCAAGGGATTTCCTCCCATGTCTATCCTAGGTACAACATATATACCCTCCGCTGTCACGTGTGTATGAACCTATGGTCAGATACTAAGGATACCACAACACCAAAAACTCCTGGGGGAATAGTCATTGGTTGAATCAGAAGGCGTGGGCAGGGTAACTGAGCGCAAAACTCAAAAGAGTCCCCAAACGCGATACAATCCTGGCGTATGCTCGAAATAGAAAGTAGGAGGAGTATTCCCAACAATCTGATCTCACAATGACCTACTGCATAGATCCCAGGAAAGCTTTGAGTGAAATGGATTTACCTGTGATAGTCGAACTACGATTTTTGTGTAATGTGTGATCTTGAGTGGTTTAAGGTGATTTAAACTCAAGATCCTAACCAAGACTAGTTGGTGTAGTGTAACCTAGAAAAGAAAATGTTACTAGTACATTTTATTAGAGTTCATTTTAAAGGTTACCTGCTTACTCAAAAAGGTAGTGGGTGTGTGAGAGTGGTTATAATAGAGATAGAGTACTGAAAATGAAATATTTACCACCAAACAAATCTTTTTCTTTTCAATGCAAGTCTTAAAATTTTGATCTAGAATGCATGTGCAAATGCAATTTTTTAATCTTTCGAATGCAAAAAAGGTAAAAATAAAGTCTAAATGTACAAAATTAAACTCAAAACCTAAGAATGCAGCTACTCAAGCAACTAGGTATGCAAAAGAAAACTTGTTCTTTTTGATGCAAAGCACTCTAAAATATTTTAAGCCACTTGCAAGGTACTCTATTCAGAAAATGAATCAAAATTCTTTATGCTTTCAAAGGTAAGAAACAAAACTGAAACTAACCTACTATCAAAGCAAAACAAAGAAACTTCCAGGTTCTCTTTATGAAACAGTAAAAGCTACCAAATATGACTTTCAAATTCTTATTGATGTAAGCATGCCAACCATTGGGAAAAGAGTACAAAAACTACTTTTAGACCCAAACGAAGAAAATGAACTACGAAGAAGTATGGTTTGGTAAAGTCAGGTCTGCACATAAACAATGCAAACAAGGTCTTGAACAATAGCCAAAACACTTGAGCTTTCACTACAAAAGAAAAACTAAAAGCATAAGGGAGGATAAGAAACCAACCTAAAAGAGAAATTTCACTCAAATAGATACAAACAGGGTCAAGAAGACTCAAGAGGTTTCAAATCCAGTGGAAATGGGGCAAGCAAGTTCAGTCAGACTCAAATTAGGGTACAAAACACCAAACAGGTCCACAACCCCCCAACTTGGGTTAACAAACCCCAAAACTTTCCAAACAAGCCCAAATTGATCAAAAGAGGTTCAAATCATGAATGTAGGATCAGTACAAGGATGGGAGACCACTTACAGTGGTTTAACTCAGACCTAGGGTCATCAGGGACCCCAAAAAATGCAACCACAGCCCCCAGATTTGGGTCCACAACCAAAAAACTCAAAAAAATCAAACCCAGATTTTGAGCGCTACTGTGTATGAAGGAAACTAGCGCCCATAGCAGGATGGACGCTACTATGTAGAGGAAAAGTAGTGTATGGGCGCTACTGTGTGGTACAAACAATAGCGTACATGTGGAAAAAGTTTGAAAAATGGGGTTAAAACCACCACACCCGGGTCCACAAGGGTTTGCAAGAGTTGGGAAGGGTGTGTAAGAGCCAAGGAGGGTCAAATAGATCCTACTAACTGATCCTAATCAATAAAATGAACAAATACCATCAAACAAGACTGAAGAAATGACCTTGGATACCCCTAATTAGTTAGGCTTTCCCCAGCGGAGTCGCCATTCTGTTGTGGGGAAAATGCACCTATAGTTCAGGGGAGAAACTACCAACTTACGGTGATAAAGATAGACTTACAAGCATTCTGCAAGTACAGCAAATAAATGAAGAGATTAGGGTTTAGATATGTAAGCATCTTATTCAGAAGGTTGATCCTAGCTTTGCCTCCCTCTCTCTTCAATGCTTACCCAGTGTCGCAATGCCCAGACCTGCAAAACAACTTGATACCTTTCTCAAATACATTTGACTACACATATAAGACTGATATCCATAATATAAAGAGACATCAAACTATAATCAAAGAGTAATCAAATCTGAGACACATTAATAGGTCATATTTGGAAAGAGAAGAACGTCTGATCTTTATTAATGAATGAAAGCAAGTACATACAATTATACCTTCTTTCAAGCTTGGCACTTCACAAAACCTAGATTCAAGGTCTCCTGCTTCCGTTCTCCAAGGATCCCAGCCTCTAAGCAACTGTACTAGGGTTTACGAAAACTGAAGCACAAGAGAGGGGGATGAGGGTCTCCATTCCTCCAACATAACTTTGTAATTGGGCTTAGTCCCCTCACATGGCCCTTCTACCCTCCTTATATAGTCAGTGAGGAAGAGGAAAATAAGTTATAACTGCTCAAGAGGTTTCCCAACCAACTTAACTTACTCGAATTTCAAGATTTTGACCAAAATAGGGGTGTACGCTACTCTACAATAGACAAAGTCACGTACATATGGATTTGAGCGCTACTTTAATGAAGCAAAGTCGCATACACACGCTACTATTTAAACAATGGAGTCGCGCTCATGTTAAAAAATGGCCAAAAACATGCTTTTTTGCTCATTTTCAGGAGATGGTTTGGTCTGGAAAAATGTTCCTAAGGGTCATATACATCAAATGGGTCAAGAATGAGGTAATTTCAACCATTTTTAGTGTCCCAAATGACTCCTCCATCCACAAATGTCCTGTTGTGTGATTGAACTTGATCTCAAGAAGTGTCATCATGCGACCAAGGGAAACAAGTGTCGTCACGGACGGAGAGGTATCATTTCAAGCTATAACATGTAGTGACTTCCAAGAGGATCTACAGGATCAAGCATGCTGTAGATGGCATCATAGAGAAGTATAAAAGTGATGAGGAGGAAGATACAATTTCTTGAATGGTGTAGTTGAAGAAGAAGTGTATGTGGTGCAACCACTTGGTTCTGAGACACATGACAGGGAGTCATATATGTGCAGAACTTGGTATGGTAGGATAGACAACTTTCTATCCAGTTTGGGCTTTACCAAGAGTAAAGCATATTTCAACCTTTACTACACGATTGAGGAAGGCAATCCAGTGATACTACTATTGTATGTGGATGACCTGTTTATAACAGGTGAGGATAGATTGATTGCCGACATGCAGTGGAAGCTTGCTACCGAGTTCGAGATGAAGAACTTGGGGATGATGCACTATTTGTTTTTGGCATGGAGGTGTGGCAAAGTGTAGATGGAATCTTCCTTGGACAAGGGAAGTATGCAGTAAAGATCCTGAAGAGGTTCAGGATGATGGACTGCAAGGCTATGGCCACACTTATGGCATCGAACCTGAAACTTTTGTGTGATGCTCCATTTGATCCGGTTGATGTCACAATGTATCGTCAAATGATTGGGTCCTTGATGTACCTGACGAACACAAGACCAGATATTTGCTTTGCTATGAACACATTGAGTCAGTTCCTGACAGATCCGAGGAGTGTTCATCTGATTGCTGTAAAGCATGTTTTGAGGTACCTGAAGGGTACAGTGGATTATGGGCTCAAGTATGAAGCAAATCAAAAGTTTAACCAGTACAGTTATGTTGATTCAGATTGGGCTAGCAGTGCTACAGATAGGAAGAGCACATCTGGATGCTACTTCAGTATGGGATCAGGTGTGATCTCTTGGTTATGCAGGAAGCAATCCTGCGTAGCACTGAGTACAGTTGAGGCAGAGTATGTTGCAGCCTGTTCAGCTAGTTGTGAGGTAGTATGGCTACGGAAGCTACTGTCTGAGTTATTTGATCTCCCGTTGGATGCTACTGGTATCTTTTGTGATAACTAGAGTTGTGTGAAGCTATCTGAGAACCCAGTGTTTCATGACAAGTCAAAACACATAGAGATCAAATATCACTATATCAGGGATATGGTGCAGAGAGGAGCTATGAAGCTCCTGTATGTTGCGATGGACGAGCAGATTGCAGATGTACTGACGAATCCACTAGCTAGAGTGAAGTTCGAATACTTCAAAGAGAGGCTTGGTGTTCTTCAGATCGATGATAGTTTGAGCAAGAAGTGATGGACACATTTGCTGAAGCCATTCCAAGCATGTTGAAAGGAGGATCCTTCACATAGCTGTGGATGTAAGCATTGGATGATGAGCATCAGGATGATGTTCTGGTTTCTGCTTTATATGATCAGTTGGATCATTTATATGTATGTACGCATCATGTTGGATGCTAGATATGATCAATTGGATCATTTATATGTATGTATGCATCATGTTGGATTCTGAATATGATCGGTTGGATCATTTGTATGTATTTTGTATATGCATCATGTTGGATGCTTGGACCATGTATCCATATATGTATCAGGTGGATACATTGTATGATCAGGTAGATCATGTATGTTGATATGTATCATGTATTTGTATTTGTATCAGGTTGATACACTGTATGATCAAGTGGATCAAGTATGATGATATGTATCAGGTAGATACTTGGTGTGCATCAGGTGGATGCATTGTATGATCAGGTTGATCATGATGATGAGCTTCAGTATGTTGCTCCAGATGATATGTACCAGGATGGTACAAGTGATGATGATCAGTATGATCATGGGCATCAGGATGATGCCTCGTACGATGATGATCCATTGGATCATGAGTATCAGGTTGATACTTGGAGGTCAGAGATGATATGTGGCAGGTTGTGCAAATAGCATGTAATTAGTCCTGGGAGATCTTTTCGATCGTGCTGCGGCACATAAATGTTCCTGGGGTACTCTTTCCGGTATTGCTATGTAGTATGTAATCAGTCCTCAGATATCCGATAGGTTGAGATGTGTGCTCGTAATCAGTTCTAGGATGAGGTATTACTACGGAGACATGTAATCACTCCTGGATATTCGAGAGGTTGAGCTATGTGCTCGTAATTAGTCCTGGGATGCTCTTTAGAGATCTTGCTGATTGTGCTGGGGCACATAAATGTTCCTGGGATGCTCTTTAAAGGTTTTGTCTATCCACACGTAATCAGTCCTGGAGATCCGAGAGGTTGAGCTGTGTGCTCGTAATAAGTCCTGGGATGCTCTTTAGAGATCTTGCTGGTCGTGCTGCGGCACATAAATGTTCCTGGGATTCTATTTAAAGGTATTGTGGAGGAGATGCATGTAATCAGTCTTGGGAGATCTTGTCGGTCGTGCTTAGGCACATAAATGTTCCTGGGATACTCTTTTCGGTATTGCATCCGTACATAAAATTAGTCCTGAGAGGCCACCTCTATCAGACCATTCGCACAGATGATGAAGACCTATAGGTGGTGGGCCTACATCCAGTATGAAAAAGAACTGGCTCTGTAGAACTTCCTATGATGAGTAGATTCAGAGATTTATTGAGATAGAAGCAGCAGTGACGATGACGATGACTCGATGACGATTATCCAGTGACGATGATCCAGAGAAGATGACTTGTGCTAGAAGACATGTGTCGAGAAATACCTTCCTAGTTAAGAGGGAGTGTTGATGTATATGTAACTTCGGAATGTATTTCACATATATGTATATTGTATTCCTATATAGATGGTATTATTCCTCTATACGGAAGTGTCGTCATTTATATTGTAAGTGTCGTAACTTATACTTGATGGGTTATTAGACCACCTTGTTGGGGTCGGACCTGTATAATTCATGTGGGTCAGAGGGTTATTAGACAACCCTATTGGGGGTCGGCCATGTGGGTCAAAGGGTTATTAGACCACCCTAGTTGGGGTCGGCCCAGTCAGTATTATGTTAAGTGGTTAAGTTGAGGCCGACCTAGTTGAGTAAAGATCAAGTCAAGTTAGTGTATAAATAGAGAGTGTGTCTCTCTCATTTTACACATTCTATTCTCTCACTCACACTTGGGAGAGTGGCGGACTTGTGGAGGAGGAGGCTCTGCTGCTAGGAGAATACTATCTCTTGTATTCTAGTTGTATCATTTCTTTATCTATCTTTGAGGAAGTTATTGGGGTTTTTCACCTTTATGGTTTTCCCCAAGTAAACTCTGTGTCTCTTGTGTGCTTGCAGTATTGTGTCCATGATTGATATGCTGTAGATTTGCTGTACATGTTGTTCTCTCAGTTAAGATCCTAGATCAGATTGAAGTAAATTCTGAAAATTTAACAATCATGTCTCACTTCATCCAAAGGTTTAATGAGTCACTTGAGAGTGTATGCCTTACAGTTTAGTCACATCAGGAAGAGTTCACATGACTAAGAGTGAATATGGGTGTTTTTCAAACCCAATTCAAGGAGTCTTATTTCAACAACTGGTATGATCAGTCGCAAGTAAATCATAGTAATGCTAATGGATTATCTGGCCTGAGCAAGCGAGTTGACTTTCTGGAATAGCAACAATAGTGGATCCTTGAAATGTTGAACATTATTTCGGATGAGAAATCTATCGACAACACGTCATACTCAATTCTTCAACTATAGCCATTGCATCCATCCTTTTCTTTCAAAGATCTAGTTCCAATGGATATCGATCTTCAACTTGCACAAAAACCAATAGACAATGGCACAAAATTATACCGTGAGTTATGGCTCTGAATTAACCCTGTAATTCTCAATTTTTCTTGATACAACTTCTGTCAGCATTCTTCAATTTCAATTGTATTTTGATCCTTGGCATGATGCCTTGTTTTGTACTTCAACACTGTTTTCTATGACAGAGAGCTCATACAAAAATTTAAAGACAAATTTTGAATATAATACAAGTTATGTTTATGTATCTATGCAGACTCGTGTGTTTGCTTGTCACAATCCTTATTTGCATTCAAATTTCTAAGTTCGAGCTCTTTTTAAGTGTCAATCCAACTTATCATATCATTAACTTGAATATATGTGCATATCTTTTACAACACCTCAATAATGTAACTGAACAACAAACTTCAATTGAATTTTGACTGAACTACTTTACTAACACACTCCTTGAATTCCTAATGAACATCATGTTGAATTCAAGGATCTCACCCAATCTTTTAGGGATCTACAAGATGGGAAGCAATTACTTGTTGCATGATAGGTACTTGGGTTGTTAGCTTCTTATTTGCATGCTTGAGATGTTTTTCTTACCCACGTATTCATGTTCACACTTCCCTTCTGATGCTACACCTGGTTGTCTTCCCTTTTTGGTCCTTGTATTGCAATTACTTATATGCAATATGTTTCTATCTAGAAAATTTATTGTTCTTCGACCATACAATGCCTTGTGTTCCAATCAATCACTAGCATAACATCTCATGTTTTGACAATACTTCCCAATATGGCCAATGTGATTGCATCTTGCTAACTTTATTGTATATTCCTTCTTTTGGAAGTGTAACGAAAATAATTGTAATTACTGAAGGAATTATCATACCTAAATGACTTCATTTGAATAAGACGGTGCTTACTATCGCAGACCTTCCCAAATGTTTTGTCATAGCCAAGTCCTGACTTGTTTGCTGGTGACCTTTGATCATTCAAAATCTTATTCAGGATTGATGTGTTGTCTTTGAATTTGTGCTTCACTTCATTTCCCATAAAGACCTTGTCACTTCCTAAATGTGTGCAGTCTATAGTATCAATCATGATGTGATCTTGAACCTGTTTCTTCCCTTTTATTTCAGTAATTTTTTCTTCTAAGTGAGAGACTTCTCTATCCTTATGTTCAATCTAACTTGTTAGAAATTTAATTTTCTGTGCTGACTCTTCCAATGATATATTCAATATTGATTTCTCTTCTTGAAGCATTTTGATTTTGTCTACTGCCTAGTCTAGCTGTTTCTCAAAATTTAATTCCTTTTCACTAACCTAATTTTTTAGACACTTTTGAATAACCTTGGCTTGCTTGACTTCTTCTTCACACTTTGATAGTTGGTCCTGGAATATTTTGGTCTTCTTTCTTAAATTCTTCAATTCATCTAGGGAACTAAGCGAGACACCTTCCCATTCAACCTCTATAGCTTCTTCTTCTTCATATTGACTGTCAGATTTAATTTCTGTGACAAGATTAGGAGGTGTAGTGAAGGATCCATTTAATATCCTATCCAAGATCTAACCAACATATTTTCTTCCACTCAAAGTTTTAATAAAATTTTACTAGCAATTGTTAAGGCCAAATTCTCAAACTGAGCAGGATGTAAGTGATGGGGATTAAAACTCTGAATGGTGATTGTAGGAATGAGATTAGGTTCTGGAATTTATAAGGCTGATTGTGCAACATCAGCTAAACATGCTCAGAGAAGAATTCCTTGGCACAAAGTACTAGAGCCATTCACTTTTCAGTAATACAACAACTCCATTTCCTACTTCGAGGCTTCCTCGGCTTCTAGCATATGTCAACAAGACTGGGTGAGGGTACTCAGATTTTATGGAAAATTTATATCATTCATTTAACTTATAAAATATACTAGGATAATGTCTTAGTGAACTTGGGAAGGTTTGGAGTGATTGGGAGGTCGAATGCACACTGTGGATTGTTGAGCTAGTCAAATTATAGGCTTTTCCAAATGAGGATAAATGCATCCAAATTCTTAATAAAGGGGCTGATATGGGAATAATACTTATTTATTAACCTCCTTCAATTTATAGAATGCAAAATGGATTCTCAGAATTGATTTGGTAGTCATAATGGTGAAACTAGTCTAGAATAAGCACCCAACTAGCTAGCCTTGCATTTTAATTCATAAAAATACTCCAATAAATCATAAAATCTGATATGATATTAAATAAAGCTCTGTATATGATATTCAATAGATATAATTTGAAATAAAACTTTAGAACACTTCCTTTCTTAGTATTTGATTGCCTTCCAAAGTACAATGCCTCACAAGCTAGATTTGCATTACAATAGAGGGAGAATGAAGATGAGAAGTAGGAAATTAATTTGGATCTATTATGAAGTGGATTATCAGACCATCTATAGGTCATATGTATGATATTTCTACACTCTAATCTTTTGATCTTCACTGGGGCACATTCACTAAACTAGCTCTCTCCTCCAAGAGAAACTCCTCTAAGTCTAGCTAAACATATTCACTGAACATGGGAAGACTATTATCTCTGCAAATAATATCCCACTGGGCGCATCCATTGAATACTATCTTCTTCTTCTGGTGATTTTCCTCTAAAACTAGCTGCAATTTTCATGTAGAAATGATATCCTCTTCAAGCTGACTCTGTATCTTCACCGATGGATTGATATGAATGTTATTGGATGCAATAAAATATTCTGGACCTGCATATTACTCATTGAAACTTATGGGGCCTTGGGGCACATAACCCAAGAAAAATTGTGGAGGCACATTGCTCAACCAAGAGAGGCTCAGAGCTCTCAATACAAAAATGCAAATGACAAAAGTTCTTAATGGGAGTTGGAAGAATTCTTTTATAGAATTCATGTTGTCCTATTGAGAAAGTTAATTGCTTTTGTGATTTGTGAGAATGGGTCACCCATGAGTTGATATACTTTCTTACTTTTCTTCTTACACCTTTTCTCTCATTTAGAAACTGTGCCCCTTTTTGTCTCAAGATTTTTCCTTCCTTGTAAAACTTTCATGCTTTGTAATTTGAGTTCTCTTTTGGAAATTTTGACCTCCCTTAGCATTTTATGGTTTTTTTCCATTTCTTTCTTTTTGGTAACATCTTACACCTTCCCGCTTTTCATCCCTTTCTATTTTTTGACCTCGAGTTCTGATTTAGCAACATTATCCTCAAGGGCATTCCCTCTTGGCCCACTTGCACACATCATTCACTTGCCAAAATATTAATAAATGAAGATAATTAATAAAATTAATTAATTCCTCATTCCAAAATCCAAAATCCAAAATCATTAATTATTTAATTAAACTAGAGTCGTAGCTTAAAATTTCCCAATTATTTAAATAATTCACCTTAGCACTTAGTTTGGGGATTAATATCTTCATGGGGGGGGGGGGCACCTTGTCCATTTAATTCCCCAAATTCACCCTTAGGCATATTCCATAAGTCCATTTCTTCATCCATCCATCCATTAATTAATTAATTAATTAATGCCTAGGTGACTTAGGATAAAATCATCCCCATGGACCATAGAAAAATTTGGGGACATGACAATCCTCCATTTCCAAGATTGATTGTCCTCAATCAATTTAGTCCGGGAACTAATACTCCAATTCCATCCAATCATACTTATGAATTTTTTATCTCTCCTCATGTTGGTGACCACAATAGTCATCCATTCTTTTACCACAACAGAAATCATCAGATTCATAGGTCCCATCAATTCCATGGGATTGAAACATATGCTCTCTCAAGCATGCTTCAATTATTCCATGTATCTGTAAAAATCCCCAACTGAATCTAAGTGGGTCCATCATGCTATTGTTGCTCAACCCTGATCATAAGCTGCTCATGTCTTCCCCCAAGAGTCTGGTCCATCATGCAGTTCCCCATTAAAGGTACTAGTCCACCTTTCAACAAATTTAGATATTAAGAAAAGCAAACTGGATTTCCCTCCTAGATCCCACTACTTATGGTGCTCTCTCCCAAGCCCAAATGACATTAGGAACAAAATTTCAACCCAAGAAATGCCAAGATCCCATGGATTGTGCAGCATTCTTCCAAAAATTATGGCATTCTGATAGATGCCATGATCCCAATACCAAGTTGGAATCTCTCTGCTTCCAATGCTCATGAAAATTTCTAATATGAAATTGTACACCTGAGCCTTGTGTGAATGTGTACTAGAAGTATATAATGGCTGCAAATTAGGCCGTTTGTGCTGCTTACAAATCATAGAAAAATCAGCAAAAAATTTACCATGGAGATTTTCCTTTTCAATGATGCCTCTATCCACCCATCCAGTGGATGAATCATAGATCTTGCTTGTTGATTCACATGAGCTAAAATCATCCATCTATGCTTTAATATGACCTATCTCCCATAGGTACAGATCATGATCCTCATGTTGTACATGTGGCATCAACCAGAAAAATGTCTTCACCCACTATTCATTCCCCATTGTTATTATTGAATCTAGAACATGTGGGAAATACCTATGAAACTTCTTTGTATGTCTGCAACCTTCAGTAATCATACTTATGGCTACAAATTCTTCATTATTGGATGGCCCAAATTTGGTGCTCTCATCCCACTCTTCTATGGGAGAGTGGTTGTCTTCAAGGAACAACTCAAGTTCCCTTAAGAAATGATCAGGTGCTTGGTTTTCATCAAATTGTTCTACACACTCCTCAAGCACATATAAAGATAATTGATCCTCATGATCCACCACCTCATGAGATTCCTCCATATGGTCATGAATTATTTCATCCCAATGAGGTTGACTGAATGGTGTGTAGAAGGGTAGGGAGGAGCTTTGCAACTTTTCATGAAGCTGCAATATCTCTGTCTTGGATTCTTGGAGGGAACTTTAAGTGATTCTCAAATAATATTAGGTGGATATCAATTCACCATTGATATTTTTATATCTTCATCAAACCTCAAGGATGCATGATGAAACAATTCTACAAGCTCCAACAAACTATCTCTATCAGAAAGCAAGTTCAAGAATTTACTTTTTATGCTTGTCATGGATTTCTGAAATTCTTCCATGTCTCTCATGGAAGACTGCTCGCCCAAATTCCAACAAAGGTTATTCATTAAGGAATGTGTGTCATTGATGGTTTTAAGGGCTTCTTGGATCTTGCATTCATTCATCTTCAGTGTCCCTTCAAGGAAATGAGGTTCTGGAAGATGAACCTTCGCTTCTTCTAGTTTCCTAGGATCAACTTTAGTTGATTCTGTTGAAGTTATGAAAGCTGATCCATATTTTGGGGCTGCAAGATATTCATATTTCATATCATGAATATCATATCTTTGGCTGCAGTTGGGGTTCTTATTCATATCTGGTGCACCAGTAAGGATTTCTCTCCAATTTTCAGCTGTCTCCAATTCAGGAGTCTCAACCCCCGAAGGTTCAACCAAGGCCATCTTCTCTTCAGAAGTGGCTTCCCCATCAGAATGACACATAGGCACATAAATATGAGAATTTACAAAAATACCATGTGTTATATTTTCTCCTCCTTGTGATGGTATGTTGGTGGTTTGGTCTTCCACCAATTTCTGATTTTCAGTTTCTATTGCTGCAAGACCTTCCTCTTTATCCATGGATATTGCACCCACAACACCTTCATTAATGGAGATCTCCATGTATCCGACATATATGTGAGAGTACACATATTTAGATGCTTCCTGACACTTAAAAAATTCCTCAATAGGTTCTCTTTCGACCATGTAGGGATCCTACAAATACCCTTCTAGTGATTCAGCCTGGTCACTGCATTCACCCTTATCACTAAGGATATGAGACTCAGCATCCAAGGAATCCCTTAAGAAATAATTATACTATAATGTGGCTTCAACATCATCATGACACAAATTAGTACAAAAATCTAAAAGTGGTCCATAGCTATGCATCATGCTTCTCTCTTCTATGGGTGGGGTTATGGTGCCTTGTTCTGCCACCGATTCTACTAGTTCACATCTAACTGATACGTGGTCAAATTTTGCTTCCCTGTGAAGCTCATGTGGTGACTTTGGATCTGATTTATGTTCTTATTTGGGATCTTATCCAAAATATGGCTCAACATCCCTCATATTACCAATATCTTCTATGGTGATCTTGAGATCCTCAGCATAGAATCTTGCAATAGATTATTCTTCCATTCTATCAACAATCTCATGATTGGTTTTTGGGTCTTGCTTCTCCCTGGTTGTATTGGGATGAAGATTATTGGAGGATCTTATTGAAGAGGATCCAAAAATTATTGTGAGGTGTAAAACACATGCATCCAATTAATCTCTTACTTCTTTTAGGAATTCTTCGGAAGTAGTTTGATCTTTGTCTGTGGAACATGCAACGTTTCCATCCATATGGTTATAAGAATAACCATAGTCTCTTCTTCCAACTATGATCTCATGGGAGATACTTGAGGAAGGTACTTCTTGGAAATTCTCTTCCTCATACTGTCTGCAATATTCTTCATACTATTCATCATAATTATCATACTCTTCATAAAAATAATTTTCTTCCTCATACAACTCAAAGTTTGAATCTTCCATGACATGGAACTAATTCCACAACTGCAACTTGAAGATAGTGCTAAGATACTTTACCACTGAGAGTTACTTTCCACGGGCTAGGCCAAGGAAAGTGCTCTGATACTACTATAATATCCTATCCAATATCTGACCAAGATATTGTCTTCCACTCATAGTTTTAATAAAATTTTACTAGCAATTTTTAAGGCCAAAATCTTAGGATGTAAGTGACAGGGATTGAAACTCTGAATGGCGATGGTAGGAATGAGATTAGGTTCTGGAATTTATAAGTATGAGTGTGCAGTAGCAGCTAAACATGGTTAGAGCAGAAGTCCTTGGTACAAAGTACTAGAGCCATTCACTTTTCAGCAATAGAACAACTCCATTTCCTACTTCAAGGCTTCCTGGGTTTCTAGCATATGCCAACAAGACTGGGTGAGGGTAATCATAGTTTATTGCAGATTTATATTAGTCATTTAACTTATAAAATATATTGGGATAATGTCTTAGTGAACTTGGGAAGGTTTGGAGTGATTGGGAGGTCGAATGCACATTGTGGACTGTTGAGCTAGTCAAATTACAGGCTTTTCCAAATGAGGATAAATGCATCCAAATTCTAAATATCGGGGTTGATATGGGAATTATACTAATTTATTAACCTCCTCCAACTAACAGAATGAAAAATGGATGCTCAGAATTGATTTAGTAGTCATAATGGTGAAACCAGTCTAGAATAAGCACCCAACTAGCTAGTTTTGCATTTTAATTCATCAAACTGCTCCAATAATTCATAAAATCTGTTCTGATATTAAATAAATCTCTAATATATGATATTAAATATATATAATTCTAAATATAACTTCATAACACTTCCTTTTTTATTATATGATTGCCTTCCAAAGTACAATACCTCACAGGCTAGATTTTCATTACAATAGAGGGACAATGAAGATGAGAAGTAGGAAATTACATTGGCTCTATTCTGAAGTGGATTACTAGACTATCTATAGGTCATATGTTTGATATTTCTACACTCTAAGATTCTGATCTTCACTAGGGCGCATTCACCAAACTAGCTCTCTCCTCCAAGAGAAACTCCTCCAAATCTAGTTGAGAAAGATGTATAAGTGAGAGGAGGTGGAGATCAGGTCTGAAGTCGATCTCTGAAAATGGGAAGCCTCTGATATCTACAAATAATATCCCACTGGGATATTTGAAGTTTGTGGGTGCATCCATTGAATACTATCTTCTTCTTCTGGTGATTTTCATATAAAACTAGTTGCAATTCTCTTGTAGAAATGATCTCCTCTTGAAGCTGACTACAAATATTCACTAATGGACTGATATGAATGTTATTGGATGCAATAACATATTCTAGACCTGCATATTACTCACTGAAATTGATGGGTCCTTGGGGCACTTCACCCAAGAAAAATTGTTGAGGCACATCACTCAACCAAGAGAGGCTCAGAGCTCTCAATACAAAAATGCAAATGACAAAAGTTGTTACTGGGAGTTTGAAGCATTATTTTATAGAATTCATGTTGACCTATTGAGAAAGTTAATTGGATTGGTGACCTGTGAGAATGGGTCACCCATGAGTTGATATACTTGCTTACTTTTCTTCTTACACCTTTTCTCTCATTTAGAAATTCTGCCCCTTTTTGTCTCAAGATTTTTCCTTCCTTGTAAAACTTTCCTGCTTTGTAATTTGAGTTCTCTTTTGGAAATTTCGACTTCCCTTAAATTTTTATGGTTTGTTTCCATTTCTTTCTTTTTGGTAACATCTTACACCTTCACTCTTTTCATCCCTTGCTATTTTCTAACCTCGAGTTCTAATTTAGCAACATTATCCTCAAGGGTATTCCCTCTTGGCCCACTTGCACACATCACCCATTTGCCAAAATATTAATAAATGAAGATAATTAATAAAATTAATTAATTCCTCACTCCAAAATCCAAAATCATTAATTATTTAATTAAATTAGATGCCTACCTCAAAATTTCCCAATTAATTAAATAATTCACCTTAGCACTTAGTTTGGGGATTAATATCTTCATGGGGGGCCCACCTTGTCCATTTAATTCCCCTAATTCACCCTTAGGCATATTCTATAAGTCCATTTCTTCATCCATCCATTAATTAATTAATTAATGCATAGGTGACTTAGGATAAAATCATCCCCATGGACCATAGAAAAATTTGGGGACATGACAATCCACTAAAGAAATGATTATCCAGCGATCCTAGTTTGCTTTGCGTAACTCATTTATTATTCTTGGTTGAATGAAAACTTTTCTTCTTTTCTTCACTACTTTCCTCTTTAAAAAAGGGCATTAACAGTACCTCATTGAATTATCATCGCAATCACTTTCTTCGGATAAATTGTTGACTTCATCAATATACAAACTCTTCCTTTGCTATGGAACTTTCTTCCTGCTATCAGTTCTATCCTGAGTGCGTGCCATCCTTTGTTCATGGGATCTAGCTTCTTCCTCACTGTCACTATCTCCATCTTCCTTCTGTGGAAACTTAAAAGCAAAGTGGCCTATCTCTCCATATATGAAACATTTGAAAGGTAATATATTCTTATACCTACCACGTCCTCTTTTTAGCTTTCTTACGAAGTTTGATTCTTCCTCATCTAGTTCATTACAAAAGTCCTTGTCATGTTCATGTTTAGCTTTAAAGGCCTCTTATTTTCTGATAGGATTTTCCCTTTGAGTTCTCATCTCATACGTAGTCAAAATTCCTTGAAGCTCATCCTTTTTCATATCTTCAAGATTGGCTCTATATTCTAACATGAATACTTTTAAATCAAATCTTGGAGGAAGATTTATTAGTATCTTCTGTACAAATGATTCTTCATCTAGTGTAACTCCAAGGATTTTGATGGAATTAGATAACTCATCAACTTGAAGGAAATATGAGGCAATATTTTCTTCATATTTCATATTCAAGGACTCATACAATCCAAAGTAATTCTATAGCTTTTCCTTCTCTACTTTATTTTCACCTTCATAGACATTTATGGGTTTATCCCATACATCCTTAGCAGAAGTGCAATTCATGACCTTAATAAATTTAGTGTCGGTTAACCCACATAACAGTGAGTTTCTAGATCTTGCATTGCATTCATACTATATTTTCTCAACTGGATCAACAAGTGCCATTGTTCGAACATCATAACCATCCACAATAGACTATCAAACATTGGATCCAATATTGGATTGCAAATACACTTCCATACTAATACTCTAGAAGGTGTAGTTGGTACCATCAAACCTTGGTGCTTTGTTAGTAGAGAGACCTTCTTGCTTGACCATATTTGCACACAGATTTATCTTCCATATGTTAAGTTGTTACTTAAGACACCCATTGTTGGAATATTATTAATATTGAGAGGGGGGGTGAATAAGTATTAGTGCAGTTATGAACAATTTCCACTTCATTTCAGTTTTAACTTGAACTTAAGTTATGCATTCGCATAAACAACAACATTCATCCACATAAGAATTGCATTACAACGGGCATATCAAAGGTTCCATACTGCAAATCTATGTAGGGTTTCAACTCTGGCTCGTTCTGTCATGTCCTCTGCATTACCTGTATTTCGCTCTACTTGTTTTGATCCCCTTCTAGCAGATCTTGGAAACTCCAATGACTTTTGGCTAGGGGGGAAGAGGGACCCTTCCCTCAGAACATTGATATGCACTGACCATCCCTTGAGAAAACCCCTAACACTCTCCATGCCTCCATGCTAGAGATTGGCTCAGAGGAGATCCCCATCACCAACAGTGATCCACTACAAAAGGAGCAGAAGGATCCAAAGGAATTCCCTCCCTGTAACCGAGCTCTAGAGACTCATATATGCATAGCCCATATCTTAATGGCCTTTCCTAGTTCTCCCTGTAGAAGGCATAAATGCTCGTGCTAAGTGCATGAAATACCATGTGCTCATCGGCAAGTCCATGTGTATTTGGACCATAGAGCAAGCCCTCAGAGGATGAATAGATGCGAAATGGAAACCTAAGGAACATTACGACTTACATTTAGGATCTAAAGGATTCTTTACAGTAATTTTCCACCATGGTCTGGATGACAAGGCTGGGTTGGAAGCACGAGGGTTTCACTCAATAAACCGCTATCATAGCACATTCGTTCGTGGCATATGAAACAATACCCCTAATTTCACTAAATATTGGAAAATACCTTACAAAATCATTTTTTTAACCTCCTCCCAATATGCCTTCCCAATTTTTGAAAACCCCTTTTTTCATTAACATTTTTTATACCCCTTATATTTCTACCTAGTATATTGATATGATACCCCTCTTACGACCCCACATGCATTCTATAATGCACCTTGCTTCTTTCGATGTATATTGTGGATGCACATTACTTCACCCACAATAAAATTACTCAACCACATATCATTATGATTTGCAACATGTAATGGTCTAATGAAGAGATAGGAGCTCACTTCTTGTATGTCACTAGAGCCAATGCACATAGTACAACATTTAGATTGCATGTTGCAGTTCCCCAATTGCTAACTAAGTCTATTGTGGGATAGGTATCCAAGCCCCTAGGGCCTCTAACAAGCTCCAAGAGGTTGACTAAACCTCCCAAAGCCTGTAATAGGCATGAGTGGTTGGGTATTCAATCCAACAAGGCCTATCGAGGGCCTATAACAGGCTCTGGAGGCTTCGATCCTCCCAAGGCTATTGGTAACAACTAGCTCAGTGCTATTGGTAACAATTGGCTGTCAGTGACCACTGTGTCTTGACTATGATCGACTAGAAGCCCTCTTCACCATGAAACCCCTGGCCTCAAGCATGCCTCAAGACCCGATGTCCCTGCGTACTGGTAAGCCTAAGCCTTGCCTCAACCCGATTTCTCATCCGGTCGTGATCCCTACATCTCCATTTGGCGGATATTTGTCATTCTGACCATATAAAAAAGACCCCAAATTATTTTTGTATTCTTACATTAAATAAAAAAAACCCTTTTCCCCTTAATATATAAGCAATATAATTTTTAGGTTTTCATGATTATTTAATACCGCAATACGAATGAACATGATATTATATTTCCTTCAAGTGAAGCCCCCTGGGTGGAAGATGGAGGTCCTTATTTCTTCAACTCAATGAGCCTATACCTAAGGAAATGGACCAAACACTTCAGCCCGAAAAGGAAGAATTTACTTGGGCCCCTATGTTACAGCATAATTTTCCACCTTGTGAGAATCAGCATTCTTTGGCCTTTAGTATCCATTTCATTGACTCAGATCCACTTTATGTCTTGAGAAACACATTTTTCCCTATTTTTCTTCCTGTACGCTTGCTGTCCCATTATAGCCAGCGTACACGTAGACTGTTCCACTATAGCCTGCAGGTACCAAGTAAAATGGTAAAAGTCATTAGAAAATTACTTTTTACTCCCCAAAAGCGGTCTTATGGTGACCTTTGGCCCTCCATATGTTCCGAAACGCCTCGATGTGTCCTTTCACTTACCTTTGGAAGGTTATATATTGATCTCTTATGGTGTATGGAAGGGAGGAGAAAGAGATAACAAGGTAACTCTAGTGGATTTTTGCTGTGACTTGAGTCTACACTCATTGATCCTTTGTTGTTGTGAATTCCTTATATTCACCTTCCAAACTCATTTCATAGTTTGAGTTTGCCATTACATGGAGGATTGAATTGGTGGAGGCACAAGTGGAGAGACCCAGTTCTTGGTTCAGATTGGTTTCCGGCAAGAGGTCGTATATTGTACTTCTTGTTATTCATTAATGGAAATACTCATTTTCTTGTCCAATTGATGTTGTGAATATTGTTAAATTACAGTGGGTTATATTTGCTTATGATATCATGGATCATGGTATTGATTATGGTAATTTCTTTCACATGTTATATGCACTTGCTTGTACTTGTTGTTGAGACTAATCTACAGGTTCAAGTGTAGAGGTTGAAAGCTCAACGGGGATCTACTTCGAACATCCGGTTGCAAGTTGGTATTTTCTCCATTATCCTAACATTGTCATTTATATAGCATTGTATTGGGAATTGAGTCATTTTTTGGTAGTCAGCTGTCTGTTGTAGTCTGCCCCAAGCCATAGGAATTTTTCTCCGTAACAGAAATGGCGACTCCACTGGAGAGAACATCCATTTTTGGGGATTTTTAGGCATTTGTCCTTATTTAGAGTTGTTGTGTGTCGAGCTTCTATGTCATTGATTGGACGTTGGGATATACTATAGAAAACAATATTTTTATGGGTTATTGGACTTCTTGTTTGCTCATTTGCCTTTCCCTATACGCGAGTCAACTTAGTTTTTCCTGCGTCTACCCGCCTCTGTCTGTACTGTTGCCCACATCTACTCACAGTTTTCCTTTTGACAGTAGCGTACAAATCTGGGTTTGATTGATTTATGGCCTTGGATTGTTGTTGGGTTGGTTTTGAGTGTTCCTGAGTCTTAATTGGCCTGATTCGTGATTGTTCCATGCCCTGTTTGTGACCAGAAACTCCTTTTTCTCTTTGTTTTGAGCCTTGTTGATTTATCACCATTTTTTATTTTCTAGTTCATTACATTAGCTGAGTCTCACTGTTTGGGTTTTGCTGGGTTGTCTTAGTGATCTGCTCTTCATTTGTTTAACCAAATAGGTAGATTTCGCTTGCATTTTTTCATTTCATTATATTGAAAAAATACAAAAACATAGTTTTGCATTTTCCTTTCCATTATAAGAGAAAATACAAAAATATTTTCTTTTCATACTGCATTTTGCATCTAAGTGCCTGTGCTTTCATCTAGGATCTGCTTGTGCATTGGAAATTTAAAAGAATTGCATTTTATTTTCGAACCGTTGGATTGATTATCATTTTAGTGGCATTGTTTTTATTGATAGATGAGTCTAGAGTTTTTCGATTGTGCATACTATTGAGTCCTATACATCATTAGTTTCACAACCATATCCTTTGAGTAATTACAGCCATTTAAAATCAACACTTAATCTTAAAATTCATTAGAACAATTTTTCTTTTGTAGGGTGCACCAACTAGTATAAGTTTAGAATCTTGGAATAGATCATTGTGAGTTAACAATCCAAGACTACTGAACCAACATTATGTGTCTGTCCAGGGAGTGGTGAATTCCATAATATACATCAGTATTCTCAGGAATCTCTACTCAGACTAGAGTTAAGCACGAGGTCATGGAAGGTTGGTTGAGGAGATTTAATACTGGCCAAACGTAGGAGATATTTCCAGGTTTTGTTCATGTATGGGGACTCTTGAGGGATCTATACCTCTTGAATTTTGGGCTTATCCACCCTTCCCATACAAGGGATCCCACCAGCGAATGTCCACCTAAGCATTGGTTATATTGTGGTGACCTTGGTTTCTATACCTAGGTATCACATAGGGCATTCGTAGTGGTTATATTGCAGTTGTCCTGAGTCAAATAGGGTTGGACAGCACAGTTTCCTGTTGTATAGGGATTTGACCCTCTGCACGCAGTGAAGTATGGGAACTTTTATAACTGATTCGGTTACCTCTGGTTATAGTTTGGGAGTATTAAGCCTCTCCTAAGTGAGACATACCAACTATAGTGTCGGGAGGTCCCTTGAGCCAGTCCTGTTTTTTGCATTTGGCTATAGTTTCCTTAGGTGTGTGCTCTTTGATCATTAGTTTGGCCATTAGGGGATGCTTTGATTTATTGACTCTTTGGAGGTATCATGGCGCAAGTTCCAACTCTCTGCTAGTCTCGTTGGTTGGATGGTTTACTGACCGCTAAAGTTACACGCCATGTTCAGAGGGGACGTTAGAAGGCCCTCTCTGATTCTTTCGAAGTGCTTCACGCTGACGTTATCACTACTCATTCTAGCAGGGCAGAAATACCTATGACTCTGTTGGGTAGAGTCAAATATGCTTCTACTCCTCCTAATCCTAGAGAGGAATGGGGAGGCGATCAATTACAACTAGAGACCCAACCTCATCTGTTTGGACAAAATCCACCCGAGGACGACCCATTCGATCCTTTGAATCCACAGAATTTCTTATATGGGATGCCAAATTTGCATGTTAACATAGGCCCTGCGACCACTATGAATGATACCCCGTTCTCTTTTGGTATGCCTAGTTACACCACAGTTAATCCATCCACTATGTCTGGTAGTCATGCTAACACTAGTCATGGTATTGGAAACACTGCACCCACTGGGGGCGCTACCCTGACTGGGGCACCGCATTTTCTACTTACACACATAATATGGGGACTGTCCATATCCCTTCAAACAATCCAAATTTTAGAGGAAGGCCACCTCCTAGGACTACCCCTCCTGATAGGAACACTGTTCTCAATACAACTCACAATCCATAGTACAATACACATGCCTATACACATCAACCCAGGACCACATTTGCTAATGTTAGCAATCCTCCTAATACCGGGAGTGGATACATACCGTATACTTTTACGTCTGCTCTGTCTACTAGTAATGCTAATGTAGGGGGTGGGAATATACCTTATACTTATGGTCACACCATGAATGCTCCTGCTACTAGTAATGCTTATGCAAGGGGTGGGAACATACCTAACAATTATGGTCAGTACAATACGGTTCCCGCTATGAGTAATACCTATATACCCCGTAATTATGGTGGTAACCATTACTATAATATAGCCGGTGCTGGCCCTCATTACGGTGCTCATAATACACATATACGTGCTTACTCTCACACGGGTCAGGTTGGGGGAGGTTATCATCCTTATGGAAATGGTCAAGGTTATGGTCCATCTTATCCTTCAGGTTTGTATAATCAACCTTTTAATGGCCATGGTCAGGGTTATGGTCCATCTTATCCTTCAGTTCTGTATAATCAACCTTTTATGGGAGCTTATAATCAAGCTTTACAGTCGCAGCTTCTGTTCTTTGCTCAATTGAATCTTTCGGATCTTTTGAAGCTCGTGAATGATCTGGTGTGTCATGATCCTTCTTGGCCCCTGGTCCCTAACAAGCTCCCTTCAGACATTCCCAAGTTTGAGGGGAAGGGTGGGGAGGATCCAGGTGATCATGTCATGACTTTTCACATTTGGTGCTCATCAAACTCATTAAATCATGATTCCATTTGTTTGATACTATTTCAATGCACCCTCACGGGGGAAACTGCAAAGTGATATGTCGAGTTGCCTAAGGGAACATACAAGGGTTTCAATGAGATAGACTTGGTTTTATTGGATCATTTCCAGCTTCCAGTTCGCTACGATACTAGCACTGAAATCTGTCTACCTTCCGCCAGAATAAGGCCACACACATATCTAACCATGTTCAAGAGTGGCGTCGATGGAAGAGGTTACTGAAAGCCAACATTCCTCTAGAGTTTCTATTGGAATGGTTTCTCAATTCTTTGCTTCAATACATTTCTAAGGATTTTTCGATGTTTTTCATTACGACTGAGGAACAAGCTATATTAAAAGTCCAATAGCTAGATTTACTCTATGCTCAATCTGGCATCCTATATGACATTATTCCTGACGTGCCACGATCACAACATGAGCCCAAGCCAATTTTTGGACCACATGCCGATGGCATTGTTGGATCCGCAAGTACTCGACCCGTAGATTTGGTTGCTAATCAAATGCAAAATTTCTCTCTTAACCAATCTACTCCCAGATAGATTCACACCTTGTCCACTTCCACCCCATCATCTGATGTACATGCTATGCAATTGGAGAACCCATTAGGTAACCAGGAGCCTGGTGGTAAGAAGAAGGGGATAAATAATTGTAAGGCTGGAAATAATGGGAACAATGGTAGTAATCGTAATAATCCTCGGAAAGAGAATGCCAACCCTCCTCGGGATGACAGAAATGCTGGTAGGGACCATAAGCCTAGGCGTAAAGTGAAATTCCCTTGCAAGCTTTCTGGGGAAGTTCATCTTACTAACTTGTGTCCTTGGATTGAAGAAGCATTGAAGCATCTCGCATAGAGCCCAACTGTGTTGAAAGATCCCCTTCCACATCATCAGAATATGGCTTCGAATGCTCTTGCTACTGGTTATGGGACCAATGAAACTTCCATGTCTTCTTCCCAATATACTGGTGGCTTTGGATGCGTGAATATGGTTAAATCAGAGGTTAGTGTTGCTACTCGTCAACGTGATTATGATGCACCACAACCGAATATGGGGAATGATCCTCCTCCTCCTGTTGATACCTCTTTGCATATCAAGAAGCCCACTGCTATGCCACAGATATTGAAAGGTGTTCTCGAGCGCTCCATGCATAATCCCAATGCTCAAGCCACCCATAACTACTCTATTGTAGAGGATTTGGGTCAAACTCCATGTGCCATGTCGGCTCTTGAATTTTTATAGGCATGTCCTTCTCAAAGGCATGCCCTTTTGTGCACTTTAGGAGTTCAGGATGGCGGAAGTCCTAACGTTATCAAGTTTGACACTATTGACATCCAACCTCACTTACCTTACCATGTGGCTTTTCAAGTCCATGTGGAGTGCCGAAATGGTTGGTCACCCTATGGTTCCTTGGGATTCGCATGGGATTTACGTAAAGGGGAACATGGCTAATATTTCCCCTACCATACCGATCAACATTTCGTCTACACACGGAAAGGTTGAGAACATTTACATCGGTGTTGATTGCTCTCCTAAGGAGGTTGACATTTACACCAAATTATTTAAGGAATTTCGGGAAGCTTTCGCCTGGTCATATGAGGAGATGCTAGGAATAGACCCCAACATTGTCAAACACAAGATTATAACATATCCCAATGCTAAGCCGGTTCGAAAACGCCTTCGTGCTGTGAACTCTAGAAAGGTAGCCGCGATCAAGGTAGAGGTGGAGAAACTGCTCAAGGCTGGTTTCATCTACCTAGTTCCCCTTACCGAATGGGTGTCAAATCCCATTCCTGTGGATAAGAAGTAGGGAACTATCTATGTATGCACTGATTTTAGAGACCTGAATCGTGCATGTCCGAAAGAAAATTTCCCCACTCCGTTCATAGATCATATTTTGGATGCTTGTGCGAGAAGCGAAGTTTTTTCATTTATGGACAGCTTTTCAGGATACAACCAGATCCAGATAAAACCCGAGGACCAACATAAGACTACTTTCATTTGTCCTTGGGGTACATTTGCATACTAGAAGATTCCTTTTGGCCTTAAAAAAACCAGAGCAAATTTTCATTGTGCTATGACCTACGCCTTTCATGACCTTAAACGCATAGTGGAGGCATACTTGGATGATCTTGCTGGCCATTATCACAAGAGAGTGGACCACCCCAAGCACCTCCCTTTAATTCTTGAATGATGCATACGCTACAAGATTCGGTTAAATCCCAATAAGTGCATATTTGTTGTGAGAACGGATCGCCTTCTAGGTTTCATAGTTTTGAAAGAGGGTATCAGAGTCAATCCTCTTAAAGTTGAGGCAATACTTCGATTGCCTCCTCTATGCAATTTACTTCAACTTCATAGCCTCCAAGGGAGATCCACTTTTCTACGTCGCTTTGTAGTGAATTATGCTAATATTACCAAAGGTTTCGCACGCTTGTTGAAGAAAGACACACCATTTATCTGGGATGAGCGAGCCCAACAGTCTTTCGATGCTCTTAGGAAAACTTTGGTATCGGCCCCTCTACTTAGTCCAACCGACTTTGAAAGAGATTTTATACTTTATGTGGCTGCAGCTCAAGAGATGATTGGCATGGTTTTAGTTCAGGTAGATGATGTGCTCGTGGAGCGTGTGATCTATTACCTTAGTCAAAATTTAGTAGACGCTGAGCTGAGATACACTCATGTGGAAAAGTTGGCACTTGTGACTATTCATGTAGTCCAACGTTTAAGGCATTACATCATGCTTAGGAAAACCACATTCATAGCGCATATCAATCCGTTTCAGTTCGTGCTATCATGACGTCTTATAGGGGGGAAGTACAGTAAATGGATTGTGATCCTTCAGGAGTTTGATCTTAATTTTGCTTTGGCGAAGTCGGTGAAATCCTTGGTTTTTGCTGAGCTCATGTCCGACCTTCCGTGACTTGATGAGGATATTGTCCATGAAGATTCCTTTGTGGATGAGCACTTATTCCTTATCTCGTTTGTGGCCCCTTGGTATGGGGATATCATCGTATATCTTCAAACTTTGAAGTTTCCTTCGCACTATTCACGAGACAAATGATAGCTTGTGAAACACCATGCTAAAGATTACACCATCGTCGACGACACTTTGTATCGTCAAGGAAAGGATTCTATCCTCCATCATTGTTTAACTCATGAAGAAGTAGTGTGTGTTCTTAATGATTTCCACACTAGGGCATGTGGCGGTCACTTATCCAGGCTTGCAACAACCCAATGCATTATGCGAGTTGGTTACTTTTGTCCTTCGATCTTCAAGGATTGCATGAACGTCGTAAAGAGATATCACCATTTCCAGGTGTTCTCTCGAAATGTATACTCGCGTCCAGCACCCCTTCATCCGGTCGTCACCGTCAGTCCCTTCACCAAGTGGGGGGTGGATTTCATGGACTGCAACCCAGCTTCGGCTGGGGGGCATCACCATATCATTATGGTCGTGGACTACTTTTCCAAATGGGCTGAGGCCATGCCTATCATAAAAGTCGATGGTGCTACAGTAGCCCACTTCTTATTCAATCAGATTATTACTCGGTTCGGTATTTCAAAAGATATTTTCACTGACCATGACAATCACTTTCAGAACAAGATGATGGAGGATTTGTCTCTCAAGCTTGGGTTTCATCAAGAACATTCATCTTCTTACTATCCACAAGCGAATGGTCAATTTGAAGCAGTCAATAAGTCTTTAAAAACCATTCTCCAATGTACCATCCAACAGAGCAAGAGCAACTAGCATATTATGTTGTATCTTGCTTTGTAGGCATATCGAACCACAGTTAAGACTGCCACCAGGTTCTCACCATTTCAACTAGTACACGATGTGGATTCTAGTCTACCGATTTAATGTGAAATACCTTCGTTAAAACTAGCCATAGAGCTCCTCCCTGATATGTCGTATATTGAGCAACGTTTGATCCACCTTAAGAAGCTTGATGAGCAGTGTCGAGATGCTGCCATGGCTATAGATGCCAATAAGCATTGTGTAAAGGTTCAATATGATAGGTCTGTCCGTCCTCGACAATATGCTGAAGGTGACTTGATCCTCTTATATGACCAAGATAAAGAACCCCTGGGGTAGGCAAGTTTAACCCCATGTGGCACGGTCCTTACATCGTGATGCATGTCCTTGAGAAAGGAGCCTACGAATTGCAAGATTATGAAGGGAATGCGTTGAAGGAGCCTAGAAATGGGCTCTACCTCAAGTGGTATTACGCTTGAGCTTCTATCTCGAGCTAGTGCTTTTGTATACTATTCTATAGTTTCTTATGCACATAGTTTAGATTTCTTTTGGTTTTTCAAGTCTGCTGATTCGCTTCTGTTTGGTTGACAGATGTCAGTGGAATCTCCTATGTTCTTGGGATTGCTGATGGTGCTAGCTGTAACATCTCGTAAACTACCAAAAGTTTAAAATTTGTTAAAATAGCAATAATTATCGAATTTGTTAATGCAGAACATATACAATAGTTAAATCCCTTAAATAGGATAATTAATAACGATGACACGTCGAATTTCTCAGAATAAAATATGATGTTAGTTTTAATTTCTATTGCGGATTAAATGGATGCTAATCTCTTTAACGAAAGGCATTTTATGATCATAACACAAGAATACAATCTTCAGATCTGCTTAAATTCTAAATGTAACTTTATGCTGTACGTAGGTTTGTATTATTATAATTGTCTTGATAATGTGCTGACAGTTTGTTTTGTATGATGATGAAGCGGTCCTACGAGGTACCCTGGGGTTTACTTAGCTACGTTTAGCTAAGGCATTTGAATCTTGTTTCGATGTGCAGAACACATGTAAGAAATTCTATGACAAACATGAGTTAAGAGTACATGTGTCTTTCAATTCAATGTCAAAGTAATATGAAAATACTAAGTACTTCCTTGCGAAACAAGTTACTGGAGGTATGGATATTTTGGTTCCAATTCTAGTTTATGTGCTAACTTACAAACTCTTCAGTGAAATTAAAAATCACGTCATCAATTTGTTTTTACATTACTATAATTATTATCTATGAAAAATCATCTTAGTATGACTATTGTCATTAACATCAAAAGGATGATACCAACGTCCAAATGTAACTCTAATTGAAAGCTTGTGGAAATAGTGTTTATACTATTTCAAATTGAACTATCATTATATTTTTGCATCAACAGAACTTTAGACTATCCTAAAGTCTCTCATTTATCATTTGATTAACATTACATAGTTTATATATGAAATATATAGTGATTATAGTACTTATGCTATGCTCTTAGCATTATAGTGTGTATCAACACCATTTAAACTATACCTATAGCATCACATTTATAATTTTGATTAACAATATATTGCTAATATATGAAATATATAAACTTTACCCTATGACTATACATAAGCTATAGAAATGAAATATATATAATCTACCTTAACTATGCATTTTCGCACCATACATTAGCATATAACTATTATCACGATGCCTATATTAACCTTAGGAACTATTATGAATTGTGATCTACGAATATAACAATGCAATGATTATAATGTTGACAGGGTATTAATGTGAAAATCCTCACAGCAAATCTAAGAGATGATGTATACCTCACAAGAGTAATTATGATTAAGCAGGAAAATATAAGAAGAATGAACAATACAGTATAATGAGCAACAGAATAATATGGTATAGTAGAACTCAGATAGAAGCAATAATACTTCACACACACTAGTTAATTAATCACAATATGGACAAATAAATAGTACAATGGTAGAGAGGATTTGAATGCCCAAGGTGGCAATTCAAATTAGCCTCTCAGAGTGATCATAAGATCAATAGAGTGTCATCAGATCACAACTAGGTGTCCTCATGATCATCAGAGCACAACTGGAAGTCTTCGTCATCATCAGTGGAGTCATCAATGCTCAAGTAACTGTCAACCATCAGTCAAACTAACTCTGGTAGGTGTAACTAAGTGTAATTGAGTGTAACTAACTATAACTGAGTGTAACTGAATGTAACTGAGTGTAACTGACTGTAACTGAGTGTAACTAAGTGTAAATGACTATAACTGAGTGTAACTGAGTGACAACTGGACTGGTAGGTGAAGAAGGGCGAGTTGCTCCCTAAAATCAAGGAAGAAGGGCACATTAAGCAACTGGAGGGATAAAACTGAATAGTGAGAAGCTCCTGGGGGCTAGCTAATTGAGGGATAGGTGATAGACTGATGACTGGGATGCATGCAAAATGCATGCAAACCCTAGAATGCATGCAAACCCTAAAGGTGCATGCATGACTGAAAATGTAAATGATCAAAATACTGGTGGGACTAGGATGGAGTATAGGAATATCCTAAGAATTAAAGCTTGGTACTTGGCATGCTTTCGAACTGGAAATGACACGTCCTAGCATTAACGTCGCTCAACTGTTAAGTGAGATGGAAGATTTATTGGATGTCTCCACATGATTGTGTTTACAAAAAGCACCATATATTGTTGAGCTGTGCCATTGCACTAGCCCTCGGTCTGCTGAATTGGAAACTTGGTAGATGCAAAAATCAATGTAGTATTGATTGTAATGATCTCTCGAATCTCTGCGTGCCTAGATGGCAGCTAATCCACCGTTGATATTTACAAGATCTAGGGCTTGGAAGAAACCCTAGTCTTTCATTGGTAAGTAATGAGAAATGGTTTTCCTGGTCTTCATTGTTGCATTTAGTGGTAAGGTAGAAGAGCCAACCATGTTGCTGCAATGTAGGGTTTAGAGTTTGTTGTGAGGAGGACTCCTTCCTCGGTTTTGAACCTTAGACCTGTGAGATAGAGTTTATATGTTACAAGCTTCTGATCTTGTCCAATAGAGCCATGATACAGCCATTGTAGTTGTGAGGAGGTTCTTCTGTCAGTTTGTTGAGCGTAATTCGAACTGGGGTTCGATTCTCCAATTTATGAAATAGTCTTCTGAGTTTGAACTTGTGTTTGCTGCAAAAGCCATCAGGATTCGTCATTTTCTTAGTGTGGGGTTTTAAGCCCAGGAACTTCAATGCAAAGGTAATTTTTTTATTATAGTAACAGTATTACTGTGATACTTACTTATATCTGCGTTTTTCTAGTTTTTAATCTTTTCAAACTGTGACTGGCAGGTACTACTTCATCGGAGGGTTTCTATGAGCAGAACTTGGAATGGGGATACTGCAACTATTTCTTGGTAAGCCACGGTGGTTCTTGAGACCTTGTAGGTGCCTTTGGCATGGTTTAGTTGGTGATTACAGGGTTACAAGAGTTGGAAAATATACGACCCTGTTCGGAGTAATGGTCAAGTGTTAAGTTTTAATGTTTTATTTTGATAAATGCTATAAAGAGCATAAACCCTCAGTATTTAGTTGTCATTCGGCTCTGAATGACTTGCTGCATCATTTGAAATGACTTCGAACTTGTGTTTGTACTACTGTTTATTAAGGGTAAGACCCTGTGTAGTTTTGAAACCTTGAAAGGTCCGCAATGTAAACTCTGTCGAATTTTGATATACTATTGAACATGAGATCAAGAGCCGAGGGTTCACTTATTTCCGTAAGACAATGGTTTGTCTTGTATTTAAATGTTTTTGTTTAAATAATGGTTGAGAAACCATATGTATAACTGTTGATTTGGTTTTGAGCAATGAATGTTGTCTCAGGTCGAGAGTAGTTAGTTGCTTGTCTGTTGGTAGATAAACCTATACTTCGTATCATTTTTGGAATTCAAGTTTAAAATAGTGATGTTGTAAAATTTGGTCTTTTGTATGTTTTGAAATGGCTAATGCCACAGTGTTCGATTTATTTCAATGAATGAAACCCTGCTCTTTAGGTTCCGTTGGCAACCTTGCATGTACTGAGAAATCAAGCCCGACAACTGGGTCTTAACTTGTGCATGTAATGGTTTCGACACTGTGGATGTTTTCTTTTTAGCGTTGTAAGATATTTGTTAGACATCGGTTTAGGGTTTGGAAAATATGTCTGCTATAACTTTAGAAATAATTGTCTATTGTTGCCATGAATGGCTTGATGAGAATTTTATTGAACTGTGCACTAAATAAATGTTTAAAATCTAGGATATGTAAAATCTTAGATTTTTTATTTTATAGTGAAAGCATTTGTGTTAAAAGATTGCAATCTCTACCAAATCAAGATATGAGAAAAATGGAATAGTGATAAGTGGTGATGAAATAATAAGTGTTTACTTATAACAAATCTGTATAGAGAATAATTTGCAGCTGCTATATTTCTTAGAATAAGAAGTGCTTGAAAACATTAGATTTATAATATTGAAATGCATATTATTACTATCTGAAATAGATGGAGTTGAATTGGAAAATATAGACCTATACAGAAATAAAAGTGTTCTTCTTTTATCATGAAATAGTGGAATACTATACATCTATTTACACTATGCTGTATTATTTCCTGAATTTTAGACATGATTGAAATGACAAAATTTAACAAGAAATACTACTATGTTTAACTATTCATTCTAATGGCATTCTGCCTATCACTCATCTCTATTAATTGTACTTTTCTATACTAGAGTACTATACAGATAACTGTATGGGAAAAATACAGAAAATCATTTAATCATTCATTTAATTTACTTAATCATTCTTAAAACATATCATCTTTAAGTCAGAAAATAAAATAGTTTCTTCTATATAACTGTAAATAGTAATTCTACCATGCATAAGACATTTAACTGTAAACAAAAGTAAGAAAAGTAGAACCTGGTTGATTGTAGGAGAAACAAACAGCCCAAGGAACCTGTTCCACCCAACCTACTCCTGAAGATAGCCAAATTACTTGCCTTAGGACCCCCGAGCTTGTTCACTCAACCACCAGGATGAAGAATCTGTAGAAGCCTTAGTTTATCAACTTGCAGTAGAATATAGATTATTGTTAGGAACCCATGTCTTTACTTTGTTAGTATATTGTTGTTGGACGCATATGCTTTGTAAGTCATCCTGTAGTATTTGTTGATCAATAGTTTGTGTTATTGTTGTTGGCGCATATGCTTTGTAAGTCGCTCGTAGTATTGATGATCCATAGTTTGTAGTGGCCCATGGTTTTGGCCCATAGTATTGGCGCCTAGACTTAGTATATAAGTGTGTGTTGAGGCCTATGAAGGAACCATGAAGTTATTTGTATTGAGCTTGCTCAAAGGAGGTTGCCCCCTCGAAGTGGCCTGTGATCAATATAAAAGTGATTCTGAGTTCTGTCGTTTCTGCTATTTCACATATTCTTATTAATTAATTGTTGTAGGTGCTTCACATCTGGTATCAGAGCACTTTCTTGGGCTCGCTGGGTGAAATTTCTGCCAAATTTGTTTTTGCATCTGTTGCAGGTTTGGATTTGGGAGTAATCCCTATCCACTTAACTATGGGAAGTACTTGGGCATAATCCCTAAAAATCATTGTGAGGAGTACCATAGGAACCCCGAAGTAGCTGGCCCATTGAGAGGACCTGCCAGCGAAAAGGGCAACGACCCCTACCTGATTGACTAGTTCCCACCCGTGAGGTAAACCAAGAGCTGTCGTTTGTGGCAAAGCGGTTATCAGTTTTACCTGAACCGTGGAGTGAGGGGTACTACCCCAATACGCAAGATGTCAGACAGCATTGGTGGCCGAGTGAAACCCCTGAACTGTTAGAAAGATGCACATACCTGGGGTCCATATCTATTTTCAGCTAAACTGTTGTCGATCACTACTGCACCATTTCAGATCCAGCCATTCAGATCTATTCTGAAAGTCATTCTAGATCCAGCCATTTTCAATCCATTCGGCGCCATTTCAGATCCCTCTGTTTCTGCTCACTTCCGGGCCATTGCAGATCTATCTATTTTAGATCCCTTTCGAACTGTAGCCGCTCCATTCTGAAAAAAATAAATAAATAAATAAATAAAATAATAAAAAAAAATTTAGTTTTTTCTCCATATCTCCCTTGTTTTCACTCCATTTCCCTTGAAACTTTCAGGGAACCCCTGTAATCCCATACTGCATATTTCATTCCTGAGGACCCTATCCCCAATTCCACTTCCCAAAGCCCGAAATCCCACATTTGTCTATTTTTAGGGTTTGCCATAACTTCCTCAGATTTCATCCAATCACCTTCAAATTTTACCACAAAGTTCCTTTCCGAATTCTGCTTCTTTGTCCCCCTCTGCCAAATTTTCCCATTCTTTCACCCCGCTTCTAAAATCCTCATTTTTTGTTTCCCTGTCTATTCAACAGTGTCCAAAACCTAGTCAAAGCCCAGTTACCCTTCAAATTTTTTCCCAAATCCAAATGTTCCTTTACTGAAGCAGTTTCTGTTTTCGTTTTTCTACCCAGTCAAACCAAAAAAAAACTCTTGGTTATGGTTGTCACCCGTGCAGGAGCAAAAACTATGGAAGAAGCACTTGTAGCCATCCAAGCCAAACTCCAGGATTTGGATGAAAAATTTCTAGGCTTCCATCTTGAACATTCAGCTATGAACAACAAACGACAATCCGAGTCTTCATCAAACAATGGGTTCTCTTCTTCCAACTATTTCCATGGTCTGAAGCTTGATTTTCCTTGCTTCAATGGTACTAATCAAACTGGATGGATCTATTGTGCAGAACAGTATTTCAGTCTGCATAATACTTTTGATGTCAACAAAGTTCCGCTTGCATCCTTTCATTTGGAACAGGAAGCTCTTCAATGGTACCGTTGGTACATCAAGGCTCATGAAGAGCCAAAATGGCTTGATTTTTGCCAACTCCTTTTGCAATGATTTGGTCCTAGTGCTTTTGATGACTTCATAGGAGCCCTCACTAAACTTCACCAAATTGGCACTGTGAGAGAGTATCAAACCGAATTTGAGAATCTAGTCAACCACACTGAAGGATTGTCTGATGACTTTTGCCGGAGTTGTTTTATCAGTGGTCTAAAGGATGCCATCCGCTCTGAGGTCAAAATCTTCTGTCTCAACACAATGATGGAAGCCCTAGGGTTGGCTAATTTGGTAGAAGACAAGATTGCATCCCAATAGTGCTCCAAGCCCACTTTTGTTCCCTTCTAAAATATGGGTTCTCAACTACCACCCATACCGCAGGCTCCTCAACCAACTCCTATCAAGCGTTTGTCTGAAACAGAGATGCAAGAAAGCAGAGAAAAGGGACTTTGCTATAATTGTGATGAGAAATTCACTCGGGGACATAGATGTGTTCAGCAAAAGCTCTATCTCTTGGATGTGGATTATCCGCCTGCCTCTGAAATTGGTGACGAAGATCTAGAAACAATGGATGCTCAGGTCGACATTCAGGAACCGCCTATTGACCCTCCGTCTCAGGATGACCAGCCAAAGATATCTGTCCATGCTTTAGCTGGAATCAACACCCCCCAAACAATGCAGGTCAGGGGTTACTTCAAGAAGCTTCCTCTTACAACACTCATTGATTCTGGTAGCACTCATAATTTCATTGACCCTTGGATTGCCAAACAAGCTGATTGTTTTATCCATCCTTGCTCCAACTTTGAAGTCATGGTTTCCAATGGGGGCACCTTACCTTGCAAAGGGAAGTGTCGAAATGTGTGTATCTCTATGGGAGATTATACCTTGCACTCTAACATGTTTTCCTTGACCTTAGGCGGATGTGATGTGGTTTTGGGTGCTCAATGGCTACGCACACTTGGCCCTATCTTATGGGATTTTGCTGAACTTTGGATGCAGTTTTCCCTCAATGGACAAAAACACACATTGATAGGATTACAACTAGGGTCTCTTAGCATCATCATTTCACATCGCGTGGAAAAAATCCTCAAGAATAATTCACATGGTGTCATCGTTCAGATCCATTCCATTCAGATGCAACCATCAGCGGTCTCCACTACTCCTTTGGATCTACAACAAATTTTGGATAGATATATAGGTGTCTTTGCTGAACCAGTGGGATTGCCACCTTCAAGGCCAGAAGACCATCATATTCAGCTCCTTCCTGGAAGTGTTCCTCCCAACATCAGGCCCTATCACCACCCATTTCACCAAAAAATGGAGATTGAAATGCTCGTTCGGGACTTATTGAAGCAAGGTATTATTCGCCCAAGTACTAGTTCCTTTCCTTCTCCAGTTCTTCTTGTCCGCAAAAGAGATGGGTCATGGCACCTCTGCATTGCCTTCCGAGCACTTAATCACCTCACCATCAAGGATAAGTTTCCAATTCCTGTTGTTGATGAGCTTCTTGATGAGCTTCATAGGGCTCAATTTTTCTCCAAGTTGGATCTTCCTTCTGGGTATCATCAAATTCGGGTTCATGAGGATGATATCCCTAAAACAGCTTTCCGCACACATGATGGCCATTATGAGTTTTTGGTCATGCCCTTTGGCCTCACTAATGCTCCTTCCACATTCCAAGCCTTAATGAATAAAATATTTCGGCCCTACTTGCAAAAATTCATTCTGGTATTCTTTGATGATATCCTCATCTACAGTAAAACATGGGATGAACATCTCCAGCATCTGGATCTTGTCATGCAACTTTTCTCTAACCATCATCTCCATGCCAAGTAGTCTAAATAGGTTTTTGGATAGAAGGAAGTTGAGTATCTTGGGCACATTATCTCAGCACAAGGGGTTCACGTGGATCCTGTCAAAATCGATGCCATGAACAATTGGCCGCATCCTCAGACACTCAAGAGCCTTCATGGTTTTTTGGGGTTGACTGGCTACTACCGCAAGTTTGTCAAGGATTATGGGAAGACTGCAGCTCCATTAACTTCTCTATTGAAAAAGGATGCTTTTACATGGACACATGTTGCTCAGTGTGCATTTGACAAACTGAAACAAGCTGTGTGTACTACACCTGTTCTAGCTATGCCCGATTTTTCCAAGCCCTTCACTATTGAGAGTGATGCTTGGGACAATGGACTTGGTGCTGTTCTCCTTCAAGATGAACACCCCATTGCGTTCACCAACAAATCCCTTTCAGGTAAGAATTTAGCTACCTCTACATATGAGAAGGAAATGATGGCTATTTTGCATGCAGTACAGAAGTGGCGACCATACCTATTAGGGAATCATTTCTGCATCAAGACTGATCACCAGAGTCTGAAATATTTCTTGGAATAGCATGTCTCCTCCCCAGGACAATAGAAATGGGTTAGCAAACTCATGGGTTATGACTATAAGATCACTTACAAGAAGGGTAAAGACAATATTGTGGCAGATGCTCTTTCTCGGACATTTGATGCCCAAGGTTCTCTTTCAGCTATTTCTATGCCTATTCCAAATTGGTTGCAATCTATTCAACAAGGTTATGTCAACTCTTCTGCTGTACCACATTACTCTTGGGATGGTGCTTCTCTGAGATACAAGGGTTGTCTTGTGCTTCCCCAGAGCACAGATCTTCAACAGGCTGTCTTCTATGAACTCCATGCTTCTCCATCGGCAGGGCACTCTGGGTTCCTCAAAATGTATGAACGGGCATGGCGTAACTTCTTTTGGCAGGGCATGAAAAGGACAATTCAACAGATGGTGGCTAAATGTGATACCTGCCAGTGCAATAAGGGTGAAACAACACTCCTTCCAGGATTGCTCAAACCCTTGCCCATACCTACACGGATTTGGACAGATTTTTCTATGGATTTCATTGAAGGGCTCCCTACATCTGGCGGGAAGATAGTGATTCTCATTGTGGTTGATCACCTCTCCAAATATACTCATTTTTGTGCTCTCAGCCATCCCTATACAGCCTCCTTCGTCGCTCAAATTTTCATGGACCAAATCTTTCGTCTTCATGGCATCCCTTCTTCCATCGTCTCGGATCGTGATGGAACTTTCACCAGTCATTTTTGGACAGAACTATTTCACCACACTGGCACCAAACTAAAGATGAGTTTAGGGTATCACCCACAAACATATGGTCAGACTGAAATTATCAATAAATGCTTGGAAACTTATCTTCGTTGCTTCACCTCTAAACAACAACATCAATGGGAAAAGTGGCTCCCTCTCGCTAAATGGTGGTACAATACCTCTTACCACACTACCTCTAAAATTACCCCATATGAAGAAATCTATGGTCAGGCACCTCCAGTTCTTCTTCCATACACCCCCCACAGTTCACCAGTTCAGGAAGTTGACATGGTCCTTCGAAACCGTGATCAGATTCTTCGCATTTTGCGGGACAATCTTCACATGGAAAGAAATCGCATGAAGCAACAAGCTGATCAACACCATTCTGAGCGCACTTTTCAAGCAGGCGATATGGTTTTTCTTCGTCTCCAGCCATACAAGCAATCCTCCCTGAAACTCAAAGGGCGTCATAAGCTTGCTCCAAAGTTCTATGGGCCATATTGGATTCTTCAGAAGATTGGGTCTGTTGCTTATAAATTGGAACTTCCTCCTTCTTCCCGCATTCATCCAGTATTTCATGTCTCTTGTCTGAAGAATGTTCTTGGCACCAACATGAGTGGACAAACTATTTTACCCAAACTAGATAATGAAGGATCCATCCTTTTCAAGCCGGAGACCATCCTCAATCGATGCACTCGTCAGCTTTGCTCTCGTTCTATCACAGAGGTCTTAATTCAGTGGCACGACATGCAACCAGAGGATGCTACAAGGGAACCGCTCCTTCAGATTTAACAACAATTTCCACATCTAAAGCTTTGAGGACATAGCTTTTTTTAATGGGGAGGGTATGTTAGGAACCCATGTCTTTACTTTGTTAGTGTATTGTTGTTGGATGCATATGCTTTGTAAGTCATCCCATAGTATTTGTTGATCAATAGTTTGTGTTATTGTTGTTGGCGCATATGCTTTGTAAGTCGCCTGTAGTATTGTTGATCCATAGTTTGTAGTGGCCCATGGTTTTGACCCATAATATTGGCACCTAGACTTAGTATATAAGTGTGTGTTGAGGCCTATGAAGGCACCGTGAAGTTATTTGTATTGAGCTTGCTCAAAGGAGGTTGCCCCCTTGAAGTGGCCTTCAATTAATATAAAAGTGATTATGAGTTCTGTCATTTCTGCTATTTCGCATATTCTTATTAATTAATTGTTGCAGGTGCTTCACAATTATCCAGTCATAAAGACTCATCAGTCAAAGAGACCTGCACCAGCACCTCCGATTTTCCTTCTCAGAATAAATAGAAGACTCACAATTGCACTCTCACATAGCCTCCCTATTCGAATCTCTCAATGACCACCTGATACATTTGAGGAATATTTATGCAGAAAATATTATAGGAGTTGCCTGCTCAATTCGAATTGCCTTATCTAGGCTGCCTAGGCTTTTTAGTGGTTAACTGGTCATTAATGAGCTGACTACTCTCTTCCACCGACCTGGGGGATAATGCCACAATTTTAGGGGTATTTTTCCCATAACCAACAGCTAGTGGTGGAGTGAAAATGCTGCCATCTGTCCAATGCCTTCTAACAGCTTCCATTCCTCCTAGTGGGTCAATGAACACTTATTTAACAGTTCCCTTGGGGGTTTCTCTCCTATTTTAATTTATTTAATAATAATAATCAGTAATTGCAATCATCCTTGGCCAAACTTGGTCATAATTACAAAATTTTGTAATTATAATTTAACATAAAGTATTTCGCAAATAAAATAAATATTCTCAAAATTTGGGCAGGTGACACTAGCCATCATACACAACAGTTCACTTCTGTTGCTTGGGTTATTTATTCGCCAGACCACCTAGTTGTGTCTTTAGGAGGTGCTTGCCTCGGTCCTACATCCAACAATGTGGCTGAGTACAATGTAGTAGTTGAGCTACTTCGGGATGCTATTTCACATGGTATCTAGGTTTTAGAAGTCCGCCCGGATTCACAATTGGTTGTGTCTCAATTAAATGGTCAGTGCTGTGTGAGGGATCCTACTTTTGTTGATGTATTTGTAACTTCGGAAGATAGTCACTTGTATATTGTATTTTTACTTTATTGTATCCCCAATGGAGATGTATTATTCCTCCGATTGGAAGTGTCTTCAGTTGTACTTGCAAGTGTCGCAAGTTATATTGTAAGTGTCGTAACTTATACTTGATGGGTTATTAGACCACCTTGATGGGGTCGTCCGTGTATGAGTCATGTGGGTTAAAGGGTTATTAGACCACCCTAGTGGAGGTCGGCTCAATCAAAATTATGTTAAGTGGTTAAGTTGGGGCTAACCTAGTTGAGTAAACGTTAAGTGAAAGTAAAATTATAAATAGAGAGTGTGTCTCTCTCATTTTACACATTCTCTCATTCACTCACTTCGCATTAGTGAGAGAGAGGAGGAGTGCGCAAAAGTGGAGGAGAAGTATTTGTTGCATTCATCTATCTCTTGGGTTTGATCTTTGTGATGTTTGTATTGCTGCTTATTATATCTCTGAGGAAGTTGCGGGGTTTTTCACCTTCTTGGTTTTCCCCGATGAAATGTTTTGTGTCTCTTGTCTCTTGTTTCTTATGCTTGATATGCTATACATGCTGTTCTTTTAGTTAAGATCCTATATTTATTGAATTAAATGATGAAAAAATAACATGGTATTAGATCTAGCTTGAAGGAAGGCATGTTATGGAATGTATGACACTTGTTGCACTTGCGACAAATTGGAAGTTAGGGCTTGATATAGAAAAAACCAGTCATCGTGGCACTTTTTCTATAAATCCATTTTGGAGAAGGTTCACATTCTCAATCTTCCACATGTCATATATGACATCCCCATATTTCTTGTGTCAGAAGAACAACATCTAATTCTCTGTACTTTTGTTTTTATGATCCGTACAATCTAGGGTTTCTGCCTCTTCCAGATCTCAGTCATAAATAGCTAACCTAGGAAAAAAGATCACAACTTGGGATAGGAAGCTATGAATGAAATTCTGTAAAAAGTGGCAGTAAGGGAACGGACTATAGTTTCACAGGTCTTCTTTTCTGAGGCTGAAGTTGAATCAGTGAGACATGGAACCCTGTACAACTTCGCTATCCTGTTTTATCCCATAAACAGGTCACGTTGCGACATTTGGCATATCTCTTTCTCAGCGAATCCATTTGAGATCAGACCTGTGAGGTTGGAAAGAAAACAGGTCAGGATATGGTAGGCCAATGTTTCAGACCCTGTGGATTCATAATTTTAGAGATGAACAAGAAATAATAAGGTCAATATTTCTGTGAAATAGAATTGGATTTTGAGCATTCTCATTTTTGGTTTGTCACTGTTGCGGGAAATTAGGGTTTCAGAGAAAGTTGAAATTCTTGGAATAGGAGACCATGGATGGATGTTCCTCATAAAAATTGAAATTTAGAGACCAAGATCAAATTTTTTGGTTGGGAAGAAGGCTGGGCTTGATCAAACCCTAGTTTGGGATTTTGATCAAAAAAGTGGAAAATTAGGGCTTTTGCAAAAGTTTGAATTTTTGGAAACTGAGACCCCAGCTGGAAGCTCCTAAAAAAACTCAAAGTTTAGAACACAAGATCGAACCTTTTTGATGGGCAGAAGATTGGGCTTTATCAAACCCTAGTTTTGGATCCTATCTAGAAGATCCAAAAGTTTCGAAGGCAATTTTGAGGGGTCAAATTTTGGAGATTTCAAAATTGAAGTATACCAGCTTGAGTAGCTCAGCAAGGCACGTCTTTTCATCCAATCAGAAGTTTTAAATTCAATGTTTGAATTTTTAGGGTTTCTCTGACAAACCCTAATCTAGCTCTAGATCCAGTTTTAGCAAATTAAAGTGGATTGGGTTAATCCTAAAAGAAAATGAATTGGACATCTGCATAAGTGAAGAAGTTCCAGTTCCAGAGGGAGATGAGGCTAAGGACATACATAAGAATGCTACAAGCAATCTCAATGGGTATGACTTGAGAAGATACAGGTATGTTTTTGAAATCTGTTCATGATTAAGGTTATGATATGTTTGTCTTCGTATTATTGAGGTTAGTACAATATTGATTAATTTTATACTTTTCTTATCACCCTAGCAAAAGTATGAATGCATGTGAATGATAGAAGACATTCATTGATTAGGGTTATGACACTTATGATTGTACTAATGTACTATGGTATTGTATGAGGATTATATTGTCTGCTAACATGAAAGGTACAAATCAAGTTCTAGATCAAGAACATATGACCATGATGACATGAAGACAAAGACTCATGGATCACATAGAAGCTCTACTTACGAGGTACGTATAATTTGGTTCTACAATGGTTAACTTATGAGTTATGCAGGTTATTAGCATAGGTCATTGAAAAGAACAAGAAGACATTGCTAGACATAACTAGCAAACATGATAACCAGGTATGTTTTTCCTATATCAAGTTAGAATCCTACCTTGTGTTAGGATCTTATACTTTTGTATGAATGATAATGATTATTCTTAAAAGTTAGAATTTTAAGTAATCAAGGGTTTATGCATATTATGTTTCTTACTTTGATTGATGATAAGACTAACCAGAAGAGTCCTATGGTCATATAAGAATATGCATGAGTAAATAAATACTAACACTTGTGATGAATTACTTGTGTATGAAATAACCATAACCATACTTGTTTAAGATTATTTGGAATTATAATGTTTTGATAGTATTGAGTTTATACTAATGAATGTATGATTATGTATGATATCTTGAGGATGACACAATGATGACAGTAGTGCACACTTAAGCATGCATAGTGGTCCAGGATGGATATAAGTTCAAGGGAAGATAATCAAGGAATCAAAGATAAAGAGGGAGCACACTCTAGTAGTTCCCACAAGGAAGCAAAGATCAAGAGGGAGTCCACCCTACAACTAAACAAAGATAAGTATTTCAATTGTCATTTATTATATATATGATTACTTAAATGATGCTTTCCAGTCATACTTATGTTCCTAGATTTAGGATGTATATTATGCATATTAGAAAAGTTGCATTAATGAACAAGATACTACTAATATGCAAGTAATGGGTAAGTGGCCCATGGTACTGTACAACATTCCATTTCTACTTATATAGAATGAAACCTCTTTGCTAACATGTTGGGAGTTGTGCAAACTCTTAACAAATGTTCTGGTAGAGATGGAAGGAATTTAGAAAGTTACCGTGTGAATACGGGATATGGATAAATGTTGTATTGAAGCATTGGCTAATATAATTGCATGACTGTATGACATATGTATTTATGCATAAGAATTTGTTTTGAAAAACTATGAGAAGTTTCTAATCATGCAATTGAATTTGACTTGTAGGAAAGATTATGTACAATCACCTACAAAAGAAGGACAACAACATTTGTTCCAGCAACGAAGTTCAAGAAAACTATCTAATAAATATATTGAAGAATCTGAAGTTCCTAGGATCTGGGATGCAGTAATGGAAGAATGGATGTTTGATGGACAATCTACCGAGAGTGGAATCAAGGCCTGATGTCCCTAGCTTAACGTAAGTCTAGAACAAATAGGACAGAACACAAAATACTTTCCTAGATCAAATAGAAGTGCAAATGGAAAGATAGATTGTTTACCTTAGATTTACAAATCCATTTCTTCTTCATTGATCCAATACTCCAGCGTTGCTAGATCTCGAGCAGCTATACCCTATTGAACATATAACAGACCAAGAATAGTGAAATCATACATTTCATATGATAGATCTAAGTTAACAATTAAGGAGGAAAACTCTAAACATCATTAATGCGACAACATTTATGGAAAGCAATTGTATTAACTGTATTGAAAAGTGGAGAGTACAATAGAAAAGAGGATTACAACCATTTCCTTAATGTTGCTAGCTCCTTCCGACAAGCCATGCCAAAGCTCCCAAAGAGAAGTGGATGTCTCCCAAGCTAGCGTGCTTAATCTATTAAGCCTAATTTCACCAGCATAAGAGTACCATAGACTTCCCCCCTTTAGAGAGGGATAGGGCCTCACTTATATAGGGCTAAGTGGATAGGATATGGATAGGGTAGGTTGATATATGGTAGGAGAGAGATAGGGGATCCTACCTAGAGATTAAGAACTGAAGGCCAGCTCCCCCAATAGGTCAGGGATAGGGATCCAAGTCAGAAAATATCGAGAATGAGCTCGAAGAAGCTATTTTTTCCCCTTAACTAACTTCGTCGCACCCTGTAATGGAGCAAGGTGTGACGTCGTAGGTTGCATGAGTGCATTCTACGACGAACTCTCAGAACCTATCATAAAAGCAGTGATGTCCTTCCCAGGTAAATGACTTAGACAATGGAACTTCAAGGGTCTATACACTGAATCACATGATGGTAGAATTTTAGGTGTAACAGAATGCCCCCCAAAGCATGAAGCTGTTGAAATATTGGACAAGTGAAATGCTTTGACAGAGAGAATGGAAAATGAATTGTCAGATGAAGGATGCTGCTGCAATACAACTGAATCTGAACTGACAATCTCATATGATGTACAACATGGCTTCTGATGAATACAATGTAGATCCATGGTAGTAATGACTGACTGAACACAATCATGGCTACTAGACACAAGCATAGATCCATGATGAGATGATAACACAACCAGGACCAATACAAATGTGGATCCGTGTAATATGACTCAAATATAAAATCCATCGCAACTTGGGTAAAACTCCCTAGGGTCTTCAAGATAAACCCGCAATGATACAAATCTATCCATGTGAACATGGTAGAAACCACTTGATTACCTTTCTTTTATGTATACCGTTAACAAGCGTGAGGGAAATCACCATTAATGTCAATGATTCCCAAGGTATCATAGTACATATCACCAAGCGTGAATAGATGAGTTGAAGTTGAACAAAAGATGAAATCTTTCAATCAAGATTCAATGATGTAAACCCATGTTGAAAGCAAGGAACCTGCCATTGAGGCATGCAAGGCCAAGGTACTTGGTTGGTTTCTAGATTCAATCATTGGATGATGAGCTGAAGTCAACAAGGATGAATCGCTCAAAGGAGGGCCATGATGAATCCCCCATCATCGACACGAAACAAGACAAAGGATGTGTAGAGTGGATCGGATGGTACAGCAACATGTGTGATTGACTCAGAGCAGACTGACATGATGGAAGGTGTATTGACTGTAGAAAATGAATAGTGAGGGTATTTTTGAACATGGGCATGGAATGACTTGGCAATATTGACATGATGAGTATGACACTAACTTCTAATGTAAATGATGGTGGAAGCTTTCTTCGAATGACTTAAAGGAGTAACAAGACTTAGGAAGTAAGCAGAACTCGAAGAGAAACAGATGATCCAAGTATTGTATGCAAATGCAGATGAGTGCCATGTTCAAGAATGACTAAGTACTACCACAGATAAAGGTGTAATACAAAAACTTTCCTTTTTCCCCATCATGAACAATGAGTGCCTCATGTGTTTTTTATGAGCTGGATGAGGATAAGCAAATGCTCGGTATAGCTCATCTCATAGATGAGTCCAATCCCAAATATTTTCTGAACCTGGGATAGGAGGGGTTCGTCCCATGGTGGGCCCTTCAATGTAAGAATTTAACGAGTCCATAGAAGGTAATATCGGTCGTCATTTCATGTTTAGAGAGTCTGAAAAGAACTAAATATGACTCCAACAGTCCTTTTTCATAAATTTATCCTCATCACCCGAAAAAGGGTAAAACAACACAAGAGAGGACTCTTCTAGTCATGATTGGCTGGAGTATACCTTTTTCGTAAATAGTGCCCCCTAGTCTGAAAAAAGGGTAAACTATCACCAGGAAGACAACCATTCAAATTCTTTTACAAGCGTGAATGCAACAAGTTCGCTTGGCAATCGTTTCGTATTTCGAGAGCCTAAAAAGAGATTAAAGATAGACTCTGGGGGGGTTCCTTTTCTGTAGGAGTTTAACGAGCCCAAAAAAGTGATAAATCGTAACTCAGTAACGTATTATCATAGTTTCAAGAGCACGAGAAAGAACGAAGATTAAGCTTGCGATCAGTAAATAACTACAATCTAATGAATGAAAAGATAAATGAAAAATAATCACAAAGGGTGTTCATACCTGAGATGACTATTCCAACATGAAAATGGCATAAAAAGACACTTAATAACTCCTGCACACTTGGAAACTAGGTCAAATAGTCAACCGAATGTTCAAATATGATAAAATCGATCCAAACTATAGAAAATGGCATAAAGGCATCAAATATTTGAAAAAGGAATATTCCATTTTGTTTATAAATAGAAATAAAAACCAAATATAGTCACCATTGTTCTATTTGTCAAATTTGGGAGGAATAGTGTCGTTTGGAGGCAAAACTTCACTTGTCGATTCTGGGAGCTACGAGCAGCCATTTCACCCATTGTCCGGAGCAGGTAACCCTAAACTTCATCTAGCATAATCGTAGTGGTTTACATTTTTTAATTTCATTCATTTTTTTGGGTTTTGGCTTGATTTGGGAAGGGCCATTGTGCCCTTGGCTCGTCGACGCCTACCCTTTTGGGAACTGCAACGAAACTGAGTCATTGCAAATGTCACATAGCTGGACTGCGACGATGTCACACTGTTTGCAAAAAAGGGGTGCGATGGTGACAACGTCCATCCCCAAATTCAAACCAAGCTAAAACAAAGACTTTTGGTGGTTGAAGCAAGTTACAACAATGTTAAAAATCTCCTTTTGGCAAGTTCCAAGCATCCAAAATGGTTCTCGAATGGCGAGAATGGGAGCATGAGTTGGATGATGAACAAGCTACAAATCATCCATAATGTGTGGAAGCATTGAGGAACTGTGGGCTCCTCAAGTTCTTTGAGATCTAGGGGATGAGATCCCAAATCCCGCTATTGACCCATATGCTCTGATGCTGGGATGCGGCCCAACAATAATTCATGATCGGTGAGCATGTGCTTAACATAGATGTGAAGGAAATCTACTTTCTTACCGGACTGTCTCGAAGAAGGGACAATGTGCTTCTTATTGGATCACATGGGAGTGATCAGAGTGTGGATGACATGATTCTGTAGCACTGTATTCCAAACACTCGTGCTTCTAGTGAGAAGATTCCCATAAAGAACGTGCGAGAATGTCCATTGCACGCCATACTCTTCACCATTACAAGGATGGCAGGGAGCCAAGCTCCTCACTTAGCCACTAGGTCACATATGCTTTATGCGGAGGACTGTATGTCTCCATAGATCTATAACTAGTGCGAGGGACTACTCGCAAACATGCGAGCTCAGCTGACCAAGTGTAGGCGGGGAGAGCTCAAACAGTTTGGCTATGGTTCGATCATGATCTCATTCTTGTTGGAACGGTTTCCCCTCTTGCGCCCTCAGGTAGTACTGGATGACAGGGATCCTAGGGATCCACACATGGCCAGATGGACAGGGGTGATGACTCGTCATGGTGGGGGTCCCATTATTGGATATGTTCCTGAGTTTTTCACTTGGCTTGAGGGCCAGTTACTGATGGTGGAGGACTTTCCATACAGTGGTATCGACTTTAGAGATGACCCGAACTTGCTGCTGTCAGAAGGAGCAACATGGGGAGACCTTGGTAAGAAAGAAAAACCCTTTTACCTTTTAATTTTTGTTCATTTATGATTTTTTTGATGTAGTGCTAACAAGTAAACAACATGTGTGTGCAGACATGGGACCTGTACGACTAGTGGGAGTTTGTCTTCTTGCTAGGAAAGAGAGAGGAGATGGATTAGTCATGGGACCTGTAGTGCATGCCTCCATTGCGTAGATGGATGGTGTTTATGCCAACCTGAGCGGGTTGACACTAGACGTTCCTGAGCGGACAGTAGATGAGGTGCCGCGACCCATGTAGGTGTACATGGTTGGAGTGACTGCGTGCTTCAATGCACTGCTTCGTAGGGTTGCGAGAGCAACTGACTGTTTCCACTCTCAGCAGGCCAGAGCTGTTAGACCACCTAGGGTTGTACGGGCCAGGCGCCAGGCATTGGGTTGCTACTATGTATGTACTGATAGCTTAGAGGCCTTAGATTTTATACTACTGAAAGCCGTCGGGGTTCATATTTTGTAAAGACTCACTAAAAGCCGTCGTGCTTCAGATTTTTGTACCAGCACTACTTTTTGAGATATATATATATATAGACATTGAGGGGATTTATACATTATGTGTTTCAAATGGATGAATGATGTGATCTTGTTAATATGTTTACTTATCAAATAAATTATTCACATGCTATGTCTACTTTTAACAATTCATGAATATGCTTATGTGTGTGCAATGTACCAATCTAGGATGAAGTTGGCCGTAGAATCCGCAACTATGTTAACCTCTCGTGGAATGTGCAAGTACTGAATGGACTCAAAGGACCTTTCCAGAAGATGGACTCGTCGATAGGGATAGAGTAAGGTAGGATCATGGATAATGTAGACTCGGTTAAGATGAGAGACCACTAGTTGAGAATCCAGGTGGATGACAACATGGTCCATACCCAAAGAAATGGCGCTAGTTAGGGTTCCAATGACTGCTTGATATTCTATAGCATTGTTGGTTGCGAAACCTAGACACATTCCCCATGAGCTGATGAGCTCATCGGTAGGTGAATAGAGTACCCAGGCTTCCGAAGCAAGTTTGCGGGTATGCCGACTGGCACTGTCCGTGAATAAATAATGCGTTGACATGTGCACATGCAAATAGAACATGGTATAAGAAACGAAACAATACGTAAACATGCAAGAAAGACTCAAGCATAGTACCTCTTTAGGTAAATCCCATCGCAGGGTTCACCGAAAGATATCCTGTCATAATCTTCAAGATCATAAGCTCCCTTCTCTAATACACGTTTCACTATGTAAGGTCCATGCCACATGGACTCAAACTTTTCTACCCCCAACTTATCATGCTTTTGGTCATATGTGAGGTCCAAATCTCCCTCGCTGTAGGTGCAAGGTTCTACCCACTTGTCGTACTGCGCTTTAATGCGTTTCTTATGAGCCATGTTGGCAATAGATGCATCTTAGCGAGTCTCGTCGAGCTTATCTAGGAAGAGGAAGCATTCTTTCTCGGTAGTAGTGTTTGGGAGAAGTTCGATGGGGAGCTTGAGAGACAGAATCTCGCACTCAATGGGAAGGACCACCTCCAATCCATACACTAGTTGGAAAGGAGTAAATTTGTGGTGGTTTTAACAGAGGTTCTATAAGCCCAAAGCGCCAAGAAGAGAATGTTATGCCAATTGGCCTTGTGCCTACCAACCATATGTTGGACCATAGTTTTCAAGACCTTGTTAATGGCCTCGAACTATCTGTTCAACTAAGGGTAGTATGGTGTTGAGTTTTCATGGAGAAAACCCAATATATCGCTCAACTTGTCAACCATGTGGTTCATAAAGTGTGAACCATGGTCGGTAATTATCGCTTAAGGAACTCCAAACCATACTATTACATGGTTAAACATGAAGAGTGCGGCGGTCTTGCCATCATTCGTGTATGTAGGCATTGCTTCGGCCCAACTTGTAAAGTAGTCCATAAATACAATGACGTTACTATGCTCCCCAGCCGAGGTAGGCTTACAATGCATGAAATTGATGCCCCATTTAGCGAAGGGGCCAATGGAAATAATTGGGTGTAATGGGGCAGGATGGGTGCGCTTTTTCGTACAAAAATGTTGACATGGAGGACATATTTTTACGGCCTCGATAAAATCTTTGAAGATAGATGGCCAATAATATCCTGCATGCAAAATCCTCTGGTTTGTAGCAATCCTAGAGAGATGACCGCCACATGTCCTGGCATGACAGTCATTCAGAACGCCTTCAGCTTCATGATGAGTCAGACAATGTTGAAGGATAGAATCAATTCCACGATGGTACAAAGTGTCACTGATAATCAGATAATACTTTGCATGGTGGCATATTCGACGATAGTTGTCACGAGACAATTCAGGGCTGAAACGTTGGGTTTGAAGATACAATGTGATATCTCCATACCACGGATCAGATGTACTGATAAGAAACAATGACTCATCTAGAAATGAGTCATTGGGTTCATATTCTGCATCAATACGGGGAAGGTTGCAGATGAGCTCAGCGAACACAAAAGAATTTTTCAACTTGGCTTTTTCGAAAAGAAGATCGAATTCTTGCAGTATCACGATCCATCATGAATATTTGCCCCCAAGCACTTGACGAGTCAGAACATGGTACATGGGGTTCGAATCAGCTATGATAGTGGTGGTGCAGAGAAAAATGTAATGACAAAACTTCTGCATGGAAATGACTTCCGCGAGAGCAAGCTTTTGAACATGTGAATAGCGAGTTTCAGTGTCAATGAGACCTTTGCTGGCATAATATATCACATCTTCTTGGGCGTTCTGGTCTTCTTGCACCAAAACCATGGCGATAGTGGTGTCGGAAGCTACGAGATATAAAATGTAATCTCAATAGTAATTTGGCGATTAGCTCACCAGGGCATGTGTGATGGCATGTTTCAAACTTTCGAAAGATTGTTGAGCTTGATCGTCCCAAATGAACGAGACATCCTTTTTCAACAACCTCATATAACCTTGCATATTTGGTCTGAAATTACAGATAAAATGTCATAAATAAGTCACACATCCTTGCAGGCTCTGAAGTTCCGTAATGTTGGTTGGAGGTGGAAGAGCGACAATAGCTTCTACCTTCAACGGATCAATGCGGATCCCATCTTTCGAGACGATGAACCCTAAGAGGCATCCAGACTCAACACGAAAGATACACTTGTGAGGATTCAGACGGATATTGTACCATTTGTATCCAAGGAAAATGGCTGTCAAATGATCTAAGTAGAACTCATGCTGCTTCGAGTGGGCAGGGAGGTCATCCAAGTAAGGTTCCATAAAGTCCTTGACATTGAGGAAAGCTTATGACATGGCCCGCTGGAATGTGGCACTAGCATTTTTAAGACCAAACAAAAGTTTACGATATGCAAATGTTCACCAAGGGTAGATGAATGCAATCTTGTGTTGGTTGGTGGAGTGGATCTCAATTTGGTTTTATCCAGAAAAGCCATCCATTAATGAAAAAATGACACTTCCAGCACAATTATCGATAATCTAGTCGAGAAAGGGAGTCGGGTAGTTGTCCTTGGGAAAAGCTTTGTTGAGATCCTGATAATCAACATAGATGTGAATGGTACCCTATTTTTTAGTAATAGGGACGACATTTGAGAACCATTATGTCAATGGGATAGGATAGATGAAGCGAGCCTCCAAGAGTTTTTCAATTTCTGCCTTGATTGCTACAGTCTTCCGAGGGTGTACTGGTCGTAGCTTTTGGCAAACAGGTTTGATGTCGGGATATGTTTTAATATTATGTAAAACAATGGAGGGGTCTATCCCAGGCATCTCCTCATAGGTCCAAGCGAAAACATCTCAAAATCACTTGAATAAGGCCATACAAGCAATGACTTCTTCAGGGGAACACTTCTGGCCTAAATGAATTTGTTCCACTACACTAGGGGTAACTAAAATGTCTATCGAGGTGGTGGGTTTGATGTTGGCAAGGTTTCCTTTGGAGTCTGTTTGACACGTAAGTATCATGGATTGAGACCCAGAGTAGATATCTGGTGTCATGATGGTGTGAATGTTGTTCTCTACAATATCCAGCATAGGAAAAGAAGACGAATGATGATGGAGGTCTTCCCATGGAGGATCATTTTCGCTCATGATTTCCATAATTGACTTGTCAGAATGAAAAGTCCGTAGCAGAGGATCAGATGATGTCCATTGTAGAGAACAGGAAATGGAGGCCACAGTTAAGTGGTCCTCAGGTGCTGATCGGATAGCCTCATAGATGAGTTCAGCGAGTGATAGAAGAATAGTGTCTCCAATCAGGTGTGTGGTGGCTTCATCAGGTACAAACCATGAATAGGTGGACTTGGGGATAGATGTAGTTTGCAAGGAGATCATGTTCATAGTGGCAACATGATCTGAGGGATATGAAGTAGGAAAAACGCCCATAAGGGATGAATCCTTAAGGATGCCAACCCCCATAGTCTCATACTTCTGTGAAGATTGTCCAATGGAAGGAACGTTATTGCCTGGGTGAGAAGTGGTGTCAGGTGTGCAGAAATCCAATTGGTCCACTATGACAATTCGACCTTGATGGGGGAAATTGTACTATGTGGAAGATAGATGATTCCACCACAGTCATGGTGTAAAACCAATTATGACCAAGCAGAATGTTGTAATCTAATGAGGCAGCGACCACTTCCATGTTAAGTGTTGCGGTCTTTCCCCCCAGCTCGACTGGTAAAGCTTGTAACAGCCCATGAAGTTGAAAGCCACGTCCGGTGAAGGCTCTCAAAGTTGTAGGAGAACGATTCAACTCAAAAGAACTAATGGATCTCCAACAAGAGATCGACATGGCTGACGCAGAGGCCCCTTTGTCCAAAATGGTACGATGGATTATCTTCCCAGCAATGTTTGAGGCAACTTGAAATTCCGATTGATGGGAGAGCCTCAGTTTAAAATACTCCATCAAGAACATAATGGTGTTTGATGAATCTGGGTCAACTGTACTGATGGCAGCGAAGAGAGTCTTGGGCTGAATCGGACAGTTTTGCAAGACTTCGAGCGTCAACATAACAGAAGGAGCTTGTGCTAGGTACTCTACAATGTTGTAGTTTTGTGAAGCCCGAGCAATAGGATTAAAAACTAATTTTCTAATCGTGCTCTTGGGTGGATGCAATACTAACTCGAGAGAGGGATTCTCTATGGTGAGAGGCGCAGCCGGTATGGTGACGTCGAGCATCGAAGTGGAAGCTTTTTCAATATTACTTCCAATAGGTTCCTTAGCTGGAACAGAGTCATACGAACGAGAATGGGTGTTCAAGTTGATAGTCGCATTACGCACCATGAGAACATGTGTGGTGGTGGATGCTTCTCCTTGGGAAGAAGTGTGAGCAATCGATTGTTGATTTTGAGCAGGGAAGGGATCATTGAGAACTGCGGGTGTGGGTTTACCCTTAGGAAAATTTTGAACTTTGTCTCTATGGGGGCACTCTTTGGAAAAGTGATCATCACCACACAGTAGGTAAGGATATTTCAACTTCCTTTTATGTTTGGTATCATCAGAGGTGCTCTTTTGTACTTTCCAGGTGGAAGATTTCTTAGGTTTCCCCTTATTCTTCTTCTTACCACCATACTTATGAGGTGAAACTGATGAAACATAATTCACTTCATCGGTGATAGAAGGAGTGGATAATTTGGTGGTGCCGTGACCAGCCTGTGTTTGTGATGGGGAAGAACCCGAGGGGTTCGACGAACCAACAGTTTGAGAAGGAGGATGGGTGGTAAGGGATCCAATGATGCCATCAGTTTGGGGTCTCTTGGGTGGTTTCACGAGGTCATAAGTGTTGCGAGGTCCATTAGGACGGTTATCAAACAATGTGCCAGACTGAGCATAGACTAATTCTAGTAAGTGGGCACTCACGATGGCTTGTTCTTCAGTGACACCACCTCCCATGGAAACATCTCGTGTTATGGTTTGTATGAGAGACTTCGTAAACCAATCTACTAGGAGCTGAACTGGAATAGGAGCCTTCATGAGACGTCGTCTCCTCCACCACTCATGTATATGATCTGATATATGAGTAGCGGTATTTTGACGTAGCGAGGCTAAAAGCTCTGTACCAGTTTCATACCGTATAGGCAACTGGAAATGAGTCAAAAAGTTCATAGCAAGAGAACAAAATCAGGAAAAGAATGGGGTGGTAGTTCAATGTACCACTTGGCAGCCGAACCAATGAAAGTCTGTTGGAACAATAGAATATGTATCGATTCATCCATCAGGGAGTTGGATGAACACCATAAGTGGTATGGCATCATGTGGCTTTTAGGATCCTCACCTGGATTACCATAAAATTTTGGGATATCTGACTGAAGTTTCACCGGAATGGGTGGCTAATTAGTTCTGTGGTAAATGGGGTCATTAGTTAAACGAGACATGTCAGGTAGATCTAAAGTAGCCAAAAAGGGCAGCTATGGATTAGGCTGCAAGTACTGATAGTACGGATAAGGTGTGTAAGGACATGTGAGACCTTGTATCGACTGACCATAGGGTGTTCCAGGAGGAAACTGGCCATAGGGATGCTGGTTGCCTGGACCAAATGGAGGTCCGCCACCATAGTAAGGTGGCCCATAACCATAATAAGGTGTCCCATGAACATAAGGTGGGGTCCCTCCTTCTCTGCAGGGAGGGGGTGGGCCGCCCCCAAATGGTGGGGGTCTGCCACCACCACTACGGTAGGATGGGCCACCATCGCCTCTGTCGGGAGGAGGTGGTGGTCCACTACCTGTTGATGTATATGTAACTTCGGAATGTATTTCATCTATGTATGGTGTATGTACTCCTATAGAGATGGTATTATTCGTCTATACGGAAGTGTCGTCATTTATATTGTAAATGTCGTAACTTATACTTGATGGGTCATTAGACCACCTTGTTGGGGTCGGCCCTGTATAAGTCATGTGGGTCAAAGGGTTATTAGACCACACTATTGGGGGTCGGCCATGTGGGTCGAAGGATTATTATACCACCCTATTGGGGGTCGGCCCAGTCAGCATTATGTTATGTGGTTAACTTCGAGCATACATGAGTTATGTAAAAGGCAAGTCAAGTCAAGTATAAATAGAGTGCGGGAGGCACTCTATTTGATCACTCACTTCTCACTCATGCACTCAAGGAGGAGTGGCGCACTTATGGAGGAGGAGGATCTACTGCTAGTATATGTCTATCTCTTATGGTTGGGTTGTATCATTGCTCTATCTATCTCTGAGGAAGTTATTGGGGTTTTTCACCTTTATGTTTTTCCCCAAGTAAATCTTTGTGTCTCTTGTGTGTTTGCAATATTGTCTCCATGATTGATATGATGTAGATATGCTGTACATGTTGTTGTCTCAGTTAATATCCTACATTAGATTGAAGTAAATTCTGAAAATTTAACATGGTATCAGAGCTAGCTTGAAAGAAGGCATGATATGGCATGTATGACACTTGTTGCACTTACGATGATAGGGCTTGATATAGCAAAAAACAGTCATCGTAGCACTTTCGCTACAAATCTGTTTTGGTGAATTTTTTGGATCTGAAATCTTTACAGGTCGAAGATTAAATCCCTATGTACCTTGTATCCAAAGGAAAACCTCTAATTCGTTGTACTTTGTGATTTATGATCTATACAATATAGGGTTTCTACCTCTTCCAGATCTGAGACAAAATCAGGTGACCTTGGGAAAAAGGTCATAACTTGGGCTAGGAAGATCCAAATGAAATTTCATAAAAAGTGACAGGTAGTTCACAGCTTGCACTATCTCAAGAAACGTTTTCAGAGGCCAAAGTTGAAACAGTGACACATGGAATTCCATACAAGTTCGCTCTCCTGTATTATCTCATAAACAGGTCACGTTGTGACACTTGGCATAACTCTCTCTCAGAGAGTCCAATTGAGGTCAGACCTGTCAAGATGGAAATATAACAGGGTGAGCTATCTCAAGAAAATTTGCAGAGGCCGAAGTTCAAACAGTGACACGTGGCACGCCGTACAAGTTCGCTCTCCTGTATTATCCCAAAACAGGTCACGTTGTGACAATTGGAATAACTCTCTCTCAGAGAATCCAATTGAGGTCAAACCTATCAGGATGGAAAGATAACAGGTCAGGATATCTCAGGAAACTATTTTGGACCCTTTGGATCTAAAATTTTGGAGTTACACCAGAAACAATCAGGTACATATTTCTGTCAAAACAGAATTGTTTTTGAGTACCCTCATTCATGGCTTCTGGAATTTAGGGCTTTGGAGAAAGTTGGAATTTTCGACCACGACTGAATGCTACTCATAAAAATAAAAATTTAGAGACCAAGATCAGAATTTTTGGTTGGGCAGAAGGTCAAGCTTGATCAAACCCTAGTTCGGGACTTTGATTAGAAAAGTGGAAAATTAGGGCTTCTGTAAAAATGGGAATTTTTTGAAATCTGTGACCACGGTTGGAAGCTCCTTAGAAAAATAGAATCTTAGAGCTTTGGATCAAACCTTTTGATTCAGCAGAAGAGTGGGCTTCATCAAACCCCAGTTCAGGGTCACGTCCAGTGAATTCGGAAGTTTCAAAGGAAAAATTGAGGAGTGAAACTTTCCAGTTTTCAAATTCTGAATATACCAGCTTGATCAGCTCATCAAGGCACATATTTCTATCTTTTCGGAAGTTTGAATTTGTGGGGTTTCTCTGACAAACCCATATCTAGCTCCAGGTCTAGTTCTTGCAAATCAAGTGGATTGGGTTAATCCTAGAAGAAGATGGATTGGTCACCTGCATAAGTGAAGAAGTTCCTGTTTCAGAGGGAGATGAGGCTAAGGCCTTACATAAGAAGATTACAAGCGATCTCAATAGGTATGACTCATCGAGGTATGTTTTGAGATTTGTTCATGATTAAGTTTATGGTATGTTTTTCTTCATGTTATTATGGTTAGTAAAATCTTGATTTTAGACTTGTCATATCACCTTAATAAAATTATGAATGCACGATAGAAAATATTCATTGATTAGGATGTTGACACTTATGATTTTACTAATGCATTATGGTGTTGTATGAGGTTTATGTTGTCTACTAACATGAGAGGTATACCAAGAAACACAAATCATGTTTTGGTTCAAGAACATATGATCATGATGACATGAGGACAAAGATTCAACCATTGTCATGGATCTCATAGAAGATCCATTTACGAGGTATGTATAACTTGGTTTTATAATGGTTAGCCTATGAGATATACAGGTTACTAGCACAAGTCATTGAAGAAGAACAAGAAGACATCATGTGAGTATGTTAGACATAACTAGCTAGCATGCTAATGCAGGTATGTTTTTCCTATATCAAGATAGAATCCTACCTTGTGTTAGGACCTTATACTGTTGTGTTGTTAATAATGATTATTCATGAAGTAATAGGTTTGAATAGTCATGGTTGTATGCATATTGTAATTGATGATATGACTAACCAGAAGAATCATGAAGGTATAGGTTTGAGTAATCACGTATTTTATGCATATCATATCTCTTATCTTGATTGATGATTTAACTAACCAAAGAGTCCTATGATCAAATAAGAGTATGCATGAGTAAAAGAAGACTTCCCTGAAACCTTGAACACTAATGTTTATTATCTATGTTTGAAATGATCCTGACTATACATGCTTGAGATTATTGTGATTATACTAATGAATGTTTGATTACATATGAGACCTAGAGGATAACACAATGGTGATACTAACAAGCATGCATAGGGATCAAGAATGAATAGAAGTTCAAGGACAAGTAATCCAGGAAGCAAAGATCAAGAGGGAGTACACTCTAGTGGTTTCTGTAAGGATGCAGATATTTAGAGGGAGTTGACCATCTCTCTACATTCCACATCAAAAGGTGTAGAAGAAGCTACTTCAGATTAGGACTCCAGTAGCTCCTGCAAGGAAGCGAAGACTCAGAGGGAGTCCACCCAATGAACAAACAAAGATAAGTATTTGAATTGTCATTTCTTAAATAATACTATTCAATAATGTATATACTGATGTTCCTAGAATTAGGTTGTGTATTATGCATATTATAATAATTGCATTGATGAATAGTATACTACTAATATGCATGGGTAAGTGGCCTATGGCACTGTACAACATTCCATTGCTACTTATATAGAATGAAACCTCTTTACTGACATGTTGGGAGTTGTGCACACTCTTAACAATGTTCTGGTAGAGATTGGAAGGCATCTAGAAAGTTACGGGATATGGATAAATGTTGTATTGAAGCATTGGCTAAGACAATTGCATGACTGTGTGACATATTTCTTTATGTGTAAGAATTTGTTCTGAAAACTATGAGATGTTTTCTAATCATGCAATTTAACTTGTTGTGTAGGAAATATCATATGCCATCACCTACAAAAGAAGAACTACAACATTTGTTCAAGCAACAAAATTATCTATTGAAGATATTGAAGTTCCCAGGATACGGGAAGAATGCCATGATCCGTCGATCATGAAGAACGATGTTTGGGATGCAGTCCCAAGAGTTGAAGGGAAGTCTATTATGACTTCCATATGGATCTATCAAGATCAAGCATGCTGCAGACGGTAGCATAGAGAAATATAAAAGTGATGAAATAGAATATACACCAGATAGATTTCAAGACAGCCTTCTTGAATGGTGTAGTTGAAGAAGAAGTGTATGTGGAGCAACCACTTGGTTCTGAGACACATGACAGGAAATCATATATGTGCAGAACTTGATATGGTAGGATAGGCAGCTTTCTATCTAGTTTGGTCTTTACCAAGAGTAAAGCGGGTTCCAACCTTTTTTTCTACCAGGTTGAGGAAGGCAATCCAGTGATACTACTTTTGTATGCAGATAACCTGTTTGTTATAGGTGAAGATAGATTGATTGCCGACAAAAAGCAGAAGTTTGCTTCCGACTTCGAGTTGAGGAACTTGGGGATGATGCACTATTTCTTTCTGGCATAGAGGTGTGGCAGAGTGATGGAATCTTCCTTGGACAAGGAAAGTTTGCAGTAGAAATCCTGAAGAGGTTCAGGATGATGGACTGCAAGGCTATGGCCACACCTATGGCATCGAATATGAAGCTTCTATGTGATGCTTCATCTGAGCCGGTTGATGTCTCTATGTATCGTCAGATGATTGGGTCCTTGATGTACCTGACGAACACGAGACTAGACATTTGCTTTGCTGTGAACACATTGAGCCAGTTCCTAATGGATCCGAGGAGTGTTCACCTGATTGCTGTAAAGCATGTTCTGAGGTACCTGAAGGGTACAGTGGATTATGGGCTCAAGTATGAAGCGAATTAAAAGTTTAACCTGCAGGGTTATGTTGATTCAGATTGGGCTGGCAGTGCTGCAGATAGGAAGAGTACATCTGGGTGTTGTTTCAGTATGGGATCAGGTGTGATCTCTTGGTTTAGTAGGAAGCAGTCATGCGTAGCACGGAGTACAGTTGAGGCAGAGTATGTTGCAGCCTGTTGTGAGGCAATATGGCTACGGAAGCTACTATATGAGTTATTTGATCTCCCGTTGGATGCTACTGGTATCTTCTGTGATAACCAGAGTTGTGTGAAGCTATCTGAGAATCCAGTGTTTCATGATAGTTCGAAACACATAGAGATCAAATATCACTATGTCAGGGATATGGTGCAGAGGAGAGCTGTGAAGCTCCTGTATGTTGCGACGGACGAGCAGATTGCATATGTGTTGACGAAGCCACTAGCCAGGGTGAAGTTCGAGTACTTCAGAGAGAGGCTTGGCATTCCTCAGATCGAGGACACTTCGAGGAAGAAGTGATGGAAACATTTGCTGAAGCCATTCCAAGCATGTTGGAAGGAGGATCCTTCACATGGCTGTGGATGTAAGCGCTGGATGATGAGCATCAGGATGATGTTCTGGTTTCTATTGGATATTATTAGTTGGATCATTTTTATGTATGTATGCATCATGTTGGATGTTGGATATGATCAGTTGGATCATTTATATGTATGTATGCATCATGTTGGATGTTGGATATGATCAGTTGGATCATTTATATGTATGTATGCATCATGTTGGATGCTGGATATGATCGGTTGGATCATGTGTATGTATTTTGTATATGCATCATGTTGGATGCTTAGACCATGTATCTATATATGTATCAGTTGGATACATTGTATGATCAGGTAGATCATGTATATTGATAAGTATCAGATATGATCAGGTAGATCATGTATGTTGATGGATACATTGTGTGGATCATGTATCTATGTATCAGGTGGATACACTATGTATGATGATATGTATCAGGTAGATACGTGGTGTGCATCAGATAGATGCATTGTATGATCAGGATGATCGTGGATGACGAGCTTCAGGATGTTGCTCTAGATGACATGCAGCAGGATGTTGCAGTGATGATGATCAGGATGATCATGTGTACATCAGGATGATGTATGGTGAGTATTAGGTTGATACTCTATGGCTGTGGATCAAGTTGTGCAGATGAGCATGTAATTCAGTGCCCTGGGAGATTTGCAGATAGTCTTTTGAGGTTTTGCCTATGGCATGTAATTTGGTGCCCTGGGATATCTGGCAAATGCTCTTTCGAGGTTTTGCTCTAGGAGGACATATAATTCGGTGCCCTAGGAGATCTGCAGATAGTCTTTCAAGGTTTTTCCTATGGAATGTAATTCGGTGCCCTGGGATATCTGATAGTTGCTCTTTCGAGGTTTTGTCCTATGGCATGTAATTCAGTTCCCTGGGAGATCCGATAGGTTGGGCTGTGTGCTCGTAATTATTCCTGGGATGCTCTTGCGAGGTTTTGCCATGAGCACATGTAATTCATGCCCTGGGAGATCCTATAGGTAGAGCTGCGTGCTCGTAACAACCTGGGATGCTCTTGTGAGGTTTTGTGGTGGGGTCACATGCAATAAGTCCTGGAGATCTGGACAGGATGAAAAAGGCCTGAGATGCTCTTTAGAGTTCTTGCTAGTCAAGAGACTCTTTTAAGGTTTTGTGACGCATGTAATAAGTCCTGAAGATTCCATAGTATGGCCAGTGATGATGAAGACCTGCAGGTGGTGGGCCTACATCCAGTATGAAAAAGGACTGGCTATGTAGAACTTCCTATGACGAGTAGATTCAGAGATTGATTGAGATAGCGACAGCAGTGATGATGATGATGAATCGATGATGATTATCCAGTGACGATGATCCAGAGAAGAAGACTTGTGCTATAAGACCTGTGCTGAGAAATACCTTCCTAGTTAAGAGGGAGTGTTGATGTATATGTAACTTCGGAATGTATTTCATCTATGTATGGTGTATGTAGTCCTATAGAGATGGTATTATTCCTCTATACGGAAGTGTCGTCATTTATATTGTAAATGTCGTAACTTATACTTGATGGGTTATTAGACCACCTTATTGGGGTCGGCCCTGTATAAGTCATGTGGGTCAAAGGGTTATTATACCACCCTATTGGAGGTCGGCCATGTGGGTCGAAGGGTTATTATACCACCCTATTGGGGGTCGGCCCAGTCAGCATTATGTTATGTGGTTAAGTTCAAGCCTACATGAGTTATGTAAAAGGCAAGTCAAGTCAAGTATAAATAGGGTGTGGAAGGCACTCTATTTGATCACTCACTTCTCACTCATGCACTCAAGGAGGAGTGGCGCACTTATGGAGGAGGAGGATCTTCTACTAGGATATGTCTATCTCTTATGGTTGGGTTGTATCATTGCTCTATCTATCTCTGAGGAAGTTATTAGGGTTTTTCACCTTTATGGTTTTCCCCAAGTAAATCTTTGTGTCTCTTGTGTGCTTGGATTATTGTCTCCATGATTGATATGCTGTAGATATGCTGTACATGTTGTTCTCTGAATTAAGATCCTAGATCAGATTGAAGTAAATTCTGAAAATTTAACACTACCACCACCGAAATAGGATGGGCCTCCACCACCTTCGCCGAGAGGGGGTGGTGGGCCACCACCGCCACCAAAAGGGTAAGAGCCTCCTCCACCACCAGGAGGGGGTGGTGCGCTTCCGACACCATCGGGATGATATGGTCCTCCTCCACCTCCGCTAGGAGGAGGGATTGGTCCTCCACCGCCTCCTCCAGGGGGGATGGGCCATGATGACCGAAGTGGGGCGGTCCTCCGCCAAAAGGTAGAGGTCCGCCTCCTCCATAATTATGTGGGGGCCTGCTACCTCCAATGGGAGGTGGGGGTTTACCAAACGGGGGTGAAGGAACTTGTAGGACTGTAAGTGGGGGTCCATGTTGTAAAACATTTTGCTGTCCCCATAGAGTGTAAGGATTGTCCGGGTAAGGTAACCCGTAGAGTACGTTTCTGGGATTAAGTTGACCCAGCACAGGGTGAAGATGACCTGGATACTATTGACTTGATGGAGGTTGAATAACATTGGACGATTCCCCTGACATGCGATAGTCCCTAATTGGAAGGTCCAGGAGGTAAAGAGTTTCCAATGGAAGGCCTGATGGGAGCTCCTACTACAAATTATGGTTAAGAGATGGGGTTGCCCCCCAGCAAGAACTTGTTGACCACTATGCAAAGGTTGACCCAACACTAGTTGTTGATTATCCACCGTAGGTTTACGAAGGTGTTTTTTTTACCTAGTGTGACCAAATCATGTTGTTGATGTTCTTGTCCAGTCTCAACCTATACAGTTTCACCCTCTACATGCTCTATAGTTGAAATACGGTGAACTACAATTAATGGTCACCATTTGCAATGCTATACATAAAATTGTAGCATATGAATAAATTCATTACCAGGATTCGAAGCTTGATCATCCATTTGTTGTTGTCCCTCCTCAACACTAATGGGATCAGTGCTTTCCTATTAAAAACATAGTCAATATTTTACATCAAGTATTTGTAACGAAAATATTGCACAAGCGACAAATCTTCATTAAACTATATAGATTCTATATACCTGTGCACCAGATGGATTGGTACCACAAGACTGTGTTTTCCCAGATAAGCTTCTTCAGCGTTCAACAACAGCTCCAAATCCTTTCTAGAAGCCAAGCTTCATGTCTTCCTCTGTGGGTACTTCATTGAATTGATTGGCCTGCATATTTTCTTATCGTCGTTAATTAACATTTTACGGTGCAATAAAACGAAAAATAATTTTCAATTTATTATTTGTATTCATTGTTGGTTTCTCGAAACTTACAATCCATGCCGCCAAATTCGAATAACCACCAGGGCCAAGCTTGTGCTGACCTATTTTTTCTAGTCTTTCCTTTGTGGCCTTTGATGTGTTTGATAGCCTATGCAAGTGTTGAAATACGTTAGATGTTCCAAGTTCAATATAGAAATCAAGGATAATAAGGTTTAGAATTACATTGCGGAAAGTATTGCATACCTCCCTGTGCCTAGTGTTAGCTTGCCTTCTCTTCTTAGAGCCATCTCATTTCCATCTTCCACCAGAGCTCTCCACTCCATTGCTGGAATCATTGGTGGGTGCTCATACCTCTGGTTTTTTTCGATGTGTGTCCTATATTGGTCTCGGACAACCTTCACATGTTGACAAGCCTTTTTCAGGACATTGGCATGACTGAAGGTTTTGTCACCGAACAGGCCAACCAACCGATTAGTGAGTTCATCTTTTAAATGTTTCGGTTGTCTATCCCACCTTGTTTGGATGGTGGGCCTGAAGATCTCCAAGCAAAAGTCATTCATATGTTTATAGAAAACATCGTTTCCTGCAAAATGATCATGCCATGATCATAATTAGTTGATAAAAAACATTTTATCGCTATATTACAATGAAATTATAAACACTAATTAACCTGATAAACTATGATTAATTACCTAGGATCTTCCCTATCTTTATTGGGATGAGATCTTCATCCAACAAAAGTGTTGTCTCCAGTGTTCCCGTGCTTTTGACACAGGAAGATCCTAGAAATGCAGCTTCTTTGACATCAAAATTAGTAGGGGACTTGGTGTCGACCCCTTCTTGTGGACGATCCATTGTGTGTTGGTCAGTAGCGGCTGCTACGCTCAGAGCGAGGGTCCGTGGTGTTTCAGAACGTGTTGTCGACTGTTCAGTCGACAACAATGGCGAAGGATTCGAACTACGTGGAGTCGTTTGGTCATGATGCAAAGTCTCTCCACGAGCCTCGCTAAGGCCAACACCACCTTGAGCACTATTGTGTGGTCCCTTATAATTATGTAAATACACACCACGTCTTATACGTTCAATACTATTATATAAATGATAACATTATAAAGATTTAAACGAATTATTCTATGATTCAAGATTCCTCAACTTACTCGAAAGGTATTAGATCTATGTTCCAAGAATGCAATCCTTTCTGTAATTGCACTTGTCTGCGGAACCTGGATTAGTAGAGTAAGGATTTCCGCACTATATCTATTCAGCAATTTCTCTACCATCTTTAGCGGGTCTGTGGCTTCTCCAATTTTTTCGTAATTGTGAAGCACCTCTGCCACTTCAGGTTCTAATGGAAAATCTTGCGATGTTGATTCATACTACAATTCACTAGTAGGCTACAACAAACATATATAAAGCACTACTGAGTTTTCTATTGATAGATTCCAAATTTTATATTAACGTAACATATCTATCATGATAGATTTGTAAAATTACAATACAGTTTACATTATCATAACAAAACCAGTATACACACGGAAAATACATAACAAAATTAACATTATGCTACGTATTATATTGGTACAATTGAAATGAATTATACCTACGACCTCGAGGATTGCTATCCACACATTGGATCAATGGTCATAGGCGACTTGCCCCGATCTGCTAATATCTGGGAGCTTCCCCTAACAACACCCTAATAAAAAAACATAGTGAAAGTCACCTAAATGAATCCAAAACTATTCATGAAAAAACACATCAAACAATTATTATTCATATTATATTTTTAATATTACAAAGATGTATACCCATTGCGTGGACCTTGTTGTGGCCGACCTTACGGAACCGACTTGCATAAAAAACATAGACTAGAAAATTACGTAAATGAAACCAAAATATTCATTGAAACATTAATATAATGCTAAAACATTTTGACATATTTTAATTGTACAATTCAAATCAGGTCTACCTATTGCCCCGAGGGTGTTGTTGTCTGATCGAAATTCGATGGGTGTATTTCCCGATCAACGTTTTGCATCAAATATAAATAAAATTATATAAAACAAACCAAGTTATTAATAATGGAAAAACAAAGCAAATAAAAACTCTTTTTTCTTATTATATTTGTACTATTAGAAAGATGTATACCTGCTTCGTGGAGGAAGAAGTACTCCTTCGACCATTTGTTGGCAGGGATTTATCCTAATCACTAGCCTATGAAGTAAATATGGGAAATTTAAATGAAATAAACTAACAAAAAGTCCTTATGATGTTTAATGTATTACTAAAAGTTTGGGTAAAATGTTATATAGTAACCTTTTTTGTATCTACTCGGTTCACAGGGTAATTAATAAGCAACTCGTCCCCTGCAGATATTGTTTTAATAGAAACTACAAAAACACGATTTCCTTCACGCCCCTCAAATTTGCAGTTTGGTTGCTTAATTGTAGACCCTGGTTGTGAACTGTTTATAAAACCTGCAATATTCCCTATGGCCTTTAGCCTTCCGTCCATGTACAATGTTCCTCCTTTATTTTTATTTTTGTCTTTCAATTGTAAATAGTTTGTTGACAATCCATAGCTACACATACTTTTTGTATATTGAACAAGGTGCATCCAATCATTGCAGTTGTATATGGGTCCAAAAAACTCCATCAATTCTATACATGTCCTGTAACCGACCAATATGCAATCCATGGAAAACAACCCAAAACCATGTATCGATGATGGTGCAATTCAATATCTCCTGTCGTTCACACAAAAATCAGTGTTCGGTGGAGGAATATCCTTTGGTACCCATTGTTTCACTAAATGTCTGTACCTCAAGGGCACCTCTTCATCGTCTTTTGTATCATCACCATAGGAACATGCCCCCCCTTGACCGTGAAAAAATTCATTGCGTCTATGGAATCTTCTTTTGGTTTTTTGACATCTAGTTGATACAATTCTTCTAGACCTACTGGATGTCTCACTTTCCTCTAGCCTTCCTAAACTCCCCTAGCTTGAGGAAGACAGATCAGACAAATACCTATTTGGTTCTACCTACACCATTGGAAAAAGTTTAGATTTGACTGCAAGGCATAGCGTCTCTTAAAAGTTGATGTGTATCGCCTTTTATAATTTTACTTGATCCTCATTCCCTTTGTCAACATGTAGGCATTCAAGTGATGATCGGAAGACGACCAATTTATCTTTCTTAAGAGTAGAAAGTCATGTAATATTTATGAGTTGTTTTTTATTGCTACTTTGGGTCTTGAGTCCCATATCACACCATCTTTTATATAATGTTGTGGAACTTTTATACTCTTTTTCAAAATCTAAAATGAAATATTATTAAGGAAAATGATTAACTCATTGAATGTTGGAAAGACATGGGTAGTTTTGTAATCAAGCATGGTCTTCTTAGATGACTGAAAGTAATTGAATCAAGCAACATCGAAACCGTAAACATGTTAGTTGTTTTGAAAAATGGTATCTTTTAGTCCTACTCCCAACTAATGTTGCCTTAATTTGGACAATTACTTGTAATCTTGACATAGGGTATTTATTGCATAACATATAAGATTTTCAATTATATTGAAACAGAGAAAAGTAGGGATTTCTTTATATTATCATGACATAGTTGCAAAGACTTTCTTTCAAAAAAATCAACAATGCTTTCTGCTTTCCCAGAAAATGTGCTAATGAACAGTATAGTTATAACATCAAACAATGATTGCCATTTTGCTACCTTTCCTTTTGTTGTTGCAATTTTTATTGTGTTGTTTGGCACAAATGGAAGACTGGAGCAATATGTTCTTACCATCATAGATCCATCTTAAACCCAAATATGTTCAGCACCGAGAGGGATCCAATTTCTTGAGGTGTGAATTTTTTTATCATTTACACTCGGTGCAGTAGTCACCGTTTCTAAATGGCCGACAAAAAATTAATTAGTTTATCACATTATGGTCACTTTCTACTATTAGATGTAACGCTACATCACACATGTAACAATACACATACACATTAGAAGATCTCCCTCATAGTATCACTTTGTACTATTTGATTTAATGCTACATCACACATGTAACACACATGAAACACTGCACATACACGTTACATGATCTCCTCGAATGCTACAAGTCTTGGCTACTTAATGAAAACTATTTACCACATATTTGATTACCTTAGTGTAGACATTTCCTGTAATATACTCAGAAGAGTTACTTTCAGAAATGACTGTGCCTCTTAGAGGCCATTCAACTCTAGGAACCAAGTGACCCTATGATAGGGCTAGTACAAACCAGAGAGAGAGAGATGATTGGGCTATGGTATGGTCAATCAAAGAAATTCAGTGACAGTAAAAAGGCTCAGTACAAAGACCAACCAGTAAGGTACAAGTAAAAAAAAAAAAGAATGGGTATAAAGACTCATAACCCTTGGGACTAAGGGGGTGTACATTACCTCAAACGTGGACAAACTACCATATTTATAACCATAAGACAAAAAACATAAAAGGCAGTACAAATCAAAAGATAATTCAAGATCAGTAAAAGACCCAAAAGGTAAGAGGCAAGGTACCACAAAAAAATGAAAGTACCAAATTTAAAGTACAAGTTACCACTGGACAAATAAACAACAGTGAGTGAGGACCAAAAGTAAATCAACCATTGTGGGGAAGCTACAAATAAGGTGAAATATATATTGCAATAACTCTTTGTAACTACCTGTTATTTGACATGCCAAAGAGATGGAAGGTCAAAAAATGTCGAATATATGCAATAGCTCCTTGTAACTACCTCTTATATGCAATATCTCCTTGTAACTACCTCATATATGCAATAGCTCCTTGTAACTAACTACCTCTTATATGCAATATCTCCTTGTAACTACCTCATATATGCAATAGCTCCTTGTAACTACCTCTTGTAACTCAAATAGTACCACCAAAAGGTATGATAGCATGCAATCTTCCTAACATCTAAGGTCAGGAGGGTGGTATGAAGTGGGTATAAAGACTCATAACAATTTGGAGAAAGTGGGTGTACCTCAAATGTGGACAGACTACCATAGTACCCACAAGACCAAAAACATAAAAGGTGGTACAAATCACAAGATATCCCAATATCAATAAAACACCCAAAAGGTAAAAGGAAAGGCACCACAAAAATATTATCGACAAAATGAAAGGACCACAAGAAAATTGACCAAGGTGGGGTACAACCATTCATCTCTCTCTCAAATGTACCATTATTCCATATATCTTGAAAGACCATCATCATAGTAAACAGAAAAGTCCACATGGGTGATGTGATCACATGGTCCTCTAGACTACTCCTACGGTCAAGCATTAGTGGCTCCATGAAGGGGTGTTCAGTCCCTTCAGAAGACCATCTAACTCAACCATCTCGAAGACCTAGGAGAAGAGGACATCACACATCATCAGATAAGTATTGGTAACTACCGTGTAAGAACTCAAAAACCCTAAAGCAATCGAGTGTGCACAAGGGGAGCTATGAAAAGACAAGGCTCACAGGCCAAAAAAACAAGCTCAAAAAACTGTACTGAGACCGATGCCACAGTAAGCGAGCTGAAACAAAAGTGGCCAGAATGCCAACAAGCAGCACTAAAAAGAAAAAGACCCTCTAAAAAGGTGAAAATGTAAGCAAAATTCCTAACTAGGAGCTGGAGACCTTGACAAATCGTATCCTTCGCAAGGTGATGAAATCCAAGTCAAACAATATGAAGTGAGAGACTAAATTTGAAGGATATCCCTCTACCGAAAGGGATCATAGGTAAAAGAGCCCTAGTAGAAAAGTCACTAAGCTACCTCATTCATGACACGTCGGAAAAGGTTTTTAGCACTTCTGCCTTATCACCCTTGTATCACCAGTATGGTGGCCAAAGAATACAAAGAAGACAATGGTCGATGTTGCCTTAGGGCTAAGTGGAGTGCGACATTCCACATAGTCTGTCTGGTTCTTGATCTCGCAACAGTTTAACCCCTGAAACAACAGGAGGAACCTCCACAAAGTGGTCGATGACAATGTCAACAAGTACAAGAGGATTTTAGCACCCTAGAGGACAACAACTATGTCTCAAATGATAATGACAAGGGGGAATTATTTGGATGCCTATCCCTGATGTCCTACCTAACTAACAAATTCTTTTTATCCTCAAGCGAGGTTAAAGTGTGTTGAGTTAATGAGTTAAATTTTAATGGTTGTATTACTCAGTCGGGTGTTGGAAGTGAAACTCGTGGTGTAATGAATGACTCAAACCATGCAAATGCATATGAATAAAATAAGCCTTTCCTTTCAATGAATGCTAGCTAATGTAAGGACAGAGTTTTTTCAAACTATAACTACTCTTTCAAATTAAATGAATCCAACAATAACTTTCTTCTACTTCTAATGACTAAAATGCATGACAATGTTTAAACCTAATTAGCAAGCATAAGCATGACATTGTGATATTGTGAATAATCGTGTATGCTAGGACACATTATTTCAATTTAAAACCCATGTAATGTACACGAGGAGACTTAAATTACATAATGATCTCATAAGTATAAGCCCAAGAATATTTGTCACAATCCCAAATCTATTCACCAAATTCAAATCACTTCTACTATAGCTCAAGTTATGTGGTGTATACAAATATCCAAACCATCTCTAATTCACCCAAAAATTACAAACCATGAAAGAGTTGTTCAAAGAAACCATCAACAATTGGAAGCCATGCAATAAAAAAAAGGCGTTTGCAAGACATTATCATCCACTGGAAAGGTTTGGTAAAAGGATTTAAGATGAGTAATGGAGGACAAAAGGTGGAAAAGATTCAAGTGGCACATGTCTATGACTGTAGATAGATTTCAAAAGAGAAGGTTTCTACTCAACCAAATTTTTCCAAAATTGAATGTAAGTGTGAGTATGCAAAACGAGTGTTTTCCAAGACATTCATTCAAAAGTAGGAGAACTACTCTAAAATCAAAGACAATAGGACATAGGCTAGTTTGCTCCCAGGATCACCTAGAAAAAATGGGTGTTGTCCTATTTCCCATCACCTCCCTTGCTATCGACATGGTTTGTATTGACTTCTAAATAGCTGGATTAAGAGAGTCTTGGGTAGTGTTGGGACAAATCCCCTCAATCTCTCCTAGAGTAATGTTGTTCTACCTACAAATTACCTTGTAATTGTCTACAGCTATGTTAATGAAGAATACTCTCTTAGTAGCCAATTGAGGTTTCATGGGTACTCTTTCATTTGTTATAATGATAGTTGTTGAGTTGATAAGATTTAATATATTGCTCCTCTTATCAACTTTCTCTCTTTTTTTCAACCCCATTTTATTAGTACTTTAAGGTACTGGTCAAATCTACGTTCAAAAAGATTAATTTCAGTATTCAAAGTGTTTTTAGTTCATTGATTTTTAGATGCAAGTACACATATTTGCAATCTTCACACAGATTTGAGCATTTGTACTAAGAATTGGGTTTATCTAGTGATAAACGACTAGGAAGCACCAACTTCTAGCCTGTCACATGGAAACTTCTGTTCTAGTCCTAAATAGGAAGGTTCATATGAAGACAACCAATCTTCTGCATTTTTTCCATTTCTACAAACATTACTCTGATGCAAACTTCTGATGACAACATGGACACTTAGCACGGAAAATGCAAGATCCTCTAGCACTATTCAATGGAGGTCTGCCTTCTTGGTGTCACCAATTAACCAAAGCATGCCCATTCTTGTTTCCATTTGAGACAAGAAGGCAATACTTTCATTCATTTTCATTTGGGTTACCTCATGCCCTACAGCGCTTGCAGTAGCAACAGAGTGCTGAAACTTCAAACATCAATAATAATCTAGAAGTATGAGTTGGTAGTGTGCAGCATCAAAAGGTTCGTGTTTATAGGCACCATATACTGGATTCAACTATGAAGGTAATGGAGATGTATGGTAGTAATAAGGCAATTCTTGAAGTGGAGTACTTTGGAGAGGTTGGCACAGGTCTAGGTCCAACTTTGGAGTTCTATACTCTTCTTAGCCAAGAATTACAAAAGAAAGTGCTTGGAGTGGAGGTCAGGTTCTTGTTCTAAGGAAGTTGTCATGGCAGAAAATGTTGAGATGCAGGATGTTGAACACCATGGAGTATTTTTGCATACAAACAAAGTCAGTACAATCCCTACAGTTGAAACTAAAGAGTTTGTGTAGGCTCCTCAGGGGTTATTTCCTCACCCATGACCACCTAATGGAGATTCTTTGCAGGGAAGTCAATTTTCCAAGGTAATAAATTATTTCCATCTTCTCGGACAAGTTATGGCAAAGCTCTTCAGGATGGGAGGCTTCTATATTTACCTCTTTCAATAGCTTTTTATAAATTGGTCCTTAAGCAGGTAATCTGACATGTATCAGGCTTATCAATTTCATTTAGAGATGCTAATCATTTCTAGGTAGGTTTTAACTTTTTTAGTTGGTATTGAAGGTGAGTCAATGTTAATATTGATTCTTTTTAATTCTTGCACAGGAGCTTGATTTATTTGATATCCAGTCCTTTGATCCAGAGCTCGAAACAACTTTGCAAGAAATGGATGCATTTGTTCGTAGACAACCAATCACAGCCTGTACATTTCCCCAAATTGGAAACATTAGGATAGGGATCGAATCCCTCTAAGAACAAAAGAAATAGTTAAACGAAGACTATGACGTCAGACATTTACAAACACATATTTTCAATATACTTCTTAAAATATTTGATAAACCTGTTCAAATACAATTTCCATCCAGGGTTCGAGTCTCATAAACCCCAAGTATTAGGGTCATCTTGTGCATAAGAAGTTTACACAGCCATTAATGATTTCAATGATAAAAGCAAAGTGCAAAAGCGATTAGCCATAAGATATAAATGCAAAATGGTTTGTTCCATTAAAACATTAGAATAGAAACCAATACAGTCATCCATCATTTAAATAGTAAAATGTAGAAGCACATTTAGATGCCCTACTCTTAAATTTTATACACAGAAGGACTCGATCAGTACCAAGTAAACATTTATACAAACACAGGGCACCAAGGCCAAACCCTTTAGTGTTTTGGGTATTCGTGGCATCCTCAAAAGCTCAGCAAACATAGATCTAGAGATGAATCTTACCGATTTGGTAGGCATTGCAGCTTTTATGGGTTCTCGACCTTCTCAGCTCCTCAACCTCCTCGACCTCCTCAACCATGTTCAACACCCCAACTGCCTCAACCTGATCCTCTGCAGCCTCACTCAGAGAATGGCTATCAATAGGCGGGCTATCATCTGGCTCTGAGTACTGGCTATCAACACTAGGCTGGCCATAATGGTTCGCGGGTGTAATGCAGGTTCGCGCTCATCGGGAGGGTTCGAGCTCGTCGGGAGGAGCAGGCCGTAAATTGGTAAGTTTTGTTTTTTTTTAAGTTTTTTAATGTTATATTTGTAGTTTTTTTTATGTTTTTTTATATTTTTTTTATATATAATATCAATATATATTATATATATAATATATTGTATATATATAATATATATTATATTATGTATATAATATATACTAATATTATATATATAACAATATAATATTAATATATATTATATATATAATATATTGTGTATATATATTATATAATATATTATATATATAACAAAATATAAATAAACTATAAAACTTAAAAATATATATATATAAAATATTAAACAAAATATAAAAAAACTACAAAACTTAAAAAAAATAAAACTAAACGCAGAGAAAAACCGTGATTAACCTTTCCCATGCCATCATTGATGATAACACCCTTAGCATCCTTGAACTCGGTTTAAACTTTTCCCTGGCCCCAAGATCCATTCCTACTAAAGACCTCATATGTAGCATAGAGGATGCCATAAAAAACTTTCCTAAAGAGGAAGCTGAATGTATTCGCCAAGATTGTGCAATGGTAATCCGCAAATCCAAACCTCCCAAATCCAACATCTCTCTACCTGAGAGACAAGCATTGCAAACCCTGCGAGAGAACAAAGACATCAAGATCATGCGTGCAGATAAAGGGAACACCACCGTAATATTGGACACCAGTGATTATATAAGAAAAATGAATGAGCATCTAGTATGTGGAAGCTACCGTAACTTGAAAAAAGACCCGAGCAAGAAAATTCACAAAATAGTAACAAACACCATAAAAAACTCTAACCTAGACGAGAATTGGAAGAACAAACTGTGCCCTAAAGAAGGAGTAATCCCACGCAATAGGACCTTCCTCCCTTACATTAAAGGGACCACTGATAAATTATCAAAGATACTTAGAAAGCACGATTTCAGAGTATTCTTCACCCCTCCGAACACAATACGAAGCCTAGTAGACTCCCTGAAAGACCCCATACCTCCCATGCTATGCAAAGGTGTTTACTCCATTACATGTTCGTGTAGTATGACTTACATAGGGGAAACTGGTAGGTCTATAGAAACAATACTAAAAGAACACAGTGCTGACCTTAGGTATGATAGGCATAAGAAATCAGCCCTAGCATAACATTCTCACCTAACCCAACATCAAATCTGTTTGGAAAAATCCTCTGTCCTAGCAAAAGTAGACAACCTCACAAAGCGTAAGATTAGAGAGAAGATTGAAATCGAGATGTGTGAAAATTGTCTCAATAGGGACGATGGAACCAAACTAAGCACTTCATGGAAACCCCTTATACACTCATTAAAAAACAAGCATAGGTAATCTTTAGACTTAGGACACCATAAGTAATCTTAATAAACCTAGCATTCACTCCACACTTTACTAGTTCCAAAATTGTTAAGAAAAACATTACCAAACTAGTGTAACCATTAATTTAATTTGAAATGAAAAAATAGTCAAATTAATTAAAAAAGTCAATTAAGTGAAAGTTAAACATTGTGACACTACCTAAACAAGTCTAAATTAATTAAAAACTAGAATAAAATAAAATAAAAATCCAATTAAGTTATAACATGATTTCTACTCAACATTGTTATCACTTTAGGCTTAATTATACACTAATTAATATTCAAAGAAATAATATGGGAATTAATTAACATAAACATAGGTAAAACAATATATTTTAAAAATCCTTTATTTAATATGTTAATATTCTACTTTATTACATAACCTAAACTAATAACTTACCATTCCACTTATACACTCAACCCTAGAATATAATTAGGGTATTGGTAATTAATAGCAAATAAGGTCTTCACTAAATAATTAGAAACTAATTAAAAACTTTAGTAATAAAATAAAATGATAAGATTAAAATTAAGAATTTTTAAAATTAAAAATCTTTTTCTAGATTGTAGATTATAATTAGTGGAGTTCTCGATTAAGTGACAATGATGAAGAAGATGATGATGATGATGATGATGATAATGATGATCCTTGTGATCATGATGAAGATGATATTGATGATCAAGTAGTACACCATCTGGGGTAGCATGATAATTGTACTGCATTTCCTTAATTATAAGCTTCTCTCTATTTCGATAATTGTTTAATATTCTCTACTAAACAGGGCCAACCATGTGAAGTTGGAAGCTCTTATGGCCCCTCCCCCCCCCTTTCATCATTCTCAATTTTCCAATATAGCCCAACAAAAATATCTATGTACAAAAAAATTAAATGTCTTTTCTCATTCATACTAAATAACAAGAAAGGTTTCTAATTTTAACATGTAGGAAAATGGAAATTAGCTAAGAAACAGTTAATAATTTATTATTAGTATTGCATACCTGATCATAAACTTCAATGGTCTTCATCATGTTTTTCATCTGAGTGATCGTCTGTACTATCATCCGATGTTCCAGATTCAACATTGTAAGGATTGGCCATATCATCATCATCGTCGATGTCAGTTACAATCATCATGTCATCATCGATATCATCTTCATGGACATTGTCTAAATATACATCATGATATGATTCAAGAAGTTCTTCGACATCCTCTTCTGGAACAGGAATATCATCTGACTCATGTTGATCATGATCATCTTCAATGGCATCTTCTTCTTCGAGAACATCTTCATTACCTTCATCTATGTTATACTTTACTGGCCTTCCCCTTGGATCGTGTCTCACAACAAATGACCAACCCACTCTACCTGGAACCTTAGAGTAAAATACCTATTCACATTGGGTTGGAAGAACATAGGGCTCCGTTCCTGGCTCAAACTACCTTGTATTTACCATGATAAAACCATTACCATGATAAATAATTGTTTTATTAGGATCACATTGATTCAATTGACACTTGTATGATTTGACAATAAACAGAAATACCTTGAAGGAGTTAAAGTCACACTGAAGAATGTCTTCCAGATACCCATACTATCGATTTTCAGATAGTTCTGGATGTTTGTCACTTCTAGAAGAAACATTGGTCACCTCAAAGACTGCAGATATCCCACAATCAGATGTTTTCTTTGTTTCATCCAACTTTTTGATACAATATCTACATCCATCACACCACATAGCCTTATGGTGTTTTACCTAGTACAACAAGCCATACAGGAAAAGATTACATAATGACCCCATATTTATGATAAAGTAGTGCATGTTTATTATAATGCCATAAAAGGAAAATAATTAGCGTAATGTACAATGACAATATTTAAAAAAAAAATAGTGTCGTTGATTAATATGCTTACCTGCTTATCTTTTAAACCTCTTGCTAAATCGATTTCCCTTTGTGTTAGATTGGTGTCTCCATTGTGATGTGCAGCTTTAACTAATGAAGCCACACCTTCCCATGATATTCCATGACCAGATTGTTCACATTTTTTTATCCATACCTTCATCCAGCCAATATTGTTTGCAATGTATAAATGAATCGCATCCCACTCTCGACCAACTGTTTGATGACAATAAAATTAAAATTCAATGAAAATGTATACTAGCCACTTTAAAAAGTATATAATTACAGTATAAAATGATGCAAAATACTAAATATAAAAATAGAATATGTATGATATATAAACATAAAAATCACCAGTGAAATGTGTTATATTACCTTTCACCTTCCTCGATCTACCTTTCCCCTTCGGATACTCCCCTTCGAAATCTTTTTTGGAGTCTGGATCACAAATGCGATGTAAATTGAGCTTTGATGCCAATATAGGAAGATATTCACAAATGTACGACATGTTTTGGTATACCATATATCCCTCCATCATAGAACCCTCAACATATGCTCATTGTCTGACCAAACCCTTCATAAATTTCAAGTGCCTCTCAACCATCCACATGGACCTTGAGTGCGCAAATCCACACAATTCAATATCCTCAACTTGGTGTATGAGGTAGTGTTCCTATGCATTGAAAAATGCTGAAGGTAGATGCTTCTGCATTTCACACATGAGATGAGGAATTTCTCTCCTCCAATACTTTATGTCTTCTTTATGGAATTCTTTAGATGACAACCATCTACAAGTGACATGACAACCCAATCAAGAGATTAAAGAAAAAAGTCATTATATTACGTAACATGAAGTAGAGAATGAAATCAAAGAATAAGTTCTATGTTGAATTAAACAAACAATAAGCACATGGAAAAATCACCACTTACCTCATGTATTTCCCCGAGACTATATATTATTTGCTTGACATTGTTGTCGAAGTTGTTCAGGATAGAGAGAGGTAGAACATACTATAACAATAATATACAAATCATTTCAGTATATCAAAAAAGAGTACTAGACAAACAACAATACCAACCATATTCATTGGAAAAAGAAAAAAAAAATTATTAAATACAAACCATAATAATTATTACCTTCATGAAGACATGCCAATCATGCGTTTTCACCCCCGCGAAATCACCTTTCTTTGTTATGATATTCTTCATGTTCGCACAAAATCAGCTGGGAAATTTAATTTTTCGAATGACTTATTTTACAACATTACTTTGCTGGTCTGTTAACATCCATGGAAGTGAGTTTATATTAATTTTCTCTCCGTTGCTATGAAATTGAATGACGTCTTTCATTGCATGGTTGTTATCTTGAATGTCTTTGCAAATTTTGACAATTTTTTCTTTGTCACTCCTTCCATCCAATATTCGCCATAATGTTTCTATCACATTCTTTCTGATATGCATTGTATCAAATAGATGAGCAATTTGTAGGTGTTCATAGTAGGGAAACCTACTAAATTATCTAGGATAACTTTTCATTCCTCGTGGAAGCCCATTAATGCCTTCATGATGATCACATGAACGACAATGATGAAATTAAATATTAAATCAATGTCAATTACACTAAACAACACACAATATAATAAAATACAATATGATCATATACGATGATTGATTATACGTACCTTGACGATTTATATTATATTGCAACTTCCATAGCTAAGGTGTCATTCTCTTTGGTTTTAATGCAGTCTCTTGCTTGCCATTGAAAAGATGTTTTTCAGTAGTTAGATACCTGTGATTCTTGGAGAGGAAGTGCCTATACTCATCAAACACCTCCTTTCCTAAGCTTTTTGAACAACGAGATTTGATCTTAGGACCACAAACTGGACATGAAAATTTCCCCTTTGTCTAAAGACCTAAATAAAAAGATGGAATATAAATATTGTCTATTATAATTATATAAAAAATGACTGGATTATTTAGAAAAACATGCATGCGTATTATATTAACTAGTAGTTCATAAAATTAAATGCAACTAAAGTGGAACTTATAATTACATACCACAGAAATGGGTTAACCCTGGGGCATCATGTATTGTCCATACAAGCATTGCATGGAATTGGAATTTCCTTTGTCGTATTGGTCTAGATACATCGTACATAGTGATGCTATTCCATATCTTCGGTAGCTCGTCAATAAGAGGTTCGATATATACATTCATATCTTTGAATTGGTACTTACCTTATTGATTTGAACATATAAAATAAATATTCTAATTATGAGACGTACCATTTAGATATATAAACCATATTTCACAATAGAAAAACTTTAAATATATATATAACATTATGAGACAAAAAACGACAAATGAGAATATACCGCTGCATTAAAAAAAACTGCAGTGTTCGTACCTGGAATAATCATCGACAACATTATGTGCTCCCTCTTTATTGTCAACCATGGAGGAATGTTGTTGTTGATAACAAAAATAGGCCACACCGAGTAGACAGATCTCATCTCTGCAAAAGGATTGACACCATCTACTACCAAAGAAATCCTAAGATTACGAGGTTCGTCTTTAAAGTGAGGCCATTTTTCCTCCATATCTCTAAATTCAGACCCATCTGTAAGCATCCGAATAATGTCGTCTTGACTTATGTTCCGTGCATGGTAATCCATAAACTGCACTATGTTTTTGCACCTGAATAGTTGTTGCAAAAGGGGAATAATGGGAATATAACGTAGAACCTTGCGAGGCACCTTTTTAGTTACTTGATCTGTGCGATATCTATTGATATGACATTCAGGACATTCTGTTGCAAATTCATGCTGGTTGTAATAAAGAACATGATCATCGCGGCATGCATGAATCGCTTCATACTGCATTCCAATTTCTTTCATGATGGCAGATAAATCTCGATATGTGCAAGGTAAAATATTTGACGGTGGTAACAAATATTCACCTATCATGCTACAACAAATTAAAATAAAAATCTAGTTAATATAATATAGAAATAATATTAATGAAACAAATTTCATCCATAGTTATAATTTGACTTATATATGAATTAACAAAAAAATACATGACAATCATATATATTTTGTGATGGAATATATTACATACCTTAACATCGGTGTGAATGATATGTTTGAAAGACCATTCATAACCTTCAAGTTCATTACCAATAATATAGCAGAGAGAAGATTTGTCTTCGAGCCGTCATAAAGGGGTTCGTATGCCTTGTCAAGAAGAGGTATATCATGAATATCATCAAAATGTTCATCATTTTCATGATCACCATCATCATCCATTCCAACATTAAATGAATCATGGATCAAAGTATTTGTAACATCATCTTCAACTATGTTATTAGTATGATCATCTTCTTCAATGTGATCATTAACTTGTTCTCCATTAATATTCATAGCTACATGTTCCTCCGATACTTGTTCTGGAAGCACTTGCTGATCCGGACAATATGCCGTAGGATGTATTTCCTTTATAGATACATGAAACAATCAATAGATAAAAGTTAATATAAGAAATTCAAATGCAAAATGTAAAAATTTATGTGATACATTAAAAATTTAACAAATTTTGTACTGTTGGGTTGAAAAGAACAACGACCAATTGTATTGTTTGTCAAAAATAAGAAATATTGTAATAATACATAAGAAATATTATAATAATACATAAATTTACAAAAGCAATCAAAATAAAAACATATATAATGCAAAACTTACAAATGGATGGTATTCATGTCCCCCCTCGGCATGCCCATGCTCCCTACCATGTTTGTGGCTGTTGTGATCAAAATTCTTCTCCTCTTAAAGCCCCTGCATTGACTACATGGCCAATAGCATTTCCCATCACCCCTTCTTTCAACTCCTTCCCAAAATCTAGCAAGCAATTGCCAATTTTGTTCGTCTAGATCAAGAATATTGCTAGTTGACATTTTCTCATAAAGAGCTTAAATGAAGATGATCGATCTTAGAAAATGAAGATCCATAGTACTTCGCTCACTTGAATCACAAAAACAATGAAAAACAGTCCGCCGAACAAAAAAAACATCTGCAAACCTTCGCTGGTATGGAAAACATGTCGGAATGGTTGGATATTTATAAATTTTAAAAGTTAAAAAGTCAAACCGATGTTGGATATCCGACAACTCTAACCTAGTTACCATTGGGAAAAATCCATCGGATATCCGACTTCTTTGGGTTTGAAATGGTGTCGGTTATCCGACATCCCACGCATCGGATACCCTCATAGGCGTCAGATATTTACAGCGCCATTGGATATCCTACAGGCCTCGTCGGATATTCAAAATGACACCGGATCTACGACAGACACCTCACAAAATTTAAAAAAAAACAAAAAAAAGTAATTTTGAAAGAAAAATCCGACGACACAGTCCTTTTCATTGGAGGTCGTCGGATTTGCTCGTCGGATTTTGGGTTCAAATCTACTACTGTACCCTAATGGGATTGTAATCCTAGACCCCATAAACTTGATAAAATATATGTATTTTCCTAACCCACTGACATATAAAGTGCATATAATTATAAACTCCTGAAATGTGTGTTTCTCGAGTCTACAAGTACTCTTTAAGCACACTACTAGTCCTCCTGATCTTTCCCGTGCATCTTTCTACAAAACCCCACTATTTTAACATTTTTCCAAGATTATACATAACTTCTCTACTATTGACCACAATTTCTTGAAAAAACCATTATCCAACTTATACTTATGGATTCTCCTTTTGTGTGTATTTTTCTTCAAGGGAGACCCTATTTCCCTAATGCTTATTGATAAACCAGTCATCTCTTACCCCACTTGGAGGCATTCTTTTCTCCATATGCCTCTTTAATGGACTTCTACTTTCCTTGCAAACTTCTTACTATAAATTCATTTTTTCCACTTATAGATGATATGTTCTACTTATAACTCTATGGGAATTATTCATGCAATATAATTCTAACTAGCCTTTGCAAAGCTCCTTTATCTCTATATTCCTACCTCTATGGAGGAACATGGAAGGTACATTTATTTCGATGAGGGTAAACCTTTTATGTTTGATGATGAGGATGAACCTAAGATTTCAGTTGAATTATAGACTATCTAATTTTTATTATCTATAATAATGTATAATCCTTCATAGGTGGAATCTAATAAGATAGTTTGAATACCTTCAACTTCTTCTATATTTCAAACTCCATCCACCATTCCATATCTCTTACAGCATAATAAATATCCAAATATGGGAAGAGATATAGATTTGAGGGTTCCATAATTCCTTTCGTATCATATTTATGCTTAATTCCATACTTATTTAAAATTACAATATATGAGAAGGGTTTTGACACTTACCTTGTGATTGTTGATCCTCTTGGGATCTAGGGGTATTTCCATTGGTGTCTTCCTCACTTCCCATATACAGTGCTATCTTATTCAAATCCATTACTCCTTACTACCATAAGAGGTATTTTCAATATTAAGATGATTCAAGCTTTCGTAGTTATATGAATACTCCATGATATTCTGGATTTTACTGCGTTAAGAATTTTAAAGGGATGTTTTGATCAGAAACCTTGCTCATATCTAGGGAGGCAGAAATAACAAGAAGCTTATGAAAAACCCACCATGAGAATTTTTTTATTTCTATATGCAAACAAAAGAAAGAAATTTATAATGAAGAGAAATAAATATAGACATTAATATGAGGGGTAAGGAAGTCAAAGTTGTTAGGTCAAAAATAATAAAATATATTTGAATTTAAAATTAAATTAATTTAAATTTAAAAAGATTAAGATTGAGAGATGAATAAGTTTTTATTTTTAAATGATTAAGGTGTAAATTAAATTAAGAAAAGAAACGGAATTAGAGAGATTTTTAGATTGAATTTAATTAAAACAAAATTCCAATAAGTTTTGAACTATTTATTTAAAGAAGAGAGGAAGAAGAAATAAGGGAAAAAAAGTAATAGTAATAAGTAGTTAATAATAATAATAATAAGTAAAAAAAAGTAATAGTAACAAGTAGTTAACAACAACAATAATAATAAAAATAAAAATGAATTAGGGTAAATTAGGGTAAGGTAAGTAAATAAATATTAAATTAAGTGTCACAACCCTAATTTTTCCAATTAATTTTATTTTTTTAAATTCATTTATTATATTTAATTTCCTTTTGTAAACAAAACTATGAATCCTAACTTTAATGCTTAACCTTTCGAGCTTGATATTTTTTATGTTTCAGGGTCTTTGGATTTATGATTACGACAACAAGAACATACCATGCCATTCTAGAAAACACCATGGTGTTGTGAGTTAAAACATGAAGTAGCAGTTATACATTAAGTGCTGGGAAAAAGACCCATAAGGACAATATTCGATACCATTGTTTGACATTAAAGTGTTTTGGAAAGGTCTTATGGTTTCGAACTCACTATGGTTCGACCTTGGAACAATTTATATACATATCCTTTGACAATGCTTAAGGTTTTTACCTTGGATAGTTTGATCATTGGAAAAACATGCACTTGACATCGAGCCATGATTTTAAGCTTGGATTAGTTGATCAAATTAAACACATGCATTATTGATAGCGTGGTCGTGGTTTAAGACTGGGCCATGTGATAGCATTTAATTAGACCACATAGACCTTTGTGCCTATGTCCTACCTGGACACAAGGCTTGATCCACACCATCAGATGCATTTTCTTGGAATTATACTTGTCTTTTTAACCGTGATCATTAACCTCTGTGTTTATTCGGACAAGTTTTGATGCCTATCTGATATCCCAAAATAAAACAATTCAATTTTGTTGATGTAATTATTTGATTAAGTTATTAGTCAATAGATATTTGGTTAAAGAATGATTTGGCCAGTTTTGAAAATGGCGAAGAGTCTACTTATGGACAGATGTAAGAAAAACGTTTTGAGTTACTAAAAGAAATGGATTTGGTGACGACAACCATGCTGAAATAGGTGATCGTGCATCTCAAGGGTGGGGGAACAAGAAGATTTAACCTCAAACAAGTGTCAAAAGTGAATTAATGGCACTGGATGCACTCCCTTAAGAGTAGGGATCATAACAACCACAAGATTCGGGAGGAATCAGCTGTTTGCAAAAGACCTAGGAAATAAACAATCAAAGGACATATGCATGAGGTAGGACACTACTTAGTATGTCTTGGAGATGAAATGATTTGCTGTGTGAGCACAATGGTGTTAGGAAAAATGATTTGCTGTGTGAGAACAATGGTGTTAGGGAAAATGATTTGGTGTGTGAACACCTTGTGTTAGGAAAAAGTGAACTGAAACTTGACAAAGGTTAACTAGATTCCACTCTTGGGATGCACGATTTGGCTCGGGGGTTATTAGAGTGTGTAATGTCCCCAGTTTGGCCCCATGGCATTAAAATTATAAATGATGTAATCTTGTTATGAAATCATGGTGAGGAGCTCAAGGCCAAGGCCCCACCATCGATTTCGTGATGCATATGGTTTGCATGCTAGCAATGCCCATTGGAAATTCAAATATCATGTAATATGCATTTTAATAAAAATACCCACAACTAGCTATGCAAGGCAACAAAGAGATGGGGGCATGATTTCATAAGGGATTTGGGGGGGAAACATTCAAACACTTGAGCCACTAGAGTCAATCCAAGTGTCAATAAGAGAACCCATCAAACCCTCAACTACCCATGTTGACCTTTGTACCCAACCATTGATTTCTCCCAAGAGTTGGTTGGGGAAGTTAATACCTTGGGAATGCGGAGGTATGGCTGTCCAAAATCGTGTATGGGAAAGCCACCCTTCATGGAAAATCGTGTTGGTCTCCTTGGGCAAGAATAGAGCCACGAAATTGCTCCCTAAGCCATTATTCACCATTGCCTTGCTCTCTCACGTAGCTCTAGCTACCTGGGCGTTTTCCTCCCTCGGTTTTCTGTGTTTCCCATCATCTTTTAGTTGGGAAGGGGCGTTTTTGTGTTGGTTACCAGTGGGGGAAGAGAGCAGAACATTTTTGGGTCTTCCTGGAGGTCATTTAGGCCATTGGAAAGGATCCTAACCAGCGGAGAGAAATCGGTTTTGCTCCCTGGGGTTGAAATCAAAATTCCACAGTTCGTTTGGGTGAACCACGAGTTGGGAGAACCAATGTGGACCCTGTTTTGTGAACATCTCTATTGTAAATGTGTAACCCTATCAATAATCGTTTTGCTGTGAGAAGAAATAGTATGTTGGGGTATGGGTAATGGGTAATCCATTGTTCTGGCTGGAGCTTGAGAATGAGCATCCATTGTTCCCTTGTAGCCTGATAAACCCAGTTGGACTGGCTTGGCTGAGATAAAATGGTTATTGGGCTGTGGTTGAGCTGGAATGTTCCCTTTCCCTTGTGAGAATCAGGCCCAGCTCGGGGGTGGCCTTCGGACGGACTCAGTATAAGCTGTCGAAGAGCCTATGGCTGGGTGGAACATTGCAGCGACATAGATAGTTGCTTGGGCAGTTGCAAAAATGAAGATAAGTGTTTTGATGTCTATGTATTTACTTCTGCATTTTTTTAATTAATTGATGACTGATATTGATATACTGGGTGCATATGAAGAGATGTGTGTGGATGAATTTGTTTCCGCTGTGCATATTTGTTTGATTTACATCTGCACACTTTGTTTTTAACTGTATGCCTCTAATGAATGGGCTGAGCTTTATGAAAAGCCCCATAGATTGGTAGCATGTTCCCTACCTTGCATTGGTTCCAAGGGTGGGTACATGACATTTGGTATCAGAGCTGCTGATTGTAGCATTGGGCCTCTATGGGCCAAATCCAATTACAGTCATCTCTGAAAGAAAGAAAGTTTTCAAATTTTTCCTAAGTCTGTTTGAAAAATTTGTTTTGAAAAAATTCGTTTAAGTCTGTTTCGGAGAGAATTCCCGAATGTCTTCCGAAACTGCGGAAGCATTCGGTGAATTGCTCCGAAACTGCGGAAGCATTCCGCGAGTTTTTCCGCAACGCGAAGGAGTTTGGGAAGTCGCCCCGAAATTTGCGGAAGGAATTCTCTTCCGAAATTTGCGGAAGGAATTCTCTTCTGAGATTTGCGGAAGGATTCCGTGAGTTGTCCCGCAACGCGGAAAATTCGGTGAAATGCTCCGAAAAAAGCAGAAAATATTTCTAAGTTTTTGGTGTCGAAAGAAAATTTTCGGAAGGAATTCTCTTCCGAAATTGCAGAAGGAATTTTCTTCCGAACTGCGGAAAGATTCCGCCAGTCGTTCCGCAACTGTGGAAGACTTCGCTGAGTCGTTCCGCAATTGCGGAAGACTTCAGCGAATCGTTCCGCAATTGCGGAAGGCTTCGGTGAATCGTTCCGCAATTACGGAAGTCTTCCGCGAACCTCCCCGAAACTATGGAAGACTTCACCAAATCGTCCCAAAATTCCAGAAGCATTCGGCGAACCATTCCGAAACTGCTCCGCAACTGCTGGAGCATTCGCCGAATCGCTCCGCAACGGAAGCGTTCCGCGAATGGCTCCGCAATTGCGGGAGAATTCACCGAATGGCTCCGCAATTGTGGGAGCATTCGCCGAATGGCTCCGCAACTACAGGAGCCTTCACCGAATGGCTCTGCAATTGCAGGGCCGATCAGCGAACCAGCCCGAGAAAAAAAAAAAAAAAGAGTAAAGTGACCCTAGATGTGGGAATCAAAAATTTTACTGAACTAGACATTTCATATTCTCATTAAGATGGACAGTTTCCGTTAGACGAACATTTTCCAGAAATGCACCGTTTGGGAGATAGCCATTTTTGGCCCAAAATTTGGAATTTTGGAAAAATGTGAAAAGTGAGAAGTAGTCAAACCCAGAAATTCATAGAAGATGAATGGTGCATCGGAATTAAAATCCGTGACTTGCTAAGTGTTCCTTGTTATATGGACTAACTTCACCAGGTATATAAGTTTTTGCGATTGCTCATATATTTTCTTCCACAGGTGGCTAAAGTTGGCATTCTGGACCAAAATGCAACTGTGTAAAATGTGCAGAATTGGAGTGAAAGTTGTCATTTTTGAAGAGATGCAGTTTCCGCACCCAATGTCGGAATGGAGCATGAAGACAGGCATTGGAAAGCTTGTCCAGCAGGGAACAATGATGCATGACCAGAGTTTGAATGTGGTCGACATATATCATAGATATTTATTGCAGAAGAGTGCCAGTGGCTGTTTGACAAACAAATTTTTTTTGTTGTCAATATGGGCAATTTCTACAATTACATGATATGGAAGAGGAACTCCATGTTACAATGAGGGATCGAAAAGGGAAGAATTCCTTAAACCCCTATTTGTTATCATACTTATAATTATGAAATTGTCATATGGCATAAAAATGTTAAAAATGTAAGGGATTACATAGACGTATATGCACTAGATGGCATCTTAACAAACATTGCATAGTGCATATGGAATTGCTTGTGCATAAATGGGATATTGCATATTGGTAGAATAATGAAGTATGCATATGCAATGAACCGCTAATGGAGAATATTGTGGTTGATAATCACTATTGATGTTGGTATTGGTTGTAGGACCAAAGACAACAAAGAGCATGGCTAAACGTGCTGAGGATGTTGTTGCATGAAGCCAACAACCCTATGCAGAAAGGATGGTGTAACAAATCTATGATCACAAAGTTGGAAAAAGGACTGAGCAGCCTTGGTAAGAGGCCAACTGATCAGGTAACATCAGGCGATGTTAATGGTAACCATGCAGGTAATGATTATTGGTGCCAAATTGCACGAATGTTGAAAGAGAATTTGGAAAGATCTCTTCAACTATGTTTGAGCTATGTTGAGTTAGTTGCATGTGATATGGAATACCGATTGGGACTGTTAACCTACCAAGCTTGGTGAGGTGTGGGTAAGTGAAGGAAATGATCCTTACACCCTATAACTGTTTAGAAATCTCAATGCATTCATATGAGTTTATATCATGCCATGTGTATGTGGGTTATGTGCCTAATAACCAAAGCAAGTGAGGACTGGTGGTCCTGATTATGATAATGAAAGTTATATGAGATAATCATGTTTCGATCATAATATGCTTGAATGCATAGTACTCATGAAACAATGCAAGGTAGCATTGAGTAGATGTGCATTAAGAGATTTTATAAATCTTGTGATGCATTGTATGAATGCATAGGGATGATGCATATGTTATTGCAAAATAAATAATGAATGAAATGATGAATTGATGATAATTCTAGGATCATTTCGTGGGCTGTTATGAATGCAGAATAGTAAGGGCATGAAGAGCCCAATCATGATCGATGGGCTACTAGAATGCTCTGTGGAAGGACAGAGTTGTATGAATGATATGACTGTGAGATACTGAGTATTTACGATTTATTTAAGTTGCATGGATAGTGTGACTATGTCTTGAAATTCTATTGTGATAATGATGCATATATAGAAATGTATATATTTCATTGCATTTCAAATGTTAAGTAGCTGAAGGTGTTTGAATTATTGAGTATTATAATTCTGAGATCACTTCAGTGACCGTTATGGCAATGAATGATTATGTGCATAGATACTCACAACGTGTTTTGCTGATTGAGGTTTCAGTTTTTAGGTAGAAAAGTCTTGCGTATGGAAATGAGGATAAGCCCATAGTAAAGACTGAGATCTACCATGTGCAGAAGCCAAAGGTTATGAAAATAGTCTCATAGTTGCAAATCCGATTTCTGTAGGAAAACAGATTTACAAATTTCAGATTTGAGAATTTGCTTATAATTGCTAATGACCGTTTGGCTTATATAGAATTGTGTCAGGAGGACATGTTGTAGGAGGGTGTTTAGGTATGGTAGCAAGGGTGAAACCATAATGGGCAGAGTGATACCACCTACAGGAGCCAAACAATATGAGGATAGCCTCATTGCTAAGCAAATCAATTTATGTAGGAGACAGAATTATAAATTCATATTGAATTTAATTATTAATGACATTGATTGGTTATGAAACAATCATATTTGAAGCTTATTGATAAATGTTGCTGACTGTTTGGCTATTTGATAAAGTGTGCTAGGATGACACATTGCAGGAAGACCATGTGTGATGGCCTGCAGAAGCCAAACTAGATGGGAAGGACCCCATGCTTGGGAAATGGGTTTCGGGTGAAACACCATTGTCTCAGTCAAACCACATGTTGGTAAACCATGAAAGTGAGATGGTAAAGCTATGCCCAGAAGGCATGTGAGACACATCTGCAAAATGAATGAGTATTATGTGACCCTAGACAAGAACATGCATGTCTAAATTATTAGGGTTAATATGCAGAGCATGCTCTATCTTATATTATATCATTGCAGATTGCTTGAGTATGATTAGGGCCTACATGGTGCACATCGGAAAGGGGGTGCACACCTTTTCTGGTGCTGGGTCATGATAGGGTTTTCAATATTGACTACACCCTAAGGGAATGGACGCGTTCCTGGTGTTTCAATACTTGGTAGTGAATGATATGGAATATGGTTAAGAATTGAACAGCCATACTGATGAACTTGCTTATCCTTCTTGTGTTGTTAGCCTACATAGATGCAGATTGATACTGCACATTAAAGGGAAAAGTGAAGAAGGGTACGCAAGGAGACTGTATGGGAATTGGAAAGCTTTCTATGCTCACGTAAAATATTACCAGATGGGATGGACAGGCCCAAAGAGCTGTGTAGTAAGAGAAGGTATCATCCTTGTGTGAGTAGGGGTCATGTTAACCTACAGTCAAGAAAGTCACCTATAAATTTCCTAAAAGGAACCACCGATTTGCACAAGAGAAGGAGTGGCATCCTTTGTATAAACCAAGAGTTGATGTGTGTGAAGGGTTACAGAGCAAGAGGTGTGGTGACATTGGTAAAGGCATGAAATCTCTATTGGGATAGCAGTGGGAGGGCGGGTGCTGAGGATTGACTGAAAACCCTGAGATGCCTATTGGGTCAGCAGTGGGAGGGCGGGCGCCGAGGACTGACTGAAAACCCTGAAATCTCTATTGGGACAGCAGTGGGAGGGCGGGCGCCAAGGACTGACTGAAAACCCTGAGATACCTATGGCTCCATAGTAGAGCCTTGACTGGTCAGGTGTCGTAGTTTCCTTCCATTGGTCGATGACCCAGACGAATGTGCTGGCTCGGCACTGGAGAGGGACAACCAGGTATGGGACTGGTTGGGCACCACCAAATTCTTGGTAAATCCAGCTGATGGGGAGGTGTACTGGTTAAGCATTAACTATATCCAATTCCATAGGCGATCCCAAGGCTTGCAAAGCGAAGCAAGATCCTGTGGACCAGAGGGGAAACGCACAATACAGATAAGTATTCGTTTTCATTTATGTCTTGTTTGGAATAATGAAGATTACAGGTATAAATCTTTTAATAGCTAAGCTGATACACTATTGTTTCTTTGTTGGAAACCTTGGTCGTTGCAGGAAGGCAAGACCCTAAAAGACTATAAATTGCTGGTAAAACCAAAGAGTAAATGAGTGGGCAATATAAATTGCTGGTAAATCCAGAGAGTAAATGAGTGGGCGATATAAATTATTAAGAAATCCAGTGAGTAGCTGGTTGAACACTATAAAGTTCTTGATAATTCCAGAGAGTGACTAGTTGGGCATTAACTACTTGATATGGTAGAGCGGGGTGTATGCTGGCCCAACATTCCCTTAAACAATTGATAAAACCAGTCAGCGTACTGGCCTGGCATTGCCTGGTTGTGGAGTAGCCTGCGTGCTGGCCCAACATTCATTCTTGTATCCACGGGAAATCCAATGCTTGGAAAGCAAAGAAGGATCCTGTGGAGTAAAGTGAAGACATCCAATAAAGATAAGTATTTGGTTATCTTGCAACTCTTGCTTATGAATATACATGTGTATATGATTTAATTATGATTTCTTAAATTCTCATTTGGAGATAAACCTTATAAAAATACACTAAGCATGTGAATTGATTCAATGTTTGAGTGTAGGTACTGCTGGAAGCAAGGACTATGAAAGCATTTGGAGGATGCATGTGGACATATGACTGTCCTAAAGAGCTCAGTATGAGCAGTAATGAAAGATGGTGCTAGTGGACATGAGTGGGTCATAGCAGCCAAAGGTTCTGTAAGCAGAATGGGAATGGGTACCCAAGTTGAAAATCCTTAAACAGACCTTAGACACCAATTGTCATAGCCAAGAAAGGGCAAGTCAAGCATTCACATTGAAGTGAAAAAGGCCAAGGAGCATAGAACCACCAGTGATGGTGTGGCTCCGGATTGGAACAAGACTAAGAGGGGGAAAACTCTTACTCTTCTCTTTCTTTTGACTGATGCATCTTAGAAACAAAGGATTGTTGAGTGCATGTCATAAATGAAAACAAATTGTGTTTCATTGCTTGAAATGAATTGTAAATGTTGAAATAGTTATTTTCTTGTTAAAGGATGAACATGAATGAGTTCATGTGTGTGTGGGAAAGCATGAAATGTGTGGAAGTCTCATGAGTAAAGCATGGATGTTCTAAATCAATTAGGAAAATAATTGACTAATTTTATTATTGTGTTATGCTTGTCCTAACAGGAATTGCCATGATAAGTCTCACAGATAGTTGCCAGGACAACAAGAAAGATGGCATCCATGAAATTCCAGACTTGTAGATCAGCTGGAAGATAAACAAATGGAAGGGATTGCTTGGGATAAATTCCCACTTGTGGAGCTGGAAGACCAAAGCTAGCAGGAGCAGCTTGTGGAAGCCAAAGGACTTGATCGTGAAAGGTCACAGAAAAGAGACGAATTGCAGGACAAACCTGCCACCATCTGTGAATTATGAATCATGTGTAAAGTGGGTATATAATCCAAAGTGTTGAAACACCAAGGACGGTGTTATTCCAAGGGGAGGGGAATGTAATGTCACTAGTTTGGCCCCATGGCATCAACATCTTAAATGATGTAATCTTGTTATGAAATCATGGTGAGGAGCTCAAGGCCAAGGCCCCGCCATCGATTTCGTGATGCATATGGTTTGCATGCTAGTAATGCACATTGAAAATTCAAATATCATGTAATATGCATTTTAATAAAAATACCCCCAACTAGCTATGCAATGCAACAAAGAGATGGGGGCATGATTTCACAAGGGATTTGGGGGGGAAACATTCAAACCCTTGAGCCACTAGAGTCAAGCCAAGTGTCAATAAGAGAACCCATCAAACCCTCAACTACCCATGTTGACTTTTGTACCCAACCATTGATTTCTCCCAAGAGTTGGTTGGGGAAGTTAATGCCTTGGGAATGGGAAGGTATGGCTATCCAAAATCGGGTATGGGTAAGCCACCCTTCATGGAAAATCATGTTGGTCTCCTTGGGCAAGAATAGAGCCACGAAATTGCTCCCTAAGCCATTATTCACCATGGCCTTGCTCTCTCACACAGCTCTAGCTCCCTGGGCGTTTTCCTCCCTCGGTTTTATGTGTTTCCCATCATCTTTTAGCTGGGAAGGGGTGTTTTTGTGTTGGTTACCAGTGGGGGAAGAGAGAAGAACATTTTTAGGTCTTCCTGAAGGTCGTTTAGGCCATTGGAAAGGATCCTAACCAGTAAAGAGAAATCGGTTTTGCTCCCTGGGGTTGAAATCGAAATTCCACAGTTCATTTGGGTGAACCACGAGTTGGGAGAACCAATGTGGACCCTGTTTTGTGAACACCTCTGTTGTAAATGTGTAACCCTGTCAATAATCGTTTTGCTGTGAGAAGAAAGAGTATGTTGGGGTATGGGTAATGGGTAATCCATTGTTCTGGCTAGAACTTGAGAATGAGCATCCATTGTTCCCTTGTAGCTTGATAAACCCAGTTGGACTGGCTTGGCTGAGATAAAATGGTTATTGGGCTGTGGTTGAGCTGGAATGTTCCCTTTCCCTTGTGAGAATCATGCCCAGCTCGGGGGTGGCCTTCGGATGGACTCAGTATAAGCTGTCGAAGAGCCTATGGCTGGGTGGAACATTGTAGCAACATAGCTAGTTGCTTGGGCAGTTGCAAAAATGAAGATAAGTGTTTTGATGTCTATGTATTTACTTCTGCAATGTTTTAATTAATTGATGAATGATATTGATATACTGGGTGCATATGAAGAGATGTGTGTGGATGAATTTGTTTCCGCTATGCATATTTGTTTGATTTACGTCTGCACACTTTGTTTTTAACTGTATGCCTCTAATGAATGGGCTGAGCTTTATGAAAAGCCCCATAGATTGGTAGCATGTTCCCTGCCTTACATTGGTTCCAAGGGTGGGTACATGACAGAGCGTGTCAAGCGAAAACTCTAGATATATGGTTGGGAGGAGCGTGGTTGTTCCTACATCATTCGACATCCAGTTTATTACCAAGTTTCATGGTTAATTGTAATTTCATAGGATTCATTGAAATGATTTAAAGTTGTGAATGGATCTATCATCTATTAATGATTTGATTTGTCATAGTTAAATTGTGAAATGTTGATAACTTCTTTTATAGTGTGTCCTATTTATTTGATATGTTCATAGCACTGTATATATGCGATCTCTTTTTGATTGATTACATTTTGAAGCTTGATATCTGATCATTATATTAGATCTACTTATACTTATCTATGAATAGCAATCTCAATGCATTTAGTTGTTGCAACCACATAGATTCTCTTTAGAGGCAATCTTCCAATGGAAATAAATTCAACCCTAAGTTAATCATTGTTTAGAAAAAACACTTGAACATTGAAATGACATAACAGTATTCTAGATCTACATTGTTTGAAGTCTGCATGGATTGTTGATCCGCATTTTAATATGAGGTCCTGCAACCAGAGATCCGCAATGCGGAAACTGGTAATGTAGAGACAGTTGTTGACTCATCCATAAAGTGGAGGGTTCCGCAACCCGCAATTCTGCAATGTGGAAGTTGGGATTGCGGAATGGTCGAAATTAAAATTGAGGGTTCCGCAACCTGCAATTTCACAATGTGGAAGTCAGGATTGCGGAATGGTGGGAACTCCATCCTTAAATTTGAAGGTTCTGCAACCTGCAGTTTGCACTGCAGAAGTTGAGATTACGGAACGATTGAGAACTCCACCTAAAATTTTGAAGTCAAGCAACCCGAAATACGCAATGCGGAAATCGGGAATGTGGATACCGTAGAAAATCATCATATAAGTTGAAGTCCCACTACCTGAAATTTGCGATGCGGAATTCAGATTGTGGAAACCCTTGGAAATGCAATTTTGTATTTGAAGAACCCGTAACCCACACCTCGTAATGCGGAATTTGAAATTCCAGAAAATTTAAAAACCAATCTTATAACTACAGGTTCCCGCAACACGCAACCCACAATGCAGAAGTCGGGATTGCGGAAGCTTTGAGATTGCAGAATCACTTAAGTTGCGGAAGCCAGGATGTTGAGTCTATAAATTTCTTTTAACCATCAATTTTTTTAGGTTTCTGCAACTCAGTAAATGCAAAATTGTATTGAACCTTGATGTTTCTTTTCTGATTAGAGTAGCTTGAAATTTTAATGGATTATATGATGCTAAGTACTCATTATATTAACTGCGTATGGTGAAGTAAAATAAGTATATTGGGAAGCATTGTGTCTATAAATTATTGTAGATCCTTAGTAAGGAATGAATGGTATGAATGTATATCAATGAATGAACTTTAGATGAAAGTATGGTGTTGATGAGTTATTGTAGATCCTTAATGAGAAATGAATAGCGTGAATGAATATCAATAAAGAATCTTCATGAGAAAGCATTGTATTGATGAATTATTGTAGATCCTTAGTGAAAAAGGAACAGTATGAATGTTATATCAATGATTGAAATGCATGCATAAGTATTGTGTTTGGATTTTAAATATCATACTCTTGTAGTAGGAAGGAATAACCTTTTTAGTCTTGGGACATGTGTTATGTTGAATTAGAATAAGAGTTAAGGTCAACTTAGAAGATTCATCATCACATTATGAGACCAAAGATAAATGCATTTGTTTATAATTAATAACTATGTTTAGTGAGAAGACTAATGAAACTGTTTATTAGGTAATCAAGGGAAAATTTTTAATTTTATACCCCGCTTTCTTTAAATATTAACTTGGAATTATGGGTATGTTACATATGGTATCAGATCCCAACTAAAATATTGCGGCCTTTTACGAATGTACATTTGAAGTATAAGGTAAAATTGATATAATATTTTCTAACCAATGAAAAAGAACTTTGGTGCTTACAAATTATTACCAGGCTGATACAAAATAGAATTAAACTATGGCTTCTGATAATGAGGGTAATGACCACCCCGAAGAAAACAACCACACTGATAATGCACAATCAGATCAAAGCAACTCTGAATCTGGTCTAGTACTAGAAATCATGAGGCACCAGATCGTGGAAATACTGAGTTATAAAGAGGATAAAAAGAAAATGAGGAAAGCTCAAGAGAAGTAGCAGGAGATCAATGAAATTCTGCTTCATAGTTTACATGAAAGAAACTGGGAAGAAAAACCAAGAACATAATATAAGGCTGAGAAAGATACGACTGGAGATTGTGAACAGAAGGATGATTCTTCTAATGACACCCAGTGTTAGCACCCAAAACGTGCTCATTACCTCATCTCACTCATCACATGACTCATTCGTCCATATTTCCTACCATATTTGCCTCCAAAACCTTAAAAAAATCATTAAAAAGCCTCCAAAAGGCCAAAAACCCCCTTTTTCCCCCAAAATAATGTAAATTCCTCCAAAAATAGCAAAAACCCTCTAAAAAGGGAATAAAAAATACAAAAAAGAGGAAAAAGAGGGAAAAAAGGAAGCATAAACCCTATACAGTTGACCTAAACCATATGGTGCCCAAAACCATGGGTCAACACTCCACCACTAAAAACCTTTAAATAGGTGATGGAGGCTCCCCATTTGATATCCCCAATTTTCTCCATTCTTATGCTGCCAAAAATTCTCGTGAAACCCTAGCTCTCCCCTTGGAGCTATTTTCCCATTTGAGAACCCCCTTTGGCCCATATCCAAAACACCTTGGAAGAAGGAGAAGGAACAACACTGGAGCATTGGAGTAGCCCCTGGACTACTGCAAAGGCTCCACCAACCTTACATTTGAGGTATACTTAATACAAAACCAATTTTTAATATATTTTTGTTGTCTTATGCACATGCTAGTTTAAGTTTATTGTTTTTATTTACTATCTTGTTTCATCATTTTACTGAACTGCTACTAAGGAGTCCCTTCTCCTTAGTAGGTGCCCATTTGCATAAACTAGGGTGAAAACCCTAGCTACATTTTTGGTGACTCCACTAGTGTTCCTTTGAGTTTCTGGTTATAATTTTTAGAAGTTTTTAGTTTTCTGCAATAATTTATCTATTTTTCCCTTTTAGCAGTTGGGTTTGTTGCCGTAAATCGCGTATTTTTTTCCCACAGTTGTGATCTGATAGCAGCTTCCAGTTCGTTTCTTGCGATCCGACCATGTCTTTCAGTCTGTTCCCCGCAATCTCCCCACGACGTTCAGTCTATCTCCTGTGATCTGACCATGGCTTTCATCCTATTACCTGCAATCTGACCATGGCTTTTAGCCTGTTTCCTGCGATCTCCTCGTGGCTTTCATCCTGTTTCCTACAATCTCCCTGTTGCTTTCAGCCTATTTCCTGCAATCTCCCCGCAGCTTTCAGCCTGTTTCCTGTGATCGCCCTGAGGCTTTCAGCCTATTTCCTGCAATCTCCCTGCGGCTTTCAGCCTATTTCCTGCGATCTCCCCACGGCTTTCAGCCTGTTTCCTACAATCGACCCATGGCTTTAAGCCTATTTCCCACGATCCACCTGCACAGTTTTTCCACAAACCCGTGATCTGTTTCTGCACTTTTTTACCCTGTCTTGAACCCAGCCCTTTGCTGCAATATTTTCCACACTTGCATAGCCACCTGTCTTGTCTGTAGCCATACTTACTTATAGCCTTTTTTCTGCATTTTTCTTTTTGTTCCATTTACATAATTTTTTTTAAAGTTTAAGCATTTCAATTGAAAAGAGAAAGTTTTGCATTACAAGTTTAATTTATGCATTGTTATTATTAGTTAGAAAGTTACCCACCCCGTGACACTTTTGATTGGGTTCATTACCTCACATGCACACTCTGTAACCTAATTCAAGTGAGCCCTAAAATACTGCTTAACACAACCAACATTCTAACCCCACTTGAGGAACACATAATAATATTATAGTTAGGTAGGACAGGGGGTATAGGCATCCAAATAACACCTCTTGGTCACTTACACTTGAGACATAGTTGTTGTCCATTAGGGAACCAAAATCCCCTAGTATTTTTTGGCATGGTCACAACCAGTTTATCAGAGGGCCTCTCCCTTAGGAGGGTTGAAGTAGCCAAACTGGTTCCGGAGGCCTGAGTGGAATACCGCAATCCATTCAATAACCAAAGGCTACCTACTCGTTGGTCTGCGTGTGGCGTTCTCTTTAGGCCCACACGGTGATAGGACCGGAGCTGCATATTCACCTTTTATGGGCATGTCATGAACGGGGTATCTTTGTTACCTTTCTTCTAGGATTGTCTTACCCGGTGTCCCTCTTGGTAGGGGGATATCTTTAGCCACTTGGCTCTACTATCCATATTGTCTGACTTGGATTTCATCACCTTGCAGAGGATATTATAGTAGCATAGCTATTACAGTAAGTGTTTTGAGTTAGTTGTTGGCCTGAGTGCCATATTTTTTGTGCTCTCCTTCTGCACACTCGGCTGCATTAGGGTTTTTTGAGCTGTTTTCTTCACTCGACACAACCCCAAGATACTTGACACCATCTGCCACCATTGAGTCCCCGAGACACTCTCGACGCTTTCGAGACGATCCCCCACAGCACAGTTCACTTGACATCACCCATCATAGACGTAGAGCTTCATCACTCGACTCCACTCGTCGACGACATAGAGCTCCGTCCCCTGGCCTTGACGCCCCTTATTTCACATCTAATTCTAAGGCAGAGTCCGAGAACCCCACTTACAGTGCACTAACCAGCCCGAGGGCTGGCATGACTTCCAACCCTTTTTTTGTAGTGACCATTGGTGGAGCATCCACCACCACACCAGCTACCACAGCCGCTTTGGGTATGCCCTCGATGGGGCCTACATCCACCATTCTGAGCACTGTACCTATTCTAGTGGCTAGCATACCCATCCCAACTCCACCAATGAGTCACACTACCCTTGGTGGTGCAGGACCGTAACATACCACCTTCGTTCCTCCACCTGGGAGCAATGTCCCCAACCTGAACTCAGCCCCTCCACTTGGGGGCATTAGCCCCAATGTGGTCACAACCTCCAGTATGTCAAATCCTTCTACTATTTTGCCATTCATGGCTAGTCTCAACCTTCCTGACCTGGCCAGACTGACAAACAATCCCATCAGACACGACCCTGCATGGCCTCGCATGCCCACCAATCTCCCATCAGACATCCATAAGTTTGAGGGAAAGGCAAGTGAAGACCCCCGGAACCATATTATGTCCTTCCATCTATGGTGTTCCTACAACTCCATAGTGGACAACTCTGTCTGACTCCATCTATTACAACACACTCTCACTAGCTCTGTAGCCAAATGGTACATCGAGCAGCCCCATGGGACCCATGCCACCTTTACCTCCCTCGCTTTGACCTTCCTGCAGTTCTTTTGGTTATTTGTCTGCTATGACGTGGGAGTTGAGATCCTACTGTCTTGCAGACAGAACATGGCCACCCACATCACTGACCACATTCATGAGTGGCATCGATGCCGAAGCCTATGCAAAATCAAGTTAGATGACCATCTCTTTTTAGATTGGTTTCTAAAATCTCTCCTTCCTGTCATTGCCAAGGATGTGGCATCCGATTGACCCCAATCCAAAGAAGAGGCCATCCTCAAAGCCCAACAATTTGACCTTATTTATGCCCAGTCTAGTTATCCATATTCCATCATACCTGACACCCCGATGATTCTTCCCGACAAGATGCACTGGGGGCATCCCATGCCACAGATGGCATCATTGGTCGTATTTCCTCGCATAACTAGCCCTTTTCCATAGCACGCACTAGCCCTGGCCCTGACCTTTTGCGGGCTACATCCCATTCTAGAGCAACCAATTCGTATGCTCCCATGGCACATCACCACCATTCCCACATACCCTCATGTCCATCTTAGTGCTTTGGCCATGCATCCCCTGCTTATGCCCCCCAGTCGCACCTCAGCCATATTACCACCCGCAGGCCGCGCAAGCTCTTGTATCCTCTCAAGCCCCCCCTCCTTATTATCCACCATCGGCATCACCTGCAGAAAATCCACAACCCGTCACACCGACTTATCAACAACCCCCACAAGGTTCAACACCTGCACCGCCTCCACCCACTTATTATCCACCGCCGCCTGCTCCCGCACGTGCACAACCCCATAACCCACCTGCCACCCAAGGGCAAGTGTATGCACAAAAAAATCCGTAGCAGAACCAAAATAATCAACGCCAACAAGGCCAGAAAAACCACGGCAAAGGACATAACCACGGAAATAACCCCCCTCTAGACCAAGGAGGCCAACCTCCTAATCCCCCAAACAATAATAATGCGACACCTACCAACCAAAACCCTGACAAGCATCCCAAACAAGCCAAAAATCCTAATTTGCGAATGAACCATCCTTGTTCTATTTGCGGGGTCTATGGCCATTACACACACACTTGCCCACATTTGGAGTGGGCTTGACAACTATGGACTGATGATGCCCATCGCCAAGGGCACGTGGCTCCTTAGGCGCCGCCCAATCCCCTGCCACACTAGGCTCAACCCTTCATGTTACAAAACCCTTTTCCAACCCAAGGCCTGGTGAATGCTCAACCGTTGGATCCCCCTCAAGGAAATGCACCACCACAATAGCAAATCACTTATGTCGCTCCTGATCAACCCATGATAGAATCAGGTACCCATCACTTGTTAATGATGTCATCCACCAATGTCAACCTTCAAACCCGTCGGAACCAATATGGCTCCACCCCTGAAGCCCTTCCCGTCGACAAAAACACCAACACTCATCCCACCGATCAGTCGTTATGCATACCTACGGCTCCACTAGACGGTGCCTCCAAATCCCCTCGCTTCCCACTTCGCTGGATCAACAATAACCCCAATGCTCATGCCGCGTCTAATTAGAACATTGTAGATGATCTAGCTCATTCCCCCGCAACCATGTCTACGTTGGAATTCTTAAAAAATGTTCCTACACAGCGTAAGAATTTGCTCTCAGCCATTGGTGCTATTGACCCAACTGATTCACGAATGATGACCTTTGATTTGGACTAATCCGAACCACGCCTGCCTTCCACATTAGGGTTCCAAGTTTTTGTATTCATTCGAAATCTTTTCATCCATCGGTACATCATCGATGAGGGTTCCTCTACATGCGTTATGTCCACATTCATTTGGAAGAAGTTGGGATCCCCTACTCTCCAATAGTCCACTACTGCGTTGCGAGCCTACGACAACCGTTCAGCTCAACCCCAAGGTCTCTTAGCTAATGTCCCCATCCAGTTGGCTAGTAAAACCATGCTCATTGACATAGAGGTCATCCACGCCCAGCTTGATTATAACCTCTTACTTGGCCGCAGTTACATGTACGCCATGTGGGTGGTTGCTGCATCTATTTTTCATACCATGATGTTCCCCCATGATGGACACGTGGTCAAGGTTGATCAACTCACCTATTACGATCCCAATGCCCCTGCTGCACCTGAAAATGTTCTCCCCATGGTTGAACAACCTATTTGTGGTGCAACTACCTTGTTGGTTTCCTTAGTGGGACCTGGACTCTACTCAGATATGCCGATGAACTCAACATTCCAATCCATTCCACCACCGTCACCTGCGACTAAAATATCTAGCTTATGTACCCTTTCCCACAATACACCAACACTCAACCATCAACCACCCTTGCTACCCCAACCACCATTGGTACCTAGTCATGTTGGTGTTACACCCATCCATACAATCTCCTTCCTCTTCCCGCCTTCGGGAGTAGTAAGCGCCTTGGTTATGGCTACTCTCATCCTCTTGGGGTTAACTTTAGGCCTACCTATTTGGTACATCACACATCCCGTTTCCCCCCCGACACCAAATGTTGTCTTACAACTGGTGCAACCCATCACTACTACTAGTCAACCACCTCTTGGTGTCACTACTTCTTCCTCATCCACCAGTCCCACCCCTCTTATCAAGCACACTGGGGGAAGAGGCCCACAACCATACACCGCTCTACCAGTGCCCAAACCCGTTAAAACCCCCCCCACATTTCGCACTCCTCCCAAATGCTCGTTATGTGATGAGTTGGGGCATGCTACCCATCAATGTCCACAATTACCTACATTACAAGAGCACATGCAAATGCTTGACAATGACCCCAACATCCTAGTTGTCCAAATCGACCCTACCCCTAAGCCTCATGATAAATCACTGCATACCAACCACCCTTGTGCAATATGCGATATTTACGACCATTACTCACATCACCGCCCAGATCTCCCAGATTACAGAGCATCTCTCTATGAGATGAATAATTTGGACCTCGAGATGGCTCCCCCCACCGTTGAAGAGATACACCCCTCAGCATCCCCGCCAACTGGAGAGATTAATACCATTTATATGATCTCTTCTACTAGCACTCCCTCATCAACCGATTTGACAACCCAAAGTTTCCACAATGATGAGGAGGTTCTCGAGGCTCTTACTACACCTGATTACCCTTGGGAATATATGCACCATCGTTCCTATATCCTTCCGAAAGAGTCCTCCACCACCACCGCCACCCAATTTTCGGTTGAGTCCAAAAATTTCCTCCCCACCAAAGTCGACTGGTTTAAAGATCCCATTCCCGCCCCCGACGCCTTTAAGGAAGCTAACATGGCCAATATCTCACCCACAATCCACATTGATATATCTGCCCCAGCTGGTGCTCCTGAAATCATTGCATTAGGAGCCTCCTGTAGTGAGTACGAGATCAGAGGGTACAAAAAACGTTTCCAAGAGTTCCATGATGTCTTTGCTGGGTCCTATACCGAAATGCCTGGTCTTGACCCCACTATCATCGAGCACCACATTGACACCTCTGAGTTACGGGGCATAATAGATTACCTCGACCCTAGGATAGGGGTCATGATCAATCATTTTGAACCTTCCCCATCACATCTATCTTAGTATTTCAATGACCCCATTGTTCAAACCAACACATATGTGATCCACAATCATTAACCCCATGCACATAGCATGGGGGCAGTCATCAACCCTGCTCACTTTTTCACATGCGTGATCTCAACCATTTTTGAGGTCACATATCACTTGTATATTTGATTTGATTTGATACACTTAGTATTCTTCCCTTGCGGATCATCATTTCTGCCCACCACTGCATCCTTTGCTTGGTGGGCTCACCTTTCTTTACAACCATTTTTTAACCTAGTTATTTCCTTTGACCATTTCAGAGTCCTTATGACGTCCATTTTTTGAACCATTTGCACCACCGGATTCATTTTTCCACGCTCGTGATGATGCTTGAGATCATTTCTCCCTCTCACCCCCATATTTTTTGGGTATTTTTTCCAAAATACCCCTTGTCGCCTCGGTTTGCATGCCACCTCTGCCGTTGTCCATTTTTTACACTTTTTATATTTCCTAATTCAGTTTTTCGAGCTCATGATGATGCTTGAGATCATTTCTCTCTCTCACCAAATACAGTTCCAACATTGTGTCCCGACACCTTGCTGCCTTGATTTGCACGCCACATTGGCCTCCATCGACTTATAACACATTTTTACCTGATCCATTCACTCCTTTCATAGTACAATTATTTCGTTATTTTTCCACCATTTATCATCCCGCAAGGAGGCCCACTAGTGTTCCCCCCCACCCTCATTCTTGGTTCTCATCGATGTCCCTTGATTGAGCACTTCCTCCTTGCCTAGCCATTCCTTTTGTTCAGTATAAATTTATCCCTTTTTCGGGATGGACAAATCCTTTATGAAAAAGGCACTTAGGGAGTTTCTGTTAAGCTCTTTTCTGACTCCTAAAAGAATGAAAAGATCATCGAGCAATCTTACTTCCTTTGATGCTCATTAAAGTACTTGAAAGGGTGTCTATCTGGTATAAGTTTAACTTTTTTCCGGACCTGGTAGACTAATTACGAAAAAGGAATACTCTAGTCACACCGGCTAGAAGAGTTCTTCATTGCATCCTTTTATTCTTCTTCGGGCCTTGGAGACTAACACACGAAAAAGCACCCCCATGGAGTCTTATTATCGCTTTTAGAATCTCTAAAATTGAAAGCAACCACAAGCATGCACTGTCCTGGGCTCGTACAAATCCACATGACGGTACCATTCCATTATTTCAAAGTCTTCTTATCGCTTTCAGACTCCTTAAAATTGAAAGCAATCATGAGCATGAATTGTCTTGTGCTCGTATAAATCCACATGACAGTACCATTTTGAGCACACTTCATCCAGCTCCTTACACTATAAGGAAGTCCCCCCCCGTGCCTCTTGGCACTATGATCGATCATCTCGGCAACACCCCCAATAAGGTCACCTTTGTTCAGAGTATTCTGCAGTCTCCTGCCATCTTCCACCAACTTGAATATCACTCATCCCAGTCACCATCCTTGATCCATTACAACTATGATCCCTTTCCCACCAATCAGTTTCATATGCTGCCCGATCATCCCCGCCATCATACTCTGAACAAAGGAAGTTTGAGTCCACCCACTCTACTTTCCCAATTATTCCCCACCCCCCCAGTATGTCAGTCCTACCATCAGTACTCTCACACTTCGTTTCTCCACCTCGTGCTCCTATCAAGGAAACATCATTGCCTCGGTAGTTGCAGGTCTCCCTCTGTCGACGCCATCCCATCTATTCCAGAGGATAGACCCAGAGGTCCCTGCGCCTTGGACTCATCACCATTTGTGGTGAGTGCCTACGAACCATTTTGAGAGGAGTCATCAGTGCCTCTCCGAATGGTTGTTTCTCACATGCTCGACTTCAACACCTTGATCACATCGTTGAGAATCATGCAGGGTATATATCCCTTCAATCATTGGTCGAAGACCCTGGACTTCCCCCGAATCTAGCACATTGGTGAGTCACCTTGGAACACCCAGTTATATGTTCCCATGGATGTCCGGGTTGCGTTGGTGATTGTATTCAGAAGCCATCTAGTTATATGCTTCCTTGAGTACCCAATTCAACTCCAGTTCAGTGTACCATTGAGTGTGTGAGTCTCTGTCATTATGATCTTCCAGTTCATCAGTTCCTCTGGTACCATGCTCAGCACTACTATTGATCTTCCAGTGTATCAGTTCTTTAACTCAGACATGGTCAGCCCAGGTAGTATATCCTATATTTGTGTCCCCTCTGGACCCTTATGATGTACACAATGGTTCTCCATGTATCTTTCAGATCCCCATTTTCGGGCCTCCTTGTTATTCTATATATCTTGATATGAGCATGGGTATGCACACCTCGTCCATATATTGAGATTCTTCCTCATTCATTATTTGAGGCATGGATCTTTCTGGTACCCATTTTTTGGACCTCGTTGTTATTATTATAGATCTTGATATGAGCATGGGAATGCCTGCCTCATCCATATGTTGAGATTATTCCTCATTCATTATTGAGGTCATGTATTTTCAGTTTTTGCAGTTTGTTTAGGACCGTTGTTCCGGGCTCTAGTTCATTTCTTCTCCTCTCCACATCCTAGGAAAACCATAAAATACCTATGATGTCTATCGGCCATACGATGAGCTCCTACCCTCACACATCAGGGGGCAATCTGTTAACACCCAAAAAGTGCTCACTACCTCATCTCCCTCATCGCATGACTCATTCGTCCATATTTCCTACCATATTTGCCTCCAAAACCTTAAAAAAAACATTAGAAAGCCTCCAAAAGGCAAAAAAAACCCCTTTTTTCCCCGAAATAATGTAAATTCCTCCAAAAATAGCAAAAACCCTCTAAAAAGGGATTAAAAAATACAAAAAAGAGGAAAAAGAGGGAAAAAAGGAAGCAAAAACCCTATACAGTTGACCTAAACCATATGGTGCCCAAAACCATGGGTCAACACTCCACCACTAAAAACCTATAAATAGGAGATGGAGGCTCCCCATTTCATATCCCGAAATTTCTCCATCCTTATGCTGCCAAAAATTCTCGTGAAACCCTAGCTCTCCCCTTGGAGCTATTTTCCCATTTGAGAACCCCCTTTGGCCCATATCCAACACACCTTGGAAGAAGGAGAAGGAACAACACTGGAGCATTGGAGCAGCCCCTGGACTACTGTAAAGGCTCCACCAACCTCACATTTGAGGTATACTTAATGCAAAACCAATTTTTAATATCTTTATGTTGTCTTATGCACATGTTAGTTTAAGTTTATTGTTTTTATTTACTGTCTTGTTTCATCATTTTATTGAACTGCTACTAAGGAGCCCCTTCTCCTTAGTAGGTGCCCATTTACACAAGCTATGGTGAACACCCTAGCTACACCCAGAAATCAGAATATCAAGCAAAACCAGTTGTGAAGAGAAAGGTTGATCACCTTGAAGGTGAATTTAAAAAGATTAAGCCGAACACTTTTGACAGAGAACCAAGGACTGGAGAGTAATCAAAGGCATGGTTATTAGATATTAAAAAGTACTTCCAGATCTATAATTACTCCAGCAATATGAAAGTCAAAATGAAATTTTTTAACTTAAAGGGCAAGGCCGGTATCTAGTGGCAGGACCTAAAGATCGCACATGGGATGAAGGAAAAAGTTTATGGTCGGAATTCAAGAAATTCTTTAAGAAACAGTATCTGTCGGAGAGCTGCTACGAAACAAAAAAAAACATTTTTATGAATTAAGGCTCGCACAAATGACCATTGAAGAATTAATCAATAAATTTTTGTATCTACTACAATTCGTACCTTACATCAAGTATGAAAAGGTAAAGGTTCAACGATTCTTGAGTTTTTTGGTACAATCATACAAAGACCGCATAGAATTTGACAACCCCAGAACATTGGATGAAGTACTGAGGAAGGCGATACTTTGCTATGAACAGTACAAACAGAGGACTAAAATGCCTAGGGCATGGAGGGATAAAAAGCAAGAGATGCTCAACCAGCACTAGAAAGGATATAGGCCACCTCCATACAAAAATATACCAGGAAATCAACAGGGAAATGATTACCCCAGTAAGGAGCAGCCTGTACAAAATGGAAATAAACCTACAAATATAGGCCCGAAAGGAGCTATAGGAGATCCCAAAGTTCCCCCATAGTGCTGGGAGTGTGGGGAACCCCATTTATGATGTAACAATCTACAGTTCAATGGGACAAATCGAACTATCCACAATGTTCAAGAGGCCTCAACTGTGGGAGAAATAAACGGAAGCATACACAAAATTCATGCAACTCTGGATAATAGATAGTAAGATCACCAATTGCTACAACATATGGCTCAAAAGTCCCATGAAAGTTTGCCACGAAATAGTTAAAATCGTTGTTTTCGTGGAAAAATAGTTAAAATTTTTGGAAAATTTTGAAAATTCTCCCGACGATCGTCTGTATAGTGACGGTATGGACCATTTGTCTCTATAGAAATGAACTTTTTCCACTAATTTTATCGATCGTTAATTTTATTGAGTCCAAGCTCTCCTAGTTGGCAAATTGATATTAAACCATTAAGGTGCATCTAAGAAATCTTATCGAGCGTACCCAATGACTTTGAAGCATCCATGGTCGTAGGTATTTGCGCATCCATTGTCACCAAACTTCTGGAAATCCGTGGGACACAATGACCATAAATCGAAATAAGTCTGCAGTGAATTGCATTGAAACCCTTAAAAAATTAGAAGTCCTCGAGGAACATAAGACTTTTGTTGTTAAATAAATATGTTTGAAGGTGGTGGCAACGAAAGCGATGATAACATGAATAGAAAAATCAACTAGGATTGGGAGATGGTCTCCCTCACTTCACCCACATGCGTTGATGGTTCGACTGGAGTTTATATAGAGGTTTTGGAAGATTTGGACTCTGATACCTTCATTTTTCCCCCTAGTCGCCACAAAGGCCTACCAATTGAATCTGATGACCATGAAGGCATCGAAAACCCTCTACTTGGTTTCAACAATTTGAGTGATAACAATGCTAAAAATGAAAAAGAGGACCCTTTGGGAGGTCCATAGTTCGAATCCTCGAGGGCAGAGGAAGAAAATTCAAGGAACTTGGATGTATTAAGGGATTCAGACGCTGGTGGAGAAGGAATTCGTGATTCGACAGTTGATGAAAACATGGAATTGAAGCATGAGGGTTTCGATAATGAGGGTTTTGGGAATGAAGGTTAGTTGGATGAGGGTTTTGGAGATGAAGATTTTAGCTGCGATGGTTGGTGGAAGCGTCAGGTGGCTTCATTGACATAGCCCAATACTCTATGGTCGATTGCGGTCTCTACTGTTCTGCTTGGGATTGTATATTTGGGGCAGCGGTGGTAGCACGAACGTCGGAAAATTATGGTTGCAAATTTTATTTATTTATGATTTAGAGTGTGGTTTCACCCCTGAACAAGAATTTTGTTTTTATATGACACGCAAGGGATTTAATGATTTTGAATTTTGTAAAATGGTTTGAGATTTGTGTTTGAGAAAAATGGATTTGTATATAGTCATTATGCTGAGGTCCTCTTACAGCTAGGGTGTAAGAGTGTGACATGCGTATTTGCACCTGGGATTTTTTTAATCCCTCTCTCCAAATATGTAGATTCAGGGTTAACTTAACCTTTATGCTACTTTATACTTATAGCCCTGGTGGTTTCTGGTTATCGATTAACTCTGTGTACACATGTAGCAGTGCATTAAGTATAGATGGTGCAATGGGTGTATTCAATATGGCGGGCAATTTCCAAGATCCATCTAAGCTTAAGGATGCGTATGCGCCTCACCATATTTACCATCATGTCTTTGAGTGTCCATTGTCTATCAATGATACTACCTTGGATGTTTTGTGGGTCTTGGGGAGAAAACATAAAAGGATCCTTAAGTCACCTCCATCCCTTATTCTTCCCTTTCCTTGCCAGATCCGATGCTTTCAATCTAACAACTAATGAATGGTGAGCATCATAAAATCTACAGTATGCTTCAGTTGCTCTATAATAATGAGCATTTTTTTCCCTTTTATAGTAGTTGGGGATATTCCTTTTGAAATATGGGTTGCAGTCTTCTTTAATGCTTTCAGTCGAATTCATCCTGTGGGGCCTCCCACATTGGGAGTTTCCCTCTAACTCCCTTCATTGTTTTTTTAATCCAGATTCTAAACATCCCCATCTCTTGTTCAAAATAGGGGCTAGTGTTATAGCTTGAAATGACACCTCTCCACCCGTGACGACACTTGCTTCCCTTGGTCGCATGACGACACTTCTTGAGATCAAGTTTCAGTCACACAACAGGACATTTGTGGATGGAGGAGTCATTTGAGACACTAAAGATGGTTGAAATTACCTCATTCTTGACCCATTTGATGTATATGACCCTTAGGAACACTTTTCTAGACCAAACCATCTCCTGAAAATGAGTAGAAAAGCCTGCTTTTGGCCATTTTTAAACATGAGCGCTGGTACACAGGCATGATAGTAGCGTGTGTACCCTACTCTAGTGTACAATAGTAGCGCTCAAACCTCCTGAGCGCTACTCCACTGTGAAATAGTAGCGTACACCCCTGTTTTGGTCAAAATCTCGAAATTTGAGTAAGTTAAGTTGGTTGGGAAACCTCCTGAGTGGTTATAACTTCTTTTCTCTTCCTCAGTAACTATATAAGGAGGGTAGAAGGGCCATATGAGGGGACCAGGTCTATAACATCATTATGTTGGAGGAATGGAGACCTTCATCCCCCTCTCTTGTGCTTAGTTTATGATAAACCCTAGCACTGCTGGTTAGAGGCTGGGATCCTTGGAGAACGGAAGCGGGAGACCTTGAATCTAGGTTTTGTGAAGTGCCAAGCTTGAAGGAAGGTATAACTTTATGTATTTGCTTTCATTCATCAATAAATATCAGACATTCTTCCCTTTCCAAATATGACCTATTCTTGTGTGTCTTAGATTTGATTATAGTTTGTTTATAATCTGATGTCTTCTTCTATTATGAATATCAGTCTTATATCTATAGTCAAATGTGTTTGAGAAAGGTATCAAGTTGTTTTGTAGGTCTGGGCATTGCGACACTGAATACCATTGAAGAGCGAGGGAGGAAAAGCTAGGATCAACCTTCTGAATAAGGTGCCTACATCTCTAAACCCTAATCTCTTCATTTATTTGTTGTACTTGCAGAATGCTTGTAAGTCTATCTTTATCACCATAAGTTAGTAGTTTCTCCCCTGAACTATAGTTGCATTTTTCCCCACAACAGAATGGCGGCACTTCTAGGGAAAGCCTAATTGCTTAGGGGTATCCAAGGTCATTTCTTGAGTCTTGTTTGATGGTATTTGTTCATTTTCTATATTAGGATCAGTTAGTACACTGTATTTGACCCTCCTTGGCTCTTACAGACCCTTCCCAACCCTTACAAACCCTTGTGGACCCATGTGTGGGGGTTTTAACCCCATTTTTTCAATTTTTTCAACCTGTACACTACTGTTGTGTAGTACAGTAGTGCCCTGGGTGCTAGTCTCCTTCATACACAATAGCGCTCAAAATCTGGGTTTAAATTTTTTTTTTTTGGGTTGTGGACCCAAATCTAGGGGTTCTGGCTGCATTTTTGTGGTCCCTGATGAACCTAGGTCTGTGTTAAACCCCTGTAAGTGGTCTCCCATCCTTGTATTGATCCTACATTCATGATTTGAACCTCTTTTGATCAATTTGGGCTTGTTTGGAAAGTTTTGGGACTTGTTGACCCAATTTGGGGGGTTATGGACCTGTTTGGTGTTTTCTACCCTAATTTGAGTCTAACTGAATCTACATGCCTCATTTCCACTGGATTTGAAACCTTTTGAGTCTTCTTGACCCTGTTTGTATCTATTTGAGTGAAATTTCTCTTTTAGATTGGTTTTTTATCCTCCCTTATGCTTTTAAGTTTTCTTTTGTAGTGAAAGCTCAAGTGTTTTGGCTGTTGTTCAAGACCGTGTTTGCATTGTTATGTGCAGACCTGAATTTACCAAATCATACTTCTTCTTAGTTCATTTTCTTCATTTGGGTCTAAAAGTAGTTTTTGTACTATTTTCCCAATGTTTGGCATGCTTACATCAATAAGAATTTAAAAGTCATATTTGGTAGCTTTTACTGTTTCAACAAAGAGAACCTAAAAGTTTTTTGCTTTTGTTTTGATAGTAGGGTAGTTTCAATTTTGTTTCTTACCTTTGAAAAGCATAAATAATTTTGATTCATTTTTTGAATAGAGTACCTTGCAAGTGGCTTAAAATATTTTAGAGTGATTTGCATCAAAAAGAACAAGTTTTCTTTTGCATACATATTTGCTTGAGTAGCTGCATTCTTAGGTTTTGAGTTCAATTTTGTACATTTAGACTTTATTTTACCTTTTTTGCATTCGAAATATTAAAAATTGAATTTGCATATGCATTCTAGATCATAATTTTAAAACTTGCATTGAAAAGAAAAGATTTGTTTGCTGGTAAATATTTCATCTTCAGTACTCTATCTCTACTATAACCACTCTCACACACCCACTACCTTTTTGAGTAAGCAAGTAACCTTTAAAATGAACCCTAATAAAATGTACTAGTAACATTTTCTTTTCTAGGTTACACTACACCAACTTGTCTTGGTTAGGATCTTGGGTTTAAAACAACTTAAACCACCCAAGATCACACATTACGCAAAAATCATAGTTTGACTATCATAGGTAAACCCACTTCATTCAAAGCTTGCCTGGGACCTATGTAGTAGGTCTTGTGAGATCAGATTGTTGGGAATACTCCTCCTACTTTCTGTTTTGAGCATATACTAGGATTGGATCACGTTTGGGGACTCTTTTGAGTTTCGGGCTCAGTTACCCTGCCCATGCCTTCTGATTCGACCAGTGACTGTTCCCCCAGGAGTTTTTGGTGTGGCGGTATCCTTAGTATCTGACCATAGGTTCATACATAGGTGACAATGGAGGGTATATCTGTTGTACCTAGGACAAACGTGGGAGGAAATCCCTTGCAGGTCTTTGGGAGGGCGGTTGGGTGATTCCAGTGCTTGCACCCTTAGTCATTGTATTGTGGACCTCAGGTAACTGTTATTCATCCTTCGTTGATCTGTTCTTGGCCCTCATCATCCCAGACTCTTCTCTGGAAGGCATCTATTTGCCTGGTTTGATTTACCTAGGACCTTTTTCAGTGGTGTGCTCTTTGTGCTACTTGTTTTAGTTTGCCTTAGAGAACTTCTTTCTCATTTGAGCAGGAAACTATGTCTAGCATTCCGGCGAGTGCCAATCAAGGTACCCCTATTCCGGGGGATCCTTGTGTTGTTCCATTCATTGGAAACATTGGTACTCCCTTAATGGCTACTCTGAATCTTCCTGGATTCACTATAGGGCTACTGGTTTGATTATTTTCAACTCTGAATTCCTTGCATGCTCCTGATGCTTCTTTTGTGAGTACCTCAAATCAAGAGCATCAGAACCCTATGCCTCCTTTTCCAATAACATCTTCTCCTCCTCCTTCTACCTCATGTGGTGAAAGTAGCAATACTAGTAACCAGCAGTCTAAAAGGAATAGACGGGGGAAGAATGGGAAGAAGATGCCAAAACAAGGGGGCAAAAACCCAGCCTCTGTAAGTCATGCTTGGGGTAAGCGCCCTGCCTCTGCAAATCATGCAGGGAGCACCTACCCAGCCTCTGGAGGTCATGCTGGGAGAAAAATTTTAGTCACTGAAAATCACACTTAAAGTTTGTCTTCAGCCACTATCAGTCATGTTGGGGACACGTCATTGATCACTGCTAGTCATATTAATGACAAGTCACCAATTCCTGTGAGTCATACTGGAGACACCAGATCAGCCACTGCAAGTCATGCTGAGGGAGTTGACATTGTCGACAAACCCAACAAACAAAAGCTTAAGTTCCCTTGTAAGTTTTTCGAGGGAGATCACCTTACCTACTTGTGCTCCGTACTTCCAGAAGTGCAAAAAGTATGGTCCTTAGTTCAAAAGTTTTCTGCTTCTGAGCAACCAGCCACTGCATGTCATGCTGGGGGCAAGCTGTCAGCCAATGCTAGTCATGCTAAGAATACCAACGTTGTAAAGAAGTCTCAACCTATAGGACGGAAACCAAATTTCCCTTGTAAACTTTGTAAGGGAGATCACTTTACTCACCGATGCCCTGCCATTCCAGAGGCACGAAGAGTGTGGTCCATGTATGAAGGAACCTCTGTTCCTGAGTTGTCTATAGATTCCCTACAGTCAGATCAACCTTTGGTTGATAAAGTTGTTGAACCAATGCAATCTTTGGTCGACTCCACTCTTCCTTCGGAGAGTGAAGTGATCGAATCAATGCAATCTTTGAACGATCCCATCAGCCCTTCGGATATTGATGCACCTACTGCTGAAGTCTTTTGCATTACCAGTTTGGATGTTCCTAAAGAAGGGGGCACTTCATCTGTGCCATGTGAACCCCTACCAAGCCCTAGGATTGTTTCCTTTTATTGGAATAGTCTAGCCGAGCCTCGTCTTCCTTCTTCGACACCTTTCCAGATAAAGGTTGATATCGGGAACCATACGCTTGATCGATGCATTGTTGATGAAGGTGCTTCTGTTAGTATCTTATCCACTTATGCTTGGAGAGATTTGGGTTTCCCTAATGTTATTCCAACTGTTAATTGGCCATTGACCTTCGATAGAAGACCTAGCGAACTAATCGGATTCCTTCGTCAGGCACCTATTACCTTGGGTGGAAAAACATTCTTAGTTGATTTTATGGTTTTAAAGGACCCTATGGATTTTGATATGATCCTCAGGCGTGATTACGTTTATGCTATGCATGATGTGGTGTCTATGCTCCTCCGTGTGATGCATTTCCCTCATGATGAAAGCATCGTCACTGTCGACCAGCTTGCATTCGTTGATCCTCCTTATTACCCAACTGTAGACCAGACAGATCCCTTGTCATTAGGCACTACTGTGTCACATGGGACTTATGTGGCATATTGTTCCTTGAGTTCAACTGCTACTAAGAATAAGTCTCTAAGTTCATGCTTACCTTCTCAGGACTTGGTCCTAGCTTTTGACTAGGTAACACCTCCATTTGAATGTTTAGATACGTATTCTATCTGGGATGATATGCTTCCTTTCAATGAAGTTTTCGTAGAGTCTATAGTACAGTCTGCCATTCACTTGGATGTTGATCTAGTTGGAGTTATGTCCAGCCTCGGTTTGACCTTAAAGACTGATCTTCCTACTGTTGAGTCTTTGGACTCTCCTATAGATCCGCAAATCGTTATTCCTGCTGAGTTTGATTCTACTTCTAGAATTTTCAACTCCCATGATGAGGAATTTGTTTCTGCAGATTCCATCATGTCCTTCAACTTTGATCTTCATCCTGAAGTTGATATTGTTGATTGTAATTCCTCAGGCTTGGGTTCCATAGAGTCTTCATTTGAAAACTCTGCCTTGTTTATGCCTGTTGTTGATGATAGTGAAGTTGAAAGCATTTCTACCATAGTGACTTGTATCGGGTCTTTCTTCACATATGTTTTAGATATGATCTTGGTACTAATGTTTCTTGGAGACAGGATTCTTAGTTGGATTTATACTTGCTTACTAGTACTTTTCGACACCTTGTGCGACCATGTCAGGTATATTCAGAACCTTGCATATAGGTTTAGGCTTTCCCGCTGTTATGTTGCATTTGAACATTTTGCCATCCGAATTTGCCATAGGGTCGAACTTGTTGGATATTGGTGTGTTAGCCATCTCTTTATGCATTGTGCACTAGTCCGATAGTAGAGCTTACCTAACATGGGTCACCCTAGTCAGCACCCTTATCCCATTTTGGTGCCCATGCTAATTTTTTCTCATAGGCTCAGGAGCCTTTTTAGATTTACCATGACTTTGAGAAGAAGCCTCATATCTTTCTTCCTCATATATTTCTGGCCGTCCCTGATAAGGCTCCCATCTTTGTGTTCAAGTTGCATACGCATCTGTTATGATCCTACTTGCACTAATGAGCTTGATGCCAGCTTCCATGCTTTTAGCTCGTTGTATAAGCCTCCATCTCTGATCTCATTTCCGCTAAGCCCTGTATCATTTTTGCCTTCGCAGTTTGACACCTTTTACCTAGAGGAGACAGACCCTGAGTGTCCTTATCTTGCTCATGTTCCTTGCATTAGGCATAGCTTTGTTCCATGCACTTGGAGCAAGTTTCTCATGTCCTTGACACTCGTCTCCTCCCTACTTGAGCATTCTTCCACCTTTACTTAGAGCTCGTTAAAAACAGTAAGTAGGTTACGAGCATTTCTTTCACCTTTCCTTCGAGCTCGTTAAAAACAGTAAGGAGGCTATGAGAATTTCTTTCATCTTCACTTCGAGCTCATTAAAAACAGTAAGGAAGTTATGAGCATTTTCCTATTTCCTTTGTGCTCGTTAAAAACAGTAAGGAGGTCACGAGTTTACTTTTTCGGGCTTGTTAAACCTTTACGGAAAAGATCCCTATGGAGTTGTTTTAAGCCCTTTTCAGACTCCTTAAATAGGAAAAGTTTTTCGAGCATAGTTGTCTTTTTGGGCTCGTTAAAATAACTGAACTGACATCCACCTAGGTATAGAATTACCCCTTTTCCGGGCCTTGGTGGATAATTTATGGAAAAGGCATACTCTAGGAATACTCCGGTATGCACTAGAAGAGTTCTTCTTCCATTATTTTACACTTTTTCGGGGAAGGAGACTAACTTTACAAAAAAGGACCTTTGGAGTCATCTTTAGGGTTTTCAGAATCTCGAAATGTGAAAACACCCAGCGAGCACTCACCTACTCGGGCTCGATGTGAAATCCACAAGAGCGTAAATAGAGGATTGTTTAAGTTTTTCATACTCTATAAACAAGAAAACACCGGCGAGCATTAACGTACTTGGGCTCGATATTAAAATCTACGAGTAGGTGTATAGAAGACTGTTTAAGTTTTTCAACTCTATAAGCAAGAAAACACCGTCGAGCACAGACCAATCCGAGCTCGATATAAAATCCACGGATAGGTGTATGGAGTTTTCTTCTAGGTTTTTCAGACTCCTTAAATATGAAAATAAAGTCGAGCATGCTTTAGTTCTTTGTCAAGATCGTTAAAAAAATGAAAAAGGAAAGGGAAGGGAAGAATGTCAAAATATCTTTCAATATGATGGCAGCAATTCAACTATCTCCTTGAACAAAGCAGCTGTTTTGTGTCTATCAAACAAGTTGCATTCTAGTGTTGGCCTTAGGGCAAACCTAATCTCGGAGTTCTTACTCCTCCATTTGGTTAGTCTTCCAATCATATGGAGAATCTGTTAATGTCTCCTACATCGTAGATTTGCATCATGGTCTCTTTGTGTTCAAAGCTTCCTAAGTCACTCTTGTGTCATGCTCACTGTTTAAGGATATAACCTATGTCGGCCATTCTGCAGTTGCCTTGACCTCATGCGTCGGCCATTCCTTGGTGTCAGTATGTTTCACCATGTGTTCAGTCCTACTCCAAATCAGCTCATACCTGTTGAGTGTCCCTCGTGTTGGATGATGGAGGATGCATTAAGGCCTCCCTTCCAATGGATTTCTTCCAATCAACTTCAACTCATTATGCTCTGGGAATGAAGTTTAGAGTTTCGGTTAGTACCTTGGGGATTGCAGTCATTAGTGGCAATTTCCCTCACTATTGGATAGATGGGAATACATCAATGTCTACTATCCGATGGATTCTTCAAGTGTTCAACAGCAAGACCATTTATTCGCACTTGCTTGAATGTACTAGGTACCTTGGGTTCCATTTTCATTATTGGTGGACACCCTCATGTTTCTTAACCGTATACATCAATGACCGGTAATCAAATGATACCTCCCATGTTCGACATCAACTCATTTATTCACATGGATAGCTTTGTACCTTGGGTTGTTTTTGGATGAAGACCTTGGGACCCTCGATAGCATCACCTTATTTATGTTATCGCCCATGTTGCGCAAGACCGAGCCACACTCTTTTTGGCTCTTGATGAGACATAGATCCAGCTTGTTCTCTATGGCTATGTTCTCCAGTTTTGACATAGATCCAGCTTGTATTTATGTGTCTATGTTTACACTTATGTTTCTCATGGATCCACGCTTGTATTCTAGTTGCCATGATATATGCATCAGTATTTGGATCATTATTGTATCCTCTTGGAGGTCATGTTCCACCATTTGAACATGGACAGTTACCCCAAGGATAAGTTTGTCTGACATTGCCTTTGCTTTCAGGTACTTCATTTGAGCCTATGATTCTTGGTTTCTCCAGTTCCTCCATGATTCAACTCTTTGTTATTTATATTGTATTTCAGCCATCGTTTCCCGCACTACCTATGACCTTCATTATGTGCAAAAATAGATGCTTGTGCAATGATAGATGTGTAACATTTGATATTTAATAGCTTACTTAATGGCATATGCCTTGATGATTGTCATTTGAAAAAGAGTTTCAATACATGAAAAATATATGAAAGAGAATGTGGACTAACCAAATAAAAAAATGCTAATTTTTGAGTAGGAATTCTCAAGCCTAGGGGATTTGTACTAAAATTCAGAGACAAAGCATTGCCAAAATCTCTTGGAGCATGATTGGTGCTAAAGATCATTTTTAGAAGTTGTTCTTAGAGAATTATCCTTTATTGGCACTGTCAAGCCTAAGGACTTTGTAGTAAAGTTAATGGTAAAGAATTACAATACTAAATCCATTGGGATCTCTTTCCCTAAATTCCTTGGTGTGAGAATCTTGTGAGAGTGTTTCCATAAACCTTCCCTTCATGATATATTTTCTTCTTATTTATATGTTTGCAGTATACAATCCAAGTACTGTTTACTTTTTGTCAAAAGAATTCGAATATATCTATTCAGAATTTTCAATCAAAACCACAAAATGCCTTGCAATTGTTTAAAAGGTTTGGCTCTTCTCATGATTTCATCCAATTAGACATCCCGCAAAATGTAAATTAATTTTCTTCTTAAGTAACCATTGAGAACTAATAAATCTTGGTTGCTTCTATGGTGGTACCTCTTATTACATCGTAATCTTCCACCCCGTGAGAATCAACATTATTTGGCCTGTAGGATCCATTTCAGTGACTCAGATCCACTCATACCCTTCAGTGATACTATTTTCCCTATTTTTGTTCCTACCCACATGTTGTATCCTTATAGCATGCGTACCCATGAATTGCATCACTATAGCCCACGGGTATCAAGTGAAATGGTAAAAACCACTATTAATTACTTTTTACTCCCAAAAAGCGGTCATTGGATGACCTTTGGCTCTCCATCTTCCCAAGTACCGTCTCAATGTGTCATTTCACCTACCTTTGAGAGGACTATATATTGAGCACATATGGCTTATGGATGGGAGAAAGAAGAGAATAGTAAGAGAACTCTAGTGGATTTTTTCTCGATCTTGAGTCTGCACTCATTGATCCTTGTAGTTGTGAACCCCTTATGTTCACCTTCCAAACTCCTTCTAGTTTGAGTTTGCCATTCATGGAGGATTGAAGTGGTGGAGGCACAAGTGGATTGATCTAGATTTTGGTTCAGATTGGATGCCAGGAAGAGGTCATATCACTTTGTACTTATTCTTGTTCATTAATAGAAATACTCATATTCTTGTCCATCATGTTGTAAATGTTGTTTATTATACATTGGGTTACATTTGCTTGTGATATTATGGACCATTGTTATTGATAATGTTAATGTCATTTTTATATTATATGTACTTGTTGGATATTAGCTATCAAGACTAACTTGCAGATTTCAAGTGCATGGATTGAAAGCTCCAACGGGGATCTACTTCAAACGTTTGGATCGAGGTTGGTTACATTTCTCCATTATCTTAACATTGTAATTTATAATAGCATTGTTTTGAGAATTGAGTTGGTTTTGGGTAGTCATCTGTCTGTTGTGGTATTCCCAAGCCATAGTGAGTTTTCTCCAATACAGAAATGGCAACTCCACTGGGGAAGACATCCATGTTTGGGAAATTTTTTGAGCATTAGTCCATAATTAGAGTTTCTATTTATCGAAGCTCTGTGTCATTGATTGGACGTTAAGATACACCATAGAAAACTTGCTTTTTCTAAGCCCTTGGACTCTTTATTTGCCCATTTTCCTTTCCTCACCCACGGGCTAGCTTAGCTGAGCTCGCATATACCCGCCTTTGTTTTCCCTACTGCTCACTGGTACCCGCAGGTATTCCTTGGATAGTAGCATACAACTCTGGCTTTTGTTGGTTTATGGTTTTTGTTTGTTGCTGGGTTGGCTTTGATGGTTCCTGAGTCTTTGTTGTCCTCTTTCTTGACTGTTTCATGCCTTGGTTGTGACCAGATCTCTTTGTTTCTCTTGGTTGAGCCTTCTTGGTTTTTTACCCAACTTTGGATTTAGCCTTTTGGTTTTTTCCTTTTGAACTCTTTCTTTTGGCTGAGTCTTGCTATTTAGGATCTGCTGGGTTGTCTTAGTGATCTTCTCGGCACTTCAGTGACTGAATAGTAGGATTTTGCTTGCATTTTTTCATTCCATTTATATTGAAAAAATACAAAAATATACATTTAGTTTTGCATTTTCCTTCTTGTTTATAAGCGAAAATACAAAAATATTTTACTTTCATGTACTGCATCTTGCATTGAGTGCTTGTTGCCTTCATTTAAGTTATGCTTGTACATCGAAAAGATAAAAGATTGCATCTTTATTTCAGAATTGTTGGTTGATTTTGCATATTAGTGACATTGTTTTATTGGATAGATGAGTCTAGGATTGGACGATGTTGCATACTATTGAGTCTACACATCACTAGTTTCATGATCATATCCCTTGAGTAACCACAACCACTAAAATTAACGCTTAATCTTAAAATTGATTAGACTGATTTTATTTATAGGGTACACCAACTAGCATAGGTTTAGAGTCTTGGAATAGATCATTGTGAGTTAACAATCCAAGACTACTAGACAAAACATTAGGTGTCTAACCAGGGAGTGGAGGAATCCATTGTATAGATCGGTATTCTTAGGAAGCTCTACTCAATCCAGAGTTAAGCACGAGGTCACAGGAGGTTGGTTGAGGAGATATCCCTCTAATACCGGTTGAACGTGAGAGATATATCCAGGATTTGTTCATATCTGGGGGTACCAGAGGTTCGTCCTCTTATGCTCTGAGCTTAGCTACCCTGCCCATACGATGGATCCCACCTGCTACTATCCCCCCGAGCATTGGTTATATTGCAGTGACCATAGTTGCCTTACCTAGGTATCAGACAGGGTACTTGTAGTGGTTATGTTGTTTGTGTCCTAAGTCAGATAGGGATTGGACATCACAGTTGTGTTTGTGCAGTGGACTTGACCCTGTACATGCAGTGAAGCCTGGGTGTCTCTATAACTGATTATGTTACCTCCGGCTATAGTTTGGGAGTCTCAATCCTCTCCTAGGTGAGACATACCAGCTCTAGTGTCGAGAGCTCATTTAGCCACTCTGTTTGTCTACTTTTGGCTATAGTTTCTCTAGGTGGGTGCTTTTGATTTTTTTTTTTGATAGATAGTTGGCCTTTAGGGGACGTTTTGATTACATATTCTCTCCAGAGATATCGTGGCGCAGATCCCTACTCTCCGCTGGTCCCATCGGTTGGCTGGTTTAAAGCCACTCGAGTTTTCACGTTGTGTTGCCAGAGGATGCTAGAAGGCTCCCTCTAAGTCTTCAGATTCATATGAGACTTACATCCAAGACGTCATGGCTACACATCCTGATACTTAGGAAAAACCTTCGACTCATTTGGGTAGAGTTGACCATACTTCCGATCCCCATACTCCTCGTGAGGAGTGGGGAGGTGATCCACCTAAGACTCAACCTGGTTCTATTTGGCCTAATCTGCTTGATCGATATTCGTTTGATCCTTCGAATATGGATAATTATCTTTACGGAATGCCTGACTTACCCGAGTATGAAGAACAAGATGAGCCTTTCGTTCCTTTATTTCCACGTAGTTATAGATACGAGATGCCTAAATCACATAATGACACTATAATCAACCCCACCGCACTCTCTTTTGGTATGGGTAGTCATAGTACTGTCGAACCTTCCTCTATGTTTGGTAGTCACGCTAGCACCAGTCATGGTGTTAGCCATACTACACCCACTGGGGGCACTACCCTCGTTGGGGGCACTACGTTGTCCACCCACATACATAGTATGGAGACTGGTCAGGTTCCTCCTAATAATGCTAATATTGGAATACGACCACCTCCTAGGATTGCCCAACCTAATAGGAATGTTGTTGGAAACTTGACTTGCCATCCACCACCTAATACACGTGCTGCTACTCGTCAACCCAGGACTACTTTTACAGATGTTAATGCTCCTCCCAACCATGGGGGTGGACATATACCGCACACTTTTGCATCTGTTGCCGCCACTAATAATACTAATGTAGGGGGTGGGAATATCTCCTATCCACATGGACATCTTGCCACCATCCCTGCTACTAGTAACACCAATGTTGGGGCTAGGAATACTTCTCATGCTTTTGGTCACCACACGACTACTCAAGCTAATCCTAATGCTGGGGGTGGGAACATACCATACCATTACGGTCTTTACAACATGGTTCCCGCTATGAATAGTACATACATGCCCCATACTCATGGTGGCAACCCTTACTACAACACAGTCGGTGTTGGCCACCAGTATCACCCACCACCCCAATATGGTGCCCAAAACACGCATATACCTGCTTACTCTCAAATGGGTCAGCCAGGAGGAGGTTATCAATCCTATGGCCATGGGAAAGCTTATGGTCTGTTAGGTCCTTATCATCAGCATTTTATTCCTCATGGTCAAGCTTTTGGTCCATCTTATAACACGGTCCCGTTTAACCAACCTTTTATGGGAGCTCATAATCAAGCTTTCCAGCCTCATCTCCCCTTCCTTGCATGCTTGAATCTCCCAGATCTTTCGAAGCTCATGAATGATCCGGTGTGTCACGACCCTGCTTGGCCCCCTGTCCCTATGAAGCTCCCTTCGGACATTCCGAATTTTGAGGGGAAAGGTGGTGAGGACCCGGGAGATCATGTCATGACGTTTCACCTTTGGTGCTCCTCCAACTCTTTGAATCATGATTCCATTCGATTACAACTATTTCAACGCACCCTCATGGGGGCAGTCGCGAAGTGGTATGTGGAGTTTCCTAGGAACACCTATAGGGGATTCAATGAGATTGCTTTGGTTTTCTTAGACCATTTCCAGTTACCGTTTCGTTATGATACTGGTACTGAGTTGTTGTCCACCTTCCGTCAGAATAAGGCCACGCATATTTCTAACCATGTTCAAGAATGGCGTCGATGGAAGAGATTAGTGAAATACAACATTCCTCCAGAGTTCCTGTTGGAATGGTTCCTTAAGTTTTCACTCCCATACATTGCTAAGGATGTTTCGATGTCTGGTATTGTGATTGAGGAACAAGGTATCTTGAAAGTCCAGCAGTTAGATCTACTTTATTCTCAGTCTCGCATTTTGTATGACATTATTCCTGATGCACCGAGAACAAGACATGAGCCCACATCAGTTCCTGGACCACATGTCAATGGAATCGCGGGGTCCACATGCACTCTCCCTATAGACTTGGTAGCTAATCAAATGCAAAATTTGTCACTAAACCAGTCTACTCCCGGACAAGTTCACACCTTTCCCACTACCACTCCATCATCTGATGTACACAATGTGTAATCAACGAAACCGTCGGGTAACCAGTAACCTGGTGGTAAGAAAAAGCGGAGAAATAATCGTAGGGGTGGAAACAATGGAATTAATAACAATAAAAATCATAATGCTCCTCATAAAGAGAATGCCAACCCTCCTCGGGAAGGCAGTAATGCTGGCGAGGATCGTAAACCTAGGTGTAAGGTGGAATTCCCTTGCAAGCTTTATGGGGAGGATCATCTTACTCACTTATGTCCTCGAATTGAAAAAGCATCGAAGCATTTGGCACAGAGCCCAGCTGTGTTGAAGGATCCCCTTCCTCATCATCAAAACATGGCTTCGCATGCTCCCACCATTGGTTATGGTACTAATGAAAGGACCACATCTTCTTCCAATACTAGTGGTTATGGATGTGTGAATATGGTTCAGTCAAAGGTTTGTGTTGCTACTCGTCAACGATATTATGGTGCACCACAACCTAATTTGGGGAATGAGCCTCCCCCTCCTCCTAACAATTCTTTGCATATCGAGAAACCCTCTATTATGCCGCGGATACCGAAAGGTGTTCTCAAGCGCTCCACGCATAATCCCAATGCTCAAGCTGCCCAGAACTACTCCATCGTAGAATATTTGAGCCAAATTCTGTGTGCCATGTTAGCTCTTGAAGTTTTGCAAGCCTGTCCTTCTCAGAAGCATGCCCTTTTGAGTGCGTTAGGAGTTCAAGATGGGGAAAATCCTAGTGTTATCAAGTTTGACACTACTGATGTCCAGCCTCGCTTACCTTACCACGTGGCTTTCCAAATCCAGGTGGTTTGCCTTAAAAACTTCGTCAAATGTACTATGGTTGATGAAGGTGCTTCAGCATCAGCAATGTCCTTAACCTGTTGGAAAGCTCTTGGCTCTCCTCCTCTACTCGAGTCTATAACTACACTCACTGCATTCCACGGTAGGTCTTTTACGTTGCATGGAATTATCCCTTTCCTTGTTGTCTCCTTAGGAGGTAAGTCTATGCCTATTGAATTCGAAGTGGTTGATGCGCCCATCAACTACAACCTTTTACTGGGTCAGAACTGGATGTACACTATGAAGGCTGTCGCGTCTACTGTATTTAGAGTTATTTGCTTTCCCCATGAAGGCAACATTGTGACGATTGATCAGTTGGATTTTGTTGGCACTCCTTCCGCAGCATCCACGGGATCTGTAGTCCCGCAAGTTTCTAATTCTCAACCGGAAACTGGGAACATAGGTGTTGGAATGTACCCCTCACTGATGGGAACTTATAATATTTCTACACTTGTGAATTTTATTGGAACCATTACCGACAATGCGTCTCCTCCTTCGAATAATATGTTAATCCGGACCTCCTATTTAGATGATCCATGGACTTTACCATCCACGAGTTCCACATCTAGAGACATTACGCATGTCGAGATGTCTATTCCTTTATCTATAGAGGAGCTCGCTTACGATCATATCCAACAAACCACTGCAAATCCGGATCTCTCTTCTTCTCAGACAGTTGAAGAAGATCCCGTTACGCTACCAGTTTGTGTTAGGATATTTAGACACTTAGGAGTTAGTTAAGATCAACTTGTGTAATATATCCGTTAGGGATAGTTTGTTTCTTTAGTATGCATTAGTATGCATTCGTAAATACTTAATCCAATGATCACGATATGTTCCCGACATAAAGTGATCCGACAGCTCAACTTCTCTTAGATCAAACCTAACCTTGATTTGTGGCTTAACACCCGATTGGTCCATGATCTCTATTTAAAGAGCATGGAGGGTCATTGTTTAGTTGATCGATTATGAGAAGCTAATTTGTAACTTTCTTTCTTTGCATAATAAATTGTCCCGTAGAAGCTATTTGGCCGGGGCCGTGGAGTGTTTCCCTCAAGAGGGTTTAAACCACGTCAAAACATCGGTGTGTTGATCTGTGATCTGTTTGTGTAAAGTGGTTTCTCTTGGTGTTTGGTCATTTGGTAGTACCCTGTGTACCGAAACATGGTATCAGAGCTTTTATGAAGTGCCGCTTCCGATTATGATCTAGATCTTGAACTGTTGTTGCCGAAACTCGAAAGGGTTTCTAGTTTTGGTATTTCTGTGCACTTCTAGGCTGTGGGAGGTGTTCCATTGCGTCTAGAGTATCATTTTCATTGAAAAATAGTTTTCGTTTGATCGAAAACGGTTCCCGGTTGCTCCAGAAACGCGTATTTCATCAAATCTGAAGGTATAATGTTACAGTAATGCATTTTTTTAATTTTTTTTAAAAGGAAAAAAATCTCATATTTCATCATTTTTTTACTGTTATATTTTTTTGGGTTCATATTGTTGCTTTCCCATCTGTGTATGCTCTTTTCCGTGCACCTCGAGCGATTTCGGCAAATCAGAAACAGAAAGGGAAAGGGTTTTTCTCTGCTACGTATGCTCTTTGTCGTGCACCTTGCGCGATCTCGGCAAATCAAAAACAGAGAGAAAATGTAGACTTTCCGGGAAAGCTAATGAGATCTAACTCCACAAGTGTGGAAATTTTTTTTTTTGTTTCGATTTGTGGTGTGTTTTGCAAGAAAAAGGGCAAGCACGCAAACCGAGCAAGAAGAGTAAAAAAATAAAATAAGCCCCCTTCCTCATTCCCATATTTTACATAACTTTTAATCTAGCTCACTTGGTTCAAAGTTGCTTTATTCGTTAATAGGTATTGAGTTCAAGTCTTAGGAAGTTACTTTTAAAAGAAAAAGTGCATGCAATTTCTATTTTCAAGTTACTTTATTGTAAAAGTGCATCTCACTTAAATAATAAAAAATAAAAATACAAGTGAGTCATTTAAGTTTTTTTATTTATTGTTGCACTATTTAAAAGTAATATCATTGTAAAAGTGAAATCACTTATTTTACAAAAGTGGTTCGCTTAAAGCAACTTTCTTGTAAAGTGATTGTCAAAAGGTTCATCTTGGAAAGAGGGGGGTTCTTTTTTTTTTTGGACATTCTCTAGCTGCCATGTCACTATTGGGGACATCTTCAATAGTTTCTTTGTTCAAGCATAACTTCATCATACAGAGTCATTTTTCAGTGCCGTTTTTTTTTAAACCGCCTATTTTTTTGAGCTCTTCACATCCATACTATTGGTTTCTGTTTTTACAGCCATTAATTTATAAATATGGCCACCCCTTTTGGTATTCTACTTAACAGTTCCAACTATTTCTCATGGAAATCTCATATGGAGGATGTTCTACGAAGTAGGGGACTTTTCAGAATTACCTCAGGGAAAGAAAAAGAACCCACTAATGATGATAAGAAAATAAAATGGGAAAATAGATATGATGAAGCTCGTGGATTGATTGGGATGCCAATCTCTACTGATTTTTGATTCCACATATCTGGAATTGATGAACCTAATGCTACTTGGGACAAGTTGGAATCTGTGTTTGGTAAACACAATGAAATTTGAGGTCACCAACTCGAAAATGAGTTGATTTCTTTAAATCCAAGTGACTTTTCATGCATTCAATATTATTTATCTAAGTACAAAACTCTTAAACTCTTATGTGCAAAATGTAAAATTGAGAAGGAAGACAAACAATGCATTTATCATATTCTTTCCAAACTTGGACCTGCATATTCTATTTTTGTATCTACATTTTACTCCATGAAAACATCCTTGAATGCAGCTAGCTATCAAGAGCCTAGTCTTGAATCCTTTTGTGATTCCTTGATTAGAGAACAAGATAAACTCATTCATCTTGAAATAATCAACAATGCAGATACATCTGGGAAAGCCTTATTGTCCCAATAGAAAGAAAAGTCCAAACCTCCCAAGAAAAAAAAAATTCACAATAATAAGTCAAACAAGAGTCCCAAACCCTCTCAGTCAGCACCTTCTTTAAAAAATGACAAAGGATCCAAGCCAAAAGGCAAGAAGACTGAGCGTCATTGCAACTATTGTGGGAAAGATAATCATGATGAATTTAAGTGTTTCAAGAAGATGGCAGCCTTGGAAGCAGCAATGAAGAAGCACCACATCAGCCTAGATTCGCCTTCAGAATTTGCCTCTCATGGACATGCACTTTGTGCTTCTGGTTATTCTTATAATGTATCTTCTTCTTCTACTTCAAATGAATGGTTCATTGATTCTAGAGCATCTTATCATATGGCTAAGGATCAAGCCATCTCTTTCTACTATGCATGAATGTAACACCAAACAAATATTTGTTGGTGATGATAGATCTCCAAGTGTTGTAGGAGCTGGAACAGTTCCAGTAGATAATGGTCATTTTAGTGATGTACTACGTGTTCCAAGAATTTCTTGCAATTTGTTATCAGTCTATCAAATCACTCATTCTGGTTAAGATAAAACTGTGACCTTTACACCTCATGAAGTTGTAATCAAGGATTTTAAAGATCCTCAACAGGTCCTAGCTACTGGAATTGTTGATGATATTACCAGGTTGTACAAGTTTAACAACTTTGGGTCATCACCTTTCCCTTCAGTTTTTGTTACTCATAGTGATAACTTGAGCAAACTTTGGTATGAGCGATTTGGTCACTTAAATTATCGCTCATTGCAACAACTATGTAAAGAAAATATGGTGACAGGTCTTCCAATGGTATCTTGCAGGGATGGTGTTTGCTCCGGTTGTGTACTCGAAAAACATCATTAGGATAGTTTTGACAAACGTGCCTCTTGGCATGCCTCGATTCCCTTGGAGCTTGTGCATAGTGATTTGTGTGGTCCTCTTCCATGTGCTTCCTTTTCTGGTTTCAAATATTTCTTAACTTTCATTGATGATTACACTAAATGCACTTGGTTTTATTTCCTAAAACTTAAGAGCGAAGTATTTAACATGTTCTTGGCCTACAAGGCCCTTGTTGAAAAAAAATATGGTCATCAAATTATTAAGTTAAGATCTGACAATGGAGGAGAATATGTTAACAAAAAGTTCACTACTTTCTGCACTGAACAAGGCATCCAACAACAGCACACTGTTCCATATACACCACAACAAAATGGTGTAGCTGAGCAGAAGAACCGCACTTTAAAACAAATGGCTAATTGTATGATCCAATCTAAGGGACTACGTATTCAATTTTGGGTTGAAGCCATAAATTGTGCAAATTACATAGTTAATCGCACCCCCACTAAAGCATTACAAGGTATAACACCGGAAGAAGCATGGAGTAAAAATAAACCTGATGTAAGTCACTTCCGTGTGTTTGATAGTGAAGCATAGGCTCACATTCCGGATGAAAAATGGAAAGCATTGCAGCCTAAAAGTGAAAAGTGCATATTTGTTGGATATTCTAAATATGTAAAAGGTTATAGACTTGTTCAACCACATTCTCATGATATAATCATTAGAAGAGATGTTAAATTTGATGAAAATCTCTTGGCCTGTGAGCCTAACTCAACGATTGTGCCATCTTTGGCCTGCGAGCTTGATTCGATGTTTGTGCCTTCTTCTTCTTCTTCCAACTTCCTTGACAGGTTTCCAACTCCAGTTTCTGATGATGACAGTGAGGATGAAAATTCACCTCTGCCTACTCATGTTCCTCTAGTTGCACCAGAATAAGTGCTTCCTCGATGGGTCCGTTCAACATGTGAAGTAGCTGGTGATTTTGCCGGTGATCCTAGAGATCAACGTTGAACACGTTCTTAGTTTCAGCAAGCCTCTTCTCTTTTGGATTAAGTATCCAAGAATCATGATCCAGAAACTTATGCAGAAGCTTTAGGGAATCCAGATTGGGATGTAGCCATGGATGAAGAATATCGTTCCTTAATGGTGAATGATACTTGGGATCTTGTACCTCTTCCAAAAGGAAGAAAACTTGTCAGATGTAAATGGGTCTACAGAACTAAGTATGCATCAGATGGAAGTGTTGAAAGACTTAAGGCAAGGTTAGTTGCCAAAGGTTTTTCCCAAGTTGAAGGGATTGAATACAATGAAACCTTTACTCCCGTCACAAAAATGAACTCCATCCACCTTGTTCTTTCCCTTGCAGCCTTACACAACTGGGAAGTCCATCAAATGGATGTCAAGTCTGCCTTCTTACGTGTTGATTTACAGGAGAAAATTTCCATGGAACAACCTCCTAGCTATGTTCAGAATAACTCTAGCCTTGTCTACCATCTTAAGAAATCCTTATATGGCCTTAAGCAAGCTCCTAGAGCTTGGTATGCCAAAATGGATAACTTTCTCCTTGACACTAGTTTTTCTAGATACCATTCTGACCCCAATGTCTATACCAAGAAAGTATCAAACCATCTCATCATACTTGTTCTATATGTTGATGACCTTATTCTTACTGGTAGTGACCCTAAGCTTATAACCCATGTGAAATCCAGTCTTAAACAAAATTTTGAAATCTCAGACTTAGGACATTTGCATTATTTTTTTGGTCTCCAAGTCCTGTAAACCAAAGAAGGAATCTTTCTTTCTCAGTCTAAGTATGCTTGTGACCTTCTTCGTCGCTTTCACATGGAAGATTGTACACCAGCCCCTTCTCCCTTCCAGTCCGGAGTCAAACTTTCTGCCACTTGTACTTCACCTGAAGTCGATGCCACCTTATATCGTCAGCTTGTTGGTAGTCTCTTATACTTAACTCATTCCCGTCATGACCTTTCCTTTGTCGTTGGTCGTGTTGCCCGTTATATGCAGACACCTCATGAAAGTCACTAGAAAGTAGATAAAAGAATACTTCGATATATTCGAGGTACAGTTCAGTTTGGGATTCATTACAGTACAAGGGGGAAACCTTTGTTGGTTGGTTTCACTGATTCAGATTGGGCCGACAATCCTGATGATCGAAAGTCTACTGCAGGTTCTGTTTTTAGTCTGGGATTTGGACCTATTACTTGGGCTTGTAAGAAACAACAAGCTCTTTCTCTTTCTTCAGCAAAGGCAGAATATCGAGTAGCAGTTAATGCCAGTCAAGAAGCTTTATGGCTTCGATAAATCCTTTCAGAGTTTGGATTCGAGCATCAGCAACCTACTCCACTTTGGTGCAATAATCAAAGTGCCATCAAGCTTGCCAAAGATCCAGTTCTACATCAACGCAGCAAACACATTGAGCTACATATGCACTTCATCAGAAATCTTGTTCATGATCGTGTTCTTGAACTGCTCTTTTGCCCTACAGATGATCAAGTTGCAGACATCTTCACCAAGTCTCTTACAGAAGCGAAGTTTTCTAAACTTCGATCTATGTTAGGAGTTCAGGAACTTGTCATTAAGAGGGGATAGGCTCTAATGCCTCCTTCCTTCTCCTAATAGTTTCACTCTTGTAAATCCTTCAATCCTATCCCAAGTTGTTCTTAAGGGGGGATGTTAGGATATTTAGACACTTAAGAGTTAGTTAAGATCAACTTGTGTAATATATCCGTTAGGGATAGTGTGTTTCTTTAGTATGCATTAGTATACATTTGTAAATACTTAATCCGACAGTCACGATATGTTCCCGACATAGAGTGATCCGACGGCTCAACTTCTCTTAGATCAAACCTAACCTTGATCCATGGCTTAACACTCGATTGGTCCATGATCTCTATTTAAAGAGCATGGAGGGTCATTGTTTAGTTGATTGATTATGAGAAGCTCATTTGTAACTTTCTTTCTTTGCATAATAAATTGTCTCATAGAAGCTATTTGGCCGGGTCCGTGGAGTGTTTCCCTCAAGAGGGTTTAAACCACGTCAAAACATCGATGTGTTGATCTGTGATCTGTTTGTGTGAAGTGGCTGCTCTTGGTGTTCGGTCCTTTGGTAGTACCCTGTGTACCCGAACAGTTTGGGCAGCCAACTCATCTTGCTCCCACGATTGCCTTAATGATACTTTAACATCTAATGAAGCTATCCTTGAGGCCATGTGTGGTAGTGAGAGGCCTTGGGAAGATATGCACCATCGCTCTTATTTCCTTCCCAACCTCGAGCTCGTTGAGCAAGAGGAGTTTAGGATGACTCTAGAAGAGATGGTTAGTCACCTTGTGGCTCTTTTGGAGTTGCATGATGTTTTTGCGGAGGGGAATATGGCCAATATTTCCCCAACCATTTCGATCAACATCTCTCGCACTCCTAGAAAGATGGAGAACATTTACATTGGTGCCAATTGCACTCCTACGGAGATCGCTATTTAAACTGACTTTTTTACAGAAATCCGAGAAGCTTTCGCTCGGTCATATGAGGAGATGCCAGGAATAGACTCCTGCATTGTTGAACATGAGATTAGAACGTATCCTGATGCTAAACCGGTTCGACAATGCTTATGTACTGTGAACCCTATGAAGGCAGCTGCTGTTAAGGAAGAGGTAGAGAAACTACTCAAATCTGCTTTCATCTACCCTGTTCCCCTTACTGAATGGGTGTCAAACCCCGTTCCTGTGGATATGAAGCAGGGAATGATCCATGTATGCACTGGTTTCAGATATTTGAACCGTGCATGTCCGAAAGACAACTTCCCCACGCCATTCATTGATCAAATATTGGATGCTTGTGCGGGGAGTGATATTTTTTCATTCATGGACGACTTCTCAGGTTATAATCATATTCAAATCAAACCCACGGACCAACATAAGACGGCATTTATTTGTCCATGGGGATCGTTTTCATATTGGAAAATTCCTTTCAGCCTTAAAAATGCTGGAGCTACTTCTCAGCGAGCCATGACCTATTCCATTCATGATCTTAAGATGATTATGGAAGTTTTATTGGATGATCTTGCTGGCCATTCTCGCAAGAGAGTGGACCACCCCAAGCACCTCCATATGATTCTTGAACGATGTATCCACTACAAAATTTGATTGAATCCAAACAAATGCATCTTCACTGTTAGGACTGGTCACCTTCTAGGAGTCATAGTTTCGAGAGAGGGTATTAGAGTTGATCCTCTCAAAGTTGAGGCAATACTTCAGTTGCCTCCTCTGCGTAATTTGTTACAACTTCAGAGTCTCCAAGCGAGAGCTACTTTTTTGCGTCGGTTTATAGCCAACTATGCTAGTATTACTAAAGGTTTTGCGCGCTTATTGAAGAAAGACACACCTTTTATCTGGGATGAGCGAGCCCAACAGTCTTTCGACGCCTTTAAGAAAGTTTTGGTATCAGCCCCTGTGCTTAGTCCACCGAACTTTACATGAGATTTTATCCTTTATGTGGCCGCATCTCAAGATACTATTGGAATGGTCTTGGTTCAGGTAGATGATGCGCTCATCGAGCATGTTATCTATATCTCAATCAAAATTTAGTAGACGTTGAACTAAGATATACTCACGTAGAAAAGCTGGCACTTGCGACTATCCACGCAGTCCAGTGGTTATGGCATTACATTTTGCTTCGAACAACCACCATTGTAGCTCACATCAATCCATTTCAGTTCATGCTATCATGACGCCTTATCGGGGGTAAGTATAATAAATGGATTGTGATCCTTCAGGAATTTGATCTTGATTTTGCTTTGGAAAAATTAGTGAAATCATTGGTGTTTGCTGAGCTTATGTCGGACCTTCCACGACTTGATGAGGATGTCATTCATGAAGATTCCTTTGTGAATGAACACTTATTTCTTATTTCGTCTGAGGACCCTTGGTATGGGGATGTCATTATATATCTCCAAACTTTGAAGTTTCCTCCCAATTATTCACGAGATGAGCGACGGCGTGTGAGACATCACGCTAAAGATCATACTATCGTCAGTGACACTTTGTATCGCTGAGGAAAGGATTCCATTCTCTGTCGTTGTTTGACTCACGAAGAAGCGCAATGGGTACTTAATGATTTCCATGCAGGGGCGTGTGGCTGTCACTTATCCGGGCTTACTACAGCCCAGCGTATCATGTGAGCTAGTTATTTTTTGCCTACCATCTTTAAAGATTGTATGAACACTTTGAAGAGATGTCACCCTTGCTAGGTGTTTTCTCGGAACATACACTCTCATCCAGCGCCCCTCCATCCGGTCATCACTATTGGTCCCTTCACAAAGTGGGGGGTAGATTTCATGGATTGCAAACCAGCTTCGGTTGGGGGGCATCACCATATTATCGTGGCCTTGGATTATTTTTCCAAGTGGACTGCGACCATGCCTACCATAAAAGCCGACGGTGCTACTGCAGCCCATTTCATGTTCAACCAGATTATCACTCAGTTTGGTATCCCAAAAGAGATTGTAACTGACCATGGTAGTCACTTTCAAAATAAGATGATGGAGGATTTGTCTCTCAAGCTTGGGTTTCGTCAGGAACACTCGTCTTCCTATTATCCTCAAGCGAATGGTCAGGTTGAAGCAGTAAATAAGTCTTTGAAGACCATTCTCCAATGTACCATCCAACAAAGCAAGACCAATTGGCATATCATGTTATATCCTGCTTTGTGGGCATATCGAATTGTAGTTAAGACTGCCACCGGGTTCTCACCATTCCATTTAGTTCATGGTGTGGAGTCACTTTTACCGATTGAATGCAAAATCCCTTCACTCAAGATAGCCATAGAGCTCCTCCCTGATACGACAGATATTGAGCAACGTTTAGTACACCTCGAGAAACTTGATGAGCAACGTCGAGATGCTGCTGTGGCTATTGATGTTAACAAGCATCATGTCAAGGTTCAATATGATAGGTCTGTCCATCCCTAGCAATATGCTGAAGGTGACTTGGTGCTCTTGTATGACCAAGATAAAGAACCCCTCGGGGCAGGAAAGTCCAATCCCATGTGGCACGGTCCTTACATTGTGAGGCATGTCCTTGAAAAAGGAGCTTATGAGTTAGAAGATTATGAGGGAGTTGCCCTGAAGGAGCCTAGAAATGGGCTCTACCTCAAGCGGTATTACGCTTGAACCTTTGATTCGAGCTGATACTTTTGTACACTATTGTATAGTTTTCTGTACATAGTTTAGATTGCCTTTTGGTTGTCAGGTCTGCTGATTAGCCTCTGTTTGATTGACAGATGTCAATGGGATTTCCTACATTCTTAGGTTTCGCAGATGGAGCTAGCCAACATACACAACAGCTTGCTTTTGCTGCTTGGGTTATATTCTCACCTGACCACCTAGTTGTGTCCTCAGGAGGTGCTTGTCTCGGTCCTACATCTAATAATGTGGCTGAGTATAGTGTCGTTATTGAGCTGTTTCAGGATGCTATTTCACATGGCCTCCAGTCTTTAGAAGTTCGCTTGGATTCACAACTAGTTGCGTCACAGCTAAATGGGAAGTACCGTGTAGGAGACCCTACATTACTACGGATATTCCTTAAAGTACGATTCTTGGAGAGACATTTTGTTTCAATTACATACATTCATATTCCAAGAAGTCTTAATTATATATCTGATGCATATGCTAACTATGTATTAGATTGGCATTTGTCACATTCATCATGAAGCACATAAATACAAAGACATTCATACATTTGTACATACACACATGTAGTAGAACTGAGAACCAAAGTTGTATATATATATAAATATGTCCAAAAATGGTGGTGTCATACAAAACTGGAGCCCGTAGCCCTAAAAAATATACATATCGATACAAAATAATGAGACCCTGGGATATCCATTCCCTCTGGGGAGGCTTAGCTACTGCCTTGACGGGATGTGTCTCATAGAAGTATTGTACTGCATTGGCCATCCGTTGCAGTAGCTGCACCCACTCACCAGCAACACCCACTACTTGGCACTGCATGGCCTCAGGTAGTCAGGCTACCTCTATCTATGGTACTCGGGCAACCATCTGTGATATGTTGCGCTGCAATGTCTGGAGTGTGTGCCCTGCTGCAGCATCTGTAGCCACCTCATCTCTACCCCAACAACCATGTCTCGAGAAGCCCTCGGGTCTCACTGGGCCTTTGTCTACGAGCAAACAGTCACCCATTAGCACATGACACTACCACGAAAAAGATTTTTTGCATTTCAACTATAATAAAAAAATCCATAAAAATTTAATAAACACAAAACCAAAAGAGTACTCACCGATGTCTCCAAATGATGCACTTGGTGGCAGCGGCATGTCACAGTCCTGCTATCCCCGCATAGGGGTAGTCTTCTATAGTGATCACCTGCCGGTTCCACCAGCGGAAGAACTCCTCAGTATATGGTGATGCCAAACGGCCACCACCCTGTCGTGTTAAGATCTTAGCCCACCGGGTCAGGGCTGGATCACGGAGGCTGTGAGGAGGGACATCCACCCTCGGACTAAGCCTCGGAACCCTCTCAAAGAAGAAGCTGCATAGGATGCTACCATACTTAAAGTTTTTGGCCTTCCCCTCTTTGCATTCCGTTAGTTGTATCTTCATAGACACTAGTATAGTAGTACACGAGTCGAATATAGTAGGTTGCATGCATTGTGATGTGTAGAACATCACCGGTCTGGATGCCTGGTGCAGTGCTTTGGATCCAGTGATCCGCACCAGGGTAGCCACAATGATCTTTGTACTCAGATCCACTATGGCGTTGATGGGCACTTGGCTTCCCACCGCTCGTGTGTTTGTGGGACAATACCGCGCTATGTAGTCCTGAATAGTGATCCCACCACCCACGATCTGAGACCAAAGACTAGCCACCTCCCCTTTATGGAACAAACTGGTAATGAAATAGATATCCTCTACTCTTAGTGTCAAAGTTTGCCCGTTGAGGATTAAATTTTGATCATCCACATCCTAGTAGTCATTCAGATGACAGAGTAATAGGTTTTGGGCCCTTAAACCCCCTATACTCTAGTATTTATACAAACCACATGCTTGCAATGCTTGTTTTTCTTGCAAATCAGTGCGCATGGCCTCATCAACCTGGTCATGCTCTCTCTCCCTCCACTCTAGAACCATCCTGGAGTGCAAAGTAATTAAATTTTGGTCAATTTCATGATTAAAAATTTCTTCACGACTGTACCCATGGGCTAATTTGTATACAGTTGCGGGTACCCACGGCCAGTCTGTTTTTTTACTGCACATTTGGTGTCCTACCCATGACCCGCATAGTTGTAGCCCACAGGTAGCGCCGAAGCCATCTAGGGCTTGGCCAAACTAAAAAATCCACCGACAAAAATTGAAATAAAAACATTAAAATGAAAGGTATGGAAGTAACCACCAACCTGCTCCAGACGGTTCGCTGAACGGTCGCTTGTAGCTCCCATGATCAACAATTTAAGTTTCAAGTAAAAACCAACCACTAAACTCCAAATTGGTGAATAGTGAAAATGAATTGTAATTTGAAAATTTTTATTACTATTTATAATTTTATGGACCCACTTTTCTATAGTTTTTGTCATTTTGAGCCGTTATGAACTAATATCGTGTCATGGAGTAGTGTTTTTTCAGCAAATTTCCTCGGCGAGAGTTGTTTTGAACTATTTCACACGTACGGCAGGTACGTTTCATACTTGGCATATAGGTTAGATGCCATTTTTGCATGCATTATGCATTTGAACTATTGACCATTTTCATAAACCCTAGGTGTGACCCCGCTTCGTAACTGACATGGAACCTTCACAATACTTTAGAAGTGTCGTTATGTGGTGGTAGGGCTTTTCCGAACATGGGTACCCTAGTTAGAACCCCTTTATGCATTATGGTTCCCATGCCATTGTTTGTCCTTAGGATTGGGAGTCCTTTGTAGTTACGCCATGGCATTGCGATAAAAACTCATACTCCACTTTGTATTATGCTAGCCATCTCCCTTAAGGACTCCCTTCAGTTATATCATGTTGTGATTGCATTGCATCATCCTACTTGCCGCTTGAGCCTTGTGCCGGCTCCCACTTACTCAATTGTTAGCCTGGTGCCTATGCACTTTTCCCTGTCAAGCCCTGCAGAGCTTATATATTTACCTTTCACAATTTGATGACCCTTTTGACCCTGAGGGAACATACCCCCAAGTGTCCACATCCTGCATGCACTTCCTTGCATTGAGCATAGGTATGTTCCACTGTTTGGGACTATTCTGCTAGCTATTTGACACTCGTTCCCTCACTTGTTGTACTATAAGCAATTTTATTCTTTTTCAAGCTTTTCCCAAATATGAAAAAGAACAAAAAAATCAAATATTCCAAAAATCCAGACAAGATTATGGTCACTATTTCTTGTTGGAAGCTGTTGTGTCTCCTTTGAACAGAGCATTCATTCCACTCCGTACATTATGAGTCGAGACTATAGTTGGGCCTTAGGAGTTGTACTTGTTTCTCAGTTTTCTTCACTAATTGGTTAATTTTCCAATCATTATGGAGCCCTCTGTAATGCCTCCTGCATTGCACAGTTTATGTCAAGTCTATGCTGCCTAAGTCTATCCATCTGCTCATGCTCCTGTTCAAAGGAAGTCCTGAAACCAGTGTCAGCCACTCCTCAGACCTCTTGACTATTGCATGTCAGCCATCCTTATTGAGTCAGTCCATTTCACCTGATATCTTCCAAATATGTCAACATTGCTAGTACCTCGTGCTGGTTGATGGGAGATGCCTTAATGCCCTCCTTCCAATGAGTCTCGTTCCATCGACTTCAACCCATTTATTTCAGGACTTGAGGCTTAGAGTTTGGTTGAGTACCTTGAGGCTTGCAGTTATTAGTGGTAGGTTCTCTCACCATCGACAGTTTTGAGAATACATCAATGTTCCCTGATCAATGGATTCATCCTAGTGTTTGACTTCAACCCATTTATTCACACTCTGATGATTGTGCTCTGTGCCTTGATGCCAATTTTCATTATTGGTGGGTCATCTCGCATCTATTAACGGTATACATCATTGACTGGTAATCAGACAATGTCTCATCAGGTTTGACCCCAACTCCTTTATTCACTTGATGGGACTTGCACCGTTGAAGACTTGCGTAGAAGACCCTAGGCGATTGTGGCATTCAGTATGCTACATATGACTTTGACTTTACATCTGAGATATCACCTCTCAGATTTCAGCCATTTGCACCTCCAGTTTACACCAGTTGTCTTCTTTTCAGCAGAAGACCATATCTTACCATAGAGGGATCATGGCTATGATCACTTATGACATGTATTCACTATGTACTTCCTATTCATGGCCATTGTATCAGATTATTGTACTATACCGACATGTATTCAAAGATACTATTGTATTATGACGAATGAGTTGTTCTTTCCACTTGTGTCTCCATCACTCCACTTCTGAGTTTTATAATGTATTTTTGCCATCGTAGCATCAGTCTCCGACCTCACACATTAGGGGGCATCTATTACATCGTAATCTTCCACCTTGTGAACATCAGCATTATTTGGCCTATAGGATCCATTTCAGTGACTTAGATCCACTCATATCCTTCAGTGATATTATTTTTCCCTATTTTTTTTCCTACCCGCATGTTGCATCCTTATAGCATGCGTACCCACGAGTTGCATCACTATAGCCCGCGGGTATCAAGTAAAATGGTAAAAACCACTATTAATTACTTTTTACTCCCAAAAAGTGGTCATTGGGTGACCTTTCGCTCTCCATATGCCCGAGTAACGTCTTAATGTGTCCTTTCACCTACCTTTGAGAGGACTATATATTGAGCACATATGGCTTATGGACAGGAGAAATAAGAGAATAGTAAGAGAACTCTTGTGGATTTTTTCTCGATCTTGAGTCTGCACTCATTTATCCTTGTAGTTGTGAACCCCTTATGTTCACCTTCCAAACTCCTTCTAGTTTGAGTTTGCCATTCATGGAGGATTGAAGTGGTGGAGGAACAAGTGGATTGATCTAGATCTTGGTTCAGATTGGTTGCCGGCAAGAGGCCGTATCACTTTGTACTTCTTCTTGTTCATTAATACAAATACTCATATTCTCGTCCATCATGTTGTAAATGTTGTTTATTATACATTGGGTTACATTTGCTTGTGATATTATGGAACATTGTTATTGATAATGTTAATGTCATTTTTATATTATATGTACTTGTTGGATATTAGCTGTCAAGACTAACTTGCAGATTTCAATTGCATGGATTGAAATCTCCAACGGGGATCTACTTCAAACGTTTGGATCGAGGTTGGTTACATTTATCCATTATCTTAACATTGTCATTTATAATAGCATTGTTTTGAGAATTGAGTTGGTTTCTGGTAGTCATTTGTCTATTGTGGTATTCCCAAGCCATAGTGAGTTTTCTCCAATACAACTCTAGATTCTATATATTTTTCTCTAGGTATCAAATAAAAGAGTTCAGACTTTGAAAATATGTTCAACACAATTTATAATTAGTCATTCTTTCCACATTCATCCTTTATCTATGTTGAACTTAATTCACTTGTGAGTCATTATATTAAATTCCTTTTTGATGAATTTTGTCCAGCTAATTACAGACAATACCCTTGACTCTTCATCAACATACATTGATTAATTTGATCTTCCTTAATTTAGATTGCATGACTTCCATTTCAAATCCCCAACTCTGTATCTTGTATATTTATGTAAGAAAAGCATCTCCATCTATTGTTATCATGTTATTCAAACCAAACAATACAATATTTCCCATTTCCATTCATATAAGAAACAATGGACAGAATCTAGAGTATTCGTATTTTAGATTTGAAACTCTTATGGAGCACTGAAACTCTTATGGAGCACTGAATTTGTTTCTTTGGAAATCCCGGGCAAGACGGACATCAAACAACCACATGCTTTCTTCAAAAGCATGATCCCAATTCATAGCCCACCATAAAAGGTGTGATATGAATGACCCTACCTAAGGCATGGTTGTGCACATGTGGCAAGTATGCCTTTAGTGATTTTTCTAATTGAATCTTCACGAACACCATAGATAGCTATATCTAAAAGTTAAAACATTAACAAAGAGTAGGTTTTTATACATGATATTAATAGCATACCATCCAACAATCTTTTGAACATTTGTTTGGAATCTACATCATGAAAATAGTACTGTTGGATCTTGGACTCTGGACCATGTCTTGTATTCCATGGTTCATTCTTTACCTACCAGTTTTGTAATGCATTTTTCTTTTTCTAGATTTCAGCTTTTATCACGCCAGGTGAAATCCTTGAAAACTAGAAGGCTGTGAAACAAATAAAGCTTAATTTCAACAAAATATCTTTGACACCATGACACCATCCATTCTTCTGAAATATTGCATTACTGTTATGCATAAAGTGACTAAATAACATCAGTAGACATCATATAATGAGAGAATGTAATACAAAATTCATAAACTGAGAATTTATTTCCAGCAATTTCAAAGAGATATTTACCTCATTACTGTAAATTCCCTAAATGCATTGTAGTAGACACTCTCCCATTAGAATGGTCTAGTTAATATGTTCACAAGAGACTCTTGATAAACATGTAAAGACATAAATACAAGTCCCGTTGATTTCCAGATATCCTCATTGTTTCTTCTCATGCAGTAACCATAACTTGTGGAAGCTTATGCCAGGGTTCCACATAGAATTCTGTTTATAGTTTCACAAGTTGACTTTGACAAAATTTAGTCATGAAGCAACCTCCTCCATTAATATATTAAGTTGGAAATTGTTATTGACACACAAGTGATTTTCATGACCACTAATTTTTTGCTAGTGCATTTCTTGTCAAGGCTTAGGTATAGAGAACCAACTTCCTATAAGTTAAATCTAAGGCCAAATTCTGTGACTGCAACCCACCCCACATAAAACTGTGATAAGATGAAACCAAACTCTAAAATTGACAATCCCTCACTCTGAAATACATGATTTCCCAATTTTACTCACCCCAGAGGGTCCCTTGCAAAAGCATCAAAGGCCTTACAATAATAATATGTGTTGGTTGCTATGTGCAGTTATTTAAATCCACTTAGACTTTACATATTTGGAATGGAAACTAGCAGTTTTTTAATGCAAGTTTTCTTTCTGACATGGATTGCATGGAAGATATTTTTCCATTTATTCACAATTCCTCTTAAATGTACTATGATATATTCATATATAATTTTACATGACTCAGGCTGAAATTTTATGCCTTATATTCAACCAAAAACTAATATGTACTATACCAACTCAGTTATCTTTGATATAAAACCCCTTTTGTGAAGGAATTTCCACGTTTTCCAAAATGGTGGGGTTCACGTGAAGCCTTAGAGCTTTCCCATAGTTATGGGTTGTGAAAATATTAAATTGTGTATCCTATTGTAAGCTTATCTTTTCTAGTATATTTTTTAATAATTCTCAATTTATTTGTTTCCACTTGAATTGGTAACAGCATCCCATAGAATAACATAAAACTCAAAACCCTCATGAATAGCGCCTCTCCACTTATACACTAGTTTGACACTCAGAGTTCGAACTACAGATTTTGATGCTCTCGGCAAAAATAATGATTTCCATGGCTGACATTTGGATGCCTGGTCATTTGTATCTGGGCGCTTTATTTGTCTCTCTGCGATATGTCCCATATACATAGAGAAACATTTAACTATCTTTTTATATTGTTTCTGGCATCTACTTTGTCTTGACGCGTAGTGCAAGCCTTTTGAAAGCTCCCTCTTTGTGGCGCCTTGTGTTGGTGTTGCCGACGCTTCACACGTGATATGACTTTGTTCCTCGACACTTGGTGATGATAGTCTAGCACCCGGTTGTTTGATTGAAGACGAGTCTCGATAAAGGAAGGAACCACCCATGTTTTATTAAAATCTAAATATCGACTTTTGGCTGTAAAACACTTTGGCATGAGTGTTTGATAAAATTGGATATTGGCTTTTAAGGCCAATAATTTCTTTTATAAAGCCCCATTATTTTATGTAAGATAACATAAGAAGCATGTGTCGCCTAAATTTAAAACTTGACCAAATATGCAAAAGCACTAGGAAGCAATAGGGGAATTTTGCTACCAAACCAAACAACTTTTTGGTAGTGCGTCCTTCACCCAATAATGAATATCTTCCACAATCAAGATTCGATTGGAAAGGAAAATTTTGCATAAAATTGGTGGAGCTTAAAATTTTTGATGAGATGGATTTTGGTACTAACACTAAGATCAGATAATTTGATTAATGTCCATAAACTTACCATAAATAGATCAAAAGGAGTGCTAGGTGCATAAAAAACAATACAATGTGGGAGTGTGTGTGAAGCTCTTAGCAGAGCATATCTATCCTATGATGTTAAACACATAGAATCTACAATCTATCATCAAATAAACAAAAAATATACAAAGCTGGTAGTGATTGTACTAACAAAGTTGGTTAGGAGGATAGACTCTCAGAATTTCTCTTCGATGATTGTAATAATTTTGTATTTAGATTTTGTCTTTAATGATTTTGATAATTTGTCTTAATTTTTTTTTACTTATATGGAGAAAGCTTCTTGACATATAGTGGATGACTGTCTAAGAGACATGACTATTGCTAAGTCACATGACCCTACATAATTAATTATTCAAATATAAATACTATTCATTTGCATTAAATGGAGAGGAGACAAGAGGAAGAACTAAAGGAGACCTAAATGGGTGGATGGCTAGGAGAAGCGTAGAGAAAGGAGGTGTAGGTACATTCGGTGTGGGGTTTAATGTTGGATGATAATTTATTCCAAGGGAGGTGGGTGCACCAAAATGTAGGGGGACACATTTTGCTTGGTATTTTTACTAAAGGAGAGTTTTCTTGGTGTGGAATGTTGATGTATATGCAACTTCGGAATGTATTTCATATATGTATATTGTACTCCTATAGAGATGGTATTATTCCTCTATACATAAGTGTTTGTATTCCTATAGAGATGTTATTATTCCTCTATATGGAAGTGTCATCATTTATATTGTAAGTGTCGTAACTTATACTTGATGGGTTATTAGACCACCTTGTTGGGGTCGGCCTTGTATAAGTCATGTGGGTCGAAGGGTTATTAAACCACCCTATTGGGGGTCGGCCATGTGGTTCAAAGGGTTATTAGACCACCCTATTGGGTGTCGGCCTAGTTCGCATTATGTTATGTTGTTAAGTTAAGGCCTACCTAGTAAAGGTTACTGGGCAAGTCAAGTCAAGTATAAATAGAGTGCGGGAGGCACTCTATTTGATCATTCTATTCTCACACACACTCTTTGGAGAGTGGTGCACTTGTGGAGGAGGAAAAGCTACTACTAGGAGATGTCTATCTCTTATGCTTGGGTTGTATCATTGCTCTATCTATCTCTGAGGAAGTTATTGGGGTTTTTCACCTTTATGGTTTTCCCCAAGTAAACTCTGTGTCTCTTGTGTGGTTGCATTATTGTGTCCATGATTGATATGTTGTAGATATGTTGTACATGTTGTTCTTTCAGTTAAGATCCTAGATTAGATTGAAGTAAATTCTGAAAAACTAACATGGTATCAGAGATAGCCTGAAAGAAGGCATGGTATGGCATGTATGACACTTGTTGCACTTGCGATGCTAGGGCTTGATATAGCAAAAACTAGTCATCATAACACTTTCGCTATAAATCCATTTTCACGAAGTTTTTGGACCTGAAAATTTTTCAAGTCGAATATAAGATCCCCATATACCTTGTGTCCAAAGGAAAACTTCTAATTCGTTGTACTTTTTGTTTTATAATCTATACAATCTAGGGTTGCTGCCTCTTCCAGATCTAAGTCATAAACAGGTGACCTAGGAAAAAGGGTCATAACTTGGGCTAGGAAGCTCCAAATGAAATTTCGTAAATAGTGATAGGTAGTGCACGGACTGTACTTTCTCAAGTAACATTTTCAGAGGTGGAAACTGAACCAGTGACACGTGGAATGCCGTACAAGTTCGCTCTCCTATTTTATCCCATAAACAAGTCACATTGCGACACTTGGCATAACTCTCTCTCAGAGAATCCAATTGAGGTCAGACCTATGGGGTTGGAAATATGACAGGTCGAGATACCACAAGTAGATGTTTTCGACCCTATGGATTGGAAAGTTCAGAGTCACACCAGAAACAATCAGGTACATATTTATGTCAAAACATAATTATTTTTTAGCACCTTCATTCATGCCTTTGGGAATTTAGGGTTTCGGAGAAAGATGAAATTTTTGTAATCAGAGACCACAGCTAAATGCTACTCATCAAAATCAAAATTTAGAGACTAATATTAGAATTTTTGGTTGGGTAGAAGGTTGGGCTTGATCATACCCTAGTTCGGGACTTTGATCAGAAAAGTGGAAAATTAGGGCTTCTGCAAAAATGGGAATTTTTGAAATCTGTGACCATGGTTGGAAGCTCCTTAGAAAAATAGAAGCTTAGAGATTTGGATTGAACCTTTTGATTGGGAAGAAGGGTGGGCTTTACCAAACCCTAGTTTGGGGTCATGTCTAGTGAATCCAAAAGTTTCAAAGGAAAATTTGAGGGGTGAAATTTTGCAGTTTTCAAATTCTGAACATACTAGCTTGATCAGCTCATCAAGGAACATCTTTCTATCCTTTTAGAAGTTTGAATTTCAAAGTTTACATTTTTAGGGTTTCTCTGACAAACCCTAATCTAGCTCCGGATCCAGTTCCTGCAAATCAAGTGGAATAAGTTAATCCTATAAGAGAATGGATTGGTCACCTGTATAAGTGAAGAAGTTCCTGTTTCAGAGGGAGATGAGGTTAAGGCCTTACATAAAAAGATTACAAGCAATCTCGACAGGTATGACTTATCCATGTATGTTTCGAGATTTGTTCATGATTAAGTTTATGGTATGTTTGTCTTCATATCGTTAAGGTTAGTACAATCTCAGTTAATTTAGACTTGTCATATCACATTAATAAAATTATGAATGCATGATAGAAGATATTCATTGATTAGGGTGTTGACACTTATGATTGTACTAATGCATTATGGTGTTGTATGCGGTTTATGTTGTCCGCTAACATAAAAGGTACACCAAGAAAGACAAATCATGTTCTATTTCAAGAACATATGATCATGGTGACATGAAGACAAAGATTCATCCATTGTTATGGATCACATAGAAGATCTATTTACGAGGTATGTATAACTTGGTTCTATAATGGTTAACTTATGAGATATGCAGGTTACTAGTACAAGTCATTGAAGAGAACAAGAAGATATCATGTGTGTATGTTAGATATAACTGGCTAACATGCTAATCCAGGTATGTTTTTCCTATATCAAGTTAGAATTCTACCTTGTGATAGGATCTCTTATATAAGTATACATGGCATGATTGATAATGATTATTCATAGGTTTGAATAACCATGGGTGTATGCATATTATGTTTCTTAGCTTAATTAATGATATGACTAACTAGAAGAGTCATGAAATTATAGGTTTGAGTAATCACAGGTTTAGGCATATTATATTTCTTACTTTAATTTATGATATGACTAACCATAAGAGTCCTTGAATACTAATGCTTATTATTTCTATTTGAAATGATCATGACTATACATGCTTAATATTATTGTGTTTTGATCGTATTCAAAATATACTAATAAATGTATCATTATGTATGAGATCTTGAGGATATCACAATAATAATACTTGTAAGCATGAATAGTGATAGAGGATGGATATAAGTTCAAGGACAGGTAATCCCGGAAGCAAAGATCAAGAGGGAGCACACTCCAGTAGTTTCTGCAACGATCCAGATATTCAAAGGGAGTCGACCACTTCTCACAATCCACATTAGAATGGAGTTGCAAAGATTCATAGGGAGTCAACCCAACAAACAAACAAAGATAATTATTTAAATTATCATTTCTTGCATATTTGTTTGTTTAAATAATGTTGTTCAATAATGTATATGCTTATGTTCCTAGACTTAGGTTGTGTATTATGCATATTAGATTAATTGTATTAATGAACAATATACTACTAATATGCATGTGATGGGTAAGTGGCGTATGGCACTGTACAACATTCCATTGCTACTTATCTAGAATGAAACCTCTTTGCTGACATGTTGGGAGTAGTGCAAACTCTTAACAATGTTCTGGTAGAGATTGGAAGGCATCTAGAAAGTTACAAGATATGGATGAATGTTGTATTGAAGCATTGGATAAAATAATTGCATGACTGTATGACATATTTCTTTATGTGTAAGAATTTGTTCTGAAAACTATGAGATGTTTCTAATCATGCAATTTAACTTGTTTTGTAGGAAAGATCGTATACCTTCACCTAAAGAAGAAGGACTACAACATTTGTTCTAGCAACAAAGATATCTATTGAAGATATTAAAGATATTGAAGTTCCCAGGATCTGGGAAGAAGTAATGGAAGAATGCTATGATCAGTCGATCATGAAGAATAATGTTTGGGATGCAGTCCCAAGACCTAAAGGGAAGTCTGCTGTGACTTCCAAATGGGTCTATAAGATCAAGCATGCTGCAGATGGTAGCATGGAGAAATACAAAAAGAGGTGTGTAGCTCGTGGCTTCTCCCAGAAAAAGGATATGAGTATGACGAGACTTCTACACCTATAGCCAGGCACACTTCCATCAAATTAGTACTTGCTCTGGCTGAGGTGATGAAATGGAAGATACACCAGATGGATGTCAAGACAGCTTTCTTGAATGGTGTAGTTGAAGAGGAATTATATGTGGAGCAGCCAATTGATTTTGACACACATGACGGGAAGTCATATATGTGCAGAACTTGGTATGGTAGGATAGATAGCTTTCTATCTAGTTTGGGCTTTACTAAGAGTAAAGCAGATTCCAACCTTTACTACAAGGTTGAGGAAGGTAATCTAATGATACTACTTTGGTATGTGGATGACCTGTTTGTTACAGGTGATGATAGATTGATTGCTGACACGAAGAGGCAGCTTGATGCCGAGTTTGAGATGAAGGACTTGGGGATGATGCACTATTTTCTAGGCATGGAGGTGTGGTAGAGTGCAAATGGAATCTTCCTTGGAAAAGGGAAGTATGCAATAGAGATCCTGAAGAGGTTCGAGATGATGGACTGCAAGGCCATGGCCACACCTATGGCATCGAACCTGAAGTTTCTGTGTGATGCTTCATATGATCCAGTTGATGTCACTATGTATTGTCAGATGATTGGATCCTTGATGTACCTGAGGAACACGAGAACAGATATTTGCTTTGCAGTGAACACATTGAGCCAGTTCCTGACGGATCCGAGGAGTGTTCACCTGGTTGCTGTAAAGCATATTCTGAGGTACCTAAAGTGTACAGTTGATTATGGGCTCAAGTATGATGTGAATCAAAAGTTTAACCTATACGTTTATGTTGATTTAGATTGGGAAGGCAGTGCTGCAGATAGGAAGAGTACTTCTGGGTGCTTCTTCAGTATGGGATCCGGTGTGATCTCTTGGTTTAGTAGGAAGCAGTCCTGTGTAGCACTAAGTACAACTGAAGCAGAGTATCTTGCAGCTTGTTGAGCTAGTTGTGTGGTAGTATGGCTTCGGAAGCTACTATCTGAGTTATTTGATCTCCTGCTGGAGACTACTGGTATCTTTTGTGACAACCAGAGTTGTGTGAAGCTGTCTGAGAATCCGGTGTTCCACGACAGGTCGAAACACATTGAGATCAAATATCACTATATTAGGGATATGGTGCAGAGAGGAGCAGTGAAGCTCTTGTATGTTGTGACGGACGAACATATTGCAGATGTACTGACAAAGCCACTAGCTAGAGTGAAGTTCGAGTACTTTAGAGAGAGGCTTGGTGTTCTTCGGATTGACGACACTTCGAGGAAGAAGTGATGGACACATTTGCTAAAGCCATTCCAAGCATGTTGGAAGGAGGATCCTTCACATCGCTATGGATGTAAGCACTGGATGATGAGCATCAGGATGATGCTCTAGTTACTGCTCTGTATATGTATATGCATCATGTTGGATGCTTGATATGATCAGTTGGATCATTTATGTATGTATGCATCATGTTGGATGCTAGATATGATCAGTTGGATCATTTATGTATGTATGCATAATGTTGGATACTGGATATGATCAGTTGGATCATTTGTATGTATTTGTATATGCATCATGTTGGATGCTTGGACCATGTATCTATATATGTATCAGGTGGATACATTGTATGATCAGGTGGATCATGTATGATGATATGTATCAGGTAGATACTTGGTATGCATTAGGTAGATGCATTGTATGATCAGTATGATCATGGATGATGAGCTTCAGGATGTTGCTCCATATGACATGCATCAGGACAATGCAGTGTTGATGATCAAGATGATCATGTGTACATCAAGATGATGTATGGTGAGTATTAGGTTGATACTCTGTGGCCATGGAACAGGTTGTGCAGATGAGCATGTAAGTAGACCTGGGAGATCTGGACAGGATGAAAAAGGTCTCAGATGCTCTTTCGAGGCATTACTCTGGGATGGCATGTAAGTAGACCTGGGAGATCTAGACAGGATGAAAAAGGCCTCATATGCTCTTTCGAGGCATTGCCATGACCACATGTAATAAGTCCTAGAGATATGGACAGGCTGAAAAAGGCCTCATATGCTCTTTAGGGTTCTTTCTTGGCAAGACACTCTTTTAAGGTTTTGTGGTGACCACATGTAATAAGTCCTGGATATCCGGACAAGATGAAAAAGGCCTTAGATGCTCTTTAGGTTTCTTTCTTGGCAAGACACTCTTTTAAGGTTTTATGGTGGGGGTCACATGTAATAAGTCCTGGAGATCTAGACAGGATGAAAAAGGCCTCAAATGCTCTTTAGGGTTCTTGCTAGTGAAGAGACTCTTTTAAGGTTTTGTGACAGTCACATGTAATAAGTCCTGGAGATATGGAAAGGATGAAAAAGGCCTCAGATGCTCTTTAGGGTTCTTGCTAGTCAAGAGACTCTTTTAAGGTTTTGTGACACACATAATAAGTCTTGAGGATTCCACAGTATGGACAATGATGATGAAGACTTGTAGGTGGTGGGCCTACATCCAGTAAGAAAAAGGACTGGCTCTGTAGAACTTCCTATGATGAGTGATTCAAATATTGATTGAGATAGTAGCAGCAGTGATGATGATGTTGGCTATAAATGACCCAGAGGTTTTCTATAAGACCTAGGTTCTTCACGGTTTCCCCTTGACCAACAAAAACCCTTCACACTGGCCCTTTCGGCAACAACCTGCAAGCAGGTTGAGGTCTCACTCGAGGTGTATTTATGGGGTACTACGGAATCAGGTTTCCATAGTAAGTGATATGTTGCTTGGATGGATGTACTGTGCAGCACAACGGGGGTATGTGCTGTGAGGTGAGACAGCGCAGTGACGAGCAACGCTGTGGTCTGCACCACTATGTTCTTCTACCACGGGAATTCTTCCGAAGTTGCGAACAATGCAGCTTTGTTCTATACTTGGATTATCTTGAAGACGCTTAAGGAACTGAAGAAAATATCACACATCCACTCGTTCAGGCACTTAATTGACTATTCTTCTAACATTCATTCGTTAAGTCGGGTTGCTGCGATTTGAACATATATAACTATACAATCCAACTGTTAAGCATTCTTTTACTGCATACAAGAAAGTGTTTAACCAAATGACTGATTCACTGTCTTCAAACACAACACTAAATGTTCATCATTCATCTGTTCATACAGAACTTAACATATCATCTCCATACTTCTTCTGAAGGAAAATGCATATCAAAGTTCTCTCATAACAGCATGCAAGGAAACATCTAGACAGTCATTTACAGAAAATACAGATAAGCATTCATTCATAAAACACAATCACGCAACATGATATTTAACGTGGTTCACTTCCTCGGGTGGGAAGCTACGTCCACAAGAATGGTTGGTAATATATTTCTTTAAAAGGGATGGGGACAACCGCTCTTAGTCTGCGCAATCAGCTGTAGACTCTCCTTTCTCTCAGATAGGTCTCTGCGCACACAGCTATAGAGCCTTTACAATATTCTTAGCTCAAAAGAGATAACAATCCAAAATTGTAATAGCAAAATAAAGTTGACCCAAAAAGTAACCCCATCCCATACAAAATTGTCTTCTTTTATAGATCATGCTCGAAGGTCATGTCTTTACAATACTGAAGACCTAAACCCAAAACCCTTAGGGTTTACAAAACTGTGTTGGTTTCCATAAACCGGCTTGCTAGCATCTGGTAGTGTTTGCTTCATAGTGGCAGTTCTCCACATTTTCATTTTGTCACTATCGTCCCCCCTGTCACACGCGTGCCAACAAGTTGCTTTCTCTGAACCATTCATCCCTAACGGTTTTGTCCGCTAGGCATGCCAAGCCGTTGCTTTCCCTAAGTTGTCCTTTCCTTAACTAACTCATGCATTCGTCGCCTTCTTGATTTTCTCGTGCTCGCTGCTAGGCACTCCTGGAGCATCTTTCCAAAATTAGACCACTACTGGTCCATCTGATACCTGCACCTGATGATTGCCTAGCACTCCGCTTTGCTATCTCCACATGGCCTGACTACTTCACAGCACTGCTTCCTCGCAGAATTGGTCTTCGCAGTGCCTACAAAATTCAGATGTTGCGCACAACTTTGCAGCACCTCAATACTTAGACAAAATTACACCCTTTTTCTGAGCTGTTCCCAGCTCAGCTTTTCCTGCTTATCAAAAATGTTACCAAAACTTTGTCCCAACTTGGGCCCAACATGCCCCTAACACTTACATGTGGCTCTTCCCCGAGCCACTTGCTGCTTCGGTCATCTCACTCTGCTCTGCGACCGACAGAACCAATTTGGTTGCAAACTCATTGTATGTACTGAACAATTGTTCCACTACTTCTCTGGTATCTTGTTCAACTTGTTGTACTATCTCAAGAAGTGCTGGAGTTATCTCTTCTCCAATATGTACCTATACTTTCTCTTGTTTGTCGCACAGTTCCTTCAGCTTGTCTTCTATCTGATGCAACAATGTTGTAGCATCCTCCAGGAGTTGCTATGACTGATTATCCATCTCAGTCTCTTTTTCTCTTAATGCTTGGACTTCCTTCTTCAAGCCTGATATTTCCTTATACCTGAGTGGCAGAGCCTTGAGCTCTGTGTCCAACTTTTTTAGCACCGTCTGCTTTTATTTTACCATGGTCTTTACCTGATGTAGCCCTTGATCCTCTTCAAGGACAGTGAATGCCTTTGAAAAATTTTCCAAGAGATCTTGGCACTTAGCCATCTCACTCACTATGCTCTGTGTGGCGGAACTTTCAGCGAGGTTCCTACTGACCTCCCTTCAGCTGCTGTGTCGTGCAACAAGGTTAGGCTTTTTTGGACATCGTCCATTTTCTTCATGAGACCTTGCAGTGCGAGCCTGGGCTTTTGCAGGTCATCCTGGATGACCTTATCCTTTTTGTCTTTGTCAGTCATGAGCTCCTGCATCTGTTCTAAGACCCTTTCTGCTATCATGTCAAAGTCATCTTCCTTCAGCACTATCTCAGCTTGATTCTTTGTGGCCTTCATATTCTTCTGTTCCTTCGGCTTCTATGAGGTCTCAGGCTCTTTCCGCTTTCCTGTTTCTTCAACAATCGGGCATGACAGTGGGATTGGCTTGTCTTCAACAGATCTCAACATCCATGACTTCAACATGGAAGTTGGCGGGCCAGTCCTTCATGAGGATTTCATTGTCGTCCTCGTACATATGGTAGTTACCCAGGTACCATTCTGGCTTCCTCATCTTTTCCTTGGGTGAAATGAAAATACATCGCATGTCATCCTGAAAATCAAGAATGCGAATGTCCTTCAATGTGACCTGCTTTGTGATGAGGGATGTTTGGGTGATCACATCACACAGGTGAGTGTAATACTGATAAAAAACTTCAGCTCTCACGTGCTGTCGCTCTGCGTTGATGTTTGCCTAGAGGTTGACATAACAGAACCCTCTAGGATTGCTGGTTTCGTAATGACACCGAGATAGTCCTTTGGCTCCTTCCATCTGGACAAGGCGATGAGGATGATCAACCATGTGAAGTGGAATTGTCCACCATTCTCTTGGGTATCATTGAGCTCATCCAAGAACTCATTATGAAGATACTGACACCAATTGAATTCGGTGCCTTCAGCCATTGCGGCACCGAGTAGTACTACGCCCGCAGGCACCTACGGAGGCCTAGCTGTTCTGATGATTTTTCCTGTGAGTAGTTGGGTAACAAATCTTGTCGCTCTATCTTCAATGTCTTCTGTGGGAAAACCTCTTTTCCCTTTCACCAATGGATGAGTTTTCTTCATCTTTTCGACCGCTTCTTTCTCCTTATTCTTCCCTTGGAAGAATATCTTGGGATCCTTACTGCGCTTGCTTAACCCCATAATGCGGTGGATCAAATCAATGTTGACATCAATATTTCTGTCGAGCCACAGATATCCCTAGTGGATTCGCGCCATCAGCGTGCGAACCACTACATTAAGTTATGGTGATCAATCAAAGTGTGGCAACCTCAACAAGTTCAACAGTCTTGACTGAATGACGATTGTGAGCCAACTTTCGGCCACCAAGTTATAAGTTCCCTTGGCATCCTTCTTCCAGCACATGTATTGGTCAGGCTGGTACTGTGGGTACTTAGGCCCATGGGGCTCTTCCTTTTGCATGGCTAGGAGGTCAAAATATTCCCACTTACAGTCTGCGATCTTTCCGAGCAAGTTCTTGGCAACCTCTACATATTTTGAAATTGGAAAGATTGGGATGTCGTATTTAACATTCTTCGTCAATTTAAAGACTGGGGCATCCAACACCCATGGTGATATGTACTCGGGTGTCAACTTCAGGGGTTCCTTCTGAAAGACTGGCAATCTTTGTGCCGTCTGGCCCATCTTTAGAATCTTACTTCATGGAGCAGTTACGTCTTTCCCTTTATCTTTTCCTTTGTCCTGCATGATTGGAGTATGGCGAGGTGATCTTCTGGATGCTTGACCAGGTTCGAGTGCAACCTTCTTGGCAGGGGTTTTCATTAACTCTGCAATTCCCCCATGCTAAAAGACTCGGATTGGTTCTTGAAGTGTAAGCTCTTCTTCTCTATTTGGTGATTTGGACATTCACTGGTGAGAATAGGTAACTGACTCTGAAATATAACTAAGGATTGCTAACACAGGAGTGACGGCATGAAAATTCTAAGTGTCTGGTAACGCCCACAAGTCCTTATGTGGCATTATTTATAGGCACAACTGAGTCCTCCCCATGCCTTCCAACGGCTAGATGAGCATTTAATGTGGTATCCATTGGCCAATTTTAATGAATCCTTCAGTCCCTTCCATTTCCAGTGTGTTCAGAATGGCTATCTTTTCGTTAAATGCTAAAGCGATTGCTTGCAACGGTCATATAATGGCTATTTTTCTCAAAAGCAGTGTAACATAGAAGTTAATGAAGATAAAGAGTTTGCAGTGAGGTATGAATCCTCAGAAAGAGTAAAAAACGAAGAAGGTCTATGGTCTATGTATTTTGATGGGTCCCTGAGTAAGAATGGTGCGGGAGAAGGGGTCTTGATTATAGGTCCTGACAGGGAATCTAGAGCTTTATCATACAAGTTAACGTTTGAATGCACTAATAACGTGACCGAATATGAAGCTCTTCTCCTAAGATTACGAGCCTTGAAAGACCTAGGGGTGAAGAGAATACAAGTGTTCAGGGACTCCGAATTTGTGCTTAACAAGGTAAATGATAGCTACCAAACCAAACACCCCAGGATGAGAGCTTACATAAATGAAGTCTGGAATATGTTTGGAAAATTTTTCACAGAACACAAAGTCAAGGTGATTCCCATATGTGAGAATCAAGTAGCAGATTCCCTGGCCACTACTGTAGGTGGTTTTAAGAGGCCTATTTTTTCTAGGAGAAGTATGAAGTGGAGGTGGTGAACAGACCTTCTATTCCTGACAATTCTAAATACTGGCAGGTATTTGATGAGGATTTGCAAATTAAAAGATTCTTAGAGTTTTCTGATGAATTTGCAAATGTACTGATTGATACGGAGAATGAAAACTTGGAGGGTTTAGTGGACGAGGAGCAGTCAGGAGATGAAGAAGCTGAAAGAAAAGGGTGGAAAAGTATGTTGGGTGGAAAGGACATCATTCAACTAAAGAGAAATTACATCCCTAAAGGCTTGATACCTTTGGAGAAGTTGTTTGACGATAACAACGTAGCCAAAAACCCCAAGTTTGAACTAGCTAGTGACACTATAGAAGACAAGAATTTAGGCACTAAAGAGGAGCTTCAGATGGTGAAGTTGTCCAAGAAATTGCATGCTAAGAAAAAAGAACGATATGTGGAATTAATGAAGAAATATGTTGATGCTTTCGCATGGAATTATGAGGACTTGAAGGAATACGACACCTCCATAATACAACATTCTATCTCGATTAAACTTGGGGAGAAACCTTTTAAATAGAAGCTGAGCAGGATAAATCCAAAGATGTTTCCCATAATAGAAAAAGAAATTAGAAGATTGTTCGATGCAAAAATCATCGTCACTTTGAGGTTTTCCCAATGGATAGCCAATCTGGCTGCTGTGAGGAAGAAGAACGGTGAGATAAGAATATGCATAGATTTCAAGAATCTTAATAGGGCTTTGCTAAAAGGTAATTGCCCTTTGCTTAAAATGGAACATGTCTTACAGAAAGTAGTAGGGGCAGAAATGATCTCTACGATGGATGTTTTTTTAGGATATAACCAAATCAAGTTGTGCCCAGAAGATCAAGAAAAAATTGCCTTTACCACTCCCTGGGGCACTTTCATGTATGTGAAGATGCCTTTTGGGCTGATGAATGTAGGAGCCACTTTCCAGCATGCAATGGACATAGCATTTTCCGAGAAGAAGGACAAGTTTGTGGTGGTATATATGGATGATATAACAGTGTTTTCTAGATCTGACGAAGAACACCTAAAGCATTTGGAGTAGGTTTTCAAGAAATGCAGGAAATATGGTATTTCTCTTAACCCAAAAAAGTCTCATTTTGCATTAGAAGAGGCCAAACTTCTGGGGCATATTATTTCTAAAGAAGGTATCAGAATTGACCCTGAGAGAGTTAGTGCTATTCAGAAAGTTAGGGAGCCAGGAAGTAAGAAAGAAGTGCAGGCCTTCATCGGGAAAGTGGGTTTCCTGAGAAGATTTATTCCAAGTTTCACAGAGATAATGAGGAATATCACCAATATGTTGAAGAAAGAGTACCAAATAAAGTGGACCGAAGAAGCCAGGGATTCCTTCAAAGGGATTAAGAAAGCCATCACCGAAGCCCCAGTATTGGTGAGCCCATATTTTTCCAAGGATTTCCTGATATTTTCCTATGCGTCTGAGCATATGATAGCAGGAGTGTTGTTGTAGAAGAATGCCTAGAATGTTGAGCAACCCATAGCATTCTTCAGCAGGGTGCTGAGAGATAGAGAGCTGAAGTATAATATCATGGAAGAACAAGCATACGCCCTGATCAAGTCATTAAAAGATTTCAGAGTCTACATCCTTCACTCAAACATTATCACCGACATCCTAGACAATGTTGTAAAAGGTATCCTCAGTCAAGCTGATCCCAATGGAAGAAGGGCCAAGTGGATTGCTGTACTACTAGAGTATGACCTGGAAATAAAACCCACGAAGTCTATAAAATGGCAGGGTTTGGAAAAGCTAATGACTAAGGCTGATTGTGATTCTCTACAGTTAAATTTCTTAGAAGAATATCTGGATCAGGAAGACATAGGGATGCAGGTAATACCAGAGTTCTTTGCATCTCCCTGGTATGCTGACATTATCTACACATTGTAGAACCTGCAAGTTGCCGCAGGGTTGAGCAAATGCAGAGCTAGGTTTGTGAAGCTGAAGGCCACCAAATATTGTATCATGAATCAGTTCCTGTACTAGAAGGACCCGGGAGGTGTGTTGTTGAATTGCTTGCTATAGGATGAACCTCAACATACCAAGAATGAACTCCACCAAGGAGATTGTGGTGGGAATAATTCCTAGAAAGTGACCGTCAATAAGATCCCGAGGGCGGGGTTTTACTGGCCCACCATGTTTACTGATGTGTATAAGGAAATGGGCACCTGTCACCAATTCCAGATCTTCGAAGGAAATAGGAAAGTTGTTTCGCTTCCCCTACATCCAATCATAATAGAGGCACCTTTCCAACAATGGGGGATGGATTTTATTGGGGAGATAAATCCTAACTCCTCTGGCCAACATAGATGGATTTTGACAGCTACTAACTATTTCACCAAATGGATTGAATCCATCCCCACTAGGAATGCCATTGAGGGTGTCATCATGGATTTTATGGAAGAGAACATCCTGTCCAGATTTGGTTGTCCCAAGAGGATAGTGACTATCAATGCTCTGGCATTTAAATAAAAAAAGATGATAAACTTTTGCCACAAATATCATATCAGTCTGAACCATTCCACAACATACTACCCTTAGGGAAATGGGCTAGCATAATCCTCTAATACAATCTTGGTAAGGATCATCAAGAAATTGTTGGAGGAGAATAAGAGGGCTTGGCACAAAAAATTAAAATATGCTTTGTGGGATGACAGAATCAGCACAAAGAGGGGCATTGGGATGTCTCCCTTTCAGTTGGTATAAGGAGCCAAGGTGGTGTTTCCAAAATCTCTGGGGTTGTCGGTCATGAGGTTGCTACAATGAATGGAGGAAGAACCGAATCATATACAGAGAAGGGTGAATCAAATAGTTCAATTGAATGAGTTGAGAAATAAGGCCTAAAATAACGTGCAGATGCATCAAGAAAAAATGAAGGACACCTTTGACAGGAAGGTGAAAGAGGAGCAGTTTCAGGTGAACGATCTGGTTTTGAAATGGGATTCCCCTAGGGAAGACAAGCATGGGAAATTTGACCATATGTGGATGGGGCCTTATGTTATTGCAACAAATTGATGTGTACATTCTTTCATCCTGGAACATCAAGATGGGTCTCCCTGGATAGGAGGTCGAGTCAATGGAAGGTTTTTAAAGCATTACTTGCCCTAGAGAATGACAGGTAACTCCTGTATTATAGGCTATATATATTTACATATTGCAGTTGTTTTGAAGTAGTGATGGAAAACCTGAAGGTTTGAATCCTGAAGTGAAGGACCTCAGGCCTAGAAAGGTAGCCATGGTGTTTGTTTTATTTTCATGTTCTAGTTCAGATTTATAGCCGGTACGTTTTTGGTTTCTAGCCTAAAGTTTCTAGTTCAGAAGTTGAAACATTGCCCAATGGATCAGGCACTGATATGCCAAGGGTTCTTTGCTACCTCGCAGGGAGGATAGAATCCCCAGAAGGATCTAGTTCTTAGCACTGGGATTGTGCTAATATTCAAGAGAGGTTTCACGCTAGAAGATGGGTTTGATGAACCTTGGAAGGATTTCATCTATGCCCTTTGAATGTCAAAGGTTCAATCCGCACACAGTAAAGTTTCCCCAAAGGAGGAAGCTTTGAACAAAAATTAGAGATTGGTGACAGCAGGAGGGAAGGAGCTTAGAAGAATCACACTCGTGTCTTTGGTCGGCTAAGATGAGCGGTCAGGATCAGGTGCGATGAAATACAGGGTCACAATCTCCCATCGCAAGATAAAGTGGCGGAGTTTGAAGCATAGGTAGGTCATTTGTCGGCGGATATGTAGGAACCAGATCGACAGTGGACGATGAAGATCGATGGCTGGTATTCATCTCGCAATCTGAACTAGCGCAGAAGATGTCGCGTCCCAGATTTGTGAAGTTATGTTATCACGCCACACGTTTCAACGACGGCGGTCAAGCCCGATCCAGATCTATGGTTCAGGTTTTGTTCGCATTTTTTACTTGTGCACCAAGCCGATGCTGCTCGCATTTGCGAAGCCGGTAAAGAGGTGCACATACAGGCGGTCCAGATCTAGGTGAAGGGAAATCTACGGTTGAGAGAGCTGCGTAGATGAAAGACATTTCCAAAGTAGCATGTGACAAGAGGGTAGGTTGCAAAGATGTTTTAAAATAGAAAAAGGTGGGAGGATCTATGGCTATAAATCATCGGCATAGATGAATGGCTGTCATGGCTCCACTATTACCTTATTTGTAAATGAGATATTGGTCGTTCCATAATATAAAAACCAAGTCTGTGTAGGGATCCACACCAAATTTGTCTTGTGCATGTTGGGTAGTGGAGAAGGAGCTGACTTTGTAGCGTTGAACGACCAACCAGATGCTTAGAGGATCTCCCAGTTGTCGGGTGACCAAGTAAGCCATTGCTCACCAAAAACTATTTAAATGGCAGAACTTGAAGAACCCCCTGGTTTCGTGTTCCCCTAGTTGACCGACCTGGTAGAAGACAAAGATTACAATGTTTTTGATACTATGTTGGTTAGTTGTGCCCCAAACACCATTAAAGAGAAGTTAGAAGCTCTGAAGACCGGCCGTCCAGATACCCATCAATTTTACTAGTCCTTCTTCTACCTATTTGCCATACCCCAAAACCCTAGCTGCCCTGAGTTTGTAGACTAGTGAGCAAGCCAGCTACTCCCCTGAATAAAGAGATGTCCTATATGCATCAAGCTCCAGAATCTTATGCTACATAAATGCACCAGCCATTGGGAAATCCCTGGCCATTCCCCTAGAGTTCTGTCATAAAGCCCAGGATTACAAAATGGAATCCCTTATTGAGTATTTTCATCAAGCATCTGAGGATCTTAAGAAAAGATTCTACCAGGAGAACCTAATACCCACCCTTATCCCTCCTAAAACCCCTTTTCCTGCTGAAGTTGAGCTGTTCAAATAAGATTCTAAACTTGTTATCTCCATGCTAGCCCAATTCCTAGGGTTGGATAGCAACAGATACATCACTGAGCCACTAATTAGCTTTATGTTCATCTTGAGTACATGCCCTGTTGAGACCTCTGACCCTAACTCACTCAACTAGTGCTCCTCCTTAAAATTTGATGAGGCCCTAGTCGATAGTATCCATGCCCAGCTCATTGAGTTCCCTAAAACTAGGTCTTTTAGGTTTCAGTCGTATTAATTGAAGATTTTCCTAGCTGCTCAGAAGGAAAACCTACAGGGGCCCGAGTTACATATCATTGAAGAGATGTACTCAAGTTTTCAGGTTTTCATGGATGATCTCATGTCAGAGATCTATTTCGTGTTTTTCCAAAAGAATCTACCTAGAATCCTACTGTAGATGAAAGATATGCTACAGCCTTCTATGGAGAAGAGAAGCGGGGACTGGTTCCTATTGAAAAATGGGACTATAATTAGGGTATATGGCTTCTCTCATGCCCCGTATGTATTTCCAACTTTCTTAACTCCTAGATTGTTCACCCTAGAATTCATAAGATAAAAGCTAAAGGTGTAATATAAGCATTTCTTGAAGGACAGGAAATCTGTAGACATCAGTTTCCCTTGGGCGGTAGGTCCTTTTGTCGAAAAAATAAGGTCGCCCTTCCTAACATCGAGCGCATGATGAGCGAGTTCAGTTTCTCCTCCGGTGCTGCAATACACTACGATCCTCACCACATAATCTCTGAGTGGAGAAAGGAGATAGGCAGGAAGGGATATGAGCATTTGGAAATCCCTGTCTTGGCAGAAAAGGAAAATACATTAGAATACATAGAAAAAGTCCAAATGGATGTTGAGCCACCGGGAAGCTCCCTACCCTTAGTACCAACAGGAAAAATTATAGTCCCCTTTTCACCAGGAGGAGACTCAGAACTAGCAGCAGGTCTAGCCCGCACCAGCATCGCGGGTAAAGTCTTACAGGAGAAAGATGGTGGACCCACAGATATGGACACTGAAAGTGAGAGAGAAATCAAGAGACAAAGGGTGGAAGATCCGAAGACAAAACTAGTAAAAGAAAAACCAAAGAAGACAAGGAAAAAGCAGGTTAAGTCCTTGGTTACATCTTTTGAGATCAAGGAACACGTGTTCAAAAAGACCCTTGCTGGACCTGCAATGCCAAGTGTGAGCAATATGTTGCTATTTGAACAATATGAAGAAGACCCTGAGACATTGTCAAAGAAGGCAAAATTGTATGACAATGTCAGGCAAATTTCCTCTAAAGAGCTAACTTTGGTGACCAGAAGAAACCTTATGCAGAATACCTTAAGCCTCGCCTTAGCTACCGATATTAATGCGATGGAGCTGAAGGTAAATACGGAGGACATCCCATTGCCATATGTCATTAAACCAAATAAAGAGATGGGAGAAGTTCTGTATGATAAGCTGCTAAAACTTTCCCTTGACCTGTCAAAGGCACAAACCAACAAGACTAAGGTGCAAAGTCAATTAAGAATAGAAAAATACGAGAACAAAAGTATGAAAGCCAAAGTAAAGAGGCTCCAGGCCTCACTACTAGTCACAGAGACTGATGAAGATAAGAGGAAAAGTATCCAAACACTGTTAGGAGAGAAGGAACAGGAGATTCTAAAGCTAAAAAGGAAGTTGAAAACGCCAATTGCCCAGTTGGTAGACGTTGTAGAAATTGCAGAGCTAGAGGAGGGAAAGGAAAAGCTACGAATCGAGTTGATAGACTACAAAGCCAAATTAAAAGAGTCTGAGGAAAGAGGGAAAGAGAGCCTGAAATCATTGATGGACGACGAGAAAGCTCTGAAGGCTGAAGTCGAAAGATTAAGGAAGGTACTCAAAGAAAAAGAGCAAGAAATTGAGGTCATGGTCACACCCTCCGTGGAGTCTGGGGATTTCTCTATAGTCGGACAGATAACCCATACTAGCTTGGATAATGTAGAGGTGATAAGACTGAAGAGGCAAAATAGTAACTTGAAAACCATGAGAGATACTGCCAAGTGGGAGAAAGAAGAGGCAGAAAGGGACATGAAAGCCTGGGAAGCCAAGTATCAGGTTGTGCAAGAGGAATTGGATCAATTGAAATAACAGGTCATAGGTAAGGAAACATTGCAGGAGGCAAGGAAAATCATATGGGATAGCATCATTATACAAGCAGAGCAGCTGAGGCCCTACCTAGATTTTGTAGCTGATAAAGAGGTCATAGCCAAATCAGCAGACTCAAAGATCACAGTAGAAAATGAGAAGCTGAACAAAGAACCTCTTGCCTGCGCCCAGAATGCAGTGGATTTCCTAAGTGGCCTATCTAAAAGCCAAATGAAAGAAGTGGATATCAAAGACAGAATGATCATCATCGCATGGTCTAGGAAAGTGATTCTAAAACATGAAATGGTGAGCTCCGTGCATACGGGAATAGATATCCTGACCAAGAAGGTGAAAATGTTCAAGGAAGTTTTTGATCCACTGTTTAAGCAAGGTCTGCCCCTATTCTTGGAGGAAAGCGGGGCCATGAGGATGAAAGAGGAGTACCAGGACAAATTGGAGGAATGTCAATCGAATCAGGAATGTTTTGCATGTTTGGTGCAGCCCCTGGAAGGAAAAACGGTGGTAGAGAAGCTGGCCCAAGACTTCGAGCTCCTCACGATGTTCAAGCAATCCCACATGCTCCTAGAAGGATATTCCTACAAATAGCACACAGAGATGAGAATTCTTTTCAATGAGATTACATCTTTAGAACTGCCAACAATAGAGTAGTGGAAGTGGGTTGAGAAGTATGGTAAAGGGAAGCTGAAGCTGAGTACCTGAAAGGTTCCAAGCTGTTGCAAACGTCTTACTACTGGAAGCAGTTAGTTAGTAAAGGTTGCTAGCTAGAGGAGCATCTTCAGAACAATTTTTTTTTTGTCTTTTGTATAAGGAATCGATAGTCGTATAGTAAAAATGACTCGTAAATGTAAAAGGATGTTGATCCGAATTTTTTCATCTCTATCTTATGTCTGTAGTGGTGAATATGTTTTGATTAGGTGTCCACTTGCCGTAACTATTTTATATTAAAGAAAGGGTTGAGCTCAGGGACATCTATAAATTCTGTGTAATCAAAGGCAGATGGGTTGAAAACTTTTTGGAGACCTGTATATTGTTCCGTGTAAGACTTTTTGAGTTATTTTTGAATATAATTGACAGAGATGAGCAGGCGTTTTATCAGGGGTTCCTGTGTCATTGGTCTTGCAGTCTGTTCTTTCTTTTTGCCACGTGAATTGTGTTTCTCTCTTTGTCAATCCATTCTGTAATTTCTTATTCATGTTTGGTTCATTGTAGTATTTAAATGGAATTCATAGAAATTATGCTCTGTTCAGATCATACTAAACATTCCACTATTATTTTCTGCTAAAGTCAATATAGAATTTATGTCCCCATGCTCTATATTGATGGACTGTTCATTTCTCTTCTAAATCACCAACAAAAAGATTTTTCACTATGAGTTGTTGGCTATCTTGCCCTTGTATGAATGTTTCTGCAAAGTATCTGTCAATGAGGTTCAGGCCCTGTTTAATTTGACTCCATTGGCCCTATATAAATCCATGTTGTTTTCCAACCAACAATTTATAAACAAATCTGTCCCAACAGAAGTCTGAATTTCTATGTATGCTTTGATTGGATATCTCAAGAGATGAATACTGGTGCATGTTTTCATTGTTGACACCTTGATTAATTCCAGTTTTTCATAGATCTGTAGAGAGAGACCTCTCGGATTGTGTTGGGTCAGTAGCATAAATCCTAAGTGGTTAGTGGTTACCCCTTAGTGGCATTCTCCCACAACCTAGGAGGTCATTTTGGGTGTTAACACTTACCATACATCTCCATTCATACCTGGGAGGAAATATTACATAGCGGATGAATATTTTTCCCATGGCATGATATCCATAGTAAAGCTTGGTGACATTGTGGGGGATACTAAGGGCCTTGCCACCATTCAAGGCACAAGTATGGATTACTTACATCAGATTGAGTTCATATGGAATTCATTACAACAACATGATAAGAATCTTCAATACAACCCACCAGGTAGACCACTTGACAGGGTGAAGAAGCATGAGGCTGAATTGATGATGGATGTTCCATCCATCAATATCTTTTATTACAAGTATTTGAAAAGGTTCAAGGCAGGAGATGAAAGGGACCTCAAGGGTTTCTTTGAATGGAGACACATAAAACCAAGTCCTCTTTCATTTCTTATGGTCTTAGTGAAGATGAAGTTCATAATTGAGTACATGTGCCTAAGGAGCAAAGTCCTTAACAAGGAGAGAATTCAGAAAGCAAAGAGTACAACCCAAGGTAAATTTTCACATATGCTTTCTGACAGATATTACTTGCATGATCTTCTTCATATGTTGTAGGAAGCATACTTGAAGGATGATGAAGATATTTGCAGGCCCAATGATGATTTTATGGCCACCCAAGATTCTTTGAGAAGCACTCAAAGTGCCCTTTTGGAATCCAAGATGGAGATAGAACAATTTCTCCAAGAATTGCAGAAATCACATGCTCCCTCCTACATTCAAATCAGCCATCCTCTTTCCATTGATGACATTCATAATTCTATGGAGGAACCTCATGATATGGTGTTTCATGATATTCATGATGACATGCATGGGCATGAGGAATTTAGAGATACATATGATCTTCTCCAAGCACATACTACCTTCTAGATCCAAAATGAGTTTCTCCCTGGAGTGACTCATTCCTCCAATGTGGAGTCAAAGGAGCTCATGGTTGATGGACCAGCCTTCGATGGAATTTATGCATCCACACATTTGGTGGATACTTGTTGCATAAATTTGGTTCATCTTTGGACCAGTGGAAGAGAGTTGAGCCATTGGAATCACTCACATAGGGAAGCATCTTGCTTTCCATTTGGAGCATTGGGTTAGAGTGTCTCTTCTTTTCCTATTTTGGAGAAAAGACACATGAGTGATATTCTTGCTTGCATCTATGGAGACTTATTGGATACATTTTACACTTTTTGTGAGAATCAAGTGCCTCCATGGACATGTGATGATGCCTATCCTCTTTTTGATTGGACATAGGACTTTCACCCTTGTCATTGGAACAACAATGTTTATTTTTTTGGTACTTGTGTGCATGGGGCATATGAAGTACATTCTGATTTGCATGTTCTTGTGAAGTTTTAGGTCAAGGAGGAACATGATATTCCTTTGGTTGTGCCAACCATGATGGATTCCTATTATAGAGAGTTGAATAACCATTCTCCATTGAGATCACTAAGTGGGAGTACGCATTCATCCATTGATTGGGTTGATAGTTACATAAGGGAGTTGAGCACCCCAAGAGGTAAGTTTTTCCATTGCATTAGTGGACAGTTTATGGAAACATCATCTATATTTTGTGATCAGCTGTATAGGCATTTATGGCTTCCATGTGCTGTCTTTAGTATTCTTGGTTTGACATGGGATTCCCATCTATGTCTTAGGAATGGATTTCAGTGCTAGTTTGCACATGGATTATGAGGAGATTCAATATTCCTTTGGGAGTGATGAAAATCCATTTTGGTGCAGTGTTTTATATATCCACCATGAGGAGATATACTTTGTGTTTATACTAATGTTTGGGAGGATGCAGTTAAGACAATGAGATCCTAGAATTCTTTGGGATGATATTTTTCCACAAGAAACAGTGTTATTGGGAGACATCCAGCAATGCCAGTGGGATCCATGAATTGATGAGTCATTTCAATTTGCATTGATGTCTGGAGGAATGCAACATAAGCAATGGGATCCTGGGATCAATCTTGAAGATCCAAATATAATCAGAGTGGTGTAGAAGAAACATGATGGACTTTTGGTATTTTGCTTGGAATTGAGGATATTGATTCTAGATAGTGAGCAACATATTTTGAGTGAGGTCACTAGGTGGATTCATAGATGATTGGAGTTGGTTTCTTGCTTGAGGATAAACAATATTGGGAGGGAAGGACTATCATGTTCCCATTTTTTCAACACCATGAAGCTGATCAAACCCCATGGATCCTAGTGACAGATTGAATTAATTAATTAACGAGGGATTAAATTTTGTATTCCAGGAAATTAATTATTAGGAGTGTGAATTTAATTTTATCCATAGTTTTCTATCCACTTGGAATAAATATTTATGGTGCATTTAATATTATTGGTGCAATTAATATTTTTACTGTTATGTTGAATAAATGGAGAAAATGCTCCACTAAGGTGCATTAGTGATACGGTTGCAGAGTGAGTTGAGGAGAAAGTCAAGTCAGCACATGAGTCCAAAAACGATGCCAAAAATGAGAAAAGAAGAATATTTCAGGAAAATCAGCATAAATCCAAGAAAGCAGAATAAAACAGGAAAAACATGAAAGTTTGAAAAGCATAAAAGTTCAGAAAACAAGGAAAGTCAGAAAAAGAGGAAAAAGAAGGGAAGCCAAAGAAAAGAAAAGCAAATCAAAGCAAGGAAGGAAATAAACCTTTCCTCATCCACTCAAGGAAGGCGCATTCCTCATGGAGACTTTCTCTCCAAGTCATGAAATATCTATAAATAATTCCTTGAGCACCACATTCATATCTTTTGTTAGTATGAGAAATTTTATGAATGCATTTGTGCATCTAAGACTTGGGAGATGTGCCCCTAGTCAGGCATGGGAGATGTTCCCCATATTTCTGTTAGAGGATGATGGCATTCAACCATTTTCACCAAGTGTATTTTTAGGTACTGAAGCTGATCAGGTCAAATTGGAAGTTCAGAATCATCATCACTCAGTTCAGAGACCGAATCTTCAAGCCTTCTTGAGTTTCTACAACTAGTTTCTTATGTAAAAAAAGAGAGACATTTCTATCACTTTCTGAGAGAAATATTGGACTATTTTTTATGTAATAACACATCACTGAAGCTAATCATGCCTAATTGGAATTTTAGAATCATCATCACCCAGTTCAGAGATCGAATATTCAAGCCTTCTTGAGTTTCTGCAGCTAGTTTCTTATGTACAAGAAGAGAGATATTTCTATCAGTTTCAGAGAGGCATATTGGCCTATTTATGATTCATAATAGTAGATTATGTAATGTTATGATATAATTATGTTCAATACAGATTACATAACTCTGATTTCTTCTACAAATTCTCTACCCTTTCTAGATCTAGCTTGAATTTGACTAGCTTTCATTGTATGATTCATAAGTCAATGAGTAAGTCCAAATGAAGTCATTCCTATTGCTAGATTTATATAACACATCATATGTCATGATATATCCCCTTTTTCATAAATGCATTGGACTTTGAGCACTGTTTGGGAATCCATAAGTCGAACTAGTTGAGTTGTCATAAAATGCAATTTTACTAATTTTATTGTAATACTTGTCCATATCTTCATATAAATTTATGAGATGATATTGTATGATTCAATGACCATAAATGAATGTTAATGAACCTATCCTATGTTTGCAACAACCTTTTCCAACCTTTAGTCTGTTGATGTATATGTAACTTCGGAATGTATTGCATCTATGTATTTCATATATATTTATTGTACCCTTATTAGAGATGTGTTATTCCTCTATAAGGAAGTGTCGTCATGTGGATTGACAAGTGTCGCAAGTGTGTGTACTTGCCGATGGGTTATTAGACCACCATGTGGGGTCGGACCTGTATTATATATATTATAATGTGGATGTACCTAGCTAGACAAGTCGGCCCCATAAGGTCACTGGGCAAAAAGATTAGTATAAATAGAGATCAGAGATCTCTATTTTACTCACTCGAAAAAGTAACTCACTCTCACTTAGAAAGTGGCGCACTAGTGAGGAGGAGGATCATCTTCTACTAGGAGACTATCTCAGTGTATTTTTGTTGTACTTTGGTTGAGCCATTGCTCTCTCTATCTCTGAGGAAGTTGTGGGGTTTTTCACCTTAGGGTTTTCCCCACGGAAACTCTGTCTCTTGTCTCTTATGCTTTTGATTCTTGTGATGCTTGTCATATTGTGATTGTCATGCATTGATATACTGTATATGTTATTCTCTAAGCAAAGATCCTAGAGTATTGTGAATTAATGCTCAAAATTTAACATGGTATCAGAGCTAACTTGAGAAGAAGACATTTTGTAGTGACAGAAGACTTGAGTTCCTTGTTTATTGGGTTTCTCTCCACAGATTTTTGCAAATCAGTATAGTAGATTGACTCTACTCATCAAGGCGCATCTATCTGTCCAATCAGAATTCAATTTCGAGCATTTTTAGACTTGGCCCTAAAAATTAGGGTTTCCACAAAAATAGGAATTTATGGAATCTGAAGACACAGATGGAAGCTCCTTGTAAAAATCGAAGTTTAGAGCTTTGGATCGAGATTTTTGGCTGGGTAGATCTCTGGGAAACTCAAACCCTAATTCAGGGCTCTCCCTAGTGAACCCCGGAGGACAAAAAGATAATTCTGAAGGGCAAAACTTTGTTGATATCAAATTCTAAATGCACCAGGCTGATCAACTCATCAAAGCACATCTTTATATCCTTTCAGAAATTTGAAATTCACATTTTGAATTTTTAGGGTTTCTCTGACAAACCCTAATCCGGGACCAGATCCAGTTTTCAGCATTTCAAGTGGTAAGACCTAAATCTTTTCTATTTCCATTTGAAGTACTCTTTAAAGATGTCTCTCCACACCAAGCTTGAGGATAAGCTTGAAGGGGCTAATAACTTCCGAGCCTGGAAGTATAGGATTAGATTCATCCTGAAAGAAAATGAGTTGGACTCATATGTGAAAGAAGACATCCCTATCCTAGAGGATGAAGAGGCCAAGGTATTGCATAAGAAGAACTTGGTCAAGGTAAAGAGAATCATTGTTGATTCTATCAAAGACCATCTCATACCCCATGTGTCTTCTCTTAAGACACCCAAGGATATGTTTGAATCTTTGACCAAGCTATTTGAAGGAAAAAACATAAATCGGAAGATGACCCCGCGGAGCCAATTGAAAGGAGTGAAGTTTCAGAATGGAGAAACCCTTCAATCTTATTTTTCAAGGGTCTCCCAGATCAAGGAACAACTAGAAGTAGTAGATGAAATGGTGGAGAATGGTGAAGTAGTGATGACCACTCTAAATGGCCTACCCAGGTCATGGGATTCCTTCATTCAAGGAATTTGTGCAAGGAAGAAGTTGATCTCCTTCAACAAATTGTGGGAAGAATGCTCTCAAGAAGAAGCTAGACTTATAGCTCGTGAGGAAAAGATGGGAGGTGAAGATCAAGCTCTTGCAGCTAACACCAAAAGAAGCAAAACCAAGAAGGAGCACTATCGCCACAATAGATCCTATCAAAAGAGTAAGAAGGACCTAAGATGCTTCACATGCAATGAGAAGGGTCGCTTTGCTTCAGATTGTCCCAAGAACAAAAGGGATAATAACAACAACTCCAGTAAGAAGAAGAAGGGCAACAAAAGAATGTTTCATGCTCATGCTGTCGAAGATGATGAACCCCCAAAGAAGAAGGCTAGGGCAGAAAGTGATAGTGATGATGACTCATCAAGTGAAGAAGAGTATGTTCAGATCTCTGGTCTCATAGGTACTATCTCCCATGGTTGTAATGATTGGTTAATTGATAGTGGGGCTTCCAAACACATGATTGGGTTTAAGGAATCTTTTGTGAACCTATCTGAACATGAATCACCCCATAAGGTGAAACTTGGGGATGATTATCAATACCCAATCAAAGGAAGTGGTGAAGCCTCCTGCAACCTAGATTCTGGAAAATATTTGAAAATGAAAGAAGTCCTTTATGTACTTGGTCTCAAGAAGAACTTACTCTCCATCTCTGCATTGGATGCAAAAGGCATGAGGGTTGCATTTGTGGATGGCCAAGTCCTAATGTGGCCAAAGGGAAAGAACATAGATGATGCAATAGTGATTGGAGAGCAAGAGGGAGGTTTGTATAAATTGAAGGGACAACCTGAACATGCCATGGTGCATGAATCCATGGAGCCAAGTGAACTTTGGCATAGAAGACTTGCTCATATGCACTATAGAGCACTTCCAATTGCAAGCAAGGTAGTAGAGGGTCTTCCTGAGATCAAGACCAAACATGAAGGTGTTTGCAAAGGATGTGCAAAAGGTAAGAATATTAAGAAGGCTTTCCCAAGCAATGAAAGCAAGGCAAAAGACATCCTGGAAATCATCCACTCAGATGTATGTGGTCCTATGTCATCCAGTTCCCTGAGTGGATATGTTTACTATGTCTCATTTATTGATGACTTCTCCAAGAAGACTTGGGTATACTTCTTGAAGAGCAAAGATGAGGTGTTTGATAAATTCAAGGAATTCAAAACCTTGATGGAGAATCAAATTGACAAGAACATGAAAACATTCAGATCCGACAATGGTGGAGAATTCACCTCAAGTGACTTCAAGAAGCTTTGTAGTGATTCAGGGATTAAGAGGGAGTTGACCACTCCTTATAATCCTCAACAGAATGAAGTTGCAGAAAGAAAGAATAGAACTATCATGGAAGCAGCAAGGGCAATGCTGCATGACCAGGATCTACCTATGCATCTATGGGAAAAAGCAGCTAGAATAGTTGTGTATGTGCAGAACAGAACACCCCACAAGATATTGGACAACAAGACTCCAGAAGAGGTCTTTTCTGGTAAGAAACCTGAAGGCAGCCATCTCAAAATATTTGGTTGTCCAGAATATACTCATGTTCCAAAGGAAAAGAGGACTAAACTAGATCCCTCAGGAAAGAAGGGTATCTTTGTGGGTTACAGTGAAAGCTCGAAGGCTTACAGAATATACTTTCTAGGGTTCAAGAAGATTGATGTCAGCAGGGATGTAACATTTGATGAAAACTTAGCATTCATCAAATCAAGGAAGGCACCTATTGAAGTTTATGAAGAACCTAAGGAAACTAGATTTCAAGACACTACCATGACTGAAGCAGTTCCGGAAGTTGTTCATGAGTTTGAAGATCTGCAAGAACCTGTAGATCCACCCCGTGAGGATAAATCTCACAAAAGGAAACCTGCATGGGATAGAGAGCTCATTCAAGATGCAGAAAGATTTGGCATTCCAGAAGAAGAACACAGAGCAAAGAAGAGAACCAGATCACATACCAATTATGTTGCTTTACTTTGTGACATTATGAACAAAGAGCCTTCCAGTTATGAAGAGGCAGTGGAAAAGAAAGAATGGAAGGATGCTATGGTTGAGGAATACCAATCAATAATGAAGAATGATGTTTGGTATGTTGTACCAAGACCTAAAGAGAAGTCTGTTGTGACTTCCAAGTGGATCTACAAAATCAAGCATGTTGTAGATGGCAGTGTGGAGAAATACAAAGCAAGATTCGTAGCTCGTGGCTTCTCTCAGAAAGAGGGAATAGATTATGAAGAAACTTTTGCACCTGTAGCCAGGTATACTTCCATCAGATCAGTACTTTCCCTGGCTACAACTATGAAATGGAAAATACACCAGATGGATGTCAAGACTGCCTTCTTGAATGGTGTACTTGAAGAGGAAGTATATCTGGAACAGCCACTCAGTTTTGAAATACATGACAGGGAATCATATGTGTGCAAATTGAAGAAAGCTTTGTATGGCTTGAAACAAGCTCCCAGAACTTGGTATGGTAGGATGGATAGTTTCCTATCTAGTTTGGGCTTTACCAAAAGTAAAGCGGATTCTAACCTTTACTACAAGGTTGAGGAAGGGAATCCTGTGATTCTACTCCTCTATGTGGATGACTTATTTGTAACAGGAGATGACAGACTGATTGCAGATACTAAGAGGAAGCTTGCTGCTGAATTCGATATGAAATATTTGGGAATGATGCACTATTTCCTAGGGATGGAGGTGTGGCAGAGTGCAAGTGGGATCTTCCTTGGTCAAGGGAAGTACACAGTAGATATCCTGAAGAGATTTGGGATGATGGATTGCACGGCCATGGCCACACCTATGGCATCGAATCTGAAGCTTCTATGTGATGCTTCATCTGAGCTAGTTGATGTCTCTATGTATCGTCAGATGATTGGGTCCTTGATGTATCTGATGAACATGAGACCAGACATTTGCTTTGCTGTGAACACATTAAGCCAGTTCCTGATGGATCCGAGGAGTGTTCACCTGGTTGCTGCAAAGCATGTTCTGAGGTACCTGAATGGTACAGTGGATTATGGGATCAAGTATGAAGTGAATCAAAAGTTTAACCCGCAAGGTTATGTTGATTCAGATTGGGCTGGTAGTGCTACAGATAGGAAGAGCACATCTGGGTGCTGCTTCAATATGGGATCAGGTGTGATCTCTTGGTTTAGCAGGAAGCAGTCCTGCGTAGCACTGAGTATAGCTGAGGCTGAATATGTTGCAGCCTATTCAGCTAGTTGTGAGGCAATATGGCTACAGAAGCTACTGTCTGAGTTATTTGATCTCCCGTTGGAGGCTACTGGTATCTTCTATGATAACCAGAGTTGTGTGAAGTTGTCTGAGAACCTAGTGTTTCATGACAGGTCGAAACACATAGAGATCAAATATCACTATATCTGGGATATGGTGTAGAGAGGAGCTGTGAAGCTCCTGTATGTTGCGACGGAAGAGCAAATTGCAGATGAGCTGACGAAGCCACTAGCCAGGGTGAAGTTTGAGTACTTCAGAGAGAGGCTTGGCATTCTTCAGATCGAGGACACTTCAAGGAAGAAGTGATGGACACATTTGCTGAAGCCATTCCAAGCATGTTGGAAGGAGGATCCTTCACATGGCTGTGGATGTAAGCGTTGGATAATGAGCATCAGGATGATGTTCTAGTTTATGCTTGGATATGATCAGTTGGATCATTTTTATGTATGTATGCATCATGTTGGATGTTGGATATGATCAGTTGGATCATTTTTATGTATGTATGTATGCATCATGTTGGATGCTGGATATGATCAGTTGGATCATTTATATGTACGCATCATGTTGGATGCTGGATATGATCAGTTGGATCATGTGTATGTATTTTTGTATATGCATCATGTTGGATGCTTGGACCTTGTATCTGTATATGTATCAGGTGGATACATTGTATGATCAGGTGGATCATGTATGGTGATATGTATCATGTATTTGTAATTGTATCAGGTGGATACATTGTATGATCAGGAGGATCATGTATGATGATATGTATCAGGTAGATACTTGGTATGCATTGGGTAGATGCATTGTATGATCAGGATGATCACGGATGACGAGCTTCAGGATGTTGCTCCAGATGACATGCAGCAGGATGTTGCAGTGATGATGATCATGATGATCATGGGTACATCAGGATGATGTATGGTGAGTATCAGGTTGATACTCTATGGTCGTGGATCAGGTTGTGCAGATGAGCATGTAATCCGGTGCCCTGGGAGATTTGGAGATAGTCTTTCAAGGTTTTTCCTATGGCATGTAATTTGGTGCCTTGGGATATCTGGCAAATGCTCTTTCGAGGTTTTTCTCTGGGAGGACATATAGTTCGTTGCCCTAGGAGATCTGCAGATAGTCTTACGAGGTTTTTCCTATGGCATGTAATTCATTGCCCTGGGATATCTGGTAGATGCTCTTTCGAGGTTTTGTCCTATGGCATATAATTCGTGTCCCTGGGAGATTCGATAGGTTGGGATGTGTGCCCGTAATCAGTCCTAGGATGCTCTTGCAAGGTTTTTCCATGAACACATGTAATTCATGCCCTGGGAGATCCTATAGGTAGAGCTGTGTGCTTGTAACAGCCTGGGATGCTCTTGCGAGGTTTTGTGGTGACCACATGTAATTCGTGACCTGGGAGATCCTATAGGTAGAGCTGTGTGCTCGTAACAGCTTGGGATGCTCTTGCAAGGTTTTGTGGTGAGGTCACATATAATATGGCCCTGGGAGATCTGCAGATAGTCTTTCGAGGTTTTTCCTATGGCATGTAATTCGTTTCCCTGGGATATCTAGCAGATTCTCTTTCAAGGTTTTGTGACGCACGTAATAAGTCCTAAGGATTCCACAGTATGGCCAGTGATGATGAAGACCTGTAGGTGGTGGGCCTACATCCAGTATGAAAAGGGACTGGCTTTGTAGAACTTCCTATGATGAGTAGAGTCGGAGATTGGTTGAGATAGCAGCAATAATGACGACGACGATGACGATGCATCGATGATGATGATCTAAAGAAGAAGACTTGTCTAGCAGATCTGTGTCGAGAAATACCTTCCTATTTAAGAGGGAGTGTTGATGTATATGTAACTTCGGAATGTATTTCATCTATGTATTTCATATATATTTATTGTACCCTTATTAGAGATGTGTTATTCCTCTATAAGGAAGTGTCATCATGTGGATTGACAAGTGTCGCAAGTGTGTGTACTTGCCGATGGGTTATTGGACCACCATGTGGGGTCAGCCTTGTATTATATATATTATAATGTGGATGTACCTAGCTAGACAAGTCGGCCCCATAAGGTCACTGGGCAAAAAGGTTAGTATAAATAGAGATTAGAGATCTCTATTTTACTCACTTGGAAAAGTAACTCACTCTCACTCAGAAAGTGGTGCACTAGTGAGGAGGAGGATCATCTGCTACTAGGAGACTATCTCAGTGTATTTTGGTTGTACTTTGGTTGAGCCATTTCTCTCTCTATCTCTGAGGAAGTTGTGGGGTTTTTCACCTTAGGGTTTTCCCCACGGAAACTCTGTGTCTCTTGTCTCTTATGCTTTTGATTCTTGTGATGCTTGTCATATTGTGATTGTCATGCATTGATATACTGTATATGTTATTCTCTCAGCAATGATCCTAGAGTATTGTGAATTAATGCTCAAAATTTAACATAGTCAAGTTTCCTACCCATACTAGTCTACATATGCTGAGAACCCTAGGAGGATTGGAGTAGAATTCAAACGGGATGTTCTTGAAACATAAATGCTATCAGTACATTGTGCAAAGGTATAATTCCACATCATAGTTTCATATCCATCCCAATCCTTTGATCTAATCCATTCTTAGTACATTTAGCTTCCACAGTCCCTGTTTTAGTCAACTTTGAGAAGTCTAGAGTTTTTGTACCACAATCCTAAGTTGGTACTTTACACCTGTTTAGTATTTTTTGGCAACTTGGTTATGAAATCCATACTAATGAATTCCCATTTCCATTCTACAATGGGTAAGTGCTGCAATAAACCCATTGGATGCTGATGTTCATCTTTAACCTGTTGACATTCCTGCATTTCACTATGTATTATGCAACTTCATTTTTCATATTAGGCCAAAAGTATTCTTTCCTAAGCATGGTAATCATTTTCTGGTATCTAGGATGTCCTTAATACAGTTTCTTATGCATTTCATTCATAATTAACATCTTAAATTCGTCAGAATTAGGTACATATAATCTACCCTTATACATCAATAATGCTTTTCTGTTCAATTTAAAATCTGTTTTTATTTGTCTTGCTTCATTTTCTGTTGTTTTGTATTTTAATTTCTGATATTCATCATCAACTCTTGTAGTTGTTTGTATTTTTATTTCTAAATCTGTTTCATAACTGCTGCTTGTAGTTACATATAACATGTTTGCATGATGACTCAAAGTGTATGACACCTTATTTTCTTTCCCTTTAATGTGTTTTATTTCGAAATGATATTCACTTAGAAAAGACAGCCATCTAGCTTGTCTTGCGTTTAAGTTTTGTTGGTAAAATAAATATTTTAGACTAAAATGATCATATTTTAGTAAAAATCGTCTACCAATGAGATAATGTTGCCACATTTTTAGTGCATGTATTATAGCATCCAAATCCAAATCATGAGTTGCATAATTCATTTCATGTTCTTTTAGTTTTCTAGAATCATAAGCTACAACATAGTTATCTTGCATTAACACTCCACCTAGACCTTCCTTGCATGCATCTATGCAAATCGTCAAATATTTGTAAGGATCTACAATCTTTAAAATAGGAGTTGTTCTTAACAAGTGTTTCAGTTTATTAAAATTATATTCACATTTATTATTCCAGTCAAACCTTTTTCCTCTATTCTGTAAAGAAGTTATAGGGTATTCAATTTTTGAAAAACCTTCGATAAATTTTCTTTAATATCTTGTGATTCGCATGAAAGATCATATATCAGATACGTCTTTAGGAACTCACCACTCCATTATGGATTTTAGCTTATCAGGGTCAACTGATATTCCTTCTTTAGATATCATGTGTCCTAAATAATGAATTCTTTCTATAAAGAAATTGCACTTACTGAATTTTGGATAAAGTTCTTGTTCCCTTAATACTTGTAGTACAATCCTCAAGTGCTCTTCATGTTCTTGTTCACTTTTAGAGTAAATTAATATATTGTCGATAAACACAACTACAAATTTGTTTAGATATTTACTCAATACACTATTCATTAAACACATAAATACTGTTTGTGCATTGTTCAACCAAAAGGGCATCACGACAAACTCATAGTGATCGTACCTGGTCCTAAAAGTAGTTTTATATGTATCTTCATCTTTTACTCTTACTTGGCGATATCCCGGTTGCAAATCTATGTTGGAAAATTTAGTTTCTCCTCTGAATTGATCCAATAAATCATCAATCCATGGTAACAGGTATTTGTTTTTAATTGTCATGTTATTTAGTTGTTTATAATTGATGCACAATCTTAGAGTACCATATTTTTTCTTCACAAATATTACCGGCGCTCCCCAAGGGGATACACTTGGTCAGATATATTTCTTGTCAATTAATTCTTGAATTTGATATTTTAGTTCATTTAATTCTAATATGTTCATTCTATAAGGATCTTTCAAAGCTGGTACTGCTCCTGGTATGAGATCGATTGTAAAATCTATCTCTCTTTTAGGTGATAGTCCCAGAATTTCTTTGAGAAAGACATCTTTGAATTCTTTCAGTATAGGAATATCATTTATATCAATTTTATAATCTTTATCTCTATCATCAAGTATGTGAACAACAAAAACTTTATGTAGCCTTTCCTAACATATATTTTTCGTTTTTAAAGCAGAAATTTCTCTCATCGTAACTTTCCTAGGAATTCCTTTTACTACAATAGATTTTTTTCCTTCATCATTGCATGTAAAAGATTTATCATTGTAGTTTAGAATCACTCTATTTTTTTCTAACCAATCCATTCCTATTATCATGTCATAATATCCCAAAGGTAAAACATTCAAATCTGCATGTGTTTTAAATTCATTCATGAAAAAATCATAGTTTTTAACAAAGTTAGTTACTTTCCTTTTTGTTGCAGTAGAAAGCTAAACTAACTATGAATTTTCAAACTTATCTTGCTGAAGTTTGCATGCTTCTACCAATCTAGGATATAGATAACTTAAAATTGCACCTAGATCTATTAACATAGAAATAGGTTTGTCTTTTATCATACCTTCGATTTCAACCATTGTCGATTCTTGATCTGCTTGTCTATTCTCCAATGTTGCACTAATCCTTGGTATGCCTTTGGCTACATCTCCTATAGTTGCATCTTCTTGTATGGAATGTAAATTGTTAATATTATTTCTTCTCTTAGGAAAATATTTAAATTAGTGTGGTTCCCCACTCTCCCAACATTTCAAAGATTATTTTTTATTATTAACTTTATTATATGTAGCAGGTACATCTCTTCCTTTGCTATTCATTAAATTATGTGGTCTATTTCTGTAATTATTCCCTTGATAACTCTTATAGTTATTTCTAGAATTTCTGAAAAATTTATTTCCTCTTTTCTTTTGATCAAAACTCTTTCCTTTCCAGGCTGGTATATTATCTTTTCTATTTTTAGTTTTCTCATAGCAAAAATTTTCTTTTCTCATTGCCTCTTCTAGAGTTCTAGGATTATCATATTCAATCCTTTCTTTATATATTACAAGAAAACAACTTAGGAAATGTTGTAATTTTGGTTTCTCTTCAATGATGTAGGGTTTCAGATCATAAAATTATTTATCCTTCTCTTCATAATATTGTTCATATAAATATTTTCTCTTAAACAATTTCTTAAAAGGTTTCCATGTTACATAACACTCTTTTATATTTTTCACTTTTTTAATGTCTTGCCACTATATATATGCCTTTCCGAACATATTATAAATGGCCATTTTTCCCTTTAATTTAGTAGATTAATTATAAATTTGAAAGTACTTATGCATTCTGGATATCCATGCTTCAATTTCTTCTCTAGTTTCAACTTCACCATTAAAGATAGGTGGTTTTATTTTCTTAAATCCCCCAATAATTTCTTTGTAGTGCTTACTCTTTTTTATAATTTGTTCGATGTCACTGTGATAATATGCAAGGATCTAGCAACTGTAACAAACTCACAATCTAACTCTCAATATTATTTGCAAAGAAGAAGAAGCATGCATTCAATAATCACTCACAAACATAGAATAATGGACAATGTCAATATCATACAATGAATAATGAATGTAGAGAATGTGTTACAATAATCAATGATGAGGCATCATAGAGGATTCGAATTAGCCAAGTAGGGAATTCAAATTCTAAGCTCAAAGTCTAGCATGAATAACTACGAGGACATCAAATAGTTAGCAGTATCAGTCATGAGTGGTAAGAGTCAGCCAAGTGTGTCTAACTGAGTCCAACAGAACTAACTACCCATAAATCAAGGAATGGAGACTCTAAGTGGAGTGCATGAGGCTGTCTAAATCAAAGTCTAGCTTGGATAACAATGGAGACATCATCCAGTCTATAGTATCAGTCATAAATGGTAATAGTCAGTCAAGTGTATCTAACCGAGTCTAACAGAACCATCTAGGCATAAATTAGGGAATGCGGACTCGAAGGAGGGTGCATGAGGCTGTCAAATAGTCAAGTGGAACTCCAGAACTAGATAAGTATGAGCTACAAGCAGTCAGTATGAGCAATCAGTGGAAGAACTACTCAATCAATGCACTAACTGAATGATAACTCTCAGTAGGTGAGATAAAGTGCCCTAACTAAGTGATAACTGAAGGTAGGTGAGTGAGAGCACTGTAACTAACAGTCGTAGGTGAGAAAGGTGCACTTGCTAAGCAGATAAGTCAAGGAGGGCGCATTAGGTAGGTAGGAGGCCAATCAAGGGCTAAAGACAGGCCCTGGAGAGCTAGAAGCAAGCTCTAGGTGTTGGGGAGACAACCATGATGATAACTGGATGCATGCAGTGGCATGCAAATGCATGCAACATGCAAAATATAAAAATGATGGTGTGAATATTCCAATAGTCACTACTCTCACTGGAATTATACTTCTTTGTATTTTTACTTACTGAACTTCCACTAGATGAATCAATTTTATTATCTGCAAAATTTTATTTTCGTGCTTTTTTCTTATATGATGCAGTTTTCATAATTCCTTCATATGATAATTTGTTCTTTACTATTTCTTGATCATGTATCTTATTAAGTAGAACATTGTTTAACTCTTCCCATGCCTTTAGGATACGTTCATTATCTTCTTTCACACTTTGTATTTATGCCTTTAATTCTTTTACTATTTGTAGGAATTCAAATTGATTATCATTCCTAGTTTCATTCAGATCAACCCATAGATTGTCGTTATTAATATTTTCTTGTTCATGATTTTCTTTTTCACTATGATGTGATCCTTCTTCGGTAGATGTTTCTACTCCTTCCATTTTACTGCAAAATAGAGGTTATATTTCTATTCCTGAAATAACGATAAAGAAAACATAAGTCAGTTTTTATTTTTTTTTCATCAAGACGATATGTGTTGAGCCTATTTTCAAGCCTAGTGTTTGTAACTGTGCTTTGATACCAATTTGTCACAATCCCAAATTTAACCATTGTTTTTTTTTTTTAATTATAAGTATTTATGATGACATTGATTCTTATGTTGTAGGTATGTAATTGACAAGGATGCAATGACGCTGAACATCTCCCACTAGTCAGGTATAATTTGAAATTTGATGCTCTTAGATTTAATGTAATTAGTGACGTAGTTTGCGGAATAAATTGTTAGCCTTTATGTGACGACTATATGTTTCTATTACATCCATGGTTTGGCTTAATAATTGTCAAGAGTCTGTTATAATTATGTTTTACCATTTGTGTGCCTTGACTTGTAAGCTTGATAGCATTTTCCATAAGGAACTATGCTTAATAGCCGATATTACGGCCTAACACTAGCTATTTAACCTACCATTATTTCTACTATGATGCATGGTAAATCCACATGAATCTTTGTTATTTTCATGTTAATACAAGTTGATATTTAAAATACAATACACCAGCCTATGGCATGGCTACCATGGTCAAATTGAAACTTGTAATAATACTTAGCCTATGCGTTAATATGGTATTTATGATTTATACTCATTTGCATAAGTGTATGACCTATCCTATGAATAAGTTTATTCCCTAAGTAATTAACTATAATTCTCTATATTGCAAAAGAATATGCTATGGAGCTATTGTTAATGCATTTGATTTATATTATGATGAGTAAAGGAAATTCGAAATAGTTTTGACTATAGGCTCATGGCTTTTAAGCCAAACCATTACTTGATGTATTAAAGGTTTGAAATGACAAGCTTCAGATTTGTATCACCTATCTACTTGTTGGCTTGTCCAAATCACCGTGCCATGTGAATGACCCTACGGTTGGGTAATCGTGGCATACGACATGGAAACTATCTAGGTGACAGATTGTATGCAACTTAAATGTAATACCTTGGTTGTCCCGTCGACTTGAAGTCGGGAGGTTTATTAATGTCGAGTCTTAACTAATCCTTATTCCTCATGGATGTGGAAAGATAGTTACCCTCCATATGTAAAATATTGTTGTTACTTCACTGTTGATCTGGAGAGTCTTGGGTAAAACAACCTTTTTTGGTTACCTGTGCCAATTAATGTAGTTACATTCTTGGTAAACCGTCGAGGGTTGTATCCATGGTTTCATTGTTGTGATGCAAGACAGAGGTGTCAAACGCACTCTGTTTTAGGGTTTGTTGCAAAGGATTTAAGTGCATGCACAAGGTTTGACCCTGTAGCGTAGCAACCCAACTTATTGTATGTCTACAACAATAATGTGTTAAACCTGCTCGAGGATCTCTGGGAAACCTCTAACAAGAGTTTCGATACACTTTTATTGTAGGGTTCGTTGGTTTTGAACTAGGTTTCTTGTTGTTTACTCAGGCTGTGACTTGGCCAACGTTTTCATGGCCCAACCAGTAACTAAATTCTCCAACATTCGTCTTATAGCTATATCATTTTCATAAATAGAATGTACTAATAAATTTTATTGTTATGTATTATGGTCAGGGTTTCTCGGTGATGTCTTTCTTGGAAGAACTCGGTCATATGGTATTTTATTAGCCAGTACAGGTAATCTCTCTACTCTGTAGATATTACATTTAGTTAAACTGACTCTATTGTATTACAAAGTAATTGTCCCTTTGTAAAATGCAAGTTCGGGAGATGTCGCTCACTATTCGAGCAAGGTTTTGTTTGAATTGGTTAAGTAAATAAATCTTATAAAAAAAGGTTATTTGAAATATTCAAAGGTTTGGGATCATGGCTGTTGTTCGGATTCACTCGAGTCTGAAGACAAGGTAAATCATACAACCTCTCATTTACCGCTTACCTTTCATGATTCCTTGTCAGATTCCTCCCTTTACTAACTCCAGTACTATGTTGTTTGTGTTTGCATGTATCACTTGAGACTTCGGCAATGGTTGGGAACACAAGTACACTTACCTTCGCTCTTCTAGGAGTTAAAGTGATTGTTCGAAATGCACCCGCGCTTAGTTGGAGATTTGTATGTTGGTACATTGATTAATTCTCCTACATTGTCTATGGAATCACTTTGTTTAACCAGTTGGTAGGGTTTAGCCTTAAGGCTTCCCCATTTTCCTTTTGGCTCCTGTGCATAGGACATTGTAATCTAAAGGAAACCCTTTTGTTCATGTTTAATGAATATTATATTTAAGAAAAGACTTATGGTTATGTTTACAAATTCTATCGTTCTGTTCGACTAATCCTTTCGACTCTATTTTTAATTATTTTGTATATATAAAAGCCTTATAGATCTATATAATGAGATGCTAATAGTCTTAATATTTTGTCTTTGTATATTAATGTGTGATGTTTTTAATATTTTTAAATTAGGTCGTTATATATGGAGAATATGTTAAGCCTCACAGCTTCATATATGAATCGTTTTTCTCTTAAGTCATATGCATAATATAGCCATTCGACGTCTATACTCTTTGTTATAATGTAGAAGCATTTCGGGTCTTAAAACCCTTTACTTCTTACGAAGCTTGTTTCGACTGTATATATATATATATATTTGTTGTATTCTATATGTGAGTAACTCGATTTACTTATGATCTTGAACCATACGGTTCTATGTCTAAAATGACTAAATTTATAAATAAAATGTTGTCTCTGTATAAATAATTTATATATTTGTTAGCTATCTTAAATATATACAACAATTGTGTTAAATAGAAATTTATAATTCTTTGATTAATAAATACACATCCGTTTACTAGATTAGAAACTATGTAACCCTAGGTTTACATGACAGATTTATAAACCTTAACTATCATATGAAAACATAGCTATAAACATAAAATTAGCATGGATATAATAATACAGTTAACATAACATGGTAAGTATAATGTAAACATAAGAGTAACATAAGATTTGTACTTTTGATGATTAAATAATGAATCATTAAAATATATTTCATAACAGAACATTCAATCAGTAAAAAACATACAGTTAAACAATATTTAGTAACAATATACAGAAACAAAATACTAAATACTGAATAACAATGATAAAAATATGACAATAAGAATAGACCAAATCCAATCTGAAGGTCGTTGTTCCTCGCAACCAATATTCCAGAGCAGCCAAGATTACTTGTTCTGAAACAACCGAGCCTGTTCGTTGGACAACAAGGACAAATACTATTGAAATTAGTTCTGAACCATCACTTGATTCCACACATTTAATCAAGAATAGTAATTTCCCTCTTCCATCCAAGCCTCCTACTTGTCTGATGGGAATGCATATTTAAATATTCCTAGGACTTAGGTCTCTCATGAGCCTCCTTGATGCAACCATGCAATTAAACCTAAAGAAACTCGTTCTTGGAGGTGGATGAGCCAATGAAGAATGCCCAACGCACTCAGGGCTCACGGTTTCTTCTAGATTCTGGTCAAAGAGTGGTTCCTACAAAGGTCTTGGCTCGATTTCTAAACTTCACGCTTAGCCTGCAACGATCTATGTTTTTCTTCTGTCAATGGAGAAGTCACACGGGGGACGATCGATTCTCTGCCTGGCCCTTCTAAAATAGTTAGCAGATTTGTGTTTCCTTCTGTAAAATAAGAAAACACACTATCCACCAAATAGTTCTCTTCCACACAGTATAAGTTACTCAAACAGAACACTAAACATTTTAAAATAATCTTAATACTGTAACCGGTTCATTTATCAGCTATGAATGGAGAATACACGATTAAAACAAAAAACACAGCCCATTTGATAACTTCTGGTTTCTATTAATTCACATAGAAAAGAAATCCAACTCCAAGTGTCTACATCTTGCATTCTCTAACCTAGACAACGAATTCACAAGCTTAAATAAAAAAAAGCATAGCTCTCTTCCTTAAATGAGGGTAACCAACAGCCATTCCTAGCCATCTGTGATCATGCTTGAGATGGCTACAACACTACTGAAAAATGCATTCTATTCCTAAACCTACCACCTGTCATTCCAAGCATCACTCTTGTAGCAAGTAAAAAAAATGGGTTCGAGCCTCTTGGTTTTCTTTGTCAGCTGTAAAGATGCTTCAACATTAGACTCCCAAGGTATAAATATTATGACCTCTAGGTCATTGCATCAAACTCCCAAGGTAGAAATATTATTACCTCTAGGTCATATGAATTCAATGTCCATCCACCCGGTTTCCAAAATTTATGTTCTAATCTTCTATTGCATTCACCTATCACTTCCTCTTCAGTCAAAGAATTTAAACAATTCATCCCTTTGTTCTTCCTGCTATACATTCCCCTGGAATGTATCAACATAAGTCTCCATAACTCTTCAATTCCTTATTCAATTTATTTTCCAATGGACAAGCATCACTCTATGATAATTGGATCTGCTCTTGAATTAAAGTATTGCAATTTTCCATCCAAACTTCCTTCTCATAAACACATGAGCTACGAACACTTATTCTCCACTGATATCCTTCAGAAATTTCATTTTCTGTCTCCATTTCAACTATATTTTCTATCTCATTAATTCTGCTTTGCTTGAAACCTCTTACCTTCTCTACTTCATACAACACTTCAGGCTTTAAGTTATACTTCATTGTTTCCTTTCCATTATTGTCCCTAAAAATAATTTTATGTTCAACACCTTCACACTGTAAGTGAAATATAACTTCACTTCTATGAGATATCTATATCTCCTTAATTTTCATCTCAACTTTCACTATACCTGCAAATTTATAATTAATTTGAAAACTGGGAAACCTATCTGCTTGGTTAGATGCTTAAAACATCTCTCCTCTCAATAACCTTTTTGATAATTTAATTTGTTTATCTTCCTCTCTATTCATAACAGCCTTCAGTAGCTGTCCTCCTTTCTTCTTAATGTCATTCAATACATAATCATATTCACTACACTCTTGATGCTCTATAATAACCTGATTGTTGTCTTCTTTTGATTCTCTTACCCTGATACTTGATTCAACATTGTCTATTGAAACAATTTTCTCTTCTTTGTTCCTTTTCCATAAATGAGAATATATCTCATTATTATAAAGTAGTCTAGCTCTACTTTCCACGTCATCTCCTCTTGTATTTACATATGAATCCCCATCAGCATTATTCAATTTTTCAAGCACAAATGCTCCACTATATTCTCTCTGTATTCCAACATACTTGACCACTTCCCTTCCACATTTGTCATCTACGACAAATTATCCATCCTCATTCAACTCTAGTTTTACAGTCTGAATACTTTCTCTCTGGTTTTCTAGTCTCTCCTCCAAAAGACTTAACTCATGGCACAAGTCTGTCATCTCACTTGGAATTTCTCCCAAAATATTTGCACAATATTTATCATTTTCTTCCTCTGCATTGAGTGTCAACCAACCTTCTTTATTTTGGTTGTCTTCAAAATAAAAATCCTTCAGTAACTAATGATCATCTACAACAACACTTAGTAGTTTCTCTCCTTTGGTATCAACCTGCAATAACTGTCCAATATTTACAAGGTCTTTCACAGTAGTATTAAGCAACTACTCCTTCTCCTCCTCCATCATAAGGTTGCATGAACCTTCTTTCATCTCTTGAAAATCCAGAATTCTACTTTCCTCTTCTTTTGTGACAACATGAGATAGTTGTCCTGCTTTAGTATTTCTTGCATTTTCACACAAAAAATTCGTTTTAAAATCATGAGACTCTTCAGTCCCCTTTGATGATTTCTTCATCAATTCTCTTAGTTGAATTCCATTGTTAGAACGCTTCATCAAATTTTTCTTGAATTCTATATCCACTTCATCAGTTTTGCTAAGAAAAATTTCTGATTCATATTCACATGAACAGACTTCTTTCTGCCTTATCAATCCTTTCTCAAACCCAACTTTATTGAGCTCTCTATCCTTCCTCAAAGCTAATGACTGTAGTCTTTTATTCCGTTGCAATGCAGACCATTGCACTTTCTTCTTTTTCATCACCCATCCATAACACTCATCTTATTACTCTGTTGAATCAACTTCTCTAGTTTACTGAATCTTTCTTTTATCTCAGTAAAATCTTCATCATACTCCTTTTGACTTGTCTTCTGAATGTCCCCCAGCTAAATATCTTTCTTCATTTGGCAATAATTCTTCTTTAAATCTCTCATATGACTAGGAATAGCCATCTTCTTTCCTGGGTTCAAGACAGTGTTAGATGACTGTCTATCATCTCTCATGCTTGAGCAACCTGCAAACATACAATACTCATTAGTTTCAAAATCATAAGGCTCCATAGCCTCTTTTGTTGTCCCAAACATCAGCTCTCTCAACTAGTTCTCATCCTTCCAAGAATCCATCAGACCATTGACTAGTCCCATGTCTTCATCATCATCACTACTCTCCCCAAGAATAGGTCCTTGTTCAAGTTCACATAAGTAACCTTCTTCCCCAGCACATACCTCATGTTGTAACTCAACTCTTCTAAGTTTTTCCTTTAACTGAACACTTGCCTTATGTCTCGGCTTATCCTATAACAAATCCCACTTGACCCTTTTCTTCTGAAGAGTCCAACCATATCTATGTCCTTCCACATTCCTCTATACAAATTCTCTTGTCACCTCTAGCTGTACTTTCATTTTAGCTAATTCCCTATCAAGCTTGTCCTGAATTGATCTTCTATGACCCTTCTCTGAACCTTTACTACAACTTTCAGTAGTTATAGTCTGTCCTCTCTTATGAGATTCTCCTTTCTCATTGTGAGCTGCGTTTAAGCCACTCCTATAGGTTGACTCCATCAACCTACCTTCACACACCATACTAAGATTTTCCATGCCTAGTCTTCCCTTGGTATGTCTGCTGACCCCCTCCACTGGAATCTTTACTTGAGCATTCTCTGCTCCTTGGGATTCTGCATTCAATTTACTCACCATATCTTCCCAACCTCAGCTGGATAGGTTCATTTCCATCTTCTCCAAGAACTCTACTCTACTTGTTCTTATCTTGCAAATACAATTTTTTCAAAACAGAGTTAATAATAAAAACATCAGGCTCATTACTTCCAATATTTATTCATGATATTGTCATCCACATCCTTTGCACAATATATTTTCCTTTCTCATGCATTTATTTGTACATGCTTCTTGATCTAATTCATCATTTGCATCTCCTCCTTTTATCTCCTTTCAAAGTAGGAAATTGTCTTTGTAGCCTTAAAGAACACCAACGTCCTTTTCTCCAAAATATTAATCCTAAACTGCTGCAAGCTCCAAGCTCTCCAAGCTTCATTGTTCTAATTACATTCCTCTAAAAAGTAATCTCCTCAAAACATTATTTTATTCTTTGCTTTCTTCCACCAATCTTAGAACATCATTTCTTTGATCCTTGCATTGAAACTTAAAGAACAACAGGGTTCTTTCTTTTCCTACAAGAGTTCAATCCTATTCTGCTCAAATGATTTCTTTGTATTAGTGTTGTTGTAAAAATGCCAATTGATGCTACCAAATTGCTAGTAGACTATTGATACCGCCAACATTCAGCCATTTACCAAAACTTCCTTTTCTTTTCAATGTATACAATCTGAAACTTCAATATTTCAAATGCTCTACCTCTACATTTCACATGCTGTCCACAAAAGTGTAATATGCATACAATTCACTCATCTATTTAAAAGTTACACAATCCATAATAATTTAATACTCGGTGGATTCGCTTATCAGGGGAATAGATCAATGACTTCTACCATTCACTATGTGTTGGGTGCTTCATCAAGGAAAATTTTTACAGATCTTTAATACCGATATTTCACACTTCTAATAAAACCAATTAAACTTCCAAAGTGGACAAGAGCCAAATGACCTGCTCATCAAACCTTAAACGCAAAGGTTCTTCAGCACAACTACAATGGTAATTTCAAACTCCAAAAGCAAAGCTCTTCAATGGTGTCTTTAGGGATGTTCCTTCCTCCATAGCAATTTGACTTGAAATGGATCTCGCTTCTCAAAGAGAACGAATCCCTTGACAATGATTCACCAAGAAATTCCCAAATTAACTCTGCAGGAATGAACGAACCTCATTTACGCATTCCTAAATCAGGTTCTTCAAGTCCGTGATGTTGTAATATCTGAATTTCATCATCTTCACTGAGAAAACCTAGCTCTATCTTCCTTTTCCAAATAACATGCCCGCTCTGATATCAAAAATGATGCAACCGCACAATTAAACAGGAAGAAACTTGTTCTTAGAGGTGAATGAGCCAGTGAAGCACACCCAACGCACTCAGGGCTCACAGTTTCTTCCAGATTATGGTCGAAGAGCATTCCTACAAAGGCCCCGACTCCATTTCTAAACTCCACGCTCAGCATGCAACGATCTTCATTTTTCTTCTGTCAGTGGAGAATTCACACAGGGGTCGATCGATTCTCTTCCTGGCCCTTCTAAAATAGTTATCTGATTTGCATTTCCTTCTGCAAAATAAGAAAACACACTATCCACCCAACATTTCTCTTCCACGCAGTATAAGTTACTTCTGGTTTCTATTAATTCACACAGAAAACAAATCCATCTCCCAGTATCTGCATCCTTCATTCTCTAACCTAGACAATGAATTCACAAGCTTAAATAAAAAATATCATAGCTCTCTTCCTCGAATGAGGGTAACCAAAAGCCATCCCTAGCCATCTACAATAATGCTCGAGACGGTAACAACACTACTGAAAAATGTATTCTATTCCTAAACCTACCACCTGTCATTCTAGGCATCACTCCTTTAGCAAGAAAAAAAAAATGGGTTCGAGCCTCTTGGTTCTCTTTGTCAGCTGTAAAGATGCCCCTACATCACTCCTCCTCTAGAACATCCATTTGGATTTTTAACCTGAAATATAGGGATGATTCCTCGTGCACCTGTTGAGGTATTAATTATCTGTTTTCACCACTAAGGGATTTTTGCTCAACACTTGTCATTTCTCCTTATGGGCCAACCAACACTCTTTCGATAGCTTCTTCATATTGGACTCTCCTATTTATATTTATTAAATAATAATAATAATTCAAAATCCTCACACAAGTGTCTTTGACCACACTTGGTCAAATAATTGTTCAACAATAATTAAAAACCATATTACAAAGTATTTAACTTTAATCAAGGTTCTAGGGCTATTACACACTTCCTTGGGTTTTATTTTAGACTAATGGAAATTGGACTCTGTCCTTTGATCATCACCCAGTCTCCTTTCTTCAACAAATTGTGATATCTTAGGACTCTAGTCAATCTTTCGATTCTTCATGCCCACTATTCTGGCAATTAGCAATTAAAAGGCCTGCAAAAATTGTACTATTTTAACAATCTGATTTTTTTCTAGGTTTATTAGTTCACATCTAAATACACATGCATAATGTAATTTACATTAACCACATAGATATATTTAATTCATTCATAATTTAAATTTCAATAAATCATATAACATAATTCTTTAAATAGAAAAAAACATATCTGAGAGGCTAACGGTTGAAACCTTAGCTCTAATATCAAGCTATAACACACCCTACCCCTTTGACAAATGCATTTAATAGTGCATATTAACTATACAATTAAATAGTGGAAGCATAATATTTTTCAAAAGGCTCATTAAATCCTTAAACAAAAGCATAAAACTCATAATATCGGAAGCAAAGAATAATGTATGAGACATTTATTTAATAATGTTCATGCATAATAGTTTAATGCACCTGTGGACACTTAATAATCATTCCCTCTGTAATAAGAATAGGCATTTATAAATATTTTAGTTTAAATGTCATTATTTATTTGTATACCCATTAATTAAGTCAAAGATAAACACAACTTACATAAAAAGATTTAGAGATTGAACTGCCTAAATGCATTACCTCTTTTTAAATATATTAAATAATATTACCAACCATAACAACTTAGTCCATTATCCAACTAATTCCTCCACTCATTACAAGGATCCTAAAAACATGTCTTAACTCAAGGTATTGTTTATCATTTAATTAATAAATACAATTAAGACTTAAACATCTAATCTTTCCAGCTAACAAATCAGCCCATGGTTTTTATTAACCCAAAACAACTTTGGTTTTAATGAATCAAATCATCCTATGGTTTTCAACAAACTCATATTCAACTCATTCACCAAAATTTTATTAAATGATTCTGTCAATTTTACTGACCAGTTCATTTATTATTTAATGAACTATTTCCCTCCCAACAATATTCCTTATTAAATGACTTGGAAATAAAAAATTATTTTTTCCATTCGGTTTTAATTTAACAAAAAATAACAAAAATGGATAAAATTCCAGCTTGTTTATCCATTTATCGAAATTTTCCAAACCTTGTGGTCTTCGACATAGTTTAATTAAACATTACATTTTTAAACCCATATTAACTTGCATAAATTTCCAACCAATAACAAATCATTAAACTTGCACTTATTTCATACCTATGAATCAAACCAAATAAAATGTAAATTCCTATCTTGTATCCAAACTCAAGAAATTTAACAAGTAAATCATGTAGATCTTAACTAGTAAATAATTAAATATCCTTTCATAAATTTAAACATTATTTCTAGGAAATAAACTTATCTGCAAAAAGCATCAACATAGACAACTGGCTTCAGGGCAACCATGCTCCACCAAACCGTAGGTATTTCTACTTATTAATCACTCAACAGAACAACACCCCCGAGCCAGTACTTGTGAATTCACAAGAAAAATCATTCCTTCCATCCACTATCATTCCATCACATGATTATCATGGGTAATTCCTCATAGTTTTCATAGGTTCACAAAAACTTCCAGGCATTCAGAAAATACAGGCTTAACCCAATTCCATGCCAAACCATACACTTCCCATTCTGGTTTCATTCCAACCACACGATAATGAAAACCATCACTACTTAACAAGTGCACATGAAATCTAGCAGAACAGTTTCTGTACAATTCACCATTTCCTTGACCACAAAACAACAGTAAAAAAAAACTTAAACAATTAAAGGTTCGGGGATAATTTAGGTAGGTCCAATCACCAGAGTCTTAGACTCTACTCATGACTTAGTTTTTTTACTCATGTTCTTGTGCACTTATCCCCCTTTCGATTTCCTATCCCATTTTCTTTTTGCAGGCATATGTTAAATGCATGAAAATTTGAAACCACACGGTCTCTCCAAGAGACCTATGCTTATCTCTTTTAATTAAAACACATAAACACTTCCTTTAATCCCGCATATTCATAATTACAATTTAAACCTAAGTCTTAAGTCATGGGATTTCTGACTTAGCAAAAAATTTCGGTATTTTAAGGAACATAGGATTATAAAAGGGTCATAGATAAGGTTTCCTCCACCTACGGCCTTTAAACCCTCTTGCAGAATCTGTCGAATACACAAGTTCCTAATCTTTTCACCGTTTGGCCTCAACCACAACTAGTTATAATTATTATTAATATAATGTCGAAATGTACAATTGTCTCACCTTTCAGGCAGTACATAATATTGTACTTAATATCAGTTCAGGGGTCTTTAATGAGGGGTATCACAATTAAAAAAACTTTCACATCCTTTAAGGACAAAACCAACTGTCTTCTCCACCAAGGTATCTATGAAATTCCCTGTTCTTGCGGCACTAAGTCCTATATCAACCAAATTGGTCACTCTTTTAAAACTAGAATAAAATAACTCATAATAGATACCCAACATAGCCAATCCTCGAAATCAACCATCCCTAAACACTCCTCCAAAACTAAACACCTCATCCAATTTGATAAAGCAAATAGTTTAGCTCAAGATTCCCACTATTCTACTTGTTTAATTAGAGAATCCTAAAACTTTATCTAATTTCTCTTTCCCTTGAATACTCTTCATTTTTACTTTTTATTTCTAATTTTATTTTTATCTTTCTCTTGATTTTTTGTTTGTTTAATATTAGCCCTCAACTAATCTACATTAATCAATTATCTTATTACTATCACTTAATTTAATATTTATTTATTTACCTTACCCTAATTTACCCCAATTCACTTTTATTATTATTATTATTACGTATTTTATTATTAACTACTTATTACTATTATTTTTTTTCCTTATTTCTTCTTCCTCTCTTCTTTAAATAAATACTTCAAAACTTATTGGAATTTTGTTTTAATTAAATTAAATTTAAAAATCTCTCTAATTCAATTTCTTTTCTTAATTTTTTTTTAAAATTTAATTTATACCTTAATCATTTAAAAGAAATTAATTTATTCATCTCTCAATCTTAATCTTTTAAAATTTAAATTCATTAAATTTAATGTTCAACTATATTTTATTATTTTTTACCTAACCACTTTCCACTTTGACTTCCTTGCCCTCATATTAATGTCTATATTTCTTTCTCTTCATTATAATTTTTTTTTATTTTCATTGCATCTAGACATAAAAAGAATTCTCATGGTGGTGTTTCCATAAACTTCTTTTTATTTCTGCTTCTGTGCATATGAGCAGGGTTTTTGCTCAAAACATCCATTTCAAATTCTTAATGCAGTAAAATCCAAAAGATCATGGAGTATTCAAATAACTGTGAAGGCTTGAATAATCTTAATATTGAAAATACCTCTTATGGTATTAAGGAGTAATAGATTTGAATAGGATAGCATTATATATGGTAAGTGAGGAAGACACCAATGAAAATACCCCTAGATCCCAAGAGGATCAACAATCGCAAGGTAAGTGTCAAAACACCTCTCATACCTTGTAATTTGAAATAATCATAGCATTAAACATAAATATGAGATGAAAGGAATTCTGGAACCCTCAAATCTATATTTCTTGCCGTATTTGGATATTTATTCTGCTTTAAGAGATATGAAATGGTGGATGGAGTTTGAAATATAGAAGAAGCTGAAGGTATTCAAACTATCCTATTAGAGATCACCTATGAAGGCTTATACATTATTATAGATAATAAAAATTAGACAATCTAAAATTCAATTGAAATCTTAGGTTCCTCCTCATCATCAAACATAAAATTCTTACTCTCATCAAAATAAATGTACCTTCTATGTTCCTCCAAAGAGGTAGGAATAGAGAGATAAATGAGCTTCGCAAAGGCTAGTTACAAATATATTGCATGAATAATTCCCATAGAGTTATAAGTAGAAAATATCATCTATAAGTGGAGAAAATAAAGTTATAGTAAGACGTTGGCAAGGAAAGTAGAAGTCCATTAAAGAAACATATGGAGAAAAGAATGCGTCCAAGTGGGGTAAGAGATGAATTATTTATCAATAAGTATTAGGGAAATAGGGTCTCCCTTGAAGAAAACTACACACAAAAGGAGAATCCATAAGTAGAACATATTTGAATCTTATTGGTTATTTTAAATTTGGTATTTGTAGAACATATTTCATTTTGAGGCCCATTTTTTATCAGAAAACATATCTAATTTGAAGGAAAATTTGATGTATATCATAAATGACATCTCTCTTCTTGGAGAAATTTTAGGTGGAGGAAATCTAAACTTAAATTTGAGAGGATAAGGGTCATGAGTGATGAATCTATTCCTAAGAAAATAGGTGTTTTTTTCCAAAAAAATGTTTGAAGACAAAAAATGGTGGATGTGGAACCTAGGAAACCTCTCTCTACTTAAAAGAGAAAAATAATTTGCAACGTTGTAATATCCCTAGTTTTGACTTGGAATGTAGTATGTGGGTTGTGGAGACTAATTATCTTCATGATTCAAAGATCTTGTTTTAGCCATGTTTGGATCACAATTTCAAAGGGGGGGATCTCCCCCCACGTTAGCCGAGGGTTCAAGGGCGGATCCCTCAAATATGTTTTTTAGAAAAATGCCTTGTAAAATATTGTAATTTCATAGTTAAGCTGGACCATCCATCATTAGGTACCATATCTAATGGTAGAATTTATTTTAGGGTTTTTTTCCAGGCTATAATATAACCACAATATAACCCTCTTTTATGTATGAGGTAGTTTTATTGCGGTTGTGTATTTATGAAAGATCATTGTGATTGAGTAAGATAGATTGTGAGAGAGTGAAGAGGAGGTTGCAGTAGATGTGTTGCAAGTTATATCCCTTCATTTTGTTGGATGGAATAAAAGAAAGGACTAGTTGTTTCTCTGTGGATGTAGCCCATATCAAGTGAACCATGTATATTGGTGTATCTATTGTATTTTTCTCTTATAATTTTTATTTCCACTTTTATTTTGTTTTATTCTATCATTTTGCGATCTTGTTTTGTAACACATTACGGATTCCTAGTGCAAAGCTCAAGGTCGAGACCCGACTAGTGAATATATATGCATGTATGATGTAAATATTTATGTATGGATGATTTGGTTGGCTTATCATGCTTATCCTTTTACCTTTTTTCCACCGCGGCCCTATTCATGAGCCCTCCATACTGAATTTATTGCGCTATTTTTCCACCATTCATCTACCTGCAAGGAGGCCCCATTAGTGTTCCCCCTCAACTTCTTCCTTGGATCACTCATACTTGTCCCTTGTTTGAACACTTCCTCATTGATTGTTGTTTTCATCTGTTCAGTATACTTTTATCCCTTCTTTAGGCTGAGCATCTCCTTTACAAAAAAGACACTCAGGGAGTTTCTGTTAATCCCTTTTCTGACTCCTTAAAGAATGAAAAGATCGTCGAGCAATATTGCTTCCTTTAATGCTCGTTAAAGTATCTGAAAGGTCATTTATTCAGTATAATTTTAACCCTTTTTTACACCATATGGACTAATTATGAAAAAGGAATACTCTAGTATCTCCGGCTAGAAGAGTTCTCCATTGCATACTTTTATGCTTTTTCAGGATTTGGAGACTAACACACGAAAAATACCACCCTTGGAGTCTTCTTATTGCTTCCAAACTCTCTAAAATCGAAAGTAAACATGAGTAGTCATCGTCCTGGGCTCGTACAAAATCCACATGATGGTACCATATCGATCACACTTCTACCCCTTATTCAAGCTCCTTAAACCATGAATAAGGCCCAAATAGTGCCTTTCGGCATCCCTACAGATCATGTACATCCCCATGTTATGGAATCATTTGTAGGTACATTCACCTTTGTTCATAGTATTCTACAATGAATCACCCTTGGAGTCTCCTAATATCACTCATCAGTTCTCCCCCCGAGTCTCCCCCATTGCAGTTACAGTCCCTGTTCTCTTAAGCAATGATCCCCTTCCCCCTAAGTCCATTTCATATGCTACTAGTTCATCCCTGCCATCATACTATAAACAAAGGAATTCTAACTCTCATCCTTCTATGACCCTCATACCCCCCCATGGTGTCTTAGTCTCACATCCCATACTATCACATATATGTTGTACACTTCGTGCTCCTATCAAGGAAACATCATTTCCTTGGTAATTACAGGTCTCCCTCTATCAACACCAACACATCTATTCTAGAGGATAGACCTAGAGATCCCTGTATATTTCCCTCACCCCCATCAGTGGTGATATCCTAGGGATCATCCAAGAAGAGTCATTAGTGCCTCTTCAGGTGATTGTTTCTCACGTGCTCAACTCCAACTCCCTCATTGCACTATTGAGATTCGTACATGGTATTGGTCCCTTCAATTATTGGTAGAATACCCCGGATGTCCACTGAATCTAGCACATTGGTGATTCTATTTGGTGTTAACACCCAAATTAAGCCTCTAGGTCGTGGGAGAAGGTCAGCTCAGGGTAACCAAAAAACCACTTTAGATCGCAGTTTTGACCCAGTGAAATCAGAGAGGGATCTCTCAACATTGAAAAAGACTGAAAATAATCAACAAGAAACACACAGTCTTCTTATTCAAGTTATTCAATCAAACAAATTTAGAAGGCCAGATTTCTGATGGGGCAATTGTTTAATGGTTTGGTGAGATAATCAAGAAAGTAAACATTGGGCAATGGAGTCAGAACATAACATATAACCCAAATAACAATGTTGTTGCATGGCAAATCAGAACATAGGCAAGGTAGCCACCTGCTTCCAGTCAAAATCCTATTTCCTGGCGATAAAAGAAGAAGAAATGAATAGTCCATTGGCATGAGCATCTAACATGGATGAGTTCGATGCCAACTTTAGAGGAAATATTGGGTGAATACCTGAAACAATAGGCAGAGCTTGTGACCAAGAATTCTTCACTACTATACATTATTCCAAATATGAAAAAGAAAACATAATGGAAGAAAATAATAGGAATCACATGCACATGAGGAGAAGGAGGAAACATTAAGTACGCTAAATGACACATGAATCTCTGTGAAACACCAGCTTCAAATGATGCAATTCTATTAATGGTTATGCTCAAATAAATAGAGCTTAGTTCTCCTAGGATTCAACCTACTAATTTTCCAACCTATTCTACTTCTGTTACACATATATTTATAGTCTCTCAGCCTCGCATTATCTAACAGGAAACAACTATAATCATTTGACACCTGCATGGCTTCATCCGCCACCTTTGACAACAAATCATGAAAATGAAAAGCAGTATTAACAGACCAGTCATGAACAACTTCACAGGTGTCATATGTAGGGCCGCAGACCCCCAACTGGCCTCAAAACTGGAGAAATATCACATATATGCGGTGTTCAAAATAGATTGATATGGAAAGGAACGAAAACCTCATGAACACGTAGCCACCCTACTCTCGGGCTTTTATTTGGCCTTGCGAAACAAATAAATCTTCTATTTTCAGGTTTTCATCCACCTTTGATTCTTCTGCTAGAGGGGGAGGTGTCACTTCCTCAGTGGAGAGGATGAAATCTTCGATAATCTCCACATCTTGGTGGGTTTCCTGCTCCTCTTCTTGGGCCTCCTTTTTCTTCCTTCGACATTGATTGTGCTAGCACAACTGTCGGCTTCCCTGATCCTCGGGCCCACTTACCGAGCTCTCCTCTATGTGGTCAAAGAGTATAGGGGATGGAGGAATGTCTTCCTTCTCCACCTCAGACCATTCCTGATCTAGTATGAAGACCACCTCGGCTCCCTAATCCTCCTCCATGACTAGATCCTAACTAAAAGATACTAGAGTTGTTGGGTTTTCCACCTTTCTCATCCACTGGTCATGAACAACCACCGCAGGGACCCCTGCCTATAATGACCTTGAAAATGACAACATCCATGTGTGATTACCTTCGCCATGATGGTCTAACTGGATCCTCCAAACGAGTGGGAATGATGCTTGAGGCCTGAGTTGACATGAAACATGCCTAACCAGGCTTTCAGGATAGGCGGGAGAGATATATGACGGTGCCGTGTTGGCATCTGTCCTATTGGAAATCATTTGCTGGAAGGTAGAGATGCCCTCCAGCTCCCATTCTCATGATAAAACTAGCGCTATAGATTTTAACCTTCAAGGCATCTAGACCATCAAATGGCACAGACCAAACCTTGTTCACAGATTTTTAGACTATTGATTGCCTGCACAAGTTCATTTCATGAACATGATCTCAGCTGTAGATCTGAGCTCTATCAAATCTGGTCTGTCCGAACTTGCATCCTTCTACTAAAAGTTCATGGATATGAAAGTTGTATTTCTCCACACATGTCAAATATGAGAACTATTTCTCAGTCGTTGATCTACATCCTCTACCGTCAATCAATCTTGGACTTGTCTGCGAGCTAACTTCTAGCTTGTGCATAACCGACCACCAACTCCTTTGGCGAGAGAGGATCATGACGGTAGATCTCCATCACTTTTAGATCTATGTCGTCTATGGGTGCTAATTATATGTAGCGGGTACCTCCATTTCTTTTAAGCCTGTGATTATCATTGGAACCTTAGCCTTTCTCTAAATATTTCTTACCATGGACAAGGGCTACTGCACCGAGCTTTGAATTTTCTATTATTTCAGCCATGGGTTTTAGGAGCATAGCTTTCCTTGGCCATTTTTTATGGGTCTGAAACCTATGAATTCCTAGCACCAATCTAGTGCTAGCATTTGGAACCCCCCAGTTGTATGTTCCCATGGATATCCAAGATGCGTTGGCACTTTGTATGGGTCAAATAATTCAGAAATTTGAAGAAAATCCAATTCCTAAATCAGTGGTATCTTGTCTATCAGGTGTCTAAGTTAGTTGGGAATTTGAATGGGTCAATAAATGAGATGTTGGAGCATGTTTCCCACTTCATAATGGGGATTTCAGTGGTTTCTAAGTTTTAGGAGAGAATCTCTCCAAGAGAGGGCACAATTCCCCATGAGGGTGAGTTGTTGGAGCTTGATTTGACATATGGAAGCCTCTTATCTTGATGGGGAGCACATATTTGGAGGTGGAAGCCCAATTGAACTTGAAAGAGACACTTTCCATGATTTCTCTCTTCCCAAAATCCACTTGGATCCTTGATAAATGTGCCCTCGAAGGGTTTGAAGTCCAAAATTTCTATAAAATCAAGCTTCTCCTCTTGTTTGAGGATGGAAGGATTGAACCTCTACCAAATTGTTGTACTATCATTGTTGTATTGGTAATAAAATAATAAGGCTTTGAAGGCTAGTCTATGGTGCATCTTTTTCATGTATGGATGAATTTTTCAAGGGTTTCAAGGTAAAATTGTGCTGGATTTTTGTTTTGCTGAATTTGGTTATATGTGGGCTTACAAGGGGAGACACCTCTCTATAGGGTAAGAATTCATTCTTGTTTGAATTGTATTATTACTAATATGTTAAAAATATATCTATTAGAGGTACGTGATAATTTTTCTTAATTACATGCTTTCTAATCTTCTGTTTTTGGCATCACCCTCTTTGGTTTAATCAATTTTTGTGCAATATTTTGTCAAGTTTCAAGTTTCCAAGCTTGGAGAAGGATTAGATATTGTTTTAATCCTCTTCCTCTTCAATAAACCTAAAGGATAAAGTCCCTCAAATTTTCACCAAATCAAGCTTCATCAACCTTTATTCTTATTTACAATTTTCGCTCTTCTACCTTATTTCTCGTAAAAAACCATTAATCTCTCTTTCCAGTTACTTTTTGATAGCAAGTATAGATCAGTTTTGAGGTTGCATCCTTAAAATCATACTTGTTAGAGGTTTAGTTAGATCTGAAAGGATGAATTTCAAATATAATATCATTACATTTCAATGTTTATGTCACAAGACTAGATCTACTATAATTTAGTGCTTGTTATTGCATTTTTTCCAAAACAAATCCAAGAGTAAGTAGGAAATTTTTTCATTTTGGGTTTTTTTTAAGACACTGAAATTCTAACATATTTATATTTTTATTGTTTTACATTTATAGATAGTTAAAGCAGAGGTGCTAGCAAAAAATTTCAACATTTGAGCCTTCCAAAGCACCTCCAAAACCCCTTTTCTCAAAGGGCCTTTTTTCCTCTTTCTTTTGTAACCCTCAATCCTAGTTTATAAAGGATCAAAGGGGATTCTCTTTTAATCATTGTAATATTAGTAATAAAAGAATAAATTGGGATACAAAGCGCCTGCACCCCATTCCGCATTGGGCAATATTGTATCACCTCCTTCTGCTGTTCTTTTTTCTCTTTGCTTTCATTTTTTTATACTAACCCTTAGATTATATTTTCCTTTTTGTAGTTTAGTTTAGTTTATTCTTTGTTTTCAAGAATATTTTAATTTAAGTTTAAATTTTTTAAAGTTCATACCATTTTCTTTTTGCAAGTAAATAAATGAACCTGACTCATTGCCATGAAGTATGCTCTCACCACCCCCAAAGGATTTGCTTATTAGTGTTGGATGATTAGAAATTTGATACATAGTCATTAGTAATTACAATGATATTTTCCAATTTAATTTAATTTATTTTTCACTTACAATATTAATTTCTTTCAAAATCCGAATTAACATTTGCATTATCCCAAATCATGCTCTTGGCCATCGTAGACTAGTTTTGACTGGTAGGATCTTTGGAACAAAAAAAAATGAGGCCTTACACTCAATAATATTCCACATTTAATAAACAAAAAATCTAACTAAAACTAACCCCCTTAAAGGACAAAAATCTAGCGTTACAATTTCATTACTTGTGGGAAAATACTTCAAAGAAAGCGGGAACAACTTGATAGTGACTGCAAGGTACCGTAACGATGCACCCTTGATTGGTGTAGTGTTGGATATTCCCTCGTGACTCTGATATATCCCACATTTTCTCGTGCAGAGAACCATTTGCTAAATCCGAACATATTCCTCGCACCTTTTGGTATATTTGGAATTCCCTATCCCTTAATCAACTCATCATAATAATTTAAAATTGACCAAGATACAATTGCAAAACATTTACTTTTCAACCACATTTATTTTGACTCCATTTGGCACTGATTGAATATAAAACAATGCCTTAATTTGCTTAATGTCATCTTATTGTTGTTTATGTTACATATTTATATGCTATTATGTTGATCTAATTCGTTATTTTGTAATAATCTTTTTCAGTATTTTATCTTCAAAACTCCTAAAAAAATTACTTCCATTCTAACATATAAGAACTAAAATCCTTAGTAACTTTCTTAGGGTCTACACCCTTTTGGATTCATTAGGAGTTTTCCTAAATGGAGGAGTCAATATCAAGTGATCGTACTTGACTCAAGACCATCCCCCAAGAACACACCAAGTGGATTGAATATTTATGCCACGTTACCCAAGTGTGTATCAGGTTTAACGCCCCTTAAAGTGTGAGTTTAGAAGAGAATATGATGGATGAGAAACTTCATAAAAATAGATGAAGGTAAATTTCATGGATTTAAGAAAATAGAGAGAACGTACAAAACATCAACCAAGTATGTACATGTCATCCCCGAGTCAAGCATACCCATGACTAGTAAAAGTAGGACAAATCATGGCTCCCAAGAGTATAATACGGGTCCATAAATGAAGTATGAGATCATGGCCACAATATATACATGTGTGGATCCATGTCATGACAAATAACATAGGCACCAACTAATTCAGTGTGGATCTACGTGAACATATGAGATCATATCCACCAACCATTACAATGTGGATCTATGTCAAAATATACAATATACATATCAGGAGGATAGAAAGAAACACTAAAAATGTAGAGATGGTCCTCATACAATGGTTGATCTGGTGATATAAATCCAATGCAACTTGGAGGGGAAACAATACTGAGTGATGCAACCCCTAAACCAAGGTCTTCGTCTCAAACCCTAATGGTGTGATTAACAAATGCGAGGGATTCCATCGATGATTATAAAGGATCCCAAGACATCTAGTACATTCTAACAAACTTGTGAATATATTGTGAGAATTATATATAGGATGAATACCATTAAAGAATTCTAATAGCCAAGAATCTTGAAGCAAAGAAGTCCTCACAAGAATTATTCAAAGATATGCAAGAAGAAGAAGAAGAAATATTGAAACAGAAACATAAGAGATGGAACTCAATTGATGGAAATATCATATCATATGTTATTCCTCAATATGAGTACAATATATAATACATGTTAAGAGAGAAAGTAGAATGACTTAAAGGAAAGTTGAAAATCTCACAAATGTAAGGCTTACTAAAAGCTAGAAAAACCCCTTAGGTGTCAAAATCACTTTCCAAATTAGTCTAAAGGCTCATGAATTAGATAAATATAATATGGAAGATATTGAGTGATGAAAATGGAATGTGATAATGAATTTTGGAGAGAAGAAAGAGGTGGAGGTCGAATTGGCCGAGTGGTAAGACTTTCCAAGTCAACTAGCTTTACCTTATCCACTAGAAAGTAGAAAAAACAGGATAAAGTTCTCTAAATAAAAAAAGTGTCTTTCTAATTCAATAATGGAATAAAATCAGAAAGAATCCAAGGAAATATTATCCAAAATCTATCCAAATTCGTTTTAGTGACTTAGGATGTCATATGGAGGCATAAAAGACAAAACTAGGCCAACTACATAGTCTACACCTAGGAAAATTAATCTAGATGACTAATAAATTATATCCTAAGTATGAAATGGGTTTTTAAATGTTCCAACACCCCCCCTTAAGCCTAAATTATAGTGATTAAAGTATGTGTAGGGCCCAAGCAATAAGTCTTATGGTCACCCCATTACAATTATTATTATGCCGAGGTAAATAGAGGAAACAGAAAAAACCTCATGGGAATAAAACCCTCCCTCAAAAAATGAAATGTGCACACCACAAATTGTTGTTGATCCAAACTCAAGTAGGTGTGAAATTGTTTAGATGTATGGGTGTATCTTCCTCTTGGGAAGAAGTGGATCATGCTCCAAAAACATGTTCTTGAATTCTACTTCAATGGATGAAAGCAAATCTGGAAGCTCTTTGAGCTGAGCAAATCCATGAATATGTAGACCATTATGGAACTTGAAATTTGAACCAAATGAGGTAGGATCAGCTCCAATCAGATATGATTTCTCTTGAAACTTGAACTTCAAATCAGAGGAATTTAAATCAACTCCAATAAAATATGCCAATGTGATAGCAATGTCTCCATCTTCAGTGAAACTTTGAGGATAGGCACTAGTCATCATGTAGGAATAGGTAGAATGCATGATATCACAATAAGTGAGTTTATATGGAGCACTCTTGAAATTTGAACCAGCCTTCAAATCATCCAATAGATTAGCATATTGCACATTATCAGCTTGTGAAGTATGCACCGAATCATCAAAAACTAGCTTGTGATCCTCAAGATCAAAATATGAAGAATGATATGAGAACTGTGAATGGATGAAATCATGTTCAACAATGGCAGCTCCATTAGTTGAACCTTCTTCATTATCAACAACCACATATGAAGGAGAGAAATCTTATTTCTCAACTTCTAGAGCCACAGAAGAAGTCTCTTCAATTATTGCTTCATGGAATGAAGCATTCGAATCAAGGAGATCATTATCAATGGGAACTAACTATGAAGAAATTTCCGCAATTTCTTGTTCTTCAAACACAACTTCTTTAGAGAGGGTTGAGGCCAAGACTTCAAGAGGAAGAACAAATGAGAAGGTGTCAAATTTACTCTCCATATTTCTGATATGAACCACATTGTGCTTGCCAAAGACTCTATCCAAATTGGTCCAGAGAATCAATAAGGTAGTGCATGCATGGAGAAAAAGCTAGGCACATGGCTCCAAGTGCTCTATCACAATAATTCAGCCAACCATCTTTCTCTTCCGAGGATTCAGGATTTGCAACAACTCCAATAGACACATCAAAGAGACAATTTATCTTAATATATGCACTCATCTTTGGACTCCAATCATCATAGTTGAATGGTGTAATAAGAGGAACTGAATTCAAATCCATGAAGTTGTACCTGCAAAAACAACTTTGAAACTTATACTGGAAGACTCATCTAAATCTAAGCTATGAGCTCCCTAAGCTCTGATACCATGTGAGAATTACATGGCTATGATACCATGTGAGAATTCTATATAGGCTGAATACGATTAAATAATTCTAATATCCAAGAATCTTGAAGCAAAGAAGTCTTCACAAGAATTATTCAAAGATATGCAAGAAGAAGAAGAATAAATATTGAGACAAAAACAAGAGAAGGAACTCAATTGATGGAAATATAATTTCATATATTATTCCTCTATATGAGTACAATATATAATACATCTCAAGAGATAAAATACAATGCCTTAAAGGCAAGCTAAAAAGCTCACAAAATTAAGGCTTACTAAAAGCTAGAAAAAACCCTTAGGTGTCAAAATCACTTTCCAAATCATTCTAAAGGCTCATGAATTAGATAAATATGTTATGGAAGCTAATTAGTGATAAAAATGGAATGTGATGATGAATTTTGGAGAGAATAAATAGGTGCATGTCAAATTTCCGAAGTGGTAAGAGTTTCCAAGTCAACTAGCATTACCTTATCCACTAGAAAGTAGAAAAATAGGATAAAGCTATCTAAATAAAAAAAGTGTCTGTCTAATTTAGGAATGGAATAAAATCAGACAGAATCCAAGGAAATGTTATCCAGAATCGATAAAAATTCATTTTAGTGACTTAGGATGTCATATATAGGCATAAAAGACAAAACTAGGCCAACTACATAGTGTACACCAAGGAAAATTACTCGAGATGACTAATAAATTATATCCTAAGTATGGAATGGTTTTTTAAATGTTCCAACATAGATAAGATAATGTCGAAAACCCATATAATCATTCGATTAGGATTCAATGATGGGTACCCCTTCTCAAATGCAAGGAAGGAATTCCAGTGATGACTGCAAGCTCCAAGGTACTAATGTTTCTAGATCCACATCCTAGATAGGGAATTGGCATCGATAGGAAGGAATCCATCGAAGGAGGACCTTATTGTATCACCCATCAATCGACGTAAAACATACATTCAGATATGTGATAAATATGTATGATCACCAAGTATGAAAAACTTACACAGTGATGGCTAACAAAAAAGGTCAACATGACTGCAGAATGACCGACGCAGGTTGACATTCCCTTGAACACGTAGCATGAAAAATAGGTGACTAGGTAGAAAAGACTTAAGAACACCATATAGACTGTAGTGTGATGACACATGAGGCATTGAGGCACACTCCATGGTGATTGGAAGAGTAATCAATCGGAGAAGTACTATGAATAAGGGAAATGGTTTAGTTATGAAGTAAGGCTACAACCCAACTCTAAGACAAAGACACAAATAGGTTCCATGTTCAAGGGTGACTTATGACATGTTGCCTCTTGAATGAAATAGACAATGAATTAACCCCCCCTGTTTCTCTTTCTGACTTACCTTTTTCATTTTTTAACCAACTTGAACAAGAGATAGAAGTATGCTCGAGAGTATCTTATTCATAAAATTTTGACGAGCCTAAAGAAGTAAACTCAAGGCTTTCTTCCATTTTTAATGAGCTTTAAGAAGAGATAGAAAGATGCTCAATGATATATTATCCCGTGCATTTTTGTCAAGCCTGGGGTAGTTAATGATTGCTGGTGTTTTCATATTTATAAATTCTGAAAAACTTAAAGAAGACTCTATGATGCACTTTTTCATATATTTAGTCCCACCATCCGAAAAAACATAAATAATAAGATGAAGGAATCTTCTAGCCAAAGTGAGCTAGAGTATTCCTTTTTCATAATTAATCCATTTCGTCCAGAAAATGGGTAAACTTATATTCAATGTATGTTCTTTTAGATCCTTTGATGAGTGTGAAAGGAACAAGCTTACTCGACAATCTTTTCAATTTTAAGGATTCAAAAAAGATCTTAAAGAGGACTCCATATGCAGCTCATCCTTGTAAGTTTAATGAGTCGATATAAGTCAACTTCATTCCATCATTATTTTTTTACCATAGGGGTTCTTTCTCATTCATTTTTAGCGATCCTGATAAAGGGAAAAAATATTACTTGATCAGGGCCCACAAGGGTCACCATCGTAATAAACTAACTCATATACCCCCTAATGTATTACATGTTTAAATTTGTAGGGACGGTTCCATAAGGGTTGGGTAGTCACAACGAGGGTGTGCATAACGTTTCTCACATTTTCCTGATCAAGAAGAAGACATGCACTATGGTACTCCTCTTCCCAAGGCCTTCCATGATTACCCATGACTTCCATAAGGGTCTCATCCAAAGGTATGACATAATTAGAAAAGTCATGTGAAATTGGTGAATAATATAATTAGAGGAAATTCCAACTTAAAATGTGCCTCAAAAAAATACTTGTCATATTGTGTAAGCCAATCAAAATCCTTTAAAATTCAAAAGAGATACACATATGACTAAGCATTTTAATATTAAATGAAATTTTTTAATTATTTAAATTGAATATGACTAAGCACCTTAGCAATTTTTAACTATTTAATTTGAGGATATAATAATATATAATAATTCCTAATAAACAATATATATAATAGATATTAACAAAATATAACTAAATTATAACCAATTATAACTAAAAAGTAAAAATATATAACTAAATCCAAGCAAAATATAACTAAATCCTAACAAACTATATATATCTATATATATATTACCATACAAGAAACTAACCTAACCAACTATAACTAAAAGTAAAAAATATATAATATATAATATTATATATGGTACCCTATAATAAACTAACCTAACTAACTATAACTAAAAAGTAAAAATATATAATACAATACAATTAAAAAGTAAAAATATATTATATATTATATTATATATGGTATCTTATAATAAATTAACTTAACAAATTAAAAATATATTATATAATATGATATAATCAATTAATCTAACAAAATATAACTAAAAAGTAAAAATATAATATATAATATTATATAGTATCATATAATAATAATTATTTTTAATTTTTATTGCATAATTTAGGATTTTCTTAGCTTACATGGAAGTGTGACATGGCATACATGGCTTTCATGTGGCGTTTTCCTTAGGAGACTCATTTTAACTTGAAATTTCCTCTGATTCAATGTGAGTAAGGGATCAGGATCAAGATCAATATCAATAACTAGGTGGGGATTTGAATCAACATCGAAATTAACAACTTGGTGAGGATTGAGATATTGGAGAATTTTCTCCATATTTTTCGAATTTGGAAGGAAAAAGGTATGATGATGCATATCCTCCCAAGGCTTGTCACATGAATCCATGACTTCCATTATTTCATTATTAGATGGTAAAACATCCATATTAGAAATTCATGTGATGGAGATGGGGAATTGGTCGATCAAGGCACAAGGATCGAGATGAACAACTAGGTGATGGTCATGATCATGGTCAAGGGGATTGGACTGAATAAATTTGTAAGTAGTTTCGACTGTTCAAAATGGCATAGAATATCCTAGTGAGTCTACTTCCGTAACATTAGGTATTACCCAAGGATCAAAGGAACCAAGAGCATGGTTAAAGATGGAAGATATCATACAAATGTGAGATTCTTTTTTTTAGGGGTTGGATACTGGAAAAGAGAAAGTACCCATCAATGAGGAATCTTTAAGCAAACCAACACCCACATTTTCATAAGTCATCATGGAATCACCTATGAAAGGAACATTACCACTAGGAGCTAGTCGTAATTCCGGCATGCAGTAATAAAGATGGTCTACAGTTACAATATTCCCTTGATGGGGAAATCAGAGAAGTTGAAATTCCGATGATAATGGCACTTTCATGGCATACCACCAATTGTTTCCTAATAACAAATCATAGTCAAGAGGTGCATAAACAACTTCAACATCAATCATGGAATTTTCCCCCCTAGATTAATGGGAAAGGCATGAATGATTCCATGTGATGTAAACATTTGATCATCAAATGCTTTCAAAGAAGTAGAGGATTAGACAAGCTTAGGAGAGCCTATCACATGCCAACATGAAATGGACATAACAGAAGTCGAGGCTCCTTTGTCGATAAAGCACAAAAGATGTTTTTCCCGCATATGAATACTTGTATATGAAATTCAATATGGTACGAGAGCCTTGGTTGGCTATGTTCCATGTCAAAAACAACCAAAATTGATTATGTGGAGTTTATCCCTCCAATGGTTCACAATAGTGATTTACATTGCGTAGGAAAAATTTGCAACACTTCAAGAGTAGATATGGTGCAAGAGGCTTGAGATAAATCCTCAATAATACTGTAATGTTGAGTAGCTCAATAATTGGGATTGTGTGTTGCTCGATGAAGTACCCTCTTAGGAGGGAGAATGGTTTTGTTAAAAGCAGGGCCATTTGGTTTGGATGGAGAAGCTCAATCCTATTCAGGAGAACTAGTACTAGGTTTATCATAAATGTGGTTCCGAGTGGTAAGGGCGATCATTTACTCTAATAAAAATACATTTGATATTCCATCCCATTGGGGAGGATGACCTCCATTTCCCCCTTGTGAAGGTGGAGGATTTGTAGAAACCATTTGTTGGTGTTGTTGTTGAGGGAAATGATGAGTTAAAACAGAAGGGGGTGGGGTGGAGTCTTTAAGATTCATGATCTCATTCACTTCTTTTAAGTGTGGACATAGATGATTCATATGATCGCCCCCACAAATATTGTAGAGTAATTTGGGTTTCCTTTAATTTTTGTTTCCCCCGGCATTAGGGGGTGGTGCTTGCTGTGTTCCAAACTCTTTGAAAGGATTTTTGTTTTTGTTTTTCTTCCTTTTGCCTCCATATTGTTGAGGTTTATGTGGTTGAGAGTGTACCATATTGACCTCAGAGGTTTTTGTTGGAACATTGGGTGGTTTGCTAGTAGACATAGTTGAAGTGGGTGGATTATCAATGGAATACTATTTAAGTTTCCCACTTAACTGGTTCACTAAAACAGTAGAGACAAAACCAGCCACACCATCAGCATGTGTTCCAGGTGTAGGTCAATATGCATCAGTTGAAAATTGAGGAACATGTAGGATAATATTGTATAAAGTTCTTGATTGTGAATATATCAAATCCAAATGTTGGGCACGACAGATATATTGCTCTTTAGTTACGACCCCATCCATAGAAACATCATGAGAAATGGGAATTAATAGTGACTTTGTAAACTAGTATGCTAATAATTGATTAGGAATGGTGACTTTTACAAGCATCCACCTTCGTCTCCACTCTTGGATATGGTCTGAAATATGGGTGGCATTGTTTTAACAAAAATATGTAAAAAGAGACATTTCTATTTCATAGTGGATAGGTAATTGGGAGTGAGTTAAAAAATACATTGCAAGTGCATTGAAGCTAGAATAGGAGGCGGTTGGCAATTCAATGTACCATTTGGATGCACTCCTAGTTAGGGTCTGAGGGTAAATATGTAACTTAAAATAGTCACCCAACATGGATTTGAGGACACACTACAAATGATAGGTGGTAACATGAGTGGATAGGTATTCTCACATTTTACCATCAAATTTGGGTATGTCTGTAGGGATCTTGTGTGGAATAGGTCACCATAAGGGGTTATGCAAAATGGGGTCATTGGTTAACCTTGACAAATACGGTAAATCCAAAGTAGATAAAAAGGGTAGCTACGTGTTGGAAAATGGATTTTGTATCTAAGGTAATTGGGCATTGAGACTCATTGGATCGTAAGTTCCCCCCATATATTGGCTTCTAGAAGCATACAAACTTGGGAAAGCATGACTTCCCCCAAGAAATTGATTCCCCCCATAAGAAGGATTACCCCTAGTGAAGTGATTACCCCTATAAGGATGACTTCCCCTAAGGAAGGGATTTTTCCCATAACTACCCCAAGGGAAATCACTACCTCTATGATAGGGGAATCCTAAAACATAAGTGTTTCCCTCGGGAAAAGGGAATCCACCAGGATCACTAGTGCCCCCAGTGGATGGGAAGTTACGAGACACATTACCACTTGTTTAGAAGAGTAAACTTCCAGACATAGGTGTGCTTCCAGTAAAGGGAATATTACTAGGATAATTTGAGCCTCCCATGGATTGGGTACTTTCGAAAGGTTTTCCCCCTTGAGAGGGAGGTGGGTTTCTTTCCCCTATAGATGCATTCCAAACAAAATGAAATTCATCATTTGGGATGATAGGGATTCCTATAGACCTTCTAACGTTCACTTGGTAACTTCCACCAAGAGTAAATGTAGGAGTAGGACCTCCCCCAAAAGCAAAGGTTGAGGAAAATTGTGGTGATGATCCATTAAATGGTGGAGCACTGGATTGAACAATGGGTTAAATAGTAGGTATGGATGATGTTCCCCAAATGGAAAAAGTAGGTGTGTTAGATGCAATAGATGGATAATTTAACCCAATAGTAGATGGTTGTGGATAATTAACGAAAGTTCCTCCTCCACTACTGAGTGAAGATGTGATGGGTTGTTCCATAGTTGAATATGATGTGATCCCCAACATCATATGACTGAACAGAGAAAAGGGTTCACCAGTTAAAGGTCAGAATTGCTAAAGTATGGTTCTATAAGGATTGGTCAAAGGTGGGTTAATGTGTGGAACAACACCCTCATCCATGACTTCAATGTCAAAATGAGTGGTTTTAACTGAATCACTCTTTGAATTTACAGTGTCTCTTACCCCATCTAGAGAAGTGAATTTCCTTTGAATAGATGGAGGTTCATCCTCAACAGGAAAGAGGCCCCTAATATGTCAATATTGATGAATCAGTAGATTGGCCATGGTGAATAATAAAAATTTACAAAATGAAAATAACAATCCTAAGGCCAACTACAAGAGAAAACACAACATACACCTAGCAATATATGGGCTATTAAGAGGCAAACCAATTGTGTTAAAGGAATCTTCCGAAGGTGGGTCTCAACCCGCCAACAAAGAGGCGAGAACTAGTTATGATAACCCCTCTTACTCCCTCGAATATAAGGTCCAAGTGCTCATGGGGAACCTCCCAAGGTATAGGAACCAGATGATGTATCATTTATCTCAGGTACCACAATCACTTCCCACTTGTAATCACCTATGTAGATACCTAGGAAAAGAAACTAAGGCTACCACTTCACAAAAGGATGAGAGGGTGGAACAACCATAAGTCAAGTTCAGACATGTGGGAAGGGAATGTGTGACATATGTCGAAGACCTAAATCCTTGACAGAATGTGTAACCCCACGGATTTCCAATTGACCAAACCCCAATGGATGTAAGAACCTACTAATCACACCAAGAGGGGATATCTCTCAAATGCACCTAGCTTAACCTTGTGCTTGACTCATGTGTTAGATGAGCTTTCCCAGAAAGCGTTTCTTGTTACTAATGGATTTTCTCTCTTTAGTGACTCTAGTTTCTTTATATGTCCTTAGCGAGTGTCCTCTCTAATCCTATTCCAAGGCCCTACACCCTAAGCTAATGTTGGTTTGTTAGACCAAAAATAAAATTTCTAATATATTTTAATTCGACAGTTTCTTTTATGGTCGTTGATTACTCAAGTAGGTATATGGAGTGAGACATGGTGATGTGAAAGACTCTAGACCCAAAAGATAGCAAAAAATACAATAATGAGACTGCACTTCTTTTTGTTTCATGAAATTTGATCTATAGGGGGGTCAGATTTATTTCCTTTTTGAATCAAACCCAAAAGATTCACTAAGAATATGTAGATATGAAAAAGTAAATCCAATCACAAATGTTCCTTCTATGTAATCAAACAAGAAACAAACACATTAGAGAAGAATCTATGAATGTTCAAATGTAAAATCCTTTTGTGTTTCCATTTTTTTATAAATTATGAAACAAGATAACAACAAGAATATGCATGTAACACGCAGCTTCAAGTATTCAAAATCAAGAAGACAAAACAATGACCAATAGGACAACTCAAGACCACCAAAACTCATTGAAACATCCCAATGTTTGGCATACAATGTGTGACAAACAATGACCAAAAAGATACCTCCATTGTATTATTGACTTAAACATAGTTTTAGTAACAACAATAGAGGTTAAAAAATCCTTCTAGGATCACCACCAGACTAGAAGGATTGCATTAGGATCCAAGCACTAATTCAAGAACTATCAAACACACTCAAAGAATAAGGATTGAAAGAAAAAAAATCATTCAAACGCTTCAAGAAGAAACTATTGGAGGCATGCACATAGGTTATGAGACTCAAGACACAGTTCTGAGAACCAAACAGACAGATATATGAGCAAAAATAGACCCAAAATATTCAAACAGGACAAACTAGAGCACCATCAACATGTAAGAGACTAGATAGGAGGGATGGTACAGGGAGCATCACCCCCCTATAATCTTGTTGGCGGGCATGGCCTCACCCTGATCCTCAAAGAGAGGGGGAAATGGACAACAAAAGGGATAAATGTTTTAGTTCAAGCTCATATCTAAGCAGTCCGAGAGGTGAAATTGGCTAATACTTATGCAAGAAGACCCTTGCAATCAAACCAAAACCTAGTAAATACAAAGAATTAAGAATTCAATGAATTGAAAGGAAACAAATAGGGAAAGTATAACCATCATTTATTGAGTAGAGTTTCCAATTCTGTAGTAGATTTTTCTCCTATGGATGGGTGAGCAAACTCTTGAACCCTTTCTGTTGGTTCATGATAGACCATTAGGTATACCAATGCAATATTCCCACTAGATATAACTATATAGACACTAGATCTACACACCCACTTCCATGCAATCATGTAATAAGAGAGAGAAAGGAAAGTATCATATCTTTAATAAGAGAGACCTTTTGATATAGGAAATCCTTATCTGTTGTAGATCTGATAATCCTTTCTCTAGCTCCAGCTCCACTTGGTTAAAAAACCTACACACAAAGAGACATCCAAACCTTTCTAAAAACCTATTGACACATAAAAGATGCATAAGAATGAAAATATAACCATATATCTAAGCTAGCATAAACTAGATCTAATCTATATCACACAAGCAATAACATATCCAATATGTATGTGTTATGAATATTGTAGATCTATAACGAAGAACCATATACATTGATTGACAACATGATAAGAGGGGGGAAGAATAACATGTCTATATTAAATGATAAAGAGACATGCATCATATATTACCTTATGTTCAAGATGCAAATCTATTCCAATGTTCTTGATCCAAGACCTTCCTAGGCTATAGACAATAGGCTCATCAAAATGGATGAGATATTCAAAGTTATTTCACCAGCATAAAAATTCATAACAAGAGTCTCCCCTTTCACATAAAATGTCCTCAATATGTTAAATTTTGAGCATTAATTCACAATACTCTAGGATCTTTGCTGATAGAATAACATATATAGTATATCAATGCATGACAATCACAATATGACAAGCATTACAAGAATCAAAAGCATAAGAGACAAGAGACACAGAGTTTCCGTGGGGAAAACCCTAAGGTGAAAAACCCCACAACTTCCTCAGAGATAGAGAGAGAAATGGCTCAACCAAAGTACAACCAAATAACAATGAGATAGTCTCCTAGCAAATGATCCTCCACTTCCTCACTAGTACACCACTTTTGAGAGTGAGAGTGAGTTACTTTTCCGAGTGAGTAAAATAGAGATCTGCTATCTCTATTTATACTCACCTTTTTTCCCAGTGACCTTATGGGGCCGACTTGTCTAGATAGGTACATCCACATTATATTATATATAAATCTGGGCCGACCCCACATGGTGGTCTAATAACCCATCGGCAAGTACACACACTTGCGACACTTGTCAATCCACATGACGACACTTCCTTATAAAGGAATAACACATCTCTTATAAGGGTACAATAAATATATATAAAATACACAGATGAAATACATTCCGAAGTTACATATACATCAACACAATATATAGGTGAATGGAGGGTGAATGGAGGGTGAATGGAGGATGAATCTAGGCTCCAAGTAATGGATGGGATCGATCTGGTGTGCGAGTTCCATTTTTAGATGAATTGGAGCCCATTCATGCACATGATCCAATTATCAACATAATTCTCAAAACTCAAGGATAAGTGGACCATGTCCCCCCTCAATGCATGTAGGGAGTAATGGTGTGACTCCCCTACAAGTATATAGGGAGGGATGGCAGACTGACCATCGCTCCCCTAGAAGCATACAAAGGGAAACGGTCGACAAAAATTGGGTAAAATGAGGCTAGAGAAAGGTATAAATGCAAGTGTCTCATCTATGCAGTAAAGTGGGATCTCCAATGAACCTAAGGTGGCAAATAAGGGTATAACATTGATCCTCCAATCAATCCTTATAATTTTTTATAATGTGTTATTTTTAACTTTTCACCTTCTCCAGAATTATAATTTTTTTTAGCAATTTGTATAGCTACTTCTTAATCCAATAGCATAGTGCATCATTTCTAGTCTCATTAGTAATTGCATCAAACCCAAGGAATTTACTAATGTATTTGATGTATCAGGGAGGATACAACATGTTGGTTAAGTGGCACTTCCCCCTTGCATCTTCTACCATTTTAGGGTGGGTTGAGGGAAATGGTCTCTTTTTGTTTTTTAAAATATTATGATTTCATGCAATGTGGGCATAAGATCTACAATGCTTCTCAATTTCTGGTACCTTAAAATCAACTATAGAAACCACTATTTATTTTCTGATTTACCTTTTTTGGTAATTAGAGAGATGTTGATCAAATTAATGACACTTTTCCATTTACCATAAATAGTTTCGAGTAAAAAATAAGTAATTTTTGTCGCTTCATTTCTCCTTTTCCATGTCCTTCACATGTGTGAAAAATCCTCTGCAAGAATGGCTTTTATTTTCTCCTGAAATAAGCCTATATTAAATCTCATCCATTCACACAAGTACGCCCCAGGATAAGATACATTCATCTATTCATGTGCGAATGGTCATGATCACACAATCATAAGTGCATGATTCAATTATAGGAATCCACATGATCACCCCCTTACATAAGGTACAATTAACTCCTTTAGTTCAAATGGTCTAGATCACATGATGAAACATGCTTGATTTAATTTTAACCATTCATGTGCACGTACCTCGGGATAAGGTGCAACAATATTTCCTAGCACAAATGGTCGCTATTTGATGTTGGAACATGCACAATCAATTGTGGCCATTCATGTTGGGGTTCTTTTTCCCTTGAAAATTTGGATACTTAGAGATTCATTGGAGTATCCAAACTTCACCAGGAATCCAAAAATCCAGTTGTATATACTACCGCAATATGCATATTCTCATGCTTTTCTAGATGAAACCAAATATCAAGGTCAAAAATAGGACCATTAAGATTTGATAGCCATTCATAAGAGGGATACTCCATACCTCCAACTCAGACAATATAGCAGTTCAACCTATTCATCACATCCAATGTGGATTCTCCATATCACACCTCACTATCAACATGGATCCTCCACATCACACCTTTGTCTATGTGGCACAGGTGGAGCCCACTTCAATTTTCCCAAGTTTGGAATTCCATGGCTATGTGAAATTTCAATTTTGGAATTAAGGGTATTATTACAAAATTAATATTGGCCTTTTCCCCCCAAATTTGTATTATCACTGTAACATAATAGAATAAAACTTTCCACTAATAAATCTATAATTAAAAACAAAAATTCCACCAAATCCTCTTGAATTAATCTACCATTCCTACTTGTAAAACACATTATTTAACTCATGACTCAATTAGAATGCCATATAGCAGCTAAAAGCATGGATTTTCCATAGTAGAATTTCATCAAACACTTCATCTATAATATTTTATTTATGCAAGTGTGGATTCTAGCCCAAACAATGTCATTGCTACAACCAAGAGCCTAATACCACTTGCAATTTGGGAAAACTTAAAAGGAGATAAGTTAGAAATACAAGGAAAAAATTAGTTATCCTTCTTTCCCTCTGAAGCATCTTATTTTATTACTATTATTTTATTATTTTCCTTAGTTCAAATTTTTCTACTTAACAAATATTTAGTTCTGTGCATGCACATTTGAGCACTCTGAATAAAATAAGAACTAATACAAAATACAAAAAATGTCTCATCATAGTTTGAAAGTATTCTATAGAATTCCAATTGTCTAAAGAAGGATGCAACTCTCTTGAAATAATTAGATGTTTGGGATTGGTAGATGAGCCTCCTTATTCTACTCAAGAGATTCATTCAAACGGCTCCATCCCATACCATTTAACAAATGAAAAATGGAAATAAAATATTCAATGTTGGGAATAGTGATAGTGAAAATTCGGTGTAAATATGAAAGTTATGTGTTTTTTTTTCCTTACTAAGTTCTATGGTAAGCTCAGTATTCTATAGATAATAAAATTTATAATAATAATAATATCAATCTAATATAATACCACAACCTAGCCAAACACCAATTGATGTATATGACCCCGTTGTTTGTAGGAAAAATGACCCCTCCACACAGCTATTTGACTGTTTAGTCTAGAGAGGTGCATATAGCCTAGCCCCTTCAGAAATTAAACCTATGACCTCCAAGGAGGAGACACAATTTCTTAACAGTTAGATTTGAGCGTGCCATTTTCATACTCTATTTGAAATAATATTTGAAGGAAAGTGTAGAATGCAATCTCTCTTTGAATCATATTTTGAAATCCTTTCACATTAGTTTGCTTGGTCTAAAGAAGACTTTGGTTCTCCCTAAATATTCAAATTTATTGCAACCGTGTAAGCATTGCTTCGGAATCCAATACAAATTGTTTTTGTTTCAAGAAAAAGACTACAACATGGGAGTGGACAAAAGTGATAATGGGCCCAAACTCAGAAACTAATAGTAGATCAAACCAGTTGGTTGTATTTTTCAAAGAATCTCAGATGGAAAGAACAAGTTCCTTGAAAATTTCCACGAAACATACTTGACAAAGCTTCAATCCAAGATTCTATTTATATTGTCCATAGGAAAATATTTTAATAGCCTTCTTCATCCCCTTTGTATTCCTAATATATAACACTTTTTTATTTTTCTAAAGTTGTCAGTTCCTAATCCATTAATTTAAACAGCCCCTCATAATACACCAGTGAAATGTTAGACCCCGATGATTAATGGTGGTGTTAGCACCCAAATTGACCCTAAGGTTGTGGAAAGGTCTCCTTGAGGTAACACACAGAACCACTTAACAAGATATAAGCTGGATACTTACTCTCCAGAGAGGGATCTCTCACAAATTAGTTTAACAAGGCCAGATACATGAATGAAACTAAGGTGAAATTATTGTTTGGTTGAAATCGAGATGGACATCCATTGGGATGTGGAGTTGTGATAGACAAATGTGATTATCTGACAACGCTTTGCAAAGAAAACCCATGCAGAGGAAAGATAGATACCATCTCACATTCAAAGAGCTTTTGTTTAGTGATTAAGAAGAATAAATGAACAATCCATCAATACAGAGCATATAATAATGAATTATATATCAACTTTAGCAGAAAATGGTGGTGGATGCTTGAAACGAAAGGAATAGAGCATAACATCTGTGAATTCTATTCCAATACAAAACTTATCCGAGCATGAAAAAGAATAACAAGATGAATTAAACAATGATGGAAAAAATTCACATGAGAAGAGAAGTAAAGAGACTGTGAGACCAACAACACATGAATCTCTAATAGAAAAACTTGCTCGGCCTTGCTAGATTTTATTAAAATATGCCTCAGAACGCTTAACACAAGAAACTCACGGGTCCAACAAAAGTTTCCAACCCTTTTTTATTCTATTACACTGCTTTTATAGATCTTCCTAGCCCTCTGGCTTGAACAGTCTCAACAGAAAATGGTTACACTACGAGTGACACCTATTCAAAACGGGCATGCCACTCCTGAGACTTGGTTAAAAATAACAGAGATGGTAAAAACCAGGCTTAATTTTTCCTTTTACAAATTTACTGAACTCTCTACACTATGACAATAAACTCCTAGCAAAACTGAATAAGATGCCTTTGTGGCTACTTTCTTCAACTAGAAGCCTTCACGATCTTCGAATCTTTCATGCATGTAGCTTTAGCTTAGCTTTGGCATATTTCTCAATGAGCTTCCATTGTTCGGAGGTTGGAAAATATGACGTGGCTATCTCCTTTAGCAGCACCCTCATCTCTGTGTGATATTTATAAGAATAATTCTGGAGGTGTGCACATGCTTCTCTAAACATCATACCTGGCTCGAGGTCTTTGGCTAACTTTTCAACCACTATCTAGCCAGACAACAACTGGTCCATGCCTGCAAAATCTGTATAGTCCAGCTTACACCTTGTCAATCTGTTATGATATTCCTCCTGGGTGATCATAGTGCCATCTTCTTACCAGAAAAGAGGCATCCCTTTCTTAAGTAAGGGATCAAACATATCCATGATACCTTTCATGTGTTGTGTCATAATGTCAATTCCAGACTCAAATGCCTTCACATGTTGATGCTTAAGCATCACTTTCTTTGCCCAGATGATAATGGACACCTTGTCTTTTATGCCAGTCATCTTAGCTTCATCCTAAGATAGGCCATTTAGGAACTCCAAAACATTCTCAGCATCCTCTACAGGCCTCTTTCTCAACTTCTCATTAGCAGCTGTCATACCCTGCTTTGCCACCTTTATCACAGCTTCTTTATCTAAGATAAAATCGAGGAAGGGCCTCAATTTGTTTGCCTCAGTGGTGATTCTGTCCCAAATAACTAGCTTAGCCTCTTGAAGTAAAGTATGGCCTATATCCTTCCTTGTCAATTCATCACATTCAGCCTTCATCTCCCGGTACTTGTTTCCCAAGCTTCCTTTTCCTTTTTTGCATTAGACATCAGAGTTTTCAGATTCTCCTTTTGCTTTTTTAATCTTTTCATGCCCATGTCCTCTAGACTAGCTTGGGTAATGGCTCCTACAAGGTAAAAACCTCCAGCTTCTATGGAAGTTGTTTCCATAGTATCCATTTCTTGATTCTTATCCTTCTCTTCCATTTCCTGATTCTTATCCTGCTCTTTCTACTTCAACTTCTTCTCAATATCCTCAACTTCGGCCTTCAAGACCTTCTCACTTGCCACCATAATGGACATATCTATCTGGAACTTATTTTCCTTCTCTTTAAAGCTCAGCAACCTAGCCTCACAGTAAGTTAGATTCCCTTCGTAGTCAATTAGATTCCCTTGGAGCTCTTCTCTCTTTTCTTCCATCTCAGCTACCTCAAATGCCTCCACCAATTGGGTGGAGGGAATTTTCAACTTCTGCTTCATTTGCTGGATGAGCTTGTCCTTCTCATCCAACAACTTCTGTATGCTGGCTCTTTTGTATTCTTGGGTCTCAGTGGCTAACAATGCAATTTGGTGCTTTTTTACTTGTGCTTTCAGGAACTTAATTTCTATCTTTTCTATTCTTAGCTTATTCTAGACTTTGTCTTTAATATTGGCCTGCACTTTAGATAGCTCTAGGGAAACTTTCAAAAATTTGTTATAAATGACCTCGCCAGACTCATTGTGCAAATTAATCACATCTCGCACAGGGATGTCTTCCAAATTTACTTCCATCTCGATGGCCTTATTCTTGGTGTCCAAGGCAAGACTTAGGGTGTTCTGGACAAGGCTTCTGCTCACCACCAAGGATACATCTTTCTTTGAAATATTTCTCACATCTGCATATAACTTAGTGTTATCTCCCAAATTGACCACCGTCATTTTGGATGACAGAATGGGTAAAAATCTTTATTTCTATAAGTCATGGCCTTCAAAATTCAAAATCTCAGTTTTCGGCAGTTAACTAAGTCTGTGGAAGTTTACTTAACTGCCGAAACAGGCCAGTTTCATCAGCTAATTTGGTTTGCCAGAATGATTTATTTGCCGAAAATGTTTCCATGTGTAAATTTAAAAAATATTGTGCTCTGGAAAAATACTACCAGCTATATCCTGAACAGTAAAGCTAAAGGACTAAAAAACAGAATTGTCAAGGAATTGGCAAAAAATATTTATTGCACAGAGCAGTAAATAGAAATTGGAGGAATATTTTCTGCTGAAATCATGTGATGTTGCGGGGAAATTTCGATGGCCTTCCCGAGCTCCAAATCCAAACCTAAAAGCACCAATGGATAGCTTATGTTCTGTAGATCAAAATCGACTATTTAAACATGCAAAACGGACATCGGACGGCTGAGAAAATCGATTTTTGCCAAAGACAGTTTTTTTTGGAAATCTACAAGCTTTCGGCAGCTTAGGAGGGCCACCACAGCGCTCATTAGCTGCCGAAAAGGCCAGTTTTCGGCAGCTAACACGTGAAACAGGCAGCAGGCTTAGCTGCCGAAAGCCTGTTTTCACAGATTCTCTCAAATTTCGCCCAGATCGCGGATTTATTAGCTGAAGTGGCGAAAGGCCAGTCAAAAGAGATGGATCATGAATTATCTTATCAATATCTTGAGGCTTTTGAGCGAGATCTAAGTCAGGGGGGCGTTTTAGCTGATTTTAAGCATCTTTTTGAGGAAACAGCTCTAAGTTCAAGTGCCACGTCAGCTAGGTCAAATCTGCATGTACCAAACTCAGCCCCACCGAACCTTGGGATGCCAGCTTCTCTTCACCAACCACCAAGCTATGAAAGGAAATCCACATCTCATCTTTTCCATGATTTTAGGGATCATTCCCTATCTTTCTGCATTTACTGTTCTAGTGAATCTTTTAGTGTGACAGATCCACGTTTTTGGGATCTGGGAAAAACGATTTTGTAAAGGCTATAAAGCCACAGAACCAAGACTATTACAGGGGTTCGAGCTTGGAGAGACTTAGCCATATGTTTTGGATGCTTATTATAATAAAAAATCACAGTTTTCTCTTGTTGTTGTTATCAGATATTTTCATCCATCATTATTCTACACTCTATTCAAATTAGCTTAGCCTGTGCTCATGATTTGAATTGAGGAACTTCCTACTGCTGTGTGTGACCTGATGTTATGCATGTATTTGGTTGCATAAACCCTGCATGTTAATATACTTGGTTGTCTTAGCAATATTCTACATATCATTCCTATTATTTATCATCTGATTTACAGTTTCTAAGAGCACTGGTTCATTTGACTATTTGATAAGCAACCTTTCCATCGAGCTATTGTGGTATCCCATCGATCCATTTACTGAAAAGGGTATTGAATTCTTAAGTTACCAAGCATACTTAGCCATAACCACTAAGTAGTTTCTTGGAGAGATAACACTTAGTCTCCCTAAAATTGTTTCTGGACTCTCCTCATATTCCTCTAGTAACTCATCCGTGCTTTTGATAGGTGTTGCAAGCTTAGTGGATAGTTGGTTGAATTTATATTCTTTAACTTCAAAAATAGGTACCTGGACCTTTACCTGTTTCTTCTTTTGGGCCTTCCCTACTGGTACTATCACCAATTGTTGTTTAGGATTCTCTATTTTATGCCTCTTAGGGGCCCTTTCTGTATCATTATCCACATCCATGAAATCACTGCTCTCCATCCTGCTGGATTTCTTTGACTTAATGGTAATGGGTACAACTGCTGAAACTGATGGGAGCAGGATAGGAGAAACAGGAACTAGTGATCTGTTTCCTTGTGCCAAAGAGGAGGATCCCTCAGGTGTGTCTATCTCCATGTGGCATTTGTCAGGATACTCTAACCAATTTTCCATCTCATCCAGGCCTGTAAATTTGAAATGCTCATAACCCTTCCTGTTACTCTCCTTCCTCCTTTCTAAAATGATGTGGTGAGGTTCGTAATTCATGGTTGCTTTGGATTGGAATCCCATGTCACTCTACATCTGTTCAATGCATGGGAGGGAATCCTTTCTCTTGACAATCAAAGGGTCTATTGTCCATGGGAAATTGATGTCTAAGGAATTTTTGTCATCCAAGAAGTGCTCACATTCCACCTTCAATTTTTGTCTTAAGAATTTGAGGGTAAGTATTATGGGGGTCAGGAAAATAGGTAACACATAAGGTGCATGGGAATAGTCATAGACTCTGATTACAGTGCCATGTTTCAGCAAGAACCAGTCTCCAACTCCTTTCTCCATGGAGGGTTGCAACAAGTCTGTCATTTCGGGCAACACCCTTGGTAGCTTCTTCTGGAAGAAAGTGAAGTAGACCTATGACATAAGGTCATTCATGAATGATTTATAATCTGAATACATTTCGTTGGTGAGTTGTATCTCTAGCACTTGTAGGTTCTCTTCATGTGATGCCAAGAACATCTTCAATAAGTATAATTGGAATCTGAAAGTCCTTATCTTGGGGAATTCTACTAGCTGAGAGTGGATTCTTTCAGCCAAGGCTTCATCAAACTTTAGACACGGACACTGGGTAGGAAGGTTGGGGTCCTCTGACTCAATAGGTAAAGTACTTAAAATAAACATCAAGCTTATCAGGGGCTCAGTTATACACTAGTTGATATCTAACCCTAGGAACTGGGCCAACATGGTAATAAGACACTTTGATTCTTCTTTAAAAGGGGTGGCTTCACCAAGGAAAGGTGCACTCTGGAAAGAGGCATTTGATTGTAGGGAAGGATGGTAAAAAATCTGTTTCAACTGAATTGGAGAAATCCTGTAGTGTTGGATTAGGGCTTCCTCCCTATAGCTTTGGTATTTTTGACAAAACTCGGATGGAACAACCAAGGATTTTCTAATAGTCAGGGCATTTAGGCATCCATGATCGCTCTCTGATTTGGGGAGTAGTTGCCGGCGCGCAATTCTACAAATTCAGGATAGCTTGGGGTTTGACTAGTTGTGAACAAGTGGAAAAAATAGTTATAAACCCTATGAACGTCTATGTTTTCTGCCCTTATGACCTCCAATATCTCTTTAGCAGTCTCTATGGAGCTGTTAATCAGGATAGTATCATAAACACCACCATCCTTATCCTCCACCAGCTCATTTATCCTTTGGTACTCAAAACCCTGGGGTTCCACAGATCCAGCCATTTAAATATTTTAGCGGGGAGTAGGATGACCTACCTGGTTGTTTCATAGCTGGGTTGAGCTTCTGGGATCCTAGTTGCTTTGTCGGCTCCTACACAGTTGGCGCATATCGCTCTCCGATGCAAACAGGTCAAAAGTGATTCGGATCTCCGTGCAAGTGAGCCCATTTTATATTATAAATCTTGCCATATCATCCCTATAGCTATGACAGTGATGGATCCATGTTAGTTGTTCATCCATGAGATTGATTTTGAATCGTAGATCTCTTTAGTATTTACCTTCATCATCCTCCATTGCTTCTAACTATGCTACGTGCCATCTGGCTATCACCTTTGACTTGTGAAAACATCGGCAGTCGTCGATCTGGTCCCTACCCAGCTCTCAGTCATCCAAAGGCATGGCCCTTTACTATGTTCATGGATTTTGGGCCCATCGACTTCACGTGCAAGTTAGATTTGTGAACTTACTTCTGGCTTTCAATCTCCATCCCGCCTGATCTACACCATTGGAAAGTGTAGGGTCTACAAAAAGTTTGCAAATATGAAAGTCACCTTTCTTCGCGCATGTCCAAAATTTCAACAACTTCCTAATAATAGATCTGCGCCGATGACTGTTGATCAACCTTTAAAATGCCCAGCGGTTAACACTCCTTCCCTTGCTTAAACAACCTCTAACTCTTTTTGCGAAGGATGTTCGCGACTGTAGATCTTCACTGCTCCCGATCCACACTGCTCATAGATGCTACTGCATAACTGTAGGCATATTTTCACCATTTTACCTCTATTTCCAATATTTGCTACCTCGGCTTTGATTGCCTCCTTCTCTAATCCACAACTATCTATCCATATATCTATCTCAGCAATCTTGGGCTATTTGAATCAGACCACCGAGGTTTTCTCCATTTTCTTCATGGATTCAACTTCCCATTTCACCCAAGACAAAACTAGCACCAACAACTGGCTCCAACTGGGGATGCTATCCTCCCTGTGAGGTAGGAAATAACCCCACAGACAAGTGCCTGATCCATTGGGTCATCTCTCAAAACTCAGAGCTCTGCTCCTTCTTTTTCTTCCCATAAAAATGAAAGAAAAACACATGGTTTGCCTCCATGTCTTAGGGCCTTCTCCTCGGGCTTCAAAACCTTAGGTTTACCATTTATTGAAATGTAAATGCAAAACAACATATGCAAAAATATGTACAGATTATGATACAAGGGTCACCTGTTACCCTTAGGACAGGTAGTGCTTCAAAAACCTCCCATTTACTAAACCTCCTGCAAATGGAGACCCATCCTGATGATCCAGAATGAAAGAATTTATTCCTCTATTCTCTGCAATGACATATGGGGCCACCCACATATGATCAAACTTTCCATGTTTATCTTCTTTAGGAGCATCCCATTTCAAAACTAAGTCATTAATATGAAACTGCTCTTGTTTTACCTTCCTGTCAAAGGTGTTCTTCATTTTCTCTTGGTGTATTTGCACTTTGTCATATGCTTTATCCCTCAGATCATTCAATTCTATCATCTGATTCACCCTTCTATGGATATGGTTGGGCTCTTCCTGCTACCCCTGCAACAACTTTATGACTAGTACTCCCAAAGATGTAGGAAAAATAACTTCAAACCCATATACCAACTGAAACAGTGACATTCCAATTGTCCTATTAGTGCTGATTATGTCAGCCCACAAAGCATATTTTATTTTTGTATGCTAGGCACTTTTGTTCTCTGCCAATAGCTTCTTAATTATCCTCAGTAGGCTCTTGTTAGAAGACTCTTCCAATCCATTTCCTTGTGGGTTTTAAGCAGTGGAATGGTTTAGGTTTATGTGGTATTTGTGGAAGAAATTTATCATTTTCTTGGACTTAAAACCAGCTGCATTGTCTGTTACAATCCTCTTGGGGCACCGAAATTTGGCCAAAATGTTGTCTTCCAGAAAATCCATGATGACATTCTCAGTTTCCCTCCTGGTAGGTATGGCTTCTATCCACCTAGTGAAATAATCTGTGGCTGTAAGGATCCACTTGTGCTGACCAGAAGAGTTTGGGTTTATCTCCCCAATGAAGTCTAGCCCCAACTGCTGGAAGGGTGCTTCCACTAAAATTGGGGTAAGGGGAAGTGAAACTAACTTCCTCTTTCCATCGAAGATCTGGAATTGATGGCAAGTAAGAGTCTCTTTCCAGTACAAGTACTGGTTCATGATACAGAATTTGGTAGCCCTCAATTTTACAGACCTGGCCCTTATTTTGCTCAACCCTGCAGGGGCTTGCAAATTTTGCAATACATACACAATGTCAACATACCAAGGAGACATAGAGAATTTTGGCATTACCTGCACTCCTACATCCAGCTGGTTTGAGTGGCTATACAGGAAATTGAGCTGTAAAGATTCACAATTAGCTTCAGTCATAATTTTTTCCAACCCTTGTCCTTTAATCAACTTAGTAGGCTTGATCTCAAGTTCATATTCCAAAAAAACAACAATCTACTTTGCCCTTTTGTTGGCGTAGGTAACTAATCTAGAGGTTTCCAATGTAGACCCAGGTACTTCACAGTTCAAGGAACCAACAAAACCCCTATTCATCGGCCCTTTTGGCAACATACTGTGAGAAGCCTCAGGTCTCACCTGAGGTGAACTCGAGGGGCTAGTTGCAAAATCAAGTTTCCACAACTTGGTGCTGTGAGTGTCAAAGAAGCTAATGGGAAGCGTGATAAAGGACTCTTGTTGTGGACAAAAGACTACGAGAAGCCTCTGCTTCACGTCGGATACTTCGTCAAGCAGAGGTGTTTACGCCACCAGCACATCCAAATACTGCGCGGTATTGGATACTTCCTATGTTATGACGATAAGCTATCAACATCTTACCTCACAGCACTTACAATGGTTCAGTGCATCAACTAGACCGCGCATCCACTTTAGGACTTGATTGACTCTAATCAACCTTACTTAACGATATTTATCCATTCCACAACACTTAGGTTATTATTGTTATGTTATATGTAAATGAATGAAACATACAATATTGCGTGCTCCAATGCTACACTCAAATCCAATGCTTAACTATGTGATTATCCAATAGATTCATGCATTCAAAGACTTAGAAGTGCTGAATACTTAACATTCATCCTCACACGTATTACTTAACATATTATTCCCATCATTCCTGTGGCGATTACATATAAAAGCAATCACATAACAAATAACTGCGGCATTAGACATCCATACTAAGTAAATGAACAATTGCAAAACACACAACAATCACACTACATAGTATTTATCGTGGTTCACGGCCCAGATGGAGGCTGCGTCCACAAGAACTGTTGTTAAATGATTCTTTGGGAAGGATACAACAGTTCTTAGTTTGCGCACTCAACAACAGACTCTCTTCTCTCTCAACTAGATCTTTGCGCACTCAGCTTGGAGAGTCTTTACAATAGTACTAAGCTTAAAAGATGCAACAATATTCAAAGCTTAGCAAAATCGAAGAGTTAACCCTTTCCCATACCAAAATGCCTTATTTATAGATCATGCCCATAGTTCATGCCCATAGGTCATGTCTTTACAACTCGAAGCCTTAAACCCTTAGGTTTACAAAACTGTCACGGTTTATCCAAAACCGTACTGCTGGCACCTGGTAGCGAATTTCCATCGTGGCGGTCTTCCATGAATGATTCACATCGCTATCGGCCTTCCTATTGAGCGCATGCCAACAGGTCACTTTCATTGAGCCGTTCTTCCTCTAACCGTCTCGTGCAACTGGTTCAGGTAGTGGTATCTTTTGCGTGTGCGACCAGTCGCTTTCTTCCCAATTTGCTCATGCCTACCGTTTGGCACTCCTAGAGCATCTTTACCAAAAATCGACCGTTAATGCTCTAACCAGAACACATGTCATATTCCATCCAATAGTCTGCCGTGTTCAATCTCCATAGACTGGACACTTCACAGCACTACCTTCGTCGTAGCTCTTTCGATGCTGCGATGCGCGCAACTTTGCAACACCCGAAAAAATTATACAAAATTGCTTCAACTGAACTGTGCTCAGCTCCACATTTCAGAAACTCCTTCTTTCTAAAAAAGGCCCCACTTGGGCCAGGCCCAACACCTTTTCCCTTCAGGATCTGGGTGGGTAAGGATGCTCTTTACTACATTATTTGGGACATGTGCAATGATATGTGAATGCAGAATGTATACCCTGATATCTTTTAGTGATTTCACTATATCATAAGCCTGCTTTGCCATTATGTCATATTTTAATTCCCCATCTCTCAATACCATGTTGAAAAATGCAATAGGCTGCTCAGAATTTTGGTCGTTCTTCTATAGTAGGACTCCAGCAACAGTGTGTTTAGATGCATAAGAAAAAATTAGGAAATCTTTAGTAAAATCTGTGCTTGCTAGGACTGGGGCCTCAGTGATGGCTTTCTTAATACCTGTGAATGATTCTCTGGCCTCTATTGTCCATTTGATATGAGTTTACTTTCTCAACATGCTGGTGATGTTTCTCATTATCTCAACAAAACTAGCAATGAACCTTCTTAGGAAACCTACTCGTCCAATGAAATACTGCACCTCTTTCTTGCTCCTTGGCTCTCCAACTTTCAAAATTGCATTGACCCTTTCTGGATCAATCGTGATACATTCCTTTGAAATAATATGCCCAAGGAGATTTGCATCTTTGCATACATAAATGTGCCCTAGGGAGTAGTGAAGGCATTCTTTTGTTGATATTATGGGCACACTTTAACCTTATTATAACATGAGAATCCATCGATGGTAGAAATCCTCTCAGATCCTACCACCTTCTGCAGAATATGCTCCATTTTTTACAATGGGTAGTTATCTTTCAATGACACCTTGTTAAGATTTCGGAAGTCTATACAAATCCTGATTTCACCACTCTTTTTTTCTAACAGGTACTAGATTAGCTACCCACTTTGAAAATCTCAGCGTGACAATGATCTTGGCATTAAACAACTTCATGATTTCCTTCTCTATAACAGGCAATAATTTTGGTTTTATCCTTCTTAGCTTATGCCTGAAAGGCTTCTCCCTAGGCTTGATTGGAATTGAATGCTATGTAATGGAAGTATCATATTCTTTTAGGTCCTCATAGCTCCAAGCAAACACATCAGCATATTTTTTCATCAATTTCACATACTTGTCTCTTTCTTTAGCAGGCATCTTTTTGGACAGTCTTACAATTCGAGGTATCTCCTCCATGCCTATGTTCTGGTCTTCCACAACATCATTTGTTGGTTTGACTTTAGGATTTTTAGCTATGTCATTCTGGTTGAACAACTTCTATTGTGGTATCAAGGCTTTAGGGATAAAGTTACTCTTCATCTGAATAATATCCATTCCCCCTAATATACTCTTCCATCCTTTGCCTCCAGCCATTTCATCTTCAGCCTACTCTTCTCCCAGGAAGCCCTCCAATTTTTCATTTTCTATGTCAACCTGAACATTTGCGAATTCATCGGATAATTCTAAAAACCTTTTAATCTACATGTAGGGGTCTTGAAACCCCCAGTAGTAGTGGCCAAGGATTCTGCCACCTGATTCTCAATCCTGGGTATTACCCTGATCTTGTGTTCTGAGAAATAGTTACCCAACATATCCCATACTTCATTCATGTAAGCTCGCATCTTGGGATGCTTTGTCTGGTAGCTATCATTTAGTTGGTTTATCACCAATTCTGAGTCTCCAAATACCTATATCTTCTTTCTCCCATGTCTTTCAAGCCCTGCAAACCCAACAACAGGGCCTCATACTTTGCTACATTGTTGGTGCACTCAAAGTTTGGCTTATATGATAAGGCTTTAAATTCTCTATTAGGAGGGATGATCCAGACTCCCGCACCATCACCATTTTTTATCAAATACCCATCGAAATACATTGACCACAAACCTTCTTCGTTCTGCTTCTTTTCCAAGACCACTTGTCTTGCTGCAAATTCCTAATCTTCCTCCACTTCAATGTGTATGGGGATCATAGGATCAATTCGTGGTCCATCATTAAAAAATATGAAGGATCCCATGTGTGTATAAACAACATATATGGGATGGTTCTCAAGTTTATCCTGGCTGCTAACCATGTAGGACAATCTCTTCTCTCTGTATAATCTCTTGTTTTCTCCAAACAAAGGTATGTTGGCATATGACTAGTCCAGCTGCATATTTCCTCTCAATTTTGATGCCCAAGATCTTGACAGCAACATACCAAATTTTGCAGGAATGTTACCAACCACCACATCCATCACAATACTCTTGCTTGGAAGTTGTGTGAGGGTCACTACCATGTCTTTTATCAATCCCAAACACTTGACTTTTTTAGAATCAAAAGAGTAAAGGTCTTTGTAGGGTCTTGTAACCTCCAAACCCAAGCTATCAACTATTGATGTATTTGTAACTTCGGAAGATATTTACTTGTATATTGTATGTATCACATTTGTACTTTATTGTATACGCAATGGATATGTATTATTCCTCTGATTGGAAGTGTCATCATTTGTATTTGCAATTGTCGCAAGTATTATTGTAACTGTTGCAACTTACATTTGATGGGTTATTAGACCACCTTGGAGGGGTCGTCCCAGTGTGGATTAAAGGGTTATTAGACCATCCTAGTGGGGTCGGCCCAGTGACATGTGGATGGGTTATTAGGCTTCCTTAGGAATTCGGCCCAGTTAGAGTAAAAGGCAAGTCAAAGTAAAGTATAAATAGAGAGTGTGACTCTCTCATTTATTCATTCACTCACTCACTCACTTCACATTAGTGAGAGAGAGGAGGAGTGCACACAAGTGGAGGAGGAGAAGCTACTAGGAGACTATCTCTTGTTTTGGGGTTTGATTTTTGTGATCTTTGTATTGGTGCTCATTCTATCTCTGAGGAAGTTGCGGGGTTTTTCACCTTCTTGGTTTTCCCCGGTGAAATACTTTGTGTCTCTTGTCTCTTGTGTTTGATATGCTATACATGTTGTTCTCTCAGTTAAGATCCTATATCATATTGAATTAAATGATGAAAATATAACATGGTATCATAGCTATCCTGAAGGAAGGCATGGTATGGAATTTATGACACTTGTTGCACTTGCGACAAATTGGAAGCTAGGGCTTGGTATAGTAAAAACCAGTCATCGTAGAACATTCTCTATAACTCCGTTTTGGCAAAGGTTTAGGATATGAAATTTTTATAGGAAGAATATGAAATGTCCATGTACCTTGTGTCTGATGGACAACCTCATATTCGTTGTACTTTGTAATATATGATCTGTACAAATTAGGGTTTTTGCTTCTTCCAGAATGTAGTCCTAAACAGGTGACCTAGGAAAAAAGGTCATATCTCGAGATAGGAAGATCCAAATGGAATTCCGTAAAAAGTAACAGTTAGGGGATGGTTATTTTCATAGGTCCAGGTTTCAAAGGCCAAAGTTGAAATAGTGACATGTGGAACGTCATACAAGTTCGCTATACTGTTTCATCCCATAAACAGGTCACGTTGCAACACTTGGAATATCTCTCTCTCAAAAAATACATTTGAGCTAAGATCTATGGGGTTGGAAAGATGATAGGTCCGTCTACCATAGGCCGAAGTTTCAGACCCTGAGGATCCTAAATTTGAGATATACATTAGAAACATATGTCATATATTTCTATCCAAACAGAATTGGATTCTAAGCACTTTCGTTTTTGGTTTGTCACTACTACGGGAAATTAGGGTTTTAGAGAAAGTTGGAATTTCTTGAATATGAGACCACGGCTGGATGCTCCTTAGAAAAATTGAAATTTAGAGATCAAGATCGAACCTTTTGGTTGGGCAGAACCCTAGGCTCTATCAACCCTAGTTCGGTATCTTTATCGGAAAAGCAAAAAATTAGGGTTTCTGCAAAAGTTAGAATTTTTGGAATCTGAGACCATGACTGGATGCTCCTCATCATAATCAAAATTTAGAGACCAAGATCAAATTTTTAGGTTGGGTAGAACACCAAGCTCTATCAAACCCTAGTTCAGGATTTTGACTAGAAAACTAGAATTTGACAGAAGTTGTAGATCCAAAACTTTCAAAGTCAATTTTGAGGGGTCAAATTCTAGAGATTTCAAATTTGAAGTATACCAGCTTGATCAGCTCAGCAAGGCACATATTTTCATCCAATCAGAGGTTTGAAATTCAAATTTTTAATTTTTAGGGTTTCTCTGACAAACCCTAATCCAGCTCTAGATCTAGTTTCAACAAATCAAAGTGGATTGGGTTAATCCTAGAAGAGAATGAATTGACACCTACATAAGTGAAGAAGTTCCATTTCTAGAGGGAGATGAGACTAAGGCTTTACATAAGAAGACTACAAGCAATCCCGACAGGTATGACTTGAGGAGATACAAGTATGTTTTCAAATCTGTCCATGATTAAGTTTATAATATTTTTGTCTTCATATTATCGAGGTTAGTAATAATCTTTATTAATTCTAGACTTGTCTTATCACCCTAGTAAAAGTATGAATGCATGTGAATGATAGAAGACATTTATTGATTAGGGCTATTTCACTTATGATTGTACTAATGCACTGTGATGTTGTATGAGGATGATGTTGTTCACTAACATAAAAGGTACATCAAGAAAGACAAATCAAGTACTAGATCAAGAACATATGACCATGGTGACATGAAGACAAAGACTCATCCATAGTCATGGATCACATAGAATCTCTACTTATGAGGTATGTATAATTTGGTTCTGCAATGGTTAACTTATGAGATTTGCAGGTTAATAGCACAAGTCATTGAAGAGAACAAGAAGACATTATGTGGATATGTTATACATAACTAGCAAGCATAATAATCAAGGTATGTTTTTCCTGTATCAAGTTAGAATCCTACCTTGTGTTAGGATCTTATATAAGTATACTTGGTATGATTGATAATTCATGAATTTATAAGTTTGGGAAATCATGGGTTTATGCATATTATGCTTCTTAGTTTGATTAGTGATATGACAAACTAGAAGAGTCCTATGGTCAAATAAAAACATGCATGAGTAAAAGAAGTCCTCCCAGAAACCTTGAATACTAACGCTTGTGATAAATTACCTGTGTATGAAATGACCATAACCATACATATTTAAGATTATTTAGAATCATAATGTTTTGATAATATTGAGATTATACTAATGCATGTATGATTATGTATGAGATCTTGAGAATGACTCAATGATGACACTAGTGCACATTTAAGCATGCATAGTGGTCTAGGATGGATAGAAGTTCAAAGACATATAATCATCATGATATCATAAGGGAAGCAAAGATTGAGAGGGAGTCCACCCAACAACCAAACAAAGATAAGTATTTGAATTGTCATTTATTATATTGTTGATTACTTAAATAATGTTGTCTAGTCATGTACATGCTTATGTTGCTAGATTTAGGATGTATATTATGCATAATAGAAAAGTTGCATTAATGAACAAGATACTAATAATATGCAAGTAATGGGTAAGTGGCCTATGGTACTATACAACATTCCATTGCTACTTATCTAGAATGAAACCTCTTTGCTGACATGTTGGGAGTTGTGTAGAGTCTTAACAATGTTCTCACAGAGATGGAAGGCATATAGATGTTGATGTATATGTAACTTCGGAATGTATTTCATCTATGTATTTCATATATATTTATTTTACCCTTATAAGAGATGTGTTATTCCTCTATAAGGAAGTGTCGTCATGTGTATTGACAAGTGTCGCAAGTGTGTGTACTTGGCGATGGGTTATTATACCACCATGTGTGGGGTCGGCCCTGAAATATATATTATATTGTGGATGTACCTAGCTAGACAAGTCGGCCCCATAGTGTAACTGGGAAAACAGGTTAGTATAAATAGAGATCGGGAGATCTCTATTTTGATCACTCGGAAACTCACAATTCTCTCACTCAGAAAGTGGAGCACTAGTGACGAGGAGGATCATCTGCTACTAGGAGACTATCTCAGTGTATTTTGGTTGTACTTTGGTTGAGCCATTGCTCTCTATCTCTGAGGAAGTTGTAGGGTTTTTCACCTTAGGGTTTTTCCCACGGAAACTTTGTGTCTCTTGTCTCTCATGATTTTGATTCTTGTGATACTTGTCATGCTTATTGTGATTGTTATGCATTGATATACTATATATGTTATTCTCTCAGTAAAGATCCTAGAGTATTGTGAATTAATGCTCAAAATTTAACATGGTATCAGAGCTAACCTGAGAAGAAGACATTTTGCAGTGACGAAAATTTGAGTTTCTTATTTATTGGGTTTCTCTCCACATATTTTGGAAAAGTAGTATAGTAGATTGACTCTACTCATCAAGGAGAATCTATCTGTCCAATTAGAATTCAATTATGAGCATTTTCAAATTTGGCCCTAAAAATTAGGGTTTCCACAAAAATAGGAATTTCTGAAATCTAAAGACATAGCTGGAATCTCCTTGCAACAATAGAAGTTTAGAGATTTGGATCGAGATTTTTGGCTGGGTAGATCTCCAGGAAACTCAAAACCTAATTCAGGGCTCTCCCTAGTGAACCTGGGAGGACAAAAAGACAAATCTGAAAGGTAAAGCTTTGTTGATCTCAAATTCTAAATACACCAGGCTGATCAGTTCATCAAGGCACATCTTTATATCCTTTCATAAAGTTTAAATTCACATTTTGAATTTTTAGGGTTTTTTCGACAAACCCTAATCCGGGACCAGATCTAGTTTTCAGCATTTCAAGTGGTAAGACCTAAATATTTTCTATTTCCATTTGAAGTACTGTTTAAGATGGCTCTCCACACCAAGCTTGAGGATAAGCTTGAAGGGGTTGATAACTTCTGAGCTTGGAAGTATAGGATTGGGTTAATCCTAGAAGAGAATTAGTTGGACTCATATATAAAAGAAGACATCTCTATCCTAGAGGATGAAGAGGCTAAAGTATTGCATAAGAAGAACTTGGTCAAGGCAAAGAGAATCATTGTTGATTCTATCAAAGACCATTTCATACCCCATGTGTCTTCTCTAAAGACACCCAAGGAGATGTTTGACTCTTTGACCAAGCTATTTGAAGGGAAGAACATAAATCGGAAGATGACCCTGCGGAACCAATTAAAAGGAGTAAAGTTTCAGAATGGAGAAACCATTCAATCTTATTTTTCAAGGGTCTCTCAGATCAAGGAACAACTAGAAGCAGTGGATGAAATGGTGGAGAATGGTGAAGTTGTCATGACCACTCTGAATGGCCTACCTCGGTCATGGGACTCCTTCATTCAAGGAATCTGTGCAAGAAAGAAGTTGGTATCCTTCAGCAGACTACGGGAAGAATGCTCACAAGAAGAAGCAAGGCTTGTGGCACGAGAAGAAAAGATGGGGAATGAAGATCAAGCTCTCATAGCTCACACCAAGAAAGGGAAGTCGAAAAGAGAGCCATCTCACTCCAAGAAATATTCACATCACTATAAAGAAAGAAGAATATGCTTCACCTATAATGAAAAAGGACATATTGCCATAAATTATCCCAAGAACAAGAAGGACAACAACAACTTCAACAAGAAGAAGAAGGGCAGCAAAAGAAGGTTTCATGTTCATGCCATCAAGGATGATGAACCGCCCAAGAAGAAGGCTAGGGCAGAAAGTGATGATAGTAATGATGACTCATCAAGTGAAGAAGAGTATGTTCTAATCTCTGCTCTCACAGGTCCTATCTCCCATGGTTGTAATGATTGGTTAATTGATAGTGGGGCTTCCAAACACATGACTGGGTTTAAGGAATCTTTTGTGAACCTATCTAAACATGAATCACCCCATAAGGTGAAACTTGGGGATGATTATCAATACCCAATCAAAGGAAGTGGTGAAGCATCCTACAACCTAGATTCTGGAAAATCTTTGAAGATGAAAGAAGTCCTTTATGTACCTAGGCTCAAGAAGAATCTTCTCTCCATCTCTGCATTGGATTCAAAAGGCACGAGGGTTGCATTTGTAGATGGCCAAGTCCTAATGTGGCCAAACGGTAAAACGATAGATGATGCAATAGTGATTTGAGAGCAAGAGGGAGGTTTGTATAAATTGAAGGGTCAACCTGAACATGCCATGATACATGACTCCATGGAGCCAAGTGAACTTTGGCATATAAGACTTGCTCATATGCATTATAGGGCACTTCCAATTGCAAGCAAGGCTATAGAGGGTCTTCCTGAAATCAAGACCAAACATGAAGGTGTTTGCAAAGGATGTGCAAAAGGTAAGAACATTAAGAAGGCTTTCCTAAGAAGTGAAAGCAAGGCAAAAGATATTCTGGAAATCATCCACTTAGATGTATGTGGTCCTATGTCATCCAGTTCTCTGAGTGGGTATGTTTACTATGTCTCATTTATTGATGACTTCTCCAGGAATACTTGGGTATACTTCTTGAAGAACAAAGATGAGGTGTTTGATAAGTTCAAGGAATTCAAAACCTTGATGGAGAATCAAACTGACAAGAAGATTAAAACATTCAGATCCAACAATGGTGGAGAATTCACCTCAGGTGACTTCAAGAAGCTTTGCAGTGATTCATGGATTAAGAGGGAGTTGACTGCTCCTTATAATCCTCAATAGAATGGAGTTGTAGAAAGGAGGAATAGAACAATCATGGAAGCAACAAGGGAAATGCTGCATGACCAGGATCTACCTATGCATATATGGGCAGAAGCAGCTAGAATAGCTGTATATGTGCAGAACAGAACTCCCCACAATATATTGGACAATAAGACACCAGAAGAGGTCTTTCCTGGTAAGAAACCTGAAGTCAGCCATCTAAGAATATTTGGTTGTCTAGTATACACACATGTCCCAAAGGAAAGGAGAACCAAGCTAGATCTTTCAGGAAAGAATGGTATCTTTGTGGGTTACAGTGAAAGCTCGAAGGCTTACAGAATATACTTTCTAGGGTTCAAGAATATTGATGTGAGTAGGGATGTAGCATTTGATGAAAACTTAGCATTCATCAAATCAAGGAAGGCACCTATCGAAGTTTATGAAGAACCTAAGGAAACTAGATTTCAAGACATTTCCATGACTGAAGCAGTTTCAGAAGTTGTTCGTGAGTTTGAAGATCCGCAAGAACCTATAGATCCACCCCGTGAAGATAACTCTCACAAGAGGAAACCTGCATGGTCTAGAGAGCTCATTCAAGATGCAGAAAGATTTGGCATTCCAGAAGAAGAACACGGAGCAAAGAAGAGAACCAGATCACATACCAACTATGTTGCTTTACTCTGTGACATCATGAATAAAGAACTTTCCAGTTATGACGAAGCAGCGGAAAAGAAAGAATGGAAGGATGCCATGGTTGAGGAATACCAATCAATAATGAAGAATGATGTTTGGGATGTTGTACCAAGACCTAAAGAGAAGTCTGTTGTGACTTCTAGATGGATCTACAAAATCAAGCATGCTGCAGATGGCAGTGTAGATAAATACAAAGCAAGATTCGTAGCTCATGGCTTCACTCAAAAAGAGGGAATAGATTATGAAGAAAATTTTGCACCTGTATCCAGGTATACTTCCATCAGAATAGTACTTTCCCTGGCTGCAGCGATGAAATGGAAAATACACCAGATGGATGTCAAGACTGCTTTCTTGAATGGTGTACTTGAAGAGGAAGTATATGTGGAGGAACCACTTGGTTTTGAAATACATGAAAGGGAGTCATATGTGTGCAGATTGAAGAAAGCCTTATATGGCTTGAAGCAAGCTCCTAGAACTTGGTATGGTAGGATGGACAGTTTCCTATCTAGTTTGGCCTTTACCAAGAGTAGAGCGGATTCCAACCTTTACTACAAGGTTGAGGAAGGGAATCCTATGATTCTACTCCTGTATGTGGATGGCTTATTTGTAACAGGAGATGATAGATTGATTGCAGATACTAAGAGGAATCTTGTTGCTGAGTTCGATATGAAAGATTTGGGATTGATGCATTATTTTTTAGGTATGGAGGTGTGGCAGAATGCAGGTGGGATCTTCCTTGGTCAAGGGAAGTACGCAGTAGATATTTTGAAGAGATTCAGGATGATGGATTGCAAGCCCATGGCCACACCCATGGCATCGAATTTGAAGCTTCTATGTGATGCTTCATCTGAGCCAGTTGATATCTCTATGTATCGTCAAATGATTGGGTCCTTGATGTACCTGACGAACACGAGACCAGATATTTGCTTTGCTGTGAACACATTGAGTCAGTTCCTGACAAATCCAAGGAGTGTTCACCTGGTTGTTGTAAAGCATGTTTTGAGGTATCTGAAGGGTACAGTGGATTATGGGCTCAAGTATGAAGCAAATCAAAAGTTTAACCTGTAGGGTTATGTTGATTCAGATTGGGCTGGCAGTGCTACAGATAGGAAGAGCACATCTAGGTGCTGCTTCAGCATGGGATCAGGTGTGATCTCTTGGTTTAGCAGGAAGCAGTCCTACGTAGCACTGAGTACAACTGAGGCAGAGTATGTTGCAGCCTGTTCAGCTAGTTGTGAGGCAATATGGCTATGGAAGCTACTGTTTGAGTTATTTGATCTCCCATTGGATGCTACTGGTATTTTCTGTGATAACCAAAGTTGTGTGAAGCTGTTTGAGAACCTAGTGTTTCATGACAGGTCGAAACACATAGAGATAAAATATCACTATATCAGGGATATGATGCAGAGAGGATCTGTGAAGCTCCTGTACGTTGCAATGGACAAGCAGATTGCAGATGTGTTGACGAAGCCACTAGCCAGGGTGAAGTTCGAGTACTTCAGGGAGAGGCTTGGCGTTCTTCAGATTGATGACACTTCGAGGAAGAAGTGATTGACACATTTGTTGAAGCCATTACAAGCATGTTGGAAGGAGGATCCTTCACATGGCTATGAATGTAAATGCTGGATGATGAGCATCAGGATGATGATCTGGTTTCTGCTTTGTATGATCAGTTGAATCATTTATATGTATATGTATGTACGCATCATGTTGGATGCTGGATATGATCAGTTGGATCATTTATATGTATGTACGCATCATGTTGGATGCTGGATATGATTAGTTGGATCATTTATATGTATGTATGTATCATGTTGGATGCTGGATATGATTGGTTGGATCATTTGTATGTATTTTGTGTATGCATCATGTTGGATGCTTGGACCATGTATCTGTATATGTATCAGGTGGATACATTGTATGATCAGGTAGATCATGTATGTTGATGGATACATTGTGTGGATCATGTATCTATGTATCAGGTGAATACACTGTGTATGATGATATGTATCAGGTAGATACTTGGTATGCATCAGGTATATGCATTGTATGATCAGGATGATCGTGGATGACGAGCTTGTCCAAATGACATGCAGCAGGATGTTGCAGTGATGATGATCAGGATGATCATGTGTACATCAGTCTGATGTATGATGAGTATCAGGATGATACTTTGTGGCCATGGATTAGGTTGTGCAGATGATCATGTCTGGGAGATCCTATAGGTCGGAGTTGTGTACCTGTACCAGATTGGGATGCTCTTTCAAGACATTGCTCTGAGAGGACATGTAATTTGTGCCCTGGGAGATTTTAGGTCGGAGTTGTGTACCCATAGCATCCTGAGATGCTCTTGTGAGGTTTTGTCCTATGGCATGTAATTTGATCCTGGGAGATCTGGATAGGATGAAATAGGCCTCAGATGCTTCAGCCAGGTTTTTCCATGACCACATGTAATTTGCTCTTGGGAGATCTGGACAGGATGAAAAAGTCCTCAGATGCTTCAGCCAGGTTTTGTGGTGAGATCACATGTAATGTGCTCCTGGGAGATCCGACAGGTAGGGCTGTGTGCTCGTAATAGCCTGGGATGCTTCAGCCAGGTTTTGTGATGGGTCACATGTAATGTGCTCCTAGGAGATCCGATAAGTAGAGCTAAGTGCTCGTAATATCCTGGGATGCTGTAGCTAGGTTTTGTGATGCACGTAATAAGTCCTGAGGATTCCACAGTATGGCTAGTGATGATGAAGACCTGCAGGTGGTGGGCCTACATCCAGTATGAAAAAGGACTGGATCTGTAGAACTTCCTATGACGAGTAGAGTCAGAGATTGGTTGAGATAGCAACAGCAGTGACAATGATGATGACGATGATCCCGAGAAGAAGACTTGTCTAGCAGAACTGTGTCGAGAAATACCTTCCTAGTTAAGAGGGAGTGTTGATGTATATGTAACTTCGGAATGTATTTCATCTATTTATTTCATATATATTTATTGTACCCTTATAAGAGATGTGTTATTCCTTTATAAGGAAGTGTCGTCATCTTTATTGACAAGTGTTGCAAGTATGTGTACTTGGCGATAGGTTATTAGACCACCATGTGTGAGGCTGGCCCTGAAATATATATTATATTTGTGATGTACCTAGCTAGACAAGTCGGCCCCATAGTGTAACTGGGAAAACAGGTTAGTATAAATAGAGATCGAGAGATCTCTATTTTGATCACTCAAAAACTCACACTTCTCTCACTCAGAAAGTGGCGCACTAGTGAGGAGGAGGATCATCTGCTACTAGGAGACTATCTCAGTGTATTTTGGTTGTACTTTGGTTGAGCCATTGCTCTCTCTATCTCTAAGGAAGTTGTGGGGTTTTTCACCTTAGGGTTTTTCCCATGGAAACTCTATGTCTCTTGTCTCTCATGCTTTTGATTCTTGTGATGCTTGTCATGCTTATTGCGATTGTTATGCATTGATATATTGTATATGTTATTCTCTCAGTAAAGATCCTAGAGTATTGTGAATTAATGCTCAAAATTTAACAATAGAAAGTTACGGGATATGGATAAATGCTGTATTGAAGCATTGGATAAGATAATTGCATGACTGTATGACATATGTCCTTATGTGCAAGATTTTGTTTTGAAAACTATGAGATGTTTCTAATCATGCAATTGAATTTCACTTGTAGGAAAGATCGTGTACAATCACCTTCAAAAGAAGGAAAACAACATTTGTTCTAGCAACAAAGTTCAAGAAAACTATCTATTGAAGATATTGAAGAATCTAAATATCCTAGGATCTTGGATGCAGTAATAGAAGGATGCCATGATCGAGGAGTACCAGTCAATCATGAAGAATGATGTCTGGGTTGTGGTCCTGAGACTAGAAGGGAAGTCTACTATGACTTCCAAGTGGATCTACAAGATCAAGCATACTGCAGATGGCAGCATAGAGAAATACAAGGCAAGGTTTGTGGATCGTGGCTTCTCCCAGAAAGAAGGGATAAATTATGAAGAAACCTTTGCACCATTTTCCAGATACACTTCCATCAAAACAGTACTTGCTCTAGTTGCAGTGATGAAGTGGGAAATACACTAGATTGTTAGATTTTGAGCATTAATTCAACATACTCTAGGATCTTTACTGAGAGAATAACATATACGGCATATCAATCATATCATGCATAACAAGCAATCACATAAGACAATGGACACACATAGTTTCACTGGGGAAAACCATAAAGGTGAAAAGCCCCACAACTTCCAAAGAGATAGAAAGAGAAATGATACAACCCAAGTACAGAGATAGTCTCCTCTAGCAGCTTCTCCTCCTTCCTCACTAGTGCGCCACTTTTCGAGTAGTGTAGAAGTGAATAATCAAATGATCAAATAGAGTGCTCCCGCACTCTATTTATACTTATCCTAAGTTTCCTAATAAACTAGCAGAGATGACTTCTCTAGAAGAGTCTAATAACCCATGGTTACATTAATCAAGGCCGACCCCACACTTGGTGGTCTAATAACCCATCATAGCAAGTTACGACACTTGCATCACTTGTCAATACAAATGACGACACTTCCGTATAGAGGAATAATACCATCTCTATAGGAGTACAATATACATAGGTGAAATACATTTCGAAGTTACATATACATCAACACTCCCTCTTAACTAGGAATGTGTTTCTTGACACAGATCTGCTAGCACAAGTTGTCTTCTCTAGATCATCGTCACTGGATCATCGTGATCGAATCATCATCATCGTCACTGCTGCTGCTATCTCAATCAATATCCAATATACTCATCATAGGAAGTTCTACAGAGCCACTCCTTTTTTATACTGGCTGTAGGCCTAGCCTCCATGTAGGTCTTCAACATGTCTGTGAGCAAGCCATCAAGTAGGTACACCTCAGGACGGATTACACTACCTTTGCAAAACTTGCAAGATCTCCCAGGACTGATTACATTGCCTCTGCAAAACCTGTAAAAGCATATCAGGACTGATCATATGCCTCTACAAAACCTGTGTACCATATTGTCACATCATCATCTTCAGATCATCGTCATCATCCATGGAGCACAACCTAGATGCACAGACACAACACTTACACTCACCAGCATGGAAGGAATTTCCTTTGACCATCTGGGAAAGGCTTAGCACTTACACTCACCGGCATGGAAGGACTTTCCTCTGACCATCCGGGAAAGGCTCATAGCACTTACATCGACGACCATGGAAGGAATTTCGTCTGACCATGTCGAAATGGCTACAACAATTACATCACGACCATGGAAGGATCTTCCTCTTACCATGTCAGAAAAGATCGACAATTTCATCACGACCATGGAAGGACTTTCCTCGGACCATGTTGGAAAAGCCATGCCTAGCACTTACATCTTACCATGGGAAAACATTCCTACCACCATGTAAGAATGGCCCCGGCCCTTACATCTTACCATGGGAGGGATTTCCTACCACCATGTAAGACTGGTCCCAGCCCTTACATCTACACCATAGGAAAACTTTCCTACAACTATGTGATCATCCACATACAATATTAGTATCACTGGATTGCCTTCCTCAACCTTGTAGTAAAGGTTGGAATCCGCTTTACTCTTGGTAAAGCCCAAACTGGATAGGAAGCCATCTATCCTTCCATACCAGGTCCTGGGTACCTATTTCAAACCACATAGGGCTTTCTTCAGTTTGCACACATGTGACTCTCAGTCATGTGTCTCAAACCCAAGTGGCTACTCCACATACTCTTCCTCTTCAACTACACCATTCAAGAAAGTTGTCTTGACATCCATCTGGTGTACCTTCCATTTCATCACTGTAGCTAGAGCAAGTATTGATCTAATGGAAGTGTATCTGGCCATAGGAGAAAAAGTCTCTTCATAATCAATCCCTTCTTTCAGGGAGAAGCCACGAGCTACAAACTTAGCTTTGTATTTCTCTATGCTGCCATCTACAGCATGCTTGATCTTATAAATCCACTTGGAATTCACCACAGACTTCCCATCTAGTCTTGGGACCACATCCTAAACATCATTCTTCATGATCGATTAGTATTCCTCAATCATAGCATTCTTCCATTACTGTATCCCGAATCCTAGGAACTTCAATATCTTCAATAGATAGCTTTGTTGCTGGAACGAATCTTGTAGTCCTTTTGTAGGTGATGGTATACGATCTTTCCTACAAGACAAGTTAAATTGCATGGTTAAAAACATCTGATATTTTTTCAAAACAAACTCTTACTCATAAAGACATATGTCATATAGTCATGCAATTATCTTAGCCAATGCTTCAATACAACATTTATCCATATTCTGTAACTTTCTAGATGCCTTCCATCTCTACCAGAACATTGTTAAGAGTGTGCACAACTCCCAACATGTCAGCAAAGAGGTTTCATTCTAGATAAGTAGCAATGGAATGTTGTACAGTACCATAGGCCACTTACCCATTACATGCATTAGTAGTATATTGTTCATTAATGAAATTATTCTAATATGCATAATACACAACCGAAGTCTAGGAACATAAGTATATACAATATTATTTAAACAATCAGAAATACAAGAAATGACAAATCCAAATACTTATATTTGTTTGTTTGTTGGGTGGACTCCCTCTGAATTTTTGCTTCCTTACAGGAGTTGTTGGAGTCCGACTTTGAAGTAGCTTCTTCTACTCCTTTCTGTTGTGTATTGTAAGGAGTGGTCAACTCCCTCTTAGTCCCTGAATCACTGCATAACTTCTTGAAGTCTTCTGAAGTGAATTCTCCACCATTATCGGATATAATGGTTTTGATCTTCTTTTCATTGTGGTTTTCTATCAAGGCTTTGAATTCCTTGAATTTGTTGAATGCTTCATCTTTGTTATTCAAGAAATAAGTCCAAGTCTTCCTAGAGAAATCATAAATGAAAGAACCATACTACACATACCTACTAAAATAACTGGATGACAGCGGACTGCATACATTGGAGTGGATAATTTCCAAAATTCCTTATGTCTTGCTTTTACTGCTTGGAAATGCCTTCTTTGTGTTCTTTCCCTTTGCACAACCTTTGCAAATGCCTTCATGCTTTGTCTAGATTTCAGGAAGACCTTCTACAACTTTGCTTGCAATTGGGAATGCCCTATAGTGCATGTGTATAAGCCTTCTATGCCAAAGTTCACTTCACTCTACTGATTCATGGACCATGGCTTGTTTTGGTTGGCCCTTCAATTTGTATAATCCTCCCTCTTGCTTTCCAATCACGACTGCATCATCTTTAGTCTTACCCTTTGGCCACATTAGGACTTGGCCATTTACAAATGCAACCCTCATGCCTTTTGCATCCAATGCAGATATGCAGAGTAGATTCTTCTTGAGACCTGGAACATATAGTACATCTTTCATCTTCATAGACTTTCCAGAGTCTAGTTTATAGGAGGATTCACCACTCCCTTTTATTGTATACTGGTAGTCATCCCCAAGTTTCACCTTGTGAGGTGATTCATATTTAGATAGGTTCATAAAGGATTCCTTGATTCCTGTCATGTGTTTAGAAGCCCCACTATCTATAAGCCAATCATTACTTCCATGAGTAATGGTTCTAGTGAGAGCAGAAATCAAAACATATTCTTCATCACTTGAAGAATATTCACTTTCTTCTCTATCCCTCTTCCTGGGAGGTTCATCATCCTCTGCATCATGAGCATGCTATCTTCTTTTGATTTTCATCTTCTTGTGAGAGCCATCCTTCTTATTTCGGGGACAGTCTATGGAATAGTGTCCTTTTTCATCACATGTATAGAAACAGACATAGGACATGTTTCTTCGAGGTTTGGGACTACCTCTTTGATTCTGATGGTGATGTCTTTCTTTCTTTCCATGATGGCGAGTCTTTTTCTCACCATGTCTTTTGGAGTGTGCTATGAGAGCTTGGTCTTCATTCCCCATCTTCTCTTCTCAAGCTACAATTCGAGCTTCTTCCTGTGACCATTCTTCCCACAGCCTACTAAATGTGATAAGTTTCTTCTTAGCACAAATTCCTTGGATGAAAGAATCCCATGACCTAGGAAGGCCATTAAGAGTGGTCATTACCACTTCGCCATTTTCTATGTCTTCTCCCATAGCTTCAAGTTGTTCTTTTATCTGGGAGACCCTTGAGAAATAAGACTGCATAGTCTCTACATTCTAGATCTTGACATTCTTCAATTGATTCCTCAAGGTCATCTTCCAATGTATGTTCTTCCCTTCGAATAGCTTGGTCAGGGAATCAAACATCTCCTTTGGTGTCTTTAGACATGACACATGTGGTATGAGATGGTCTTTGATAGAACCAGCAATGATCCTCTTATACTTGACCAAATTCCTTTTGTGTAAGGCATTAGCCTCTTCTTCCTCTGGGATAGGGACCTCTTCACGTATGTAAGTGTCCAACTCATTTTCTTCCAGGATTAACCCAATCCTATACTTCCATGCTCAAAATTTATCAACCCCTCAAGCTTATCCTCAAGCTTGGTGTGGTGAGACATCTTTAAAGAGTACTTCAAATAGAAATAGAAAAGATTTAGGTCTTACCACCTTATTTGTTGAAAATTGCATCTCATCCCAGATTAGGGTTTGTCAGAGAAACCCTAAAAATTCAAACTTTGAATTTCAAAATTCTGAAAGGATAGAAAGATGCGCCTTGATGGTTGATCAGCCTAGTATACTCAAAATTTGAAAATTGCAAAGATTCACCCTTCAGAAATGTCTTTAGTCTTCCCGAATTCATTGGGGAGGACCTTGAATTAGGGTTTGCATTTCTTGGAGCTTCACCCAACCCAAAAGTTTGATTCAAAGCTCTAAACTTCAATTTTTCCAAGGAGCTTCCAGCTATGGTCTCTGATTTCAAAAATTACTATTTTTGTGGAAACCATAATTTTTAGGGCAAAAAATAAAAGTTCTCAGAATTGAGATTTGATTGGATAGAAAGATTCACCTTGCTAAGGAGAGTCAATCTATCATATTGCTTTTCCAAAATCTGTGGAGAGAAACCCAATAAACAATAAACCCTAGTTTCTGCAACTACACAGTGTCTTTTTCTCAGGTTTGCTCTAATACCATGTTAGATTTTGAGCATTAATTAAGCATACTCTAGGATCTTTACTCAGAGAATAACATGTACATCATATCAAGCATATCAAGCATAACAAGCAATCACATAAGACAATGGATACACAGAGTTTCACTGGGGATAACCATAAAGGTGAAAAAACCCACAACTTCCTCAGAGATAGAAAGAGGAATGATACAACCCAAGTACAAGAGCTAGTATCCTCTAGAAGCTACTCCTCATTCCTCACTAGTGTGCCACTTTCTGAGTAGTGTAGAAGTGAATAATGAGATGATCAAATAGAGTGCTCTCGCACTCTATTTATACTTATCTTGACTTGTCTAATAAACTAGCAGGGCCGACTTCTCTAGAAGAGTCTAATAACCCATCGTTACAATAATTGGGGCCAACCCCACACGTGGTGGTCTAATAACCCATCACAACAGGTTACAACACTTGTGACACTTGTCAATACAAATGGCGACACTTCCGTATAGAGGAATAATACCATCTCTATAGGAGTACAATATACATAGGTGAAATGCATTCCGAAGTTACATATACATCAACACAGATGGATGTCAAGACAACTTTCTTGAATGGTGTAGTTGAAGAGGAAGTGTATGGGGAGCAGCAACTCGAATTTGAGACACATGATAGGGAGTCACATGTGTGCAAGTTGAAGAAATCCTTGTACAGTTTGAAACAAGCACCGAAGACATGGTACGGCAAGATAGATAGCTTCTTGGCCAGTTTGGGATTTACCTAGAGTAAAGCGGATTCCAACCTTTACTACAAGGTTGATGTAGGCAATCCACTGATAGTCCTACTATATGTGAATGACCTGTTTGTGACAGGTGAGGATGGATTGATTGCCGACACGAAGAAGGACTTGGTTATGATGCATTACTTTCTAGTTATGGAGGTGTGGCAGAGTGTCGATGGAATCTTCCTTGGACAAGGGAAGTATGCAGTAGAGATCCTGAAGTGGTTCGGGATGATGGACTGCAAGGCCATGGCCACACCAATGGCATTGAACTTGAAGCTATTGAGTGTTTCTTCATCAGAGTTGGTTGATGCCATGATGCATCGTTAGAATATTGGATCCTTGATGTACCTGACGAACACCAGAGCATATATTTGCTTTATAGTGAACACATTGAGCTAGCTCCTGATGGATCCTAGAGATTTTCACCTGATTGTTGTAAAGCATATTCTGAGGTACCTGAAGGGTACGGTTGATTATGGGCTCAAGTATGATGTGAATCAAATGTTTAACCTAGAGGGTTATGTTGATTCAGACTGGGTAGGCAGTGCTGCAAATAGGAAGAGCACTTCAATGTGCTACTTTTGTATGGGATCAGGTGTGATCTCTTGGTTTAGAAGGAAGTAGTCCTATGTAGCACTAAGTATAGCCAAAGCAGGGTATGTCGCAGCTTGTTCTGCTAGTTGTGAGGAAGTATGGCTTAGGAAGTTGTTGTTTGATTTATTTGATCTCCAGTTGGATGCTGCTTGTATCTTCTATGACAACCAGAGCTGTGTGTAGTTTTCAGAGAGCTCAATGTTCCATGACAAGTCGAAGCATATCGAGATCAAATATCACTATATCAGGGATATGGTGCAGAGAGGAGCAGTAAGGCTCTAGTATGTTGCGATGGATGAGAAGATTGCAGATGTGTTGACCAAACCACTAGCTAGAGTGAAGTTTGAGTACTTAATAAAGAGGCATGGTGTACTTTAGGTCGAGGTTCTTTCCAATGGGAAGTGATGAGTCTGGAAGATGCAAATGCACATGGGATTTTCCGACATGGTTGTAGATGTGTTCCCACATGGTTGTGATGTAATTGTTGAGCCATTATCACATGGTAGTCGATGTGTTCTCCCATGGTGTAGATGTAAGGGCTAGAGCCATTTTTCACATGGTGGTAGATGTGTTATCCCATGTCGATGGTGTAAGTGTTGTATGATGTGCATTTGGACTGTGCTTCGTGGACGATGAGATGATCCTAAGAGGATGATCATGAGATGATGATGATCAGGATGATCATGTGTGATGAGCATCAGGATCATGCTCGAGATGATATGCATCAGGACGATGTTGTGATGATGATCAAGATGATCATGTGATGATATGTATCAGTATGATGCTATGATGATGATTAGGACGATCATGTGTGATGAGCATCAGGTCTATGCTCCATATGTTGTACATCAGGATGATGTATTATATGATGATGATCAGTAGTATCATGAGCATCAGGAGGATGCTCCGTGCGAGAATGATCAGGTGGATCATGAGTATTAGGTTGATACTCCGTGGCCGTGGACAGGTTGTGCAAGCAGCATAGAAAAGATCCCGGGAGATCTGATAGGTTGAGCTGTGTGCTTGTAAAATTCCTGGGATGTTATTTCGAGGTTTTGCTACAGGTAGCATAGAAAAGATCTTGGGAGATCTTATAGGTTGAGTTGTGTGTTCGTAAAATTCTTGGGATGCTCTTTCAAGGTTTTGCTATAGAAGGCATGTAATTAGTCATGGAGATCCAATCGGTTGAGCTGTGTGCTTGTAAAAGTCTTGGGATGCTCTTTAGAGATCTTGCAGGTTGCAAGACACTCTTTTAAGGTTTTTCCTGACCACATGTAAAATATCTTGGGAGATGCGATAGGTTGAGCTATGTGCTCGTAAAATCCCTAGGATGCTCTTTCGAGTTTTTGTGGTGACCACATGTAAAGGATCCTAGGAGATCCGATAGGTTGAGTTGTGTGCTCATAAAAGTTCTCAGATGCTCTTTCGAGGTTTTGTGGTGGTCACATGTAAATGATCTTGGGATATTCGATAGGTTGAGAAGTAAGCTCATAAAATTCTCGGGATGATCTTTCGAGGTTTTTTTGACACACATAATCAGCTCGAGAATTATGTAGGATGGCATGCTCGTAGAGATGATGAAGACCAACAGGAGGCTAGGCCTACATCTAGCATGAAAAAGGGATGGCTCTGTAGAACTTCCTATGACGAGAAGAATTGAGAGATAGCACCAATGATCGAGATGAAGAGTATAGTAGTAGTGACTATGATGCTCCAGTGATCGAGTGATGATGATCCAGCTCTAGTATTGAAGACTTGTGACGATATGTATTGATGACTCGTGTCAAGAGAATACCCTCCTAGTTAAGATGGAGTGTTGATGTGTTTGTAACTTTGAAAGATATTCACTTGTATATTGTATGTATTACATTTGTACTTTAGTGTATCCCCCAAAAAGATGTATTATTCATCTGATCGAAAGTGTCATCATTTGTATTTGCAAGTGTCACAAGTATTATTGTAAGTGTCGCAACTTACATTTGAAGGGTTATTAGATAGCCTTAGAGGGGTCGACCTAGTGTGGGTTAAAGTGTTATTAGACCTCCCTAATGGGGTCATCCCAGTGACATGTGGATGGGTTATTAGGATTCCTTAGGAAGTCGGCCCAATTAGAGTAAAAGGAAAGTCAAAGTAAAGTATAAATAGAGAGTGTGACTCTCTCATTTATTCATTCACTCACTCACTCACTTTGAATTAGTGAGAGAGAGGAGGAATGTGCACAAGTGGAGGAGGAGCAGCTGCTAGGAGACTATCTCTTGTTTCGGGGTTTGATCTTTGTGATCTTTGTATTGGTGCTCATTCTATCTCTGAGGAAGTTGCAGGGTTTTTCACCTTCTTGGTTTTCCCCGGTGAAATGCTTCGTGTCTCTTGTCTCTTGTGTTTGATATGTTGTACATGTTGTTCTCTCAGTTAATATCCTAGATCATATTGAATTAAATGATGAAAATATAATATCAACCACTATTTTGGGAATTAGATTATGAGATGCATGAGAATTTATTATTGCATTGTGCAAAACCATATCATGAACATTCAAGCTCAAGTAAAAAGGAGGAACATCCTCATCATCTGTATCTTCTAGTTTAGGCCCAGAAAAAATGGTGGGGGCATCATATGTTACCTCTAAAATATCTTGTTGTAAATCACCCTGAACCTTTACCATTTTAGTAATTTCTTCCCTATATTCATTTTTCTTCAACAGTTCATTAAAAGGGATGGATATTTTGACCTTAGAGAATTCAAAATTCAAACTAAAAGATGGAACTAGTTTGCCTACATCAAGGGCTTCTGATTGTTTACTTTCCTTTGGTTGTTGTTCTTTATTTTCTAGGCTCTTTTATGCAGCAACTTCCTGCTGTTTTTCTTTCTGATTCTCTGTGCTCATTTGTGTAGCAACTTCCTATTGTTTTTCCTTTGGTTTCTCTATGTTCTACTGAGCACTGGAAGATTGGTTTTATTATTTTTTCCATTGTTTATTGTCACATCCTGATTTCTCAATTTCAGCTTCCTCTGAAAATCATCCACTGCATTCTGATAGCCCATTTGATACTGCTCTGAGTCTAGATCTGGAATGGAACTAGTACTTTCTTTGGAGAAGAAATCATGCTTTCTCTCAGTCATATATATCACATGGTCAAGGCTATCAAAGTGATGAATCTTCTCACTCATTGGGTCCTCTTTCCCTTCTTCATCCACCAAATTTTCTGGGAAGGGGGGTCTTATTTGCTTATCATCCTGGTTCCTTTGGTTTCTCTGAGGAAATGGCCTTCTGAAGTTAGGATTCCTCACTTGGTTTTCAGGCTGCTCTCTATTAGGAGGTTTGCTATCTAGGGCCAACCTATCCATCAAATTCTCCATGGTCTTCATCATCATTTCAAACTTCACATCACTAGCAGAGGAGGAAGTGGAAGTAGAGGTTTGGATTTATATTTTCTTCTTTTCTATTTCTGTTTTACCTTTCAACTTCCCTGAAGCCGGAATGTTTGCTTCTACCTCCAGGGAATCCTTAAACATAGTTGATAAGGTAGGTGACTTTCTCTCCCTTAGCATACATGAAAAAACTCCTTCGAAAGCATCTACATAATGAAGCTTAGAAGCACCTATCAGGGGTTTGATATCAGCTAGGATTGAGTTGTAGACCCTCATGAATCTGCTAGGAAACTCATGCACAAATTCAAAATTACCTTTCTTTAGGTGGTTGTATTGGGACAATACTTGCGAGGGATTCTTTATTGCTTTCCATCTATCTAAAAACAGTGTTTGAAATGCTGCAAATGTAGGGATAGATGCATCTGGTAGATCTTTGAACCATCGTTTAGCTTCCCCAGATAAACTTTGAGCAAACAACCTCATTTTAGCATCATCATAGTCTACCTCCTCTAGGTCAATCAAATATTCAAACCTATTCATGTGTTGCATTTCTATAAATTTCTCATCCCCATCATACAAGGAAATTATTTGTGAGTAATTTTGAGGGAGATCATGCAAGGCAGCTGGTAAATCCAAGGGTGCAAACCTAGCTGCCATGGGCCTAGGTGGATTTTGGGCTATGGAAGGGATGTTCTGTAGGATATTCTGAGGAGTATTTTGAGCCAAGTTTATAGTACACGATTGAGAGTTTAGGGAATGTGGGTCTCTTTATCCGAATTTCACAATATTCTGCAAATTATGCCACACACGATCTAGCAAATATGACTCAAAAACGTTTGGATTCACTTCAGTTAGCTCTAGATATGATTCTAACTTTGACTTTAATAAGGGCCTCCCAATATTTACTTCTAAGTTCAATTCATGGAAATCACACAATTCTTCTTTGGACAAAGGTCTTTCACTATCAGAAGTGCCAGTCTTATCTTTTTCACTTCTATGCCTAAGCATAATTTTAGGTTTTCCACACTTACCAAAAGTTCAGAAATGGGGTTACCTCTTGTATGGATCCTTCTAGGGGCCAGGGTGCCTTCTGAACTTTCTTTGGAAATAGGGGTTGAATCTTCAATCTTCCTAGTGGATTCTCCTTCATACAAAAATCCTGATGAGTGGAGTCACCAGGGAAAATGCACAACCTTCTTTAAACTTGGAAACCTTTGTTTTCCCACATAAATCTCTCCTTTCTATGAAAACTGGAATTCTTTGTCGTTTCTACTAGGGATAATGCAACATTCACTCCCTGAAAATGGCACCAATTATGTTAGCACCCAAATTGACCCTAAGGTTGTGGAAAGGTCTCCTTGAGGTAACACATTGAACCACTTAAGAAGATATAAGTTGGCTTCTTACTCTCCATAGAGGTATCTCTCACAAATTGGTTTAACAAGGCCAGATACATGAATGAAACTAAGGGGAAATTATTGTTTGGTTGAAATCGAGATGGAAATCCATTTGGCAGTGGAGTTGGGACAGAAAAATGTGATTATCATGACAACACTTGGCAAAGAAAACCCACACAGAGGCAAGATAGCTACCAGCTCACAATCAAAGAGATTTCGTTTAGTGATTAAGAAGAATAAATGAACAATCCATCGATACAGAGCATATAATAACGAATTATATATCAAATTTAGCAGAAAATGATGGTGGATGCTTGAAATGAAAGGAACATAGCATAACATCTATGAATTATATTCCAATACAACACTTATCCAAGCATGAAAAAGCATAAAAATATGAATTAAACAATGAAGGAAAACATTCACATGAGAAGAGAAGTAAACAGACTATGAGACCAACAACATATGAATCTCTGATAGAAAAACTTGCTCAGCCTTGCTAGATTTTATTAAAATATGCCTCAGAAAGATTAACACAAAAAACTCACGGGTCCAACAAAAGTTTCCAACCCTTTTTCGTTCCATTACACTAGTTTTATAGATCTTCCTATCCCTCTGGCTCGAACAGTCTCAACAGAAAATGGTTACACTACGAGTGACACCTATTCAAAATGGGCCTGCCACTCCCGAGACTTGGTTAAAAAATAACAGAGACGGTAAAAACCAGGCCTAATTTTTCCTTTTATAAATTTACTGAACTCTCTACACTATGACAACAGACTCCTAGCAAAACTGAATAAGATTCCTTTGTGACTACTTTCTCTAGCTGGAAGCCTTCACAATCTTCGAATATTTCATGCGTGTAGCTTTAGCTTAGCTTTGCCATATTTCTCAATGAGCTTCCATTGTTCGTGGTTGAAAAATCTGACATGGTTAGCTCCTTAAGAAACACCCACATCTCTATGTGATATTTATAAGAATAACTATGGAGGTGTGCACCTACCTCTCTAAACATCATACCCAGCTCGAAGTCTTTGGCTAACTTGTCAACCACTGTCTGGCAAGACAACAACTGGTCCATGCCTGCAAAATCTGTATAGTCCAGCTTACACCCTGCCAATTTGTTCTGATATTCCTCCTGGGTGATCATAGTGCCATCTTCCTCCCAAAAAAGAGGTATCCCTTTCTTAAATAAGTGATCAAACATATCCCTGAGACCTTTCATCTACTGTGTCATAATGTCAATTCCAGACTCATCAGCCTTCACATGTTGATGCTTAAGCATCACTTTCTTTTCCCAAATCAGGCTTCTTTTTCAATTTCTCATTAGCAGCTATCATACCCTGCTTTGCCACCTTTATCACAGCTTCTTTGCTAAGATAAAATCGAGGAAGGGCCTCAATTTGTTTGCCTCAGTGATGATGTTGTCTGAAATCACTAGCTTGGTGTCTTGAAGTGAAGTCTGGCCTATTGCCTTCCTTGTCAATTCATCACATTCAGCCTTCATATCCTGGTACTTGGTTTCCCAAGCCTCCTTTTCCTTTTCTGCATTAGACATCAGAGTTTTTAGATTCTCATTCTTCTTTTTTAATCTTGTCATGCCCATGTCCTCCAGACTAGCTTAGGATATGGCTCCTACAAGGGAGAAATATCCAGCTTCTATGGAAGGTGTTTCCATAGTATCCATTTCTTGATTCTTATCATGCTCTTCCATTTCTTGATTCTTATCCTACTCTTTCTCCTTCAACTTCTTCTCAATATCCTCAACTTGGGCCTTCAAGACCTTCTCACTTGCCACCATAATGAACATATCTATCTGCCACTTCTTTTCCTTCTCTTCAAAGTTCAGCAACCTAGCCTCACATTAAGTTAGCTTCCCTTGGAGATCTTCTCTCTTTTCTTCCATCTCAGCTAGCTCAGATGCCTCCACCAATTGGATGGAGGGAATTTTCAACTTCTGCTTCATTTACTGGATGAGCTTGTCCTTCTCATACAACAACTTCTATATGGAAGATCTTTTATCTTCTTGGGTCTCAGTGGCTAACAATGCAGTTTGGTGCTTTTTTACTAGTGCTTTTAGGGACTTAGTTTCCATCTTTTCTGTTGTTAGTTGATTCTAGACTTTGTCTTTATTGTCCTCCACTTTAGATAGATCCAACGAAGCTTTCAATAATTTTTTATAAATGACCTCTCCAGTCTCTTTGTTCCAATTAATCACATCTAGAACAGGGATGTCTTCTAGATTTACTTTCAACTTGATGGCCTTATTCTTGGTGGCCAAGGCAAGACTTAGGGTGTTCTGGACAAGGCTCATGCTCACCACCAATGATACATCTTTCTTGAAAATATTTCTCACATTTGCATATAACTTAGCCTCCCCTGAGATTGTTTCTATACTCTCCTCATATTCCTCTAGTAACTTAGTCTTGCTTTTGATGGGTGCTGCAAGCTGAGTGGATAGTTGGTTGAATTTATATTATTTAACTTCAAAAACAGGTACCTGGACCTTCACCTGTTTCTTCTTTTGGGCCTGCCCTGCTAGTACTATCACCAATTTCTATTCAAGCTTCTCTATTCTCTGCATCTTAAGGGCCCTTTCTGCATCATTATCCACATCCATGGGATCACTGATCTCCATCTTGCTGGATTTCTCTGAACTAATGGTAAGGGGTACAACTACTGACACTAATGGGAGCATGATAGGAGAAACAATCACTAGTGATGTGTTTCCTTCTACCAAAGAGGGGGATCCCTCAGGTGTGTATATCTCCATATGGCCTTTTCCAGGATACTCTAACCAATTTTCCATCTCAACCAGGCCTGTAAGTTCGAAATGCTCATAACCCTTCCTGTTACTCTCCTTCCTCCTTTCTTAAATGATGTGGTGAGGGTCGTAATTCTTGGCTTCTTTGTATTGGAATCCCATGTCACTCATCATCTATTCAATGCATAGGAGGGAAACCTTTCTCCTGACAATGAAAGGTTCTATTTTCCATGGGAAACTGATGTCTCAGGACATTTTGTCATCCAAGAAGTACTCACATTCCACCTTCAATTTCCGTCTTAAGAATTTGAAGGTAAGTATTATGGGGGTCAGGAAAAAAGGTAACATATAAGGTGCATGGGAATAGCCATAGAATATGAGTACATTGCCATGTTTCAGAAAGAACTAGTCTCCAACTCCTTTCCCCTTGGAGGGTTGCAACAAGTCTTTCATTTTGGCCAGCACCCTAGGCAGCTTCTTCTGGAAGAAAATGAATTAGACCTCTGACATAAGGTCATTCGTGAATGCTTTATAATATGAATACATTTCTTTGGTGAGATATATATCCGGAAGTTGTAGGTTCTCTTCATGTGATGCCAAGAACATCTTCAAGAACATCTTCAATAAGTATGACTAGAATATGAAAGTCCTTGTCTTGGGGAATTCTACTAGTTGAGAGTGGATTATTTCAGCCAAGGCTTCATCAAATTTGAGACACGCACACTGGGTAGGCAGGTCGGGGTCCTCTGAATCAATAGGGAAAGTACTTAAAACAAGCATCAATCTTATCAAGGGATTAGTTATATACTGGTCACTATCTAACCCTAGGAACTGGGCCAACATGGTAATAACACACTTTGATTCTTCTTTAAAAAGGGTGGCTTCACCAGGGAAAGGTGCTCCCTAGAAAGAGGCATTTGGATGTAGGGAATCATGGTAAAAACTCTGTTTCAACTGAATTGGGGAAATCCATTTGTGTTGGATTAGGGATTCCTCCCTGTAGCTTTGGTATTTTTGACAAAACTCAGTTGGAATGGCCAGGGATTTTCTAATAGTCAGGGCATTTACATAGCACAAAACTCTTGACCTGAAGGCGTCCATGATTGCTCTCTAATTTGGGGAGTAGTTGCAGGCACACCATTCTACGAATTCATGACAACTTGGGGTTTGACTGTTTGTGAACAAGTGGAAGAAAGAGTGATAAACCATATGAACGTCTATTTTTTGGGCCCTTATGACCTCCAATCTCTCTTTAGCAGTCCCTATGGAGCTGTTAATCAACATAGTATCGTAAACACCACTTTCCTTATCCTCCACTAGCTCATTTATCCTTTGGTGCTCAAAACTTGGGGGTTCCATAGATCCTGCTATTTAAATACTTTAGTGGGTAGGTGGACGACCTACCTGGTTGTTTGACAGTTGGGTTGAGCTTCTGGGCTCCCAGTCATTTTGTCGGCTCCTGCACGATCCTCTCCTATCTCTTTTCGATGCCAACAGGTCAAAAGGGATTCAGATCTCCATGCAGGCGAGCCCCTTTTATATTATAAATATTTCCATATCATCCCTGTAGCTATGACAATTATGGAGCCATGTTGGTCGTTCATCCACGCGATTGATCTTGAACCATAGATCTCTTTAGTCTTTAACTTCATCATCCTTCATGGCTTCCAACTCTGCTACGTGTCATCTAGCTAGCACCTTTGACCTATGAAAACATCACCAGTTGTCGATCTGGTCCATACCCATCTCTCGATTGTCCGAAGGCATGGCCCTTTACCGAGTTCACATATTTTGGGCCCGTCGACTTCACATGTAAGTTAGATTCGCGAACTTACTTCTGGTCGTCGATCTCCATCCTGCCTAATCTACACAGTTGGAAGTACGGGGTCTACAAAAAGTTTGCAAATATGAAAGTCAACTTTCTTTGCGCATGTCCAAAACGTGAACAGCTTCCCGACCATAGATCTGCGCCGATGACCGTTGATCAACCTTTAAAATTCCATCCGGTTAACAGTTCCTCCTATGCTTAAACAACCTCTAACTCTTTTTACGAAGGATGTTCACGACCGTAGATATTCACTGCTCCTGATCAACACTGCTCATAGATGTTGCTGCATAACTGTATGCATATTTTCATGATTTTACCTCTATTTGCAATATTTCAGACCTTGGCTTCGATTGCCTCCTTCTCTAATCCACAACTATTTATCCAGATATCTACCTCAGCAATATTACGGGCTATTTGACTTAGACCACCGAGGTTTTCTCCATTCTCTTCAGGGATTCAATCTCCCATTTCACCTAGGACAAAACTAGTGCCAACAGGTGGCATTAAGGTGGAAGCACCATACTCGTCTTCCTCCTATGTCATTGTATAAATTACTTTTCTTTTTATGTGGATCCTTCTCCTCTTAGTGACACTTCCATTTTCCCCTATTTTCTTTTGCTTCCTTTATTTTGTTTAGTGTTTTCTCCTAGGTTTGGGATAGCCTGTAGGTTTATAAATCGATCCCTACTTATTTTTAGGAACCTCTCCCAAGGAATTTGGTGAGGTTTCTTGGGTATCACACACAATTAGTTTGATTTACCCATGATAAGTTAATGCATATTTTTCCCTTTCTATACTCTTGAACTCATATCCTTTATGGATTACAACAAGTAATAAGGGATAGTCGGGTTCTTTTCTAGATTCTAGTAATAAAATTCCTTAGTTAATGCAATAACCTGAAGTGAAAGGGAAAAAAAATTGTTCCTACCTTTATATGTTATATACTTAATGAGTTATAGAGCCACCTCAACCCATCGTGATGGTAGTATTTATCTATTTACACCATTCTTTGTTTCTTCCATTTATTTATAGGACTAGAAGAAAACATCCTTTGCATTTAGTATTGGTTTCCTTTCCTCTTTGTCCCATTGAAACCCAACAAAAGGTCATGATACTCTCACAAATATTGGTTCATTGACTTGAATCTGCAAACCCTTTAGTGTGATTGAATACTTGTGTTCCTTTATATTGTGGTGAAAATTCTATGGCAACATTCTCATCAAATCCTTGAATTATGTTGAAGTAATGCAACCAATTTGATTTATGGAACACTTAAACAACTTCTGATTTGGCATATATTTTATAGGTGTTTGTAGGTTATCTCCTATTGAAACCAACCCCCATTATTGGAAATTTATCAGGCCCTTGTGACATAGACAATATTTTTATGCTTAGAGTATACCTTACATTGTTGTTTCACAGATGGTATAAGCCAAAAAAAACCTTTGTTTTAGTTTGAAGAGTTCAATCTCGAAGTGGTATTAAAGTACAGGAAACAGAACGTTCGATCTGATCATCTTTATTAGATACAAAATGGGAAACCATGGGGACAATTGATGAATTGTCTGATGATGATCTCTTTCATGTGGCATACGTTTCAAACTTATTCACTTAGATCGTTGAATTCCTCATTCCAATCTTTATGCCTGGGGATTATGATTAGCAACAACAAAGGAAAATAGTGGTACAAGCAGTGAATTATTAGTTGATAGCCAGGAAGTTTTTAAGTTGGCAATAGATAGGATTATATAGAGATGTGTGTTGGGTTGTGAGTGACTTTTAGTACTATGGGAATCCAATGATAGTTATACTGGTGAAAACTATAAGGGAAAGTTACGTGCAAAATTTTATACACGTAGGGATATGGTGGCCTACTCTTTTCATATATGTCATGAAATATGTGAAGTAATGTGATGTTTTCTTGTAACCCAAAAACATATCTCTATGCATGTGCAAAAAACATTATTTCTCAATTTCCATTCAACTGGGGGGTGAAGCATTGTTGATTGGAAAATAAATTTAGTTGAGTGCTAGCTCAAGCATTGGATCACCCTTACATTGAAGCAAAGCAATCATATAGGTATGCTTGCAAACTAGAATCATATCAATCAACCCACATAAGCAAGGATGAAAGAAACACATCTATTTCGAAACCAAATTGTTTCTTCTTGGATACCTTCTCTTGGTATGAAACAAAAAGGGACCAGGTAGGGAAGAGCAACCTTAAAAGAAGATAAAATATCCATTGTTTTTCCTTACCACCCATGGACTCCAAAATAATAGAGAATGCATGGAACTATGATGTGGGTTCCTCCAATAGAACATAGAACATATTAAAAGGGAAAAGGGGTAAGTAATGCATGTGCACTACCACACATTAAAGCGTCGACCATTGGCTCTGCTACCTACTATAGGACATCAAGGTTAGATGGAACAAGCTATGGATCCGATGGTTCTGGTCATAAAAAGGTTCTTCATCAATAAAAGAAACTTCCCTATGGATTTTCTAGTTAAAATATTGTAATCACAATTTAGTGGTAAATATGATGGCATGTCAAGCTACCCATTAATGTAAACAAGCAAAATATGCAAATTAATCATTCTTTATGAGTCATACCATGGGTATGTACTATATCTTCCCTTATAAATCCATTATCATATTCCTATATTTTCTAATGATAAGGAACTCATGCTCTCTTTTTTATTGTACATGTACTATATTTTCAATGTGTTTCTAGTTTACATAGCTCTATAACACGAATAAGGTGGATCTTATTATTTGTATTATTGAAATTGTACAAGTGTTGCAAAGATTTAAGTCTAATTGTAGGTGTCTAAGGATGACAAAAATATTTAAAATCCTATACACGGAATAATCCTTCCATTTATTGAAAATGGATATGGGTCAATTGACACAATTTACAACCAAACTTGAAGCCTCATGGGTTAAATTTAAATTTTGATGGGGCATCCAAGGGTAACCCAGGCCTTGCAGAGGAAGGCAAAGTGTTCAGAGATGAGAAAGGTCAAATTATTGGGATCATGTCTATGTTTTGGAGACAAAATCAAACAATCAAGCAAAATTGAAGGTTTGGTACTAGATGTAACATAAGTGTTATGGAAAAAAGATAGAAAGGTAGTCTTTGAAGGAGTCTCAAAACATATCGTAGACCATACCAATGGAAAAATACAAGAACCTTTGTGGGAGATGATGAGAATTTTTTTTGAATACAACAAGAAAATAAGTGTTCTTATAATTGGGAGTTCAGGCATGTAAGAAGTCTTGTGAATAAGATTTCCAATTGGTGAGCTAACCAAGCAATTATAACTAGGTCCCCCCATATTCATTCCTTGGAACCCCTTTTACCATATGAGCATAACAACTTATTATAGATCTAGATTTACAAATTTAAAATCCATAAGGGGTATAACCATAGGTCCATCTCTCATTAATGACTAGATATATGATACAACTTCAAGGCATGGGAATCTTGTAAAGGTAAACCTAGCATAATACATGTGAAATAATATTAATAATAAGACAAAAAAACTCATTTTACTGATAAAAAAATGTGCACGCATGCAAAAATCTAATCCAAAATCCATGAGAAATCCCATAGAGAAAATATATACTCCAAAAATAGAAAAAAAATACTTTTAATTTTACTTAAATGGTAACTTTAAGATTTGACTAAAGTTGTAACAAACCTTCAATCATGTGCCAATCCTATAGTATAGGTATCCATGAATTATCTTAGAAACTATACAAGAGTCTAACAATAGATGTAGCTTTCCAAACATGTCCCCATAAATCTTGGCACTACCATGAGATCAAAGTGAACCTAAGGGAAGCTCTAGCATCACATTAAAAAATGACCAATCCGTGGGAAATATGATTGATAATTGAGACAAACATCAACAAGGACTTGCTTTGATCATAAAGTGGGGGTGTCTCTTACCTCCCACCAAGTTTCAAATCCCCAAAGATACATTTTCCCCTTCATTTATTGCCTCACCATGCAAGTGGGCCATTTCATGCAGTGAGAGCTAGGTGCAAGTCACAGGAAACTTTGGCATAATATATATCCCACACCCCAATATGTCATCCACAGGGATTATTTTCAGCATTGTAAGCTAGATACATTCCATTATAATACTCCGAGAATGTGGAAGGGTGAGATTGTAGTAGCAATAATTCGAAGCATATTAAAAAAAAATGCATCAAGAAAGAAAAATACATTGACACCTTTCTATATTGCAGTAAATCTTCAGTACCAAGAGTTGTATATGTCAAAAAAAATTAAAATCCATTGCAATAATTAAATAGTTCGATACAGTCATCATTCCTTAGGAATTGGTTCCTTATCCTTGGATGTCATTTCTATATTGTTATCTAAGAATCAATTTCAAAACAATTCTCTAAAACAATTTTTTTTCTCTATCCAGTTTCTACATATCCTCCTAATCTCAATCAGAATTTCTAGAGGAATTTTTTCTAAAGTTCTAAACATACTTCATTCACTAGTACATGTTGATTCATAAATACATTGTTTCACACCAAAGATAATGTCTCTCTTCATTGGCTGTTAAAACACAAATTTATAAAGCTTTTTATATAGTATTAGTGAGAAGCCATTTCTAATAATTCACATCATAATTTTTGGGTGACATGACCAGATAGAAATGGAATTGATTTGGGTGGAGGAATAACACTGTTTAATTTGGGTCTTTCCTTTCTTTGGGACCATATATAGGACTAATTGACATTTACCATTCAACGCCTTCAAGTGACTTTATGGGATCCCTTTAGATGCAAGGAATGATTTGTATGGAGGACCAAGTCACCAAGACTACTAAAGGTGAAATGGTAAGTAGTCATACTATGATGATCAACAGTTCAGAGATGGCTAGTGTTGACCTACCAAGATACGATAAGAAGATGGGTTCCTAGTAAACATGTACTCACTAGCTCTGAGACTCACCTGCTAAAGATAAATATATAAATTTGGGTATATATCATATTGCATTTGATATCATCCCCTAGGGTGGAGAAGTTCCCAGGTATTTTCTCGTGTTGCATCATTTGTTATAGAGTTAAAATTAACTAGTAAATTAATGTGTATGAGGGATTGGGTGTCCATCACCTAGGGATATAGGTTAAAATCTCAACAAATAGAGAACATAAAACAATTGTGTTTGAGAATAAAATTTAATATTGAATTATTACACCCTTCTTTGATATTCTCCTATCTAAACTTCTTACTGCAAAATTTTTAGGGCATGAATCCCTTCCAAACACTTGAACATGCCCACCTATCCATTGTCTTGTGCAAGAAGATAATGGATCATATTTTATGGTGACTAAGTTCTCACATGTAAATCCTCATGAAACTCCAAGGGAAGCCATGGATATGAACACTTGGCTTTCACTTATTTTTTAGTGGATGCCTATATCTACTACAGATATTGTTTCTCAAATATAATTTGAGAAGTAACAATTACATTAGGTCATCCTATCAAACAAATACTTTGCACTCCCTATATTTCCACATTGTGCATACATGGTAACAAGGGAGTTTCCAACAATTTCTTTTTCCTCAATCCCAAATTAGATGCCATGGTTGTGAACCTGCTTACCCTATTTTAAATCTCCCATGGTACCGCAAGTTGAAAAAAAAGAATATAAATTCATATATTTAAAAATTCAAATTGATATTGTTCAATTTCTTTAACTTTCTCTTTCCATAATAATTATCTTATTATCATCATTTTTTACTATTATCATTATTAAATATATATATATTTTTATGAAAATGGTGAATAACCATTAAATATAGAGTCATCATACACTCTACAACTATACAAAAACAATATATGCATATATAGAGGCACTTACAAATGGTTGGAAACACAAACTTCTCAAATGAATTACAAACATCAACACTGTTTATTTAAAACATCAAAATGAACAATTTTATCATGTCATACTTAAATAGTACATAGGTCCTCGTGGCCAACCTCAATCAAACAAAGAATGATGGAAATAGGCTCAATGGATTTGACAACTTAGTGATTAAAAAACATACATAATTACATATTTAAAGAAACTTTAATAAATATCAACATGATTATCATAAAAGTTTTTATAAACCTTTAAATATCAATTAGTTTTTTTTCTATGAGCTATCACTAGAACATACACTGGAAATGAATATTTCGATGTTTCTTGTGTGGAAACCACTATTTCAATGTTTCTTGTCAAATTATGAATACTAAAAGATTTTAGGATAAAATTGAAGTTCATATACTATGATTGGAGATGGGAATGTGACTCATGTTCACATGGCATGATAGATGCTCTGGTTGATCTCAAGATTACTACATTCATGATAACAGCATTTGCAAGAAATATATCATGGTACGATAAGTTCACACATTTTTCTAGAGAGAAAATTAGTTGTATTTGAGCATGAGTTCCAGCAATTTCAGTTGGATAACACTAGGACCCCTACAGTTCCCAAAACCCTAGCATGCATGAAAGACATTTTTTTTTTAATGCACAATTTCATTGTCAAAATTGTAAATTTTCATTGCCATATTTTGTCAAATAACTTGTTGGAAAGGAAGAATTCTCCATGATTAGTCTACTCCATTAAAATTTACTAATTCATTGTCAAAATTGTAATTTTCCATTGTCAGAGTGACACAACTAAAAATCACCAATTGTTATATGGTCATTTTTAGTTTAGTTCTTATATTATGATCAAATGGTCATTTATCATGGTCATTTTTAGTTTATTTCTTATCTCGTGCCCAAATTGGCCATTTATCTTGGTCATTTTTAGTTAGCTCACTTAAAATTTCTCAATCTTGGTCATTTATCCCTTGAAAAAATTGCGGTGACCAAATGTTTTGGTCACTTGATCACTTATCTCTCATTTTGTACTAGTGAAATAGTGTTGGAGGGGAAGAAAGAAAAATATTGTGTTCTATTGTATTTTCAATTTTTCTTCTGATAAGTTCACTCGAATTTCAAGTGTATGCAATCATTGGGTGCATAATTGTGATCTGAATCCAATGAGTACCCACATTACAAAATTTTAATGTATTTCTAGTTTATATGATGGTGATTCTATTAAAAGTATGAAGTGTGATTTCTCATATGATGCATAACTTAATTAGGCATCCAATGAGTGCATACACTTGCAATTTGGGAAAACTTAAAAAGAGATAAGTTAGAAATACAAGGAAAAAAGTAGTTTTCCTTCTTTCCCTCCAAAGCATCTTATTTTATTATTTTCCTTAGGAGGCCCATGTTACACCTCAAATTCCCCTAATGGTCTTGTTATTGTAGAATCCATAAAAATTCATAAAATCAATGTATTTTCCTAACTCAGTAACATATAAAGTGCATATAATTATAAACACCTGAAATGTGTGTCTCTTGAAACTATAAGTACTGTTTAATCCCACTACAAGTCCTCCTTATCTTTCCCATGAATATTGCTACAAAAATCCACTATTTTAACATTTTTTCAAGATTATACATAACATATCTACTACTGACCGTGGTCTCTTGAAAAAAAAGGTATGCAACTTATACTTATGGATTCTCTTTTTATGTGTATTTTTCTTCAAGGGAGACCCTATTTCCCTAATGCTTATTGATAAACCACTCACCTATTACCCCAGTCAGACACATTCTCTTTTCCATATGCCTCTTTTATGGACTTCTACTTTCCTTTCCAACTTCTTCCTCTAACTTCATTTGTTACACTTATACATCATATTTTCTACATAAAACTCTATGGGAAATATTCTTACAATACAATTCCAACTAGCCTTTGTGAAGATCATGTATCTCTCTATTCCTACCTCTTTGGAGGAACATAGAAGGTACCTTTATTTTGATGAGCGTAAGTATTTTATGTTTTATGATGAGAATGAAACTAAGATTTCAATTGAATTATAATCTCTCTAATTTTTATTATCTATAATAATATATAATCCTTCATAGGTGGAATCAAACAGGATAGTTCCAATACTCTCAACTTCTTCTTTGTTTCAAAATCCATCATCCATTCCATATCTCTTACAAAAGAATAAATATACAAATATGGGAATAGATATGTACTTGAGGCATCTAGAATTCCTTTCATCTCATCTTTAGGCTTAAGTTTCATGTTTATTTCAAACAACAAGGTATAAGGGGGGTTTTGACACTTACCTTGTGATAGTTAATCCTCGTAGGATCTAGGGGTATTTCCACTAGTGTCTTCCTCACTTCCCCTATCCAATGCTAATTTATTGAAATCCATTACACCTTACTACCATACGAGGTATTTTTAATATTATTAAGGAATTTGTCCCCATTCCTTGATTTATTTAACATCACTATAGCATCACTCGGGATGTATCCTTCACCCATTTTTAGACATGTACTTTTTATGTTTCTATGATATGTACACTTGGTTCAATTCAACGGCCCATATTTTTATTTAAATCTTTTTAAGATCCTTTCCTCCCACCACTACATTCATGCATTTAAGGATTTCATTCCCTAAATCCAATTCAACACATTGTATCCATAAAGGTGGTAGTGCATTATGTGGTTGTCTTATCCTCTAGTGTTACATATCTTCGTATATTATTTCCCATGGATTTGATGATTTATTTTTCCCAAAGTTCCAATTTCATGTACATGGTAATTTGACCCATATAGAGGATATGTTTTTTTATGTCCTGGAGTAGATCACACCTAGTTTAATAATAGTGAACATTGACATCTCTATCTTCCAATAATCATATACCCACACCAAATTTATCTTTGTCATCCCTACATTTGAAAATAAAATGAGATAAATCCCATTGACATAAAAAAAAACTACGGATACTATCATAATAGTGACATCCATTGTTTTCTCATGCAAATTTTAAGTGTTGTCTTACAATTTTTTGACCCTAAAAATTTCCCAATCAATGTCATTTCTACATAATTTGTAGGCCTACAATCCCTAATTCCAATTCAATTCACATATTTTCTTATGAGTCTAATCACATTTACCCTATTTTTTCTCCTAATGTTCATCGTTTGGTTTAGAGTAAGGTGCATGTTCTTTGAGTTGTCTTCCCAATCTTTTATCCGTTCATCTAGCTTCTATGGGTATTGGATTGAGAAGTATTATTGAACATTTTAGAGTGTGAATTATATATAGTATCTTCTTTAAATGCCTAAGGAGGTATATTTTTAGACCTTTATATTGACAAATGGGACCAAAAGACTTATATTCAAAAATTATTTAACCAAGATGTGGATCATCCTAAATTTTATTTTCTTTTAGGATGATCAAAATATAGTTTAAGAATCATGATCTATAACGGTATATGAACTCCCGATTTCACTCATTCCTCTAGATGGATTGAATCCCTCCATATCTCTTCCATATTTCAAATTCATATTCGAACTAGGGTTTGATTCATATGATCTTCTTATTTCACCATCATTTGTGTTCTTGGTTTCCTTTTTTGCTTGTTTCTATGATAAGAGTTTAATTTATTTTACTAATTTTTTTGTCCCTATGCAACTCTTTTTACTTGCGTAGGTAGAGTTAGAGGGTTTAACTTGATTTATGAGAGATGGGACCATATGCAAACTTTATTTGTTCTATAGATGTGAATACTAGATATGATTTGAAACACTAATTTTCTTATCTCACATCCATGTGTATTTGAGATGTCGTGCTTCTATATAAGGAACCTTGGATCTCTTGTAAAACTAATGTCACATGTACAAGATGTGCACTAAATTGATTTCTTATTTGGATATCTTCTCCTCTAAATAGTTTTCTTCCTTTGATGTCTTCTATCATACCCTTGTCCATATAGATCCCTTCTTGCTTAGCCAACCACACCATGTCACCCATCCATGCATCCACTATTTCAACTAAGGTCAGGAAAATGGAGCCTAGGGACTCTTATTGTGGATCATAAGAGTAATCAACCTGCTTATCTTCTTCTACCATTACCTTTTTTCCCTTCAAACCTATTTTATCCTACGTAGATATAAAAATAGACATTTGAAAAAAAATGTTCTCAATGTTTATCTCATTACTCTCTGATCTCTTCATGAAAATACATTACATGACTACAAATATGATAATTCAATTATAAATAAACTCCATGGAGATAAAATAACACATTTTGGTAACGGTGTTTTTCCATCAATGCTTATAATGAACAATACTAATTTATAATACATATGTGAATGAATTTTGAGTTCATTTTTTATGAAACTTTATTTTGATTAATTATGTATTATGCACAAGCATAAGATAATTAGCATGAAGGAGAAGAGAATTCCTAGAATTACTCTATATCTAGTAAAATTCTATATGAGGATGTTGATTGTTGGGTAAACCATTGGAAGAGGGGCTCCACAAATTTATAGAATATAAATACCATTTTAAAAGCACTATCACAACTAAATTTAAGGAGAAATTGTGACACAACAAAGAAATAAAGAATGAGAGAGTCATAGTATTCCATTAAGTCTATGTTAAAATATCAAAATTATCTTTACACTATATGTAGTTTAAAAGGAAAATTTAACATTACCAAAATAAGAATGAACCCTAACTAGTTGCATCAAAGGGGCACTTTCTAGAAAACATGTGGGCCACATGAAAAGTGTCACGGCTCTAGGGATACAAAAAAATTAAGATAAACATATATAATGTACATTTCACAATTAAAAATATTAAAATATATTTTAAAAAAATATTATTAATATTATTAAACGAAAAATAGTTTGTTTAGATATTATTATAGTTATTTGTTTGTAAACATATATATTAAATATTTAATGAGAATTTATAAAATAAAATAATTAAAATAGTAGACACAAATGTTATATATAAATTATTTTAAAATATATGATTATAATAATTATTTATTTGAAAAAAATGTAAATTGAACTGTTAGTGAAAATTTATAGAACAAAATAACTAACCTAGCATACATACATAATTTATTTTTTCATAACGAAAAACATCCTTTTATTAAAATAAAAATATGTGTCAACAAAACATTACATCAGTAGAGAAGCAAGATTGCTTCTCATTACACTTCAACCTTTCATTGATACATAATTACATCCAACTTAGAGCTTTACTCAGTAAGGTATTCTAGCTAATAACACATATAAAGTCAAATAAAGGACTACATAAAATTGTTCCAAAAAAATCAAAAGTGTCTTTTAACTAATTTATAGATAGTTCTCTCTAACCAGAAAAGATCCTTTGAACTCCTTAACCAAAATAAGCCCATTCATATCACCCAGGGACAGCTTCGAGATACCTCCAACGTCCTTTTTGAAGCATCCGAAGATGTGTGAGAAGGAAATCTATGAAAAAGAAATAATCAGAGAATGAGTCCTTTTCATCTAGTGCTCCAGTAGAATAGGTCTCAGTCGCAATTTACCCTTGTCCCAATCAATTATGAAATGAGAATCCCCAAAAATATGAACATAATCTATGCTCATCATCCTCACAAACCACAATAGCCACCATAGGGCCAATAACTCAGCTCTAGTGTTTGTACCCCTGCCGTCTTGGAGCAGTAAATGATAATAGTGATCCGAGGATAGTTTTAGAACCATACCGGTGCAAAAAAGTCCCCCTGAGCTGCTTCATGATAATATCCAATCGAGAAGGAATACCTTGCTTCGTCAAAGGAAATAGATCTGACCTTGATATTTTTTGAAGGGCCAGTTTCAGAACAAGCCCCATCTTGGTTACACGCAAATACAAGATCAAAATTAGGCTTTCGATTCCCAAAAATCACCCCATTTCTTTCACGCCAGACTTCCCAAATGGTGTAAAATACCGTAAACAAGTTCACTTGTGGGAGATCATAACACTCAGACATATTATCAATGAAATGTGTTATGTCCCAAGCTGGAAGCATAGGATTTTCCACCCTCATCTCAGGCCAAAGCCCACGGAAAAAGGAACATCATCCACAAAGATGGTTAATATCTCCTTGATTCTGATAACATAACTGAAATATACTAGGCCCCTTAAAACCTCAATTTTGAAGGTTCTTCCAAGTTAATATTTTGTTCTGCATACATAGCCAAATGAAGCAACTGATTTTTATCTGCACATTTTCATTCCATAGCCTCATCAACCACCTGCTATCCGCTTGGTTCTGCACATTTTAAAAATAGTGATATACGCCAACCTAGCAGTAACATATCCATTCATCATATTTTTTTCCTAGATCAACTGATTAGAATTTTCTGTAATAACAATGCCTGCCGAGATAAGCTTATGAGTAAATGCATCCCATTTGTCATTGAGTAGTGTAGGGAAAGCTAGTTCCTTTGATGTGTACCAATGGATTGTGGATTCAGTTTGGGTCTTTCTTTCCTATTGCAATACAAAAATTTCTCTCTCCTGCAATTCCTTCAAAATTTGCGAGGACAACATAGAACCCTCTCCAAGGCCCAAGATCGGGTAAATTCCCACAAATATTTGAATAGCTCGGCCCACCGCCTAGCACAAATAAGTGTTTATAATAGGAAACACCTTTAAAAGGCTCCTCCATACCTCTGAGTTCTTGGAGATTAGTATTTGTTAAAATTAATATATAATATATTTTAAAAATATGAGTGTTAACTGTTAAGAGTCTATAAGGGTTCGCGCATGGATCAATGATGTCATCTGAATGCAAGCTTTTGAGAGACTCCTCTTAGTGCATCTCTTAGAGCATGTACAGAATGTATGTGGTGCATCATCATTACAGAATAAAAACAAAATCTCTGACACGTGAAAAAATCTCTGACAGTTTTGTTATTAACAGATCAACACAAAAAAACAAAATCAACCATTCAATATTAACAAAAATCAACTGACATGTCTGTTACATTTATATTGAATTTTTTATACAACAATTATGTAACCATTGGATCCGGATATCATGGAAAAATTGAATTTACCATCCAAATATATGTATTTGCGATCAAGAAAAGTATTTATTGTCCAACATCTACGTTAAGTTTCAATGAAAAACTAATTTACTGCACAATTTGAATTTTGTTAGTGGTATCCATTGGATGAATCTTGGTAACCTTCTATATTAGGAAAATGACCACTGTTTTTTGCGTTTGAACTCCATAAAACATTACTTAGTAGTATCTTTTCTTTCAGCTACCTCTCCCGCTCCTCGTGTGTTGCATGTCAATGTGTTGTGTGGCTTTGTCGCCCTGCCATGTGCTGTGTGGCTCTTTGATCTATCGATTTTGGATTGTATATCAGAGGACAAATATTATGAATTATAGATAGTATCTTCTTTAGATTCCTATTGAGGCATCTTTCTTAGACCTTTATATTGCAAAATGGGCCCAACTTAAAAATTATTTAACCAACATGTGGATCATATTAAATTTTATTTTATTTTAGGATAATCAAAATACAATCTAAAATTCATGATCGGTAATGGTATATGTACTCCCAATTTCTCCCATTCCTCTAGAAGAATTGAATCCCTCCATATCTCTTCCATATTTCAAAGTTGTATTCGAACTAGGGTTCGATCCATATGATCTTATTTCACCATCATTTGTGTTTTTGTTTTCCTTCTCAATTTTTTTGTATGATTAGATTTTCATGTGTTGTACTAATTTTTTTGTCCCTATGCAAATTATTTTACTTGCAAAGGAATAGTTAGAGGGATTCAATTGATTAATGAGAGAGGGGACCATATACAAACTTTGTTTGTTCTATATATGTGAATACTAGAGATGATTTGAAACATTAATTTGGTTGTCTCATATCCATGCTTATTTGAGATTTTATGCTTCTATATAAGGCACCTTGGATCTCTTCTAAAACTAATGGCACATGTACATTCTATGCACTAAATTGATTTCTTATTTGGATATATTCTCCTGTAATTATTTTTCTTCCTTTGATGTCTTCTGTCATACCCTTGTCCAAATAGCTCCCTCCTTGCTTATCCAACCACACCATGTCACCCATCCATGCACCCACTATTTCAACTAAGGTTAGCAAAATGGAGCCTAAGATATCTTATTATGGATCATAAGAATAATCGAGCCACTTCTCTTCTTCTACCATTACCTTTTCTCCCTTCAAACCTATTTGCCCCTATCCTACGAAGATATAAAATTAGACATTTGAAAAACAATATTCTCTATCTTTATCTCATTACTCATGTGATCTCTTTATGAAAATATATTCGATGACTACAGATATGATCATTCAATTACAAATAAGCTGCATGGAGATAAAATAACACATTTTGGTAATGATGTTTTGTCATCAATGCTTTTAATGAACATTACTAATTTATAATACATATCCTAAGGTATTTTGAGTTTTTTTCTTGGATGAAACTTTTTTGATTAATTATGTATTCTATGCAAGCATACTATAATTAACATGAAGGAGAAGAACATTCCATGATTAATCTATATCTAGTAAAATTTTATATGAGGATGTTGATTGTTGGGTAAACCATTGGAAGATAAAAGGGGCTCCATATAAATACCATTAAGAGCAAAGGGGAAATTGTGACAAAAAAAAAAAAAAAAAGAATAAGAGATTTATAGTAATCCATTAACTTTGTGTTAAAATATCAATTTTTTTTTTAACTACTTTTGGATGTTAAAGGACATGTTTTTTATGTTTTAGACTCAGCTCTATGTTGATATGGTTTATTAAAAACGATCTATATGAGATTTTGATCATACAAAATGTAACTTTTACTTAGTATATAAGGTTATGAGTTTTTTTTAGGAAAAAAAAGTAATCCATTAACTCTGTGTTAAAATATCAAAAGTATCTTTATATTGTATGTAGTTTAAAAAGAAAATTTAACATTACCAAAATAAAAATGAACTCTAACTAGTTGCATCAAAGGACACTTTCTACAACACATGTGGGTGAGAAGTGTCATGACTCTTGATGTGAGATAAGTAACACTTAAGATAAAAATATATATATATATAATATAAATATTTATAAATATATGATTATATGATTATAATATATGTGTCACTTTAAGTTTATAAATATTTTTGTTTAAAATATATGATTATAGTTATTCATTTCAAATAATGTAACTAACATAACATAGACAAATAATTTATAAATTAAGTTGTTGAGGGTGTATTTGTTAAAATTAATATGTAATAAATTTAAAATATACAAATTCTTTGACACTTGTAACATCTCGAAAATCCATTAAAAAGTTAAAAAATTTAAGGTAGCATTAATTACTAAAAATACTGACTGCGGAAATAGAATGCTTGTTAACCATTTAACTAATCACAGTTTAACAAAGTGACACTACGTAATTCTTAAACATAATAAATCAATAGTTCATTTGTTATAAAATATAATTCTGCAAACAATATTTAACTTCTCATGCGATACAGTTTTTGCGATAAATACTGACTATTATGTTTGAATGTTGATGAAGGGGTTCTTACGGGGTGCCCTGAGGTTTACTTAGCTTTGATAGCTAAAGCATGGAACCTGTTTTCTTTTTGCAGATTCGCAGGTAAGGTATTAAGACGATTTAAGTACTTCAAGCAATTCGAAATAAGTTTCAGCTATCCATCAATACATTAAGATAGTTATGTGTATTTCTGTGCATGAAGGATATCAATGGTATGAATTTTCAGTTACTTTTCAGTTTAACAAGTGCTAATTTATTCATTCAAACCACTCATGGAAGGCACTGTTATTATTATCTACACTTAAACTTTATTCAAGTGCTGAGAAGAAAAGTACTTACTCTGCAACCTCATAACTTCATGCTAGATTACAAATGTATAAATGTTATATGGATCCTATTATTATGTCCAAAAACATATCAAGAATACTTGATATGTGGGTATTCCAACTTTTATGTTGATTCATGTTATGGAAACATGTGTTGCATTCTATTCTAATACCTGCAAGGGTTAGATAACTTTTATAATTTTAAGTACCAGAATTTAGTGATTTCTTACTACTGTGAGCAAGGTTTGGCATATTGCATCCGTTATTAAATGATCTTACAAATGCATAATGATGAAATCATAGAAACTATAATGATCCTTTAATTTACATGCTCACTATTTAAGATTTTAGTGTGACAATATAATAATATAACATTACTATGTGCATTGTAATGTTCCCTAACCTATATGTCGAAAACCCATGCTATATAAATGTGATTTATGCACTATATGATTGGTGAACTATACAATAGTGATGATATGAATTTAATGTATCACAAACCCTAGATGCAATACTATACAATAACTGCAATAACCTTGACAACATTGAAATATTAATATTGTGTAATTCGTGCCCATGTAGTGTTAATGGGAATTGACCAGTCCTTTACTGCTTCTACAGTCCTTCGAGGTTTGTTGTGTACGTGTCTGAACTGAACTTTAATGCTCTAATCTACTCCATTAGTGGATTGTCTTGTTGGCTGTCCAAGTGGTGGATTGCATGTGAAGATTATGTGTAATTCACTGAATTATGCGTTGATACATGGTAAGTTGCTCCTGAGTTGGACTCTGCGTTAATGGAGTTATTAATGAAGTTTTAGTCGTACCATCATTTTGAAAATCGTGGTGCTCAGTTGGCTTGATCACATCCATTGATCTGGATTGTCCTCGGGATTGGGTCCTAAGCCTAACTCCTCATACTACAATTTTGAGGTTTTGTTCTTTTGGCATTCATTTGGTAATGCCCGGCTTGGAGAGAGGTCAACCGTCTACGCAGTTGTAGGGGTTGAAGGCCGAATGCCTAAGGACTCTTTCATCGGTTTCGATGGTGAGACCTTTAGTTAAAAATGGTGATAGTTTCAAGTTGTTAATGGAGCTTTGAGTGTCAATTTCCCTGTGGCTTTCATCATGTACTTTGATAGAGGGTTGTCTCAAGATTTTTCTGTTGTGTTTACGGTTCAATTTTGAACCAGTGGTCGTTGAATGAGATGTAATGGTGAAATCGTGGCTTCTAAAAGATTTCTTGTTGCGGCTGTTAAATGGATTTTGATCTCTTTGCTCTCGGTGTTCTAGCTTCGTTCTCCTACAACAGAGGTAATGTTTTTGACTCTATGAGCATTGTTTGCAATGTATAAAGTTTGAACTTCGTGTATCTTCTTGGTTTTAAAAAATGGGTTTTAACCTCGTGATGGTTTCTATGGCAGGTATTAACATCGTCTTGGAGGATTGCAATGATAAAATCCCTATGGAAGGGTCCAATATTGCTCCACTCGGTAAGCCTTGGTGGTATAACTCCTTGTAGGTTCTTCTGGCGTAGCTTGTTGATGACTCTGCTCATTCAAAACTTATTGCTGGATCCTAGCATCATTTTAGCTAGAAACGTAATAATTCTAATTTGATGTTTTAATGGACAGAGGGTGAATACTCGTCATGTTTTGATATTTGCCTAAATTTATTGAACTTAAAAGGGATGAACCCTCAGAAGTGATAATGAAATACAGGGTTATGTTTTGTGGAAAATAATGATGCAGTCTTGTGTTAAGAGCTATTTACAGTTTAACGTTTTCAAAAGATAGTTAAAAGGATTAACTAAGTGGCTTGACCACTCGTTAGGGTTTCTGTTCAGACTCAGTAGTTGTTACGAATTTTTGTGATGGTTGTTTTCTGGTTCTTCAATTGTATATTAAAACGATTTGTTCTTTCAAAACGATGGCTCCACCCTAATGGAGGGATTTATCTTTTACATCGATTTTTATGTGAATAAGTGCGAAGGTTTTGCCGAGAGTGTATTAACCCTTGGTCAATTTACCAAAATAAATAAAAGAAATTTCACAACTTGAATACTGTTGTATAAAAGTCTTTAATAGCTTCGTCGTATGACAAGATGATAGTGATAAGGATGTTTAAAGAAATTCGGGTTTCAGTTCAAGTGTTTGGAATGTCGGACGAAACTGATATATTTTATGTTTATGGAAGATTTAAGATATGTTAAGAGTTTGACCGACTCTTGTTTTCCTAATCTACAAATGCTAATACTACTAATATTTTGCATAAAATATTAAATAAGAAAAGAAAAATAGAACTACTATAGCAGTTAGAAAAATGATATGAAAATAACATAAACCCTAGACTAATCGATTACCGTCGAAAAAGAAAAGAGATAAACTATTTGATTATGTTATACAATTACAACTATTATAATTTCTTAAATACTGTGTAGCAGAAAGAAAATTTCTAATGCTTAGATATGATAAATTGTTTGATCTTATGATAAATATACTTGTTAGCAATGAGGGATAACAGTACTGTGTTCTTAGGAAATAAATGCTTTTGCAGCTGTTAAATTCAATACATCCTGATGAAAGAAATACAATGAACCTGAAACATTTAACGAATAAAGAGAATGATAGGAGAAAGACATAGAATCGTGTTATTTGATACAGAATATTAATGGTTGGAAAAACTAATGAAATATAATAGGGTTGATCTTCTCATTCACTTGCCAATCTTCCTATCAATTTATCTACCTTAATTTCTTCTCTATACTAGAGTACGATGCAGATCCATTAGCATGGGGAAAATGAAGAGAATATTTTATTCAATTCATCATTCATAATCAGTACTATACATAATCCTAATTCACTCAAAAACTATAATAATTGCATTTGTTCAATAATGTCTTTGAAAACAGTAAATCAATAATTGCAGATAGAATTTTAACTACTTAGAATTAGAAAAAGACAGTAGAACCTATAAATGAAGATAGGGCCGACAAACACCCAAGGAGACCTGTTCCTCCCAACCTTCTCCAGAAGAAGCAGCCAATCTACTAGCTTCCTTTGGACCCCTGATCCTGTTCACTAAACCACTAGGTAGAAGATTCTAGGTAGAAGCAAGCCATTCAACTTCAGCACTCGGTAGAATATCTTCAGCACTCAATACTATAGCTTCAACACTCAACTAGTATAACTTTGCACTCAGCAGTATCAGAGGCAGACTTACTCCATGATCAAAAACTCAGCATATCCCCTCATTGAATCTCTTCGGTGCAAGCACAGCAAAACCCCAAGGTAAATTTCCTCGTCAGGAAAAGTGATGAACCTCAGTTTACAATTCAATGGCTCTTTTATAGATTGCCTAGGTCTTGAGTGGTTAGTTTCAGAATAAATGAGCCTCAAGCTCCAGTCCCACCTTACAGGGCACTATGACCACATTTCAGAGTTGTCCCATACCAACAGCTAGTTAGTTGAATCATGACGCTGCCATTTGTCCATTGCCTTCTACCCCAAATTCCATTCCACCTAGTGGATCAGTAAACACTCTTTCAATAGTCGCCTCAGGTGTTTGTCTCCTATTTAATTTATTAAATAATAAAATATTATGCAAATTACAGTCATCCTTGGACACTTGTCCAACATAAAAACTTTACAATAAAAGTTAACATAATGTTTCCAACATAAACTATTTTTTAGAAAAAAGGGTATGTTACAACACTTCTGACAAAATCTCTAACACTTTTGTTATTAACCAATCAACACAAAAAAAAAGTCAACCACTCGATATTAACGAAAATCGTCTGAAAATTTTGAATTTTTTACACAAAATTGATGTTACCTTGGATACGAATGCCATGCAAAATTTGAATTTGCGATAAAAAAAATAAATTTATTGTCCAACATTTGTGTTAAGTTTTAATGGAAAAAAATGGTAACCCAACAACACAATTTGAATTTCGTTAGTAGTATACGTTGGATGAATCTTGATCGAACCTTCTAGATTACGAAAATCACCACCATCTTATGCATTCGAACTTCACCAAACTTTATTTCCAAAGTAGTGTGCTCTTTGCTTTAGGATACTCCGCCCGCTCCTCTTGTGTTGCATGTCAATGTATTGTGTGGCTCTATCACTCTGCCATGTGCCATGTGGCTCTTTGACCTATCGATTAAGTTTTTGACTATGTATTTTTTAAAATTAATATGTAATAAATTTAAAATCCAAAAGATCATGGAGTATTTTCAATCTTATGAAGGAATTTGTCCCAATACCTTTATTTATTTAACATCATTGTAACATCACCCAAGATGTCTCCTTCACCCATTTATGGATATGTATTCTTTATGTATCTATGATATCTACAATTGGTGTTATTCAAGGGCCCATATTTGTAATTTAAAGATTCTTTATGATCCTTTCTTCCCACCACTACATTTATCTCATTAGGGACTTCATTTCGTAAATCCAATTCAACACACATTGTATCCATAAAGGTGGTAGTGCATTATGCAATTATGTCTTATCATCTAGTGCTACATATCGCCCTATATAATTTCCTATGGATTCGATTATTTCTTTTGCCCAAAGTTCCAATGTCATGTATGCGATTTTGACCCATATAGAGGACATGTTTTCTATTCCTTTGAGTAGACCACACCTAGTTTATTAGTAGTGAACATTGACATCTCTATATTCCAATAATCATATACCCACAACTAATTGATCTTTGTAATCCCTGGATTTAAAAATAAAATGCGATAAATACCATTGACATTACAAAAACAGCTGATAATATCATAATAGTGACATCCATTGTTTTCTCATGCAAATTTTAAGTGTTGTCTCATAAATTTTTAACCCTAAAAATTGCCCAATCAATGTCATTTATACCTAATTTGTAGACTTACAATCTCTAATTTCAATTCAATTCACAAATTTTCTTATGAGTCTAATCACATTTACCCTCTTTTTTCTCCTAATATTCATTGTTTGGTTTACAGTAAGGTGCATGTCCTTTGAGTTGTCTTCCCACTCTTCTGTCATTTCGTCTAGCTTCTATGGCTATTGGATTGAGAAGTATTCTTGAAAAATTGAGTATGAATTATATATAGTATCTTCTTTAGATTCCTATTGAGGCATCTCTATTAGACCTTTATATTGCAAATGGGCCCAACAACCTTATATTAAAAAATTATTTAACCAACATGTGGATCATCTTAAGTTTTATTTTTTTTCACGATGATCAAAATACAGTCTAAGAATCATGATCTGTAATGGTATATGTAGTCCCAATTCCTCTCATTCCTCTAGAAGGATTGAATCCCTCCATATCTCTTCCATATTTCAAAGTTGTATTCGAATTAGGATTTGATTCATATGGTCTTCTTATTTCATCGTCATTTTTGTTTTTGTTTTCATCCTTAGTTTGTTTGTATGATTAGAGTTTCATTTATTGTACTAATTTTTTTGTCTCTATGCAAATAATTTTACTTGCAAAGGCATAGTTAGAAAGATTCAATTAATTTATGAGAGAGGGGACCATATACAAACTTTGTTTGTTCTATAGATGTGAATACTAGAGATGATTTGAAACAGTAATTTTCTTGCCTCATATCCGTTCTTATTTGAGATGTTATACTTCTGTATAAGGCACCTTGGATCTCTTCTACAACTAACGTCACATGTGCAATTTGTGCACTAATTTGATTTCTTGTTTGGATATCTTCTCCTCTTATTTTTTTTCTTCCTTTGATGTCTTCTATTATACCCTTGTCCATATAACTCCCTCCTTGCTTATCCAACCACACCATGTCACCCATCCATGCACCCACTATTTCAACTAAGGTTAGTAAAATGGAGGCTAATATCTTTTATTATAGATCATAAGAATAATCAACCCACTTTTTTTCTTCTACCATTACCTTTTCTCCCTTCCAACCTATTTTACCCTATCCTATGAAGATATAAAATTAGACATTTGAAAAAAAGTAATCTCTATCTTTATCTCATTACTCATGTGATCGCTTTATGAAAATATATTTGATGACTAGAAATATGGTAATTCAATTACAAATAAACTCCATGGAGATAAAATAACACATTTTGGTAATGATGTTCTGTAATCAATACTTATAATGAACATTACTAATTTATAATACATATACTAAGGGATTTTGAGTTATTTTCTTCGATGAAACTTTATTTTGATTAACTATGTTTTCTACACAAGTATATGATAATTAACATGAAGGATAAGAGCATCCCTGGAGTTACTCTATATCTAGTAAAATTTTATATGAGGATGTTGATTACACAGGGGATTCACTCAATAAACCGCTATCATAGCACGTTTGTTCATGGCATATGAAACAATACCCCTAATTTCACTAAATATTGGAAAATACCTTCCAAAATCATTTTTTTAACCCCCTCCCAATATGCCTTCCCAATTAAAAAAAAAACCCTATTTTCACTAGATATTGTATGAATCAATTTTTTCATTAACATTTTTTATACCCCTTTATATTTCTATCTAGTATATTGATATGATACCCCTCTTATGACCCCACATGCATTCTACAATGCACCTTGCTTCTTTCGATGTATATTGTGGATGCACATTACTTCACCCACAATGAAATTACTCAACCACATATCATTATGATTTGAAACATCTAATGGTCTAATGAAGAGATAGGAGATCACTTCTTGTATGTCACTAGATCCAATGCACATAGTACAACATTTAGATTGCATGTTACAATTCCCCAATCGATGACTAAGCCTGTTGTGGACTAGGTATCCAAGCCACCGGGGCCTATAACAAGCTCTACGAGGCTGACTAAACCTCCCAAGTCCTGTAATAGGCACGAGTGGTTGGGTATTCAAGCCCCTAAGGCCTATCGAGGGCCTATAACAGGCCCTATAGGCTTAGAGCCTCCCAAGGCTATTGGTAACAACTAGCTTAGTGCTATTGGTAATAGCTGGTTGTCAATGATCATTGTCTCTCGACTATGATCGACTGGAAACCCTCTTTACCATGAAACCCCTGGCCTCAAGTATGCCTCAAGACGTGATTTCTCTGCATACTGGTAAGCCCGAGCCTTGCCTCAACCCGATTTCTCATCCGGTCGTGATCCCGCCATCTCCATTTGGAGGATATTTATAATTATTATAATATATTTTAAAAACTATTTAACTTAATTTATTAAATATTTTTAAATTGAATTTTGTATTATATCATGATATAGATTTTGGATTTGATGGAAGTGATATGGATTCAAATGAATAATAAATTAAATTATTAAAACTTGATATTATTATATAAAATCTATATATTCTTATTTAAACATATATTTAATTATTAATTATAAGATAAAATCTATTTAAAATTTTAGATTATTAAAATAAAATTTGAAAATATTAAAATTTATATATTTTAAAATTCAATTTAATTAATATTTAAAAACTTTTAAAATAAATGTAAATAATTATACTAAGCTTGAGTTTTAATTTCAAAAAATTTATGAAGTGAAACTGAAATTTAGAATAATAATTTTAATATTAATTTCAACAAATTTATGATGTGAAACTAAAATTTATAACAATTTTAATGTTATCAAGAATATATTAAATAATGTTAATTTAAAAAAATTTATGAAGTGAAACTGAAATTTATAACCATTTTAATGTTATCAAGGATGAATTGAGAGGAAAAATATTAAAATATAATTTAAAATATATATAATTATATTATTAAAAAAAATAGTTTATTTAAATATTATTATAGTTATTTATAAATTTTTTAAAAATTATATAATTATAATTATTCATTTCAAACCATGTAACTAACGTAGCATATACAAATAATTTATAAATTAAGTTTTGTTAAAATTAATATGTAATAAATTTAAAATATAGAAAATCTCTGACACTTCCGACAAAATCTCTGGTACTTCTGTTATATTTGAATTTTTTTTTACAGCACACTGATTTTACCTTGGATGCCATGGAAAATTTGAATTTGCGATAAAAAATAAATTTACTGTCCAACATTTCCATTAAGTTTTGATGAAAAACTAATCGAAACCCAACGATACAATTTGGATAAAAAATAAATTTACTGTCCAACATCTGCGTTACGTTTTGATGAAAAACTAATCGTAATCTAACGGCACAATTTGAATTTCGTTAGTGGTATTAATTAATGTGTATTCAAAGTATATATAATATAAAGATAATTAATTAGATTATTAAAATATATATATATATAGTTGATTGATTATAATAATTTAACAGTCATTTATAATTATTATAAAATATTTTAAAAATTATTTAATTTAATTTATTAAATATTTTTAAATTGAATTTTGTATTATATCAAGATATAGATTTTGGATTTGATAGAAGTGATTTGGATTTAAATGAATAATAAATTAAATTATTAAAACTTGATAGTATTATATAAAATTTATATATTATTATTTATAAGATAAAATTTATTTAAAATTTTAGATTATTAAAATAAATTTTGAAAAATATTAAAATTTATATATTTTTAAATTCAATTTAATTAATATTTAAACATTACAAACCTTCGGCATAAGAGAAATAAATGCAAATAATTATATTAAGCTTGAGCCTTAATTTCAAAGCATGTGATTAACATAGCATACACAAATAATTTATAAATTATGTTTTTGACTAAAATTAATATGTAAGAAATTTAAAATATATAAAATCTCTGACACTTCTGACAAAATCTCTGGCACTTCTGTTATTAACCGATCAATACAAAAAACAAAATCAACCACTCGATATTAACAAAACAAAAATCGTCTGACAAATCTGTTACATTAAATTTGAATTTTTTACAGAACACTGATTTTACCTTGGATGTCATGAAAAATTTGAATTTGGATAAAAAATAAATTTACTATCCAACATCTGCGTTAAGTTTTGATAAAAACTAATAGTAACCCAACGGCACAATTTGAATTTCGTTAGTGGTATCCGTTGGATGAATCTTGGTATCCTTCTAGATTAGCAAAATCACCAACGGCACAATTTGAATTTCGTTAGTGGTATCCGTTGTAATGTTAACCTTAAAAGCTCCAATGCATCACATCACATATTTGAGCTATGACATTTCATATTTATAGATTTCCGTTAGTTGTAGTGATGTCTATCACTGAAATTTCCTACATACGTGGATAACATAAATAAACATATTATGAAAATAAACGCAAAATTTATGTTTTAAATATGCAAACTAATCTGACAGGGTGGCAAAAGATCAAATGGAGTGTTCTCCACGTCTAAATATTATATAGAGGATTACAAAAATACCGAAACAAAGAGAAATAAAAAACATTTCAAATTTCAAATCGTGAGTAGCGGTTGAATCATAACGGGATTCTCGATCAAAAAGCGAAATTGAATTTATGAACGGAAAAATTCCTTTAATGGAATGGAATCCGGGGTGATCGTGTAGTTTGAAATTCAACCGTTAGGTTACTTCCATATTTGTTGAAAAAGCTACTTTCATATTCCTTGAAAAAGCTTATATCTTACCTAGTTAGGCTAATTTGAAAAAGCTTTCTATCTTACCTGGTTAGGTTACTTACAGCAACAATCTAGCCTCCTGCAACATGATCATTTCTGCAAGGATCAATTTGACACCCTCGCTGCACAAATTTCAAGGGCTGCAGAGAATTGGGGCTTCTTCCACAACAAGAAAAGCCATCTTTTAGCACCACAAGTTAGCACCACTTATAGTTTGTGGTGCTAATGTGGTGGTATTGGCACCACTTACATTTATGTGGTGTTAAAGTGGTGTTATTAGCACCATTTATATTTTGTGGTGTTAAAGTGGTGGTTTTAGCACCACTTATATTTTGTGGTGTTAATATGGTGTTATATTAGTTTTACCTTTATGAGAAATGTCATGTTGGCAAGTACCATAAAGTGGTGCTAAGCTATTATTTTCCACATGGACATGTACACGTAGGATTTAATTATGTGGATTTGCACCAAAACAAATTCACAAATAATTATTTTGAAAATAACTCAATTCAATATTTATTTATTTATTCATATCAATTAAAATAAATGATCAAAAAATAATTTTTGAGTTTTTGCACCATACTTACAAAAAGTTGGAATATTAAGCAAATAAATTCAAGTGATTCATTTATGAAGTTTACACCACAAGTACAACAAGTTCAAAAAACATATTTGGAAAATAGCTCAATTCATTTATTCATTTTTTATATTATTTAAACATATAAATACAATTAACAAATAAATAAAAACAACTATTTTTAATTTATTACTATTATAAATTAGTAATAAAATTATTTGAAATTAAATTTGATTATTCCTTTGAGATATTTTTATCTTAAATTTTTTTGATGGAAATTAGTATTGTTATTAGGTGTTAATACAAGACATGGGTCTTAGATCCATCTATATGATCAATGGAGAAAACCCCTAGCTAAGGTCCTAAAAGAAGCTTTTAGGAATCTAGGACCAAGAAAGACACCACAAAGGTCTCCACACATATTCCTAAGATTATTCTTAGCCTCTAAGTGTGGGCATTCACACTATTATAATTTTTTAATCACTAGGGATAGGTCCAATGGCCCTCAACATTGTTGAACAAACAATCATAGGCCTTAGCCTAAAGGAATCCTAAGCATAAATAAATGTCATGTTGTCAAGTATCATATAGTGGGGCTAAGCTCATATTTGTCACATGGACATGTACAAAAATGATTTAATTATGATGATTTGCACCATAAACACAACAATATCACAAATAATTATTTTTTAATAACTTAATTCAATTTTTTTCTTTCAAATAAATGCCCATGATTAATTTATGAGGTTTTAAACCACAATCACAACAAATTCAATTATTTGCTTTTATCACTATTTAAACCAACAAGCTCACATGATTCATTTATGAGGTGTTGCACCACAAACACAACAAGTTCACAAATAATTATTTTCTAAATAGCTCAAGTCGAGTATTCATTTTTTAATATTATTCAAGCAAACAAATACCCATGATTCTTAAATTTGACAAATAATTAAATACAAACATTTTTTATTTATTACTATTATAAAATATTAATAAATCTTGAGCTCTAAATGATTCTTCCATCCATCTAAGGGTAAGAAGATTTCCTCTAATAAAGACACATGGCCTCTGAGGGTATCATTCTCCTATGATTGATTATGTAATTGCCATTAGGTGGTTTTGAGTAGTATCTACATGTCTCGGGGCCTTGGGAATGATGTTATAGGGAAAACAACCATGCCTTTTTCCTTAAAGAAACAATTGGGGAATCTAGAGTGATGAACAATGCCTAGAGCACCATGCATGACCTTGCATGGATATCCATGCCACTATGTATCCATTTCTTGTAGCCTTGAAGACTTGGACATGGTCAAGGGAGGAGACTTGAATCTATATCCATAAAGGAATCTTATAGCCATCCAAGTCTAATAAGATCTCCTCAACCAACCACACATGACCTCTTGAGGGTATCATTGTCATATGATTGAGGATATTAACACCATTATGTGATTTTGAGAAGTATGTAGGTGTCTTAGAACCTCAGGAATGATGCTATAGAGAATAATACCATGCCTTTGGCACTAAATAGACAACTAAGGAATCTAGAGCCCTAAACAATGCCTCAAAGCACCATGCATGCCTTTGCAAAGGTATCCATTAAGCTTTGTATCTAGGTGTTATGTTCTTGAGGTCTTAGGCATGGTCAGTGGAAGAAATTTGAACCTTGGGCCTTATAGAAATATTTTATCCATCCAAGGATAAGAAGGTTTCCTCCACCAGCCAAACATGGCCTCCTAAAGGTATCATTGGCCTATGATTAAGGATGACAATTCCAGTAGGCGGGTTTGAAAATATGTATGTGTCTCAATTCCTTGGGAATGACATTCTAGGGGAAATACCATTCATTTATCCTTAAAGACCATTAAGGCATCCCAAACCATGAACAACGCCTTAAAGCACCATGTGTGACTTTGCAAGGGTATCCATGGCAATATGTATCCAAGTGTTGGGGACTTGGGGGATTGGAAATGGTCATGGGAGGAGGCATGAAGCTCAAGCTCTAATGGAATCTTCTAGCCATCTAGAGATAAGAAGGTTCTATCCACCAACAACACATCGCCTTTCAAGGGTCATTGGCCTATGATTGAGGATGTTAGTGACATTAGGGTGTTTTTAGGAATATGTACATGTCTCAGGGTGTTGGGAATGGATTTCAAGGGAGGAATAACATACTTTTATCCCTAACAAAATAATTGAGGATTCCACAGCCATGAACAATGCCTCGAAGAACCACACATGACTTTGTAGGGATATCCATGGTATTATGTATCTAGGTATTGTGGCATTAGGGAATTCAACGTGGTCAATGAAAGAGACTTAAAAATAGGGCCCTAAAGGAATCTTCCAGCCATCTGTGTCAAAGAAGGATGCCTGCACCAACCACAAAGGGTCTCTTGAGGGTATCATTGATCTATGATTAGTTATTTTAACACCAATAGTTGGTTTTTAGCGTTAGACACATGTCTCCGGGCCTTGGGAATGACACTCTATAGAAGAGGACCATGCCTTTGGCCCTAAAGAAACCATTTAGGCATACAAAGCCATAAATAATGCCAGAAATCACCACACATGGCTTCAATAGGTATCCATGGCACTATGCATCCAGGTCATTAGGACTTGGGGCATTGAACATGGTCAAGGGATGGGACCTAAACCTCAGTCTCTAAAGAAATATTCTATCCATCGAAGGATAAGAAGGATACCTCAACCAACCACACATAGCCTCTTAAAGGAAGCATTGGATTATGATTGGGGATCTTAGTACAATTATATATTTTGAGTAATATCTACTTGTTTCAAGGACTTGGGAATGATATTCTAAGGAAGAAGACTATGTGTTTGGCCCTAAATTAATTCTTATGGAATTTAGAGCCATGAACAATGTGTCAAGGAATCATGCATAACTTCGTAGGGGTATCCATGGCACTATGTATCTAGGTTTTTTTTCCTTTGGGCATTGGACATGGTCAGTAGAGGACACTTGATCCTCAATCCCTAAATGAATATTTTAGCCATCTAAGGTTAAGGAGATGGTCTCCACCAACCACACATGGCCTTGGGAATGGAATTCTAGGGGAAAAACCATGTCTTTATCCCTAAAGAAACCATTGAATCATCCAGAGCCATGAACAATGGCTTAATGCACCATGCACGACTTCATAGGGGTATCCATGTCTTGGGGATTTGGGGGCTTGGAAATGATCGTGGGAGGAGATCTACAACTTTGGAACTAAAGGAATCTTCTAGCCATCAAGGGATAAGAAGGTTTCCTTCACTAACCACACATGGAATCTTGAGATTACCATTAGCTTATGATTGAGAATGCTTGTGCTATTAGGTATTTTTTAGTATTATATACATGTCTCTAGGCCTTGAGAATGATATTATAGGGAATCAGACCATGCCTTTAGCCATCAATAAATTGTTGAGGTATCCAAAGCCATCAACAATTCCTTGAAGTGCCACATATGGCTTCAAAGGGTATCCATGGTGCTATGCATCTAGGTCTTATTTCCTTGATTCCTTCAACATGAATAATGGAGGATATCTAAACCTAGGTCCATAAAGGAAGCTTCTATCTATCCATGGTTATTAAGGTTGCCCCTACCAACAACACATGGCCTCCTAAGGGTATCATTGACCTATGATTGTGGATGACATTGACATTAGGTGGTTTTGAGAAATATGCACATGTCTCAAGGCCTTGGGAATACAATTATATGGAAGAATACCATGCCTTTAATCCTTAAGAAACCATTTAGGAATCCAAATCCATTAATAATTCCACAAAGCACCACACATCACTTCGTAACGTATCCATGGCACTATGTATCGAAGTATTTGGGACTTAGGGCCTTGGCTATGGTCAAGGGAGGAGACTTGAACCTTGGATCCTAAAGGAATCTTATATCAATCTAGGGCTAAGAACATTCCCTCCACCATCCACACATGGTTTCTTGAGGGTATCATTGGCTTTTCAGTGAGGTTGATAGTGTCATTAGGTGGTTTTGAGTAGTATTTATGTGTCTAGGGGTCTTGAGAATAATGCTATAAAGAATAAGACCATTTTTTTGAACTGAATAAATTGGTGTGGTATCCATAGCTATGAAAAATAACTCAAGGATACATGCATAGCTTCATAGGGGTTCCCATGGAACTATGTATCTAGGTTTCTAGTCATGGGGCCTTAGATGTGGTCAGTGGAGGAAACATAATCCTTGGGCCCTAAAGGAATCTTCTATCCATCCAAGGCTAAGTAGGTTGCCTCCACCAACCACACATAATCTCCTAAGTGTATCACTGGCCTATTATTTGGGATGTTGGTTCCATTAGGTTGTTTTGACCAGGAAGTAGGTGTCTTATAGTGTTGTGAATTGTGTTCCAAGGAACAATACCATGCCTTTATCCCTAAATAAATCATTGAGGCATCCAAATCCAAGAACACTACCTCAAAGCACCATGCATGACTTTGTAGGGGTATCTATAGCACTATATATCTTGATCGTGTGGCCTTAGGGCCTTGGACATGGTTAGTGGAGGAAACCTAAGCCTCGGGATCTAAAGGAATCTTCTAGTCATCTAGGGCTAAGTAGGTTTCCTCCTGGAACAACACATGGCCTACTGAGGGTGTCATTGGCCTATGATTGAGGATGTTGGTGCCATTAGGTGGTTTTGAGCATTATGTAGATTCCCTGGGGCCTTGGGAATGACATTTTTGGGAAGAAGATCATAAATTTGGCCCGAAAGAAACCATATAGGCTTCCAAATCCATGGGAAATGCCTCAAAGCATTATACATTACTTCGCATGGGTGTCCATAGTGTTATGTTTATAGTTCTTGTGGTCTTGGGGCTTTGTACATGGTCAATGGAGGAGACATGAACTTTGAATATAAAGGAATATTATAGCCATCTAGGGCTAAGTGTAACATACCTCAAGGTTTCCCTTGGGAAAGTGGGGTGAAAGAATACATGTTTCTTTGAGTTATATTTTTGATGAATAAAATTGAAAACTTTGGTAATGTTTGATCTGCGTGAAGTCCATAGTAATTAAAACCATCTTAATCGCTTGACCATAGCATAATGAACAGTAAAACATTAGAGAGACACATATACATGGTTCACCCACTCCTTGGGCTACGTCCACAAAACCGGCGTATCTTATTTTATTACTCAAAATAGAGGATTACAATAATAACCACAGAGATCCTATACCTGGATCTCAACGATACATGAGGTCGCACATAATTAGAACCCGACAGAATCATATGTAAAGATACTCGACAACCTATAATGTGATAGCCAACTTCGGCAATATTTATATATCTGACAACATATAAAGTAAAACTCGATATCCAAAAACAATATTTACAACTTAGGAAAAGAAAAAATAATTCTTTCAAGATCGAGTGATGGGGCCTTGGCCTTAAGCTCCTCATCAGGTCCATTTAAACAGTTACAATTACATTTACCAAACTAGTAATAATAGTAATAGGGGTCAAATTTGAGGGATGTTACACTAAGAAGCTTTCATCCACCAACAAACCCCCCCTAAGAAACCAAAGCCTCATTCCATAAATGAAGGCTCTAGTCATCTATGTCCAAGAACAATGACCTTAAATACCATAACTGACCTCTTGATGGATTCAATTGCATTTGAGTGGTGATATGGATTCCATTAGCACTTGTTGAGCTATGGGTATTGATCTTGAGTACCTTGACATGGTTGGAGTGGGAAACTTGGGCCTTAATGTGAAAATGTTTCTCCCATAGAATGTGTATGGCCCTTTTACAATACCCAGGGAAGAGACAATACACTCAACACTTGATAGTATGGTCATCCATAAAGAAAAACACTTAGCATAGAGGGTCCAAAAACACCAAAAAATAAATAAGCTTGAAAATATTTTAATCGAGAAACACTCTATTAAAGCCCAACAACTTTGAGATGGAAACCATGGAAATCACATGTGCAAACTTACACAACAAAATGATATATGCTTTTTCTTTTATTCATTTTATTTTTTCGCTTTATCTCTTACTACTCCAAATTATGGCCATAACTTTAGTGTGATCCACCTATGTGTGCAGGGGGAATGTAATGATACGCTTTTTATTTTTATTCATTTTCTTTTTGTCACTTAGTCTCTTACCACCCCAAATTATGGCCATAACTTTAGTGTAATGCACTTATGTGTGCAAGGGGAATGTAATGCAAGCCCTGCACAATTAACCACTATGTATGAATAATCCATAACAACTTTAAGATTTAAATTGTGGTAATGGGTGAAAAATTCTAATCCCAAAACAACTTTAAAAATTAAATTGTGGTAAGGGTGAAAAATTATTCAATTATGAGAAGTAGATCTAACAATTTTGACTTTAATATTTTATGTTTTTTTTCTTAAATTTATTTATTATCTTTCAAAAATTACATAATAGTTCTCAAATTTTCTATATATATAATTTTTTTCAAACAATTATATTTAAGAAAAAAATTTACACCAAAAAATTACAAGCTCAACTTTTACCTTCATATTCTAACCTTATATAAGTTATTTAAAATTTAACTTGATATTACAAAATTTAAAAAATAGTTTAACTTTAGAAATGATATAATATTTTCATTCAATTTTTCATATATATATTATATTTTTTTTCAAATAAAAATATTTAGAAGTTTTTTTATAGACAAAAAATATGAGCTCAAATTTTATCTTATTTAAAATTCAACTTAATAATATTACAAAATTTAAAAAATCATATCAATTCTAAAAATCAAATTTGATCTTATTTAAAATTTAACTTAATATTACAAAATTTAAAGAATCATATAATTTTAAAATGATACAATAGTTTTATTTTTCACTCAAAAAAAAATGAATATTCTATCATTTTTTAAAGACAAGGTACATTTAAAAATTCATAAATTTTATATAAAAGTTAATTAAAATTTAACTTTAAAGTATAAAACTAAAAAAATTATATTAATTTTAGAAATGATATAATAATTCTAATTTTTTCATTATTTAAAAACAAATTATTATTAGAAAAATTACAATGAAAAGAATATTAAAAATTACATAAAAATAAAATTAAAAATTACATTCGAGGAATTATAACCATTGCAATTGCCATTATAATTCATATTTAAACTTAAAGGCTAGTGCTATATAACTATAGATATATAACTTCTCTTGAAAAAAAAAACTATGGATATCTCACTTGGATGAACACAAATCTATTTCGACTAACGGTCAAAATGCAAAGTGATCTGCAAATCTCAACAACCACTATTATTATCAATAGCTCAATAAATTGCATTGAGTTGGCGTGATGGACAACCGAATGAACAGCCAGTCAGGTGGGAGGTGTCTCCTAAAAAATTGAACCGCATTTAAGATTTCAGTTGGCGTGAGCTGAATGGAAAGTCACTCAGGGCGCGGGTGAATCTAAAAATTTCCCTCCAAAGCAATGCATTTTCCTTTCCCTCCAAAGCTATGCATTTTCCCCCAATTTACTCGTACATGTGGGCTATGCATTTTTCCCCAATTTACTCTTGAATGCTGAATGCTGCCTTGTTAAGTGTTGGTTACTCCATTTTACCCAGTTTACTTAATCCTGGATGCTTGGATGCTTGCTTGTTGAGGTTGGTTACTCCATTTTTCCCCAATTTACGTGCATGCAGCTTGCTTTGTTGGTCTGTTATGTGCTTTCTCAACTGGCCTGATCCGTTTTGTAGCTTGCTGGTCTGTTCGGTGCTTTCTCAATTGATCTGGGCAACTTTGGTGATCACAGGTATGTTAATTTCTTACCTATATTATAAATTAATGGCATAAAATCCAATATATTGAAGAATATACTGTTTTTTTGAAAAACATCCACTAGGACGAATACAGTGAAGATCTGATTTGGAAAGGAGCTTTGCATTGGCCGTAGTTTAGGCAAATTAAGAAATGAAGATTTTGTTTCCTTGTCACACCTATAGGAACTTTGCAAGGAAGATTTTTATTTTTGATTAGTAAAAGTGGATGACCATATTCGCTGTGGTTTCTATTTATGCATATTAAGCAGTCCCCAATAAGAAAATAGCAATTTACAGTGCCTATAGGAAATATGGAAAGAAGATTTTTATTTTTGATTAGTAAAAATGGATAACCATATTGGCTGTGGTTTCTATTTCTGCATATTACGATCTTGTAGCCTATTTATTTGGGAATCTAGACACCTGCGGCTGGGATATATCCTTTATGCACTCGACCAATACACCTGCCTTGACCAATACACCTGTCTCGACCCATACACCTATGGTACCAGTTATTATAAAAGGGTTTTTAATACGTATATGATAGTACCTTTACCAGTTCTATCAAAAGAAACAAAGGCGCGTCTCCTCAGAGTCGACATCGTTAATTACAGATTAATTAGAAAAGCTGTTATAATCGTTTACATTGTGAACATATAGATCTCCAGCTACCATAGTGTGCGCCATAGTGTACATAGGACGTCATTTATAACCTACATTACAAGCAATAAGTTCATTATTTTCGATAAGAGAGATTAACAAACCTGTAAGTAATCAAGAGTACATTGTGAACATATAGATCTCCAACTACCATGGTGTACATAGGACGTCATGTATAACCTACATTACAAGCAATAAGTTCATTGTTTTCGATAAGAGAGATTAACAAACCTGTAAGTAATCAAGAGTACATTGTGAACATATATGTGGTGGGTTTGTTGATACATTGCATGAGGATTGCATTTAATCTCTACCTTCAGTTAGTCACAGTCAGTGGATTATTTGGCACTTTTGAATAATATAAACAGAAGACCATTTAATGGGGAGACTAATTATTGAAATGCAGCAGCACATCTAATCCTCATACATCACTAGTAATCTTCTGGAAGATATTGCTGCTTAGTTGAATTTGTTATATTGGAGCTGTTCCTTTTGACTATTTCTGCTTTCTACAAGATTGGAGTTATGCATTCTATGAAATCTTGTTTTTCTGCCAAGTCGTCTAGTGAAAGGAAAACTAAATTAACACAACTATTTATATGTGTTAGTATGGACTTTGAAGTATGAATTCGAGTTGTATAAAAGATTGCTTTACCAGTTTGCTTGTCATTGTGAAAGCTCTGTTGTGGATTCAAATGAAGTATGTCTTAATCTTCAATCAATTTGCAACAACAAAACCTTTTGGCAGAATAACTAATAACTACCTAGCAGACCTACCAGGTAAGCTGTGAAGGAAATCGGTCATGTTTCAAAAGAAAATTCAGAGACATTTCACCCTTATGGGCCAAAAATGTGTCATCTAATACAAAGAATGTAATCAAATCCCAGGAATGCTTTAAGCATACAACCCCTTAAACCGTAATTATATATATGTTCACATTTTAAATTAAATATTACAAATAGAAAAAATGCTACGGGTCACTAAATTCCTGTGTGGAAAACAAAAGATCACACCACACACGCTGAAGCTTGCTACATCCATAACTAGATAAAGGAATAAGTAATAACTCTGATACTGGGATGGTAAAGATGAGAGGTCAAACATAACCCTGTGATTATTAAGGCACCCATGTTTCACTGGAATGGGAGGTTTGCAAGATTTTTATCATGACAATCATAGCAATCTTAGCAATTCATCTTTCGGTAAAGCATCAAAATTCCATCAATAATAAGTCTGGTATTGGGATCACAAAGGTGAGAGGTCAAACATAACCCTATGCTGATTAGGTAGCCATGATTCCCTCTAGTTTCTCATTATGTCAATCTGAACAGTTACAATTTCAGTCAGTTACCAAAAGTAGTGTTGAAAATTACAGTCACAAAAGAAACTTACAAAGCTCCCCTAGGTGGTGACAGTAAAAAGGCATTGCACCGTTATTCTGAAGGGAAGGAAGACCCTAACCATACCTAAGAGAAGAACTACTTTGCATAGCCTTTGAATCCTATTTCTATTCATGCTTGGAACAAGTTTCGGGTCTCCTCGGAGAGAGGTTAATTGGTGCAGTTGTACGACAATATCCATAAAAAACAACTTGTTGAAACATGCAGCTTGTTGTTATCTGCAGCCAATGAAAACAGAGAGCCATAATGATGATGGCGTTTTTGTGTGTTGGTTGTCAATGTTCACAAATAATGGCTCCTTGTTTTCAAGTTTTAAGGACTATATAAGGACTTCAATAGATGCCTGTATTGGCTTTTTCACAAATTGGATCTTCTCAAATTTGTCAAAGACTTTGGGAGGAATATTTGGAGTCGGAGTACAGAAATAATCATAATAATGCAGCTGATGATTTGGCCTTTTGCCAATTTTCTCCTCTCCATATGTATAAAATTTTCTCCTCTTAATCTCATATAAATTTTGTGCCTTCAGCAATGACTGCACAGTATTAGCAACGACTGCACAGTATTGGTGTGTATAATGATTAGGATTTGTATGGTTTACATGCATTTTTTTGGATGGTCTTGCCTCTCACATGAGATGGATGGATTGATTCAATGTATATTAGCAACAACCACATTTTTAAATATGGTTGATATTCGCCCATTAGAAAATATCAATCACATTTAAAAATATGGTTGTTGCTAGTAGAGAATCTACGCCATAAGAGTATGATGGCTGATGGCTGAGTACAAATATCATTGATTCAATGTTGTTGTTGTTCCAATTACCTTGTATCTATAGTCAGCTTGTATGAATCGATGGATCCTAGAAAGATTCCATAACATTGGCGACAAAAGCTTCATTTTTTTGCAAAATCAAGAGAGAAAAAGGCTTAATGAAAAATCCTTAGGTAACCAGAGAACAAACTAATTATTCTTCCTTCAACTCAACGAAGAGCAAGAAAAAACAATAGAGATTGAATGAATTGAACCTTTTTCTGAATAGCAATACGAGTGAAGCATAAAATTCCAAAGAAAGCAAGAATGAACTTCAATCCAACGGCCATCTCTTTGTTCGGAGCAGTTATACAAACCCTAATAAACCAATGTCCACTTCCTTGACATGAAAAATTTTATTTCCTGCACATAACCCTATTGCATCAAGAAAAGCGAATAGAAAGATTAATTTAACAAACAAAAACGGGCTAAACGTCAATGCTTTAACATGCATACAAAGACCATGGAGGCCTACCTGCATGCATTCTATGTGAGCCCAATACCTGCGATGGTGTGCTGCGGTGCAGCTATCGACAGCACCATTGCAATGGAAGTGAACTTCTGAGGACTCCATGGATTCTGCACTTAAAAAAGTGTTTCTAGTTTCCTAATACGAGGGGAAACGTAGCTTCTGTGACCCCAGGAGGCGGAACGTTTGGCAAATTAGAGAAACCTTTTGGATTCTTGTTGTTACACAGCTCTGAGAACCAGAATCTATGCAAGATCGATGACAAACTTATTTACTGGTCGATCAAACAATGGATCCACAACCATGATGTTTGGGCATACAGATACAGAGTCAATATGTGGATCGGAAAGACTGTTTTTTTTTCTGTAGAGTCTACACATTGCATAATTTATATAGTAATGTTGTACCCCTGGGCACTAAACTAGGGAATCTGTCTAGTTTGGTCATATTCCAGGAAAAGTGGTTTTCTAAGAGAAACCATGATCATAATATGCAGTTGCTCATTTACGAGCTTCCATGATTTTAAATTTTTAACATTTAGGGAAAAGATAGACTCACCTGACAACAGAGCTATCGATATCTAGCCATTACGATGAGCTTGTTCCCTTCCAGAGCAAAGTGTGGATAAGGTTCTGTATCCATCCATACTTTGGGTCCTGGGAAATATGAGTATTTATCTAGACTTGAGTCTTCATATATTTGGTTATAATAACCAAAAGATGTCTGCAAATTGTTCAACTGTGAAAAATCTTTCATCCCGGAGCTTGTTCAGAAATTTTCATTTGCTGGTCTACAAAATTATTTGTTTCCAGTAGTTTTTACAATGCTTCTGGTCATTTGGAATTTTTTTTTCACATTATTTTAACTCGGGAGAGAGAAAAGGATAGAAAATTAGCGAAGGTGGGGATCTGCATGCCTAAATCTGACATGAACGTTCTCTGTTTTGAACAAAAGACCGTTGGAATACAAAGTAAACGGACAAAGACTTCGGAGTGCTTGGAAGCAAACAGAAAGAAACTTTGATACGTAGGTAGGTAGTAAGATTGTTTCTAATCCGATTGCACAATTCTAATCCATGCAATGCCAAGGTCACAGAAGCGCAGTGCTTGAGGCACCACCAACTCTGATGAATTCCTCCCAAAGATACCCATCATTCTATAACGCCTGTGAGGAGGTTCGCACCTTGCAAATCCTTCCTGTTACAGTCATGTAAACTCATTTTAGAGCAGAAGATCCAATCTAGATAGAATACTAACAAATTGTATTGTCTGGCCAAATTAAATAAGCCTACCAATGTTTCCTCCATTGTCGCTGAGACAAGTACCAATCCATAGCCATTGTAGACGGGATCTTCACTAGCTTGCCACGTTAAGATTTATGAAGAAATGCATTTGAAATCTTGTCTAGACAGATACTTGTTCACACACCCTATGCTGCAGCATCAACGCTATTATTATACAGGTAATAATCCATGTATGTGAGGGGGTCATTAGTTGCAAGATTGCCCTAAATGCATATTATAGTGTATACCTTGGATGGAGTCCACCACATTCTTGAAATTTTTTATTATCAATTTATGAAGGTATATCTGCAAGATTTCCCTAAAGGATCATCGATGGAATCCGCCACATTCAATGAAGTTGTAAGATTTCCCGGAAGGTCCTCTCCCGCCGAGATGGGGTATATGCATGGGTTTATAGCCAAATTTATGGTTGCGCCCATAGCAATGAGGACAAATCGGGTATCTCTGGTTATAAATCCAAAGTCCAAAATATAACAAAATGTCAAAATGAATACCTTGAAACCATACTCAAAATGAATACCCTGAAACAATACTCATAAATTGAAAATGAATGAAGCTTCGCTAAAGGACTGGCAAGTGAACCTGAAATCAACAAAAAGAAAAGCAATTTGAGGATGAGAATTAAGGAAATGAAGATAACCAAATAATCCTGGACACATAATTAGGCAATGAAGATAAGTAAATGTGTTGATTATGATGGCTACAGGATGCGACAGCAAGACCTAAAGCACCTGCAGAAAGTGTTCCTAAATCTCTATTGAAACCCTTTCTCAGTGTTGCACTTGTAGATATAGAATTGCAGGTTTTCATGTGTATAAACTAAATTACAGTTACCATTACGATTGTGTAAAGTATTGTGAATAACAATTTAATAAACAATTGAGATCATACCAATAGTGAATTCAGAGAAGTTTACTCATATTGGTAGCTGGAGATCTATATGTTCAAGATCTCACAATGCACTTAGAGTTTCCTATTGCTGCTAGTATATCTTCTGTCCAAAAATGAAAGGGCAGATTAAGAAGCCTTAACCCAAACTGTGAATATTCTATATTCCTTACAAATTCCAATTAATATTTAAGGTTCTATGTAGTCTAATTTTTTTGTAGGTAATTTTAGTTTTTGTTATTTATTGCACTATTTTCTTTACTTGAAATCCTTTGAGACTACATATTTATATTTTTCACTGCACTAGATCAATATGAGTAAACTTCTTTGTTGAATTTTTTAGGTTCCAATGTCAGACATGAACAATCCTGAATATGGCACATATGAATGGTGGCAAATGGATGTGTTTTGCTCATGCAATCGTTGCTATGGTAGAAGACGTCAAAAACGACATGTTGAGAGTAACCATTTAAAGATAAATGGTCCTATGGAAGGATTTTTGGAGGGTGGTGAAGAAATGAATATAGAAATGCCCACTAGAATTCAAAATAATGATGAAACTATTGGAAGCAACAATAGTTTACCCAATGTGGTTGGTGAAGGAAGGATTGATCATAATCCCAACAATGAGAGTATACAAGATGATTGTATGGAAAATGATGGTTCTAATGATGACCACCGGGATGGACAAGAACAAATAAATATCGAACCCAATGCAAGAGAGATTCTAAATTCAATTAATCTAGACACTAATGGAGAACCTCATGATAACAACATTCTACATATGGCAAGGACACCACTTTACCTAGGTGCACGATGCTCTATATTGCAAGCTGTGTTATCCCTTCTTAACTTAAAAGTTGTCCATGGATGGACAAACAATAGTTTCACTGACCTTCTACAGTAAGTGTGTTTTTTGTTGAAAGGAAATTTCAAGTTTATTCTCAATAAATATTTCTAGAACTTTAATGCCACTCTAAACTTTATCTTATCATTGTTGATGGCATTGTTATAGGTTGTTATCAGGCATGCACCTTCCAATTAATAACAAATTGCCTAAATCAAAATATGAGATCATGTCATTAACAAAGGATTTAGGCATGGATGTTGCCAAGTCTTATGATGCATGTCCCAATGACTGCATGCTATATTATGGAGATGGAAAGGATTCCTTAGATCAGTGCCCAGAATGTGGTGAGCAGAGGTACCATACAAGTGCATCATCAAAAAAGGTAGGACGGAAGGTACTTCGCCATATACCTTTAGCCCCACAATTTGAGAAGTTATTTGGATGCAAGGGAATGTCAGAGCTCATGGATTATCATGTGAGGGGAAGGAGCACAGATAGTGTTATGAGGATGCCAGCTGATGGAGTTGTATGGCGTAAGATTGAGGAGAAGTGGCCAATTTTCAAAGATGAACCGAGAAATGCAAGAATATCATTAGCATTGGATGGTGTGAATCCTTATGGAAATCAATCAACACAATGGTCTACATGTCCAGTAATTGCTATCAACAACAACATACCCCCATGGTTGTCAACAAAAAAGGAACATGCTATGTTGACATTGATCATACCAGGTTATACTTTATGGAAATGCATAGTATTGAGTCCATATGGTAATGGAGAGTAATTAATGATGCAAATGACAAATTGAAGTTAATTTTTTTACAGGTCCAAATCAACCTAAATGCATGGACACATACTTCGAACCTCTAATAGACGAGTTATTGATGCTTTGGCAAGGAGTGCATATGAAGGACGTATCGCGTCCTATTGGTTCAAGGATATTTCAATTTCATGCAATGCTTCTCTTCACAATTCATGATGCCCCTGGTCTATCAATGTGTTGTGGTGAGTTATAGTTGGTGTTAATCACCTCATGTTGTATTTATTGATTTTATTTATTTCATAATAACACCTTAAATTATTACTGATCTTGCATATAAAAATAAAAGGCCTTCAGACTAAGGGATCTTATGGATGCCCAACATGTGGGCCTTGCACCTCATCTAGAAGATCACGACATTTGGGAAAGACAATATATGATGAGTATAGAATGTTTCTAAAGATTAATCACCCATATCGTGTACGAGATAAGGATGAATTTGGTGGGAAGGAGTGCCTTATCAGAGCACCTTTGAAGATGAATCCCAAGAGATGGATGCATGCATATAGAAACACAAATGGTAATTCTCATGTCTATAGTTGAAATGTTATAAAATAACATCTCAAAATAATTGATTTGGTAAATTTATTATGATTTTTCTTTGTGATAGGATCCCTTCCTCCAGGAATGACTCGAAAGACAATATTTTCACAGTTGCCATACTATGAAGACCTACCTATTGTTCACATGTTTGACACAATGCATATAGGGAAGAATGTATCTTCTTGCTTATATAATATGTTATTTGAGAAGAGTTCAATACATGGGAGACAACTAAATAAGCTACAAGTGAGGATGGACCTCAAAGAGGTAGGAAGAATGCCTCATCTTTGGCCAGATGATGATGGTAATTTTGTAGATGATCCATGGTCTCTCACAAAGGAGGGTAAAGGGCAAATGATTAAATCCATAAAATCATTAAGATTCCCAACAGGTTTTGGAGTGAATTTTAAGAAGGCATTCACAAAAGGAAATGAACTTACTGGAATGAAGACCCATGATTGGCATAATTTCCTTAGGGTACGTATGTGCACACTCATTGAAGTTATTTATATTATATGTTATCTGCCTTTAATTTAATTTTTTATTTCATGTGTTATTAATCAACTTGAACATTCTATATGCAGTACCTATTACCCGCCTGCCTTCCAAATAATATGGATGACAACATTAGGAGGACAATCTACAAGCTGAGTAAATTTTTTAGGTATAATGCATGGCCGATATAAGAAAAAGTGTATCTTCATGTATAATGCAATACAATAGGAAGTTGGTCATCTAAAATATTTTCTTCATTTACACAAATGTGGGTTTATATTAGTTATTTCTATTTTAGGTGGGTCACTTCAACAGAGATACACAACAAAGACCTAAAGATGTGGAAGAAAGAAGTCCCCATTCTAATGTGTGACATGCAAAAATATTTCCCAACAAGTTTCTTCAATGCACAAGAACACTACATTGTGCATCTATTACATGAAATAGAGATGTGTGGACCAGTTCAAACAAGAACAATGTTTCCTGTTGAGCGTTATTTAAAGGTTTTGAAAAAGTTTGTAAAGCAAAAGGCTCGTCCTGAAGGTTCCATGCTTCAAGGGTACATGTTGTTCAAATCAACAGTTTATCTCACCGAATTGTGCAAAGAATTAAATATTGAAGGGCCACAACTATGGGACTCAAAACAAAGTGAAAAAGTTGAAGGGCATGTATTCACAGGACGAGCAAAAACTAGGAAAATTAAAGGTGATTAAACTCATATCCATATATGGTACAAGTGTCTAAATTTTTATTATGATGGTATTTAATGTGTTTTATGTTTGTGATTGTAGATGCTACTGAAATGGAGGCTTTATTACTATATGTTGCAAGAAACAATGAGCACACAAATGTTTGGAGGGAGGACTATCAAAGGCATCGTGATGCCGAGCAGAGACGTTGTTTGTCATATGTATCTCGGGGTGGTCATAATTCATCGGCATACTCAACAATAATGAAAAAATTTGAAAAGGATTGGCCACCAGCTATTAGTTTAAAATATTTCAGGGATAGAGTAGCAAGGGCATGCAGAGATAATGATGAAAGGGTTACTACATATGCATTGGACATTCTAAAGGGGCCAGAAGAGAATAAGGTGACACATTACAAGGGGATGTGGTACAAGGGTCGTCATTACCGTGTTCAAAAGGTAGATGAAAATCGACAAAAATTTGACTGTGGCATTGCTGCATATTTTACAGTAGATTTCCAGTCACATGTTCATGATGGAAACTTAAAAACAGACACCTTGCGATACTATGGATTAGTTGAAGATATCTTAGAGCTTAACTTCAGATCTTTCAAGGTGGTTCTATTTAATGCTAAGTGGTTTAGAAATATTGTGGTTGGAAATCATCCAACAACATATATGCATGAGAATGGATTTTTCCTCATCAACCATACTAGGTTTGAGCAAACAGATGAACCATATGTTTTCCCTGACCAGTGTGAGCAGATATTTTTATGCCGCCATCCTACAGAATGCTCAAAGTCATTTGTTATTGAGTATAATCCTAGATCAATAAGATCCTTTCAACATTTACATGAAGAACAACCTATCCTGATGCAAATGTCATCTGATGATAGCTCAGATGATGAGGTTAATGGACAAGAGACATGATTGGACCTTACAATGTATATTCAACTTATTTTGATGATTAATGAGAAATTTTATGAATATTTCTATTTGAAAAAAATGTCCATTGGTTTTGAATTAGGGTTGTTTTTTCATTTAAATCTATTGCATGGATATGTCTAGGAAACTCATTGAGAGTTCTTCTAACATCCAAAAGTTGCAAAACATTTTTTTTTAATTTGTCTTCTAAAGATAATCTAGAGAATTGATTAGGTTCAAAATCTTGTACATTTTCATTTTAAGATATGTATTTAGCATATAAGATACAATTTTTCATATTTCATAATTAATATTTTAAAAGCACATAAATTAGGAAACAATTCTCATATTTAATTATGATGAAATGTTTATTAATTGAAATATAAAAATATAATAAAATCATTTCATGATTTTAATGTCTCATATTCATTTAGGAAGAAGACACTTGGAAAAAAATTTCTATAAACTTATAAATGATGCCATTTCAAAATTACTAAATGTTAGATGTATTATCATATATTGATTCACAAAACATTTTTTATTTTTATTATATGTAGAAAGCTTAATGGTTCTAATAAGTATTTTAGTTCATTTGCATAATTTTTGTTTTATAATACTTTTACTCTATTTCATATAGTTAGATTATTGTTGGTTTCATACTAGTGCAATGAAGTGTATAATACTAGTTCTGACTTTTGGGAATTGTGTTAACATTGAATTAGGTCTCTTGCTTCAATATGAGAACAAAAAAACAAGCAATGTGTACTATTCGTACAAAGAGTGTAAATGATGTTATGAGAAACACGCCTTCTATAGGAACAGATATTACTGAAATACCTTTGAATGGAAGTAGTTTATCTACAACACCATCTTCACATTCAAATTTTATACATGATGTATACATACCGGTAGTAACTGATCCTTGCTATAATGTGGAGCGAACATTAGATACTGGATTTGAAATGGATAAGTTACGATTGTATAAAGAGTGGTTGACTAGGGATGATGTCAACCCATTCATAAGAGATGCAATTCAAATAGCATACAACACAACCATATTTGACAGAGATAATGCAGCAGATACAGAAATAGTTGTTGATGATATGCCAAGGTAAATCATCATTTATTTTCTACTTATTAATTTTAGGTTTGTAATTACATATAATATCAACATAATAATATATTCTACCTTGTTTCTTAGGAGTAATACCATTGTTCCAGAAGAAGGCACCAATGTTGATGGAGTGCAAAATCAATCTCCTCCCGTAGATGAACCAGTTATAGAATCTATTGGTGCATCTCTTGCACATCCTTTGAAACATCCAAGTGAATATGTTAGAGCAGAGGCAACCAATGGTATGCCATTTACAATCACTTTAAATGAAAAAGGGCAAGTGTTAAATGATGAAGCTGGGAGAACATGGAGAGACATACTTCATCGCGAATCATTGAGATTATTTGGTCCTACAATTACTAGAGATTTTCGTCATCAAGGTAAAACATGAATATTATATATTTTTTCATAGAATGCATGCTTAATTTAGGTAGTATAAATTTATATACTTTACTAAATAGTTCATGTTTCATATTCAAAAATTTATATATTCTACTCATTGTTGCATTCCCTATACTTCATATGCAACATTTCATGTTATTACTATGATACTAGAAACCTTAAAATATCTCATATAGATTAAAATTTTTATATTTATTTTGCAGACAAATCCAAGAAGGATGAGTTAGTATCTCATATGCATAAAGTTTCTGCAATTGTACCTCCCAAGCAAATTCTCCACAGTGTTGCTGAATATATGAAAAATACTAGAAATGCTTTGAGAGGGGAATTGGTTAAAAACAAAAATATAGTCAAACCACATTTCATAGGAGAAGTAGAGTGGAAAAAAATATTGGAACAAGTGGATATTAAAAAAAAGAGGAAATGTGGAACCTTGGTTGGAAAGGACAAATATGCACATACCGTGCAAGCCTCTAGGTTGGCCACACGCCATCGTTTGGGGAAAGGTGGCATGTTGTCTGCAGAGGCAAAATTTGTAAGTTTAATACACTACTATGCTTCTCAAGTAAACTTTATTTTTCTTATAAACATCTTTTCTAACTATTTTGTTATTTTTTAAAAATTGTAGTTGCAGGTATTCAATACTAAAATGTCTGAAGATGATAAAGATTTTGCTTCATGCTATGGTATATCTTCTCTCATCCATCAAAAGGTTAAAGAAGGGTTTCATCCTATCACTAGTTATGGGGTAATTTTCCACCTACAAATTCTTTGTTCTAAATAAATGTTCATGATATGAAACATATATATGTAAATGAAAGTTTCAATGAGTACAATTTGTAGGTATGTTCATTTTATCTTGTATGCTTCTTAGGTAATTGTTTCAGAGGATGAAAGAGAAGAGGAAAATGAATTTTGACTCATGCTTCAACCTTATCATATGCTGACATGTTGAATCTACATGGCTTCAAAGGTTAGTTCACTTCAATTATTTTTGCAATCAATAGCATATTTTAGTTATGAAATGTCACTAAATGCATAACCTTTTTATTGTTTTTGCAATTCAGTTAAAGCTATTGTTTGTGTTTTTTTCTCCATCATTTTTTGTATTTTTATTGTTTACAAAGAGAAGTCATCATGTTTATAATTTTCTTTTACCATTTTGGCCATGCAGGTGATGGCAAGTTCCCTGGAAAAATCAAGGATGAACAATATTAACAACTCTTCAAATGAATTATTAATTTTCTCTCTTTCATTTTTCTGTAAAAACAAATTTCAAAAACATAGTCTTCCATTATATTAATATTATGAAAATTATTGTTTTATGATTATCAATTATAATTTTTTTGGAATGGCATTATAGTTTTTATTATGTTTTTTCATTGTATTGAATTATTGATTTTTTAAATGATGGATTAAACGAGATAAACTATAATGAGATGTCTTAATAAACATATTTTATCCTTGTTTATATATATATGATGCAAACAATACAAATCACATATATTATAATTTTTCTTTAAAAACAAATTTCAAAACACAGTCTTCCATTATATTAATATTATGAGAATAATTGTTTTATAATTATAAATTATAAATTTTGCTGAAATAGCTTTATGGTTTTCATTATGTCTATTTAATGTATTGAATTATTGTGTTTTAGATGATAGATTAAAATTAAATAAACCAAATAATATATATATATATATAAATAAGAGCTTATGGTGTAAAAAAATATAAATCACACACGTGCGTGTGTGATTTATATTTTTTTCACCCTTTATTATTTTATGGTGCTTTGCACCATATATATATATATATATATATATTAATTATGCGTTTTATTTTTTTTGTATCATTTATTATTTTATGGTGCTTTGCACCATATATATATATATATATATTAATCATGCGTTTTATTTTTTTTGCACCATTTATTATTTTATGGTGCTTTGCACCACTTGTTATTTTATGGTGCTTTGCACCATATACAAGTTTGAGTATAATAATAATAATTTTTGTGTTTCGCACCAAAAGGTATTAATCCATGTTGGATTGGTTTTGGTGTTTTGCACCACAAAATTTCAATCCACGTCATATTGGCTTTTGGTGGTTTGCACCATACACCATGTTATGCCACATATTCATTTAACACCAAAATTAACTTTTTTACAAACACCATTTTTGCACCATAAATTTTAGCACCACTTGCGTATCCCCACATTATCACCACTTTTGCACCACTATTTGAAAATTGAGGATTTCCCAAATCCTTTACAAATAGTGGTGCTAATGTGAGGCTAAAATGCCCTTTTTCTTGTAGTGTTCCAGGTCATAAATCATGGCATCACGGACTCTCCTATTGCTCGAGTGCAAGCAGCGAGCAAGGCCTTATTCCAACGTCTGCCCTTCAAGAGAAGGAAGCCTACGCTAACGATGCACAGAACCCCTTCGGCTATGGCCGCAAAGTCGGATATTCGCCCGATTTAGAGGCTATGTTGACCTGGGGTAACTATTTTCGTAACGCTATGTGGCTTCCTGCTATGCGGGACATGAGCAGATGGCCCATACAACTGTCTGATTTCCTTTCAAAAGTTTGCTCTGTGTATATACTGTATTTGGTATCTCTTTGCTACCTCGCTCGCTCCTCTTGTGTTGCTCTGTCGCCCTGCCATGTGCTGTGTGGCTCTGTCGCCCTGCCAAATCGTATATGCCTTCATTCCTTGTTGGTCAGTATTTTTATTTTTATTTTGGTATAAGCAGTGGGATCTGATTTATTATATTCTCCACGTTCCATACATTACATCCAACAGATCTCCCGTCTTTCTTCAACGAGACAGACGCCGATTCACAATTTCTACTTGAATTGTTGCGTAAATCGTTTCAGTAAAGTCGCGGAGCACATTGGGTTATGGTGCAAGTGTTGTGGGATTCGTTACTCACTGTGGGATGGTCTTTGATCTATCGATTCTGGATTTTATATGAGAGGCCAAATCGTATATGCCTTCATTACTTTTTTATTAGCAGTAAATTAAAGAGTGTATAGATCTCTATTCCTTTTTTTCTCTTCTCCTTTCTGTGTTCTGACTCAATTTCAATTGGAATTTGTCTATGAAAACTCTTTCTTCAATTTTTGTTGGCACTTTGTTGTTCTTGGCTTAGACAATTGAGGGAAGAAGCTGCAGCGACTGAGATATTTGATGAAGGAAATAGAAAACAGCTGAATTGTCTGCATAGCCAAACGGAGAAGTAAATGAAACGGGTAAATTGTTTCTCTTCTTTGCTTTCTGTTTTAAAATTTGTCTATGAAAAGTCTTCCCTTCAATCTGATTTGTTTTTTTTGTTGTTTCAAACTTTATTTTAGAAGAAGGAACCCATGAGTTGATGTTTTTGGTGGCTCGAATTTACTAGAATAAGTCAGTACTAATATCTTTCCTTCAACTTCATGGTTTGATTATTTTAGACGATGCAATTGCAAATCGAAGTTAGACTTCTAGCTTCTGAATTCGTGGTGTTAAATGGAGAATTCGTGCTGTTAAATGGAGGAGGCACTGTGTTTAGCTGGCAGAGGGTAAAAGTAGCAGCGGCTGGGATATTTGAGCAAGAAAATCGATAACAACTGGATCATCTACAGACCCAAATGCAAAAGAAAGTGAAACAGGTACCGTTTCCCTCTCATAGCTTCCTAATGTATAATGCCGCATGTATATTAGATTGATTGCATGGTATATTAGACTGATTGCATGTATATTAGATTGATTACATGGTATATAAGATTTTTTGTAAGCGTTCATTAGATTTTGTTTGATAGTTAACTGATAGCTGTATTACTGGATGCAAAACCACCTTAAGGAGGTTTCTAATGTTCAGAAAGTTTTATGAGTTCCTAAATTGATTTAGGGTAATTAATTTTAGGGTTAGATTATAAATTTCTAAACTGATTTAGGCCAACTGATTTTAGGGTTAGTTTAATAGTTTATTTAAAACAATATAAATTCTGGGTTAATGTAGCTAGGTTAAGTTAACGACCTTAATGTCGGTGGATAATGATTTTAGAACTTCCCTTCTCTAGAAGCTTCACATCTCACTGGTTTCACGGATTCTTGTTATGTTTAATTGAAGGACTAGGGTTTTGATTACACATTCGATGAAAGCTGAACAGTAAAACATATTAAGATTTATTATTATTATGTTTTATGTTACATAGATAAAATCAGATTCACAAAAACTATGGTGCTTCTATGTTTCTTTCCTTAAATTATTTTCTCTTTCCTCACACAAGGCGTCATAATCGTTAATTGGTGCTCAGTCTTTTATAAGGAAAACGCACAGAATTATTATAATCAGGTTTCCCCTCCGTCATCATCTTCTATGTGGTGCTCTATTATCCATGTTGTGAGGATCGGTGAATGACTGTGGTGTAGTGTGAGCTTACTTGGAGTCCAACTACGGTGACTTGACTCAGTAAGTAGAGTTTATGCTTAGTTTTGAAAGAAATTATTTTTAATTTTTTAAGTAATAATTAAATTTTTAGTTTTAAAAGAAATTATTTCCGAATCTCCTTTAATTAAGCGATCAATTTAGTCCGATGTAATCTTCAGTTCATTCTCTACTTATGGTGAGGGTGCTCCCAATCATTTCTAGGTGCCGAGCTATCGTGATCACATGGAGATCATCGTGATAACATGGAGAGGTTTCTCTCTGATTTCACCGACTTCACCTGTAAAGAAAGGAAATAAATCAGTAGATCAAATTACACTTATAGATCTTATAAATGTAAAAGAAAAGATATTAGGAAATTAATAAATCAAATTATAAGATTTAATAGATTATTTTCACTTCCATTATATTTATTAATTTCTATGGTAATGAAGAAGAACCAGTGTCTCTAGTTCAAACCTGTTGGATTAATACGTCTATTTATATTGTCTGAAAAATCCTTTTCAAATTCAAACCAGGCTTCTCTGAGAGGGCTTCGCTGCTTCGCTGGCAGTAACAGAGGCTCCGTCGTCAGAATTCTCAGGGGTTACATCGCGCTCAGCACCGCCATCTTCACTGATATCTGCAGCACCTCTTCTCCAGCAGCGCTTTTTCTTTTCTTTGTTTGATAATCTATTATTAACATAGGTAATGAGATAATTACTCTTATCTCCAGCGCGCCAACGTGTTATAATCTATATTTTTATATTTGCTTCATAATTAATTATTAATATAGGTAATAAGATTTAATTACTCTTAGCTTTCCTTCCTTGTCCCTTTAAACCTTTAACATGGTGTGGCATTGAACATGGTGTGGCATTGATGATTAGTTTAGTTTATCCATGATTTCCTTTTTATAAATTTAATTTTAACATATTTCTCTTGATTTTCAATCTTAAGTTTCTTTTTTCATTAATTGACATCATCTAAGTTAATCCCTACTCTTAATTTTACAAATACTCTTAATTTTACAAATAAAGCACATATATGTTTATTGCTCTATGTTATCCATGTTATAAGACTTCATAACTATAATAATTTACAGTAGAAATTATTTTTATGAAAAAACTCATTATTATCTGCTTAAAGTGAAATGTTTGCAAATGCTGTTTTATGGTGACATTAACAAATAACTTCAAAAAATAATGTTTTATATTTAAAATTATATTGCTAAGTGTAAAATATCCTGTTTATGCTTATCAATTCTGGTTAATCTATATTTTTTAATTAGTATTACTTGCTCTTAGATTTCCATGATAACTTGATCATTATCACAATAGTAGAGCTAGCTTACCTTTAGTCTAACCAAGCCATTATAGAGTACCTTGTATCCTTCATATAAAAGGAGTACTTTGTTATTTTGTTTGGATTTTATATGTTGATAAATTGATAGTTGTATTAATCCGTGCGAAATTAGTAAATTTATGAATAGTTTTTAGGGATAGATTTATGAATAGTTTTAAAAAAGAAATTGATTTATTTTATGATTGTGTTCTGAGTTTTAGGGGTTTTTAGTAAAATCAATATTTACATTATAGAGTACCTTGTATTCTTTGATACAAGGAGTACCTTGTTATCATATATTATTTGGATTTTATGTTGGTAATTCATAGTTGTATTAATTGGTGCGAAATTAACAAATTTATGCATAGTTTTTTAAAATAGATTTATGAATAGTTTTAGAAAAGGAATTAATCTATTTTATGATTGTGTTTTTCTATTTTAAGGTTTTTAATAAAACCAATATTTACATTATAAAGCATCTTATATTCTTTATATATAAGGAGTACCTTGTTAGTTTGAGGTCCAGAGTGTTTAAAGAAAGTTCTAGTTAATTCTAATTTGATTTGTTTTTTTATCTCATCTTGTCCAAACCCTAGGATGTAGGGTTACTCCTTGCTATTCTTAAAAATTTAAATGTTAAAGATTAGTGTTAGTTTAATAGTATGAAAGAAGATGGATTTTCCCTTAACCCCAAGTTTAATAGTTGGAGGTTACACTCACTCTTGTTATGTTGAATTAGCAGTAGGGTTTTGATTTCAAATAAATCTTTTACTGAATTTGAATGAAGGGTGAATAGTAAAACCTTTTATGAGTTTCTATTATGTTTTTAATTACATTTGTTTATTATTATTGTTTTTATAAAAAAAATTATGACTCTTTATTATTATGTTTTTAATTACATTTATTTACTATTATTGTTTTTATAATTATTATTTTTATGATTTTTATTCTTATTATTATGTTGTTTTATTATTATATTTTAATTACATTTATTTAAATTAATAATTTATTAGATATAAAGTTTTTAAAATTAAAAAAATTGAGTTTATACAAAATTATGAAAAAAATAAAAAAAAGCATGTTGTAAAGTTATGAGGAAGAAAATTTAAATATAAATAATTAAAACCTAGTAAATTAAAAAAAATTATCATTTAAATTTAATATAATGTTTAGATAAAATTGAATATAATTTAATGGACACATCTCACAATTTTATAAAATACTTTCAAAATTAAAGCCCAAATAAAAGCCATTTTAATAATTTATGATTAAGATATTAAAATTTTTACTATTTTGTTTTATTTATGTATTTTAATTAACAATATATTGTTATATTAAAAAATTCTTTAAAAAAAATATTTAATTTTTTAAAAGTTAATATCTAATTTTTATTTTTAAATAACATTATATTAAATATTTAAAATTCTAAATATAAAATTTAGTTCACATGTAAATATGTGATCCCAACATTGAAATCGTAGTTTTTAAAATAGTTTTCCAGTGTTATCATGGTTTTGTAAGAATTTTCCAATTTTGTGTCCTTTTCTGCCAACCAAAATGTATATGCTAGATTAATTAATAGAACATGGTTATAAAACATGTAAGTAATAGAACATGTTCTAAAACATATTCACTAGTTGATTATGTTCTTATTCATTATTATAATTATATTATATAATACTACCATTTAAATGATATTAGGGATCAACTTACTGAACATTGAGATCCATACATAATAATTTTTATTTGTTTTAACTAATTACAAAATGGATATATCGAACTATATCATGTGTAATAATCAAATTATATAACCCTTCTTAATAATATCATTATCATTGGTTTTCTTCAGTTAGAATTTAACATTCTCGAGTATTTGTTTCTGTTTCTTTATTAAACTCCTCAATAATGTATTAATGGCACTAACAAGTAACTACATAAACGAAAGTTTTAATGTTTTAGGTAGATTCATCAAATCTATTGTAGAGAAACCCTATGGTGTTCCTTTCCCGATGAGCGCTCTTAAATTCTCCCTTAAATGATGATGCCAGTAAATTCATCATTTACTAAGTTAATTCACCGACCGAGTGTAGATTATTTTCAGAAGCTAGAAATTAGATTTCTAACTTCTGAATTCGTGGTGTTAATTTTTAATCACATAACTAAAGCAATTATGGAGGAAGCACTGAGTTACTTCAGCGGCAGAGGGTAGAAGTAGCAGTGGCTGAGATATTTGAGCAAGAAAATTGATAATAGCTAGATCCCCTACACACCCACATCCACATGCAAAAGAATGTGAAACAGGTACAATTTCCCTAGTTGGAAATTGGAGGAGCCATTGAACAGGATTAACACACAATAATCGATTGTATTACTCTGAATAAACATAGATACATCAGGGATATATAGTTGGAGTGAGATCCAACTTATTCCACTATTTGAGGGAGAGGTTGAGAGAATATCTCAACTTCCTCGAGCTAACCCAATCCAATCCCTAAACTCTAGGATGCACCATTAATGAGGCATTATCTCTAACACCCCCCTTTAATGCCTACATTACAAAACATAACAAAAGGTTACAACACAAATTTTGTCATGTATGTCTCACTGGTCCACGCAGTTACACCCATCTCTGAACTTCATAAACATGCTCTTTCTCTCCCATCATCTTCGAGCTACCACTTCATACAGCACAAATACAACCGCTTCCGACCATCTTTGAAGTATCTATAGGATCGACAATTCTAAACGCCCAGCCAAGCTCTGATACCAAGTTGGAAATTGGAGGAGCCATTGCACAAGATTAATACACAATAATCGATTGTATTACTCTGAATAAACATAGATACATCAGGGATATATAGTTGGAGTGACATCCAACTTATTCCACTATTTGAGGGAGAGGTTGAGAGAATATCTCAACTTCCTCCAGCTAACCCAATCCAATCCCTAAACTCTAGGATGCACCATTAATGAGGCATTATCTCTAACATCCCTTTCATAGCTTCCTAATGTATAATGCCCCATGTATATGAGATTGATTGCATGGTATATTTTTTTTTTAAGTATTCATGATCAGATTTTCTCTCTGGGTTAACTGAGTTGTATTAATTGATGCAAAACCATTTTGGGGAGATTTCTAATGTTAAGAAAGAAAGTTTTATGACTAAACTAATTTTTTTATTTTTTCTCAGCTTGTCCAAAGACATCTGAGTAAAGTAAGTTGAACCTAAATTGATTTTATTTTTATCTCATCTTAAAATTTGTTAAATACTCACCGCCAGGGTTAGTTTAATAGTTTGTTCAGCCACTGAGATTTTTGAGTAAGGAAATAGAAAACAACTGGATTGTCTGCACAGCTCAATGGAAAAGAAAATGAAACAGGTAAATGAACCTACAAAACTACAAAACTGTTTCTCTTCTTTGTTTTCGGTTTTGAAATTTGTCTATGAAAAGTCTCCCCTTCAATCTGATTTGTTTTCTTGTTGTTTTAAACTTTATTTTAGAAGAAGGAACCCATGAGTTGATGTTTTTGGTGGCTCGAATAAGTCAGTACTAATATCTTTCTTTCATCTTCATGGTTTGATTATTTTAGACGATGCAATCTCAAATCAAAATTAGATTTCTAACTTCTGAATTTGTGGTGTTAATTTTTAATGACAGAACCAAAGCAATTATGGAGGAGGCACTGTGTTTCACCGGCCAAGGCTAGAAGCAGCAGCGGATGAGTTATTTGAGTAAGAAAATCGATGATAGTTGGATCGCCTACACACCCAAATGCAATTTAGAATTTGAAACAGGTACAATTTCCCTCGCATAGCTTCATAATGCCGGATGTATATGAGATTGATTGCATGGTATATAAGAATTTTTTTAAGTATTCACTGGATTTTCTCTATATGGTAGGGCAACGTGCTAGATTGATTAACAGAGCATGGTTATAAATCAGGTAGGTAGGTTCTGTCTGTGCAAATTCCAAACACAACATTCTTCACAACAAAAAAATCTTCTATTAAGTTTACGTCTTAGTATAATAAACTAAATCAATCTTATATAATATAATCAGTGGGCTAAGACACAATTCTTGTTGAAAAAGATTGAGATCTTCTTATCCTTATACTCTTAGTATGCTTATCTTTATACTCTATTATGTGTAACTATTAAATTTTTATAACTATTAAAATAATTTATTTATGATAACTTTTATGTACTTCAACTAAAAATGGAATTGAAATGGATATGTCCAACTACGTCTATGTATGATAACCAACCAAAACAAAAAAAATATGCTCTACAGAAACATATCACTATGTTCAACAAAAACAATCTCAAAGTTTTGAATACCTTTTCCTACAAATAGTCTCAAAGTTAATAGTTAATGACTTAAAATGACTGTTGATTTTATCAGTGTTCAGTAAATTGTCAAAAATTATGATGCCTTCAAATTTCTTCTTGTTGATTTTATCAGTGATCCGTAAATCCTCCGATTATGACCTGTCATACACAAGAATTTCACCGTATAATTTCAATGTTGATTTTATCATTATTCCGCAAATCCTCCGTTTATCGGTGTTCCGTAAATCCTCCGATTATGATCCCTGATAGACAAGAATTTCCGTAAATCCTACAACAATTTCCTTTTATAATTTCAATCTTGATTCTTATTCATCAAAGTAGATTCGAACATGGTTGTAAATCATGCATACTTATACATAATAAGAAGGATTTTTAAGTATAAGAAAATATTAAATAAAATATAATATATTTAAAAATTATTATTATTTTATAAAAACATTTGATTTCATTTTTATTTAATATTTTTTAAATTAAAAAATATATTAAAAAAATCATATATTATTATCAAATGATTTACAAAACCCTTTATCATAATTCTCCCCTCATTCTAAAAAATAATCATTCATTTGATATGATAAATTGTTTCATAGACTCATGAATAATCTCTTTAGGTATTGGTCTTAGAAGCACGTAATTAATTCCTTTAAAATATTTAAGTGTTTAATTTAAATAAGTATATAAAGTTTATAAATTTAATGAATTTAAAAATAATTGTATTTATATATTATTGAAGAATTCCAATCCAATTATGAAAATAGTGTAACAATAGATAAGTTTTTTTAATAAAATGGCTATAAGTTATTAAATAGTTTACATTTTATTATTTTTTCCATTACTATTATTAAAAGTATTTAAGTTAACATCTTATTATTTTTTAGTTAACATAATGTTATTATAAATAATATAAATTTAAATTTTTTGGGATAAATTTCTTTATCTTTTAAATTCCCAAAAATGATTTCAATTTTGTTAAGAAAAGACTTTGATCAAATTCTTTTAGAGTTGAGAAATTTTAGCATAATACTCTAATATTAATTCTTCTTATTTTCTTTGATTTTTCTTTTTCAATCATTAATTTTTTTAATGTAATTTTAATTTTTTATTTTATTTTTCATACTCCTCCACTATTAACAAGACTCTATTTCCCTCCAAAAGAAAAAACACAGAACTATTATAATCATGTTTCCCTCCATCATCTTCTTCTGTTGTTATTCATGTTGTGAGGATTGTGACTCGTAAACATAGGATTTATTGGTAAACTTGTAGAGTATTTTTTTAGGCTATAGCATTTGATTCACCATATTTAATGAATATGTTACTATTTTGTATATTTTTTCAATGGTTGTTTAACAACTTGGTGGTCAAATTAGTCACAAATCCCTTTCTCCCATCTTTATTAATGATTTATATACAATGATCATGGTCACATGTATTTATATCTCTTTAGCGGCCCATGATTACATGCATTGACATGCCATGCTAATTATTTTCCCAAACTTGCTACATTGGAAAATCCATGGCCTTTATTTATGATATTGTTTTATCTCAAATGAGTTGTTATTTATTTATTATTTGAAAATTATATTAATATTTTTTTCTGAAAAATGATTGTCATAATCACATCTATTTATATCAAAGTTTAACTTTTATTTATTTTTTATTTACATATCTAACTAAAAGGGTTTGATGGGGACTTTTTCATAATCACATCCATTCATTTTGCATTTACAATGTAAGTGGAACACTTTGATTTAGATGGCCAAATTTCCTCTCATAATTTCAATATCCCCATTTTCTTAAAGTGGTAATGTGAGTCTAAAGCAACTTTATTTGTGCTAAGTCATAGAGAAAACTAATCAAATAAAAGCTATGGTTATGCGATCATTACTTCCCAATTTTTAAAATAGTGTAGCAAGTGACAAGCAAATTTCCTTCCATAAATTATATAGCTTGTCACAAGTCATTAAGTGTTACTCATTTCACTATTTTTTTCTATATTCCTCTTATTGAATATTTTTACTATATTACTCTTCAATTAATTCTTTTAATTTTTCATCACTAATTTATTTATCTCTCATTTTTATTTTCTTAATTTTCTTTTAAACTTCCAAACTAAAACTATTAATAATATGCTAAAAAAATTCAATTAATAATATATTCTTTTCAGATAAATTCTATGTCTCATATCTACTTATGGTGAGGGTGCTCCCAACACAAATATCATTTCTATGGTGACATAAACAATTAACTTCAGAAAAGAGTGTTTCACAATAACTCTTAGTTTTCCTCCCTTCTCCTCTTGGAACTTTTAGTTAACATAGTTTATCCATAATTCCATTTGATGATTAATGATAGTTTATCCATAATTTCATTTGATGATTGATGGAACTTTTCGTTAACATAGTTAACTCTTAAGATTTGATGATTAATTTAGTTTATCCATAATTCCCTTCTTCTAAATCTAATGTTAAGACATCCCTCTTAATTTTCAATCTCAATTTTCTCTTTTGAATAATTGACATCTTCTAAGTTAATCGATGCTCTTAGTTTTATAAATAAAGCACATATAATTGCTATAATCAAGATTCTATTTATTATCCTATGCTTCCATATTATAAGATTTAATAACTACAATAATTAATAATAAGAATTATTTTTATGAAAATCTATCATTACTATTTACTTAAGGTGAAAATGTTTCCAATTGCCATAATTTTTATAATAACACTAACAAATAACTTAAGAAAATAATGTTTTAATTTTAAACTCATATGAATAGATTGTAACATATCTAGTTTATGATTATCAATTCTCCTTAATCTATATTTTTTAAGTTGGTGTTACTTGCTCTCAGCTTTCCTTGAGCACTTTAGTATGGGCATTTGTTATAAATTGACTATGGTAGTTGATTATAACTTGTAAAGCATACGTTTAGTCTAACCAAGCTCAGATAGATAGAAGATTTATGAATAATTTTATATAAGAGGCTAATCTGTTTTATAGTTGTGTATTTTTACCATTGTGTTTTTTTGTTTTAGGGGTTTTTGGTAAAACCAATCTTTACAATATTATAAGAATATCTTGTATTCTTCAGATTTTCTCTATTGGTTAACTTATAGTTGTTGTATTAATTAGGGCCAAACCAATTTACTGAAATATGGAGTGTTCAAAAAGTCCTACTAATTAACTAAGTTTCCTAAATTGATTTTATTTTTATCTTGTCTTGTCCAAACTCCAAACCCTTTGCTGCAGGGTTACTCATGACCACTCTTAAAATTTGTTAAATTTTAAATTTTCTCCAAACTCCAAACCCTAGGTTGTTTTAAGTGCTCACGATTAGGGTTTTAGTTTAGTAGAAGTAAAGAAGATGGATTCTGGGTCAATGTGATTACGTTAAATTAAGGATAGTGGTTTATACTTTAGATCATAATATATACTTTTCGAAGATGCATTCTACATCAAATAGGATGGCTTGCATCTTGATTCCGCCCCTCTTCCACTTGAATTTCATTTATGTCGTTTACAAATAAAGCAATGAAAATGGACGCAACTAAAGCATAGAAAATGGACGCAATTAGAATCAGTTTTCTTTTATAGAACCAGTTTTTTATCAAAGCTTTGTTGCAGCTGGAAACATTTTGAACATTAAGTTGAAAAACGTTGATCTATTGGATCGCAATGTCGCATTAACCAAACATGAAAACACCTCAAGATTTTAATTGCATGTTATCTGTACAATAGCTGTCACCATACAGCAATAATTTCTAAATTTTTAAAATTTCAATTTGGTGTAGTTGTGATCAGTGGCTATAAAAGCACAGGCTCAAAAAGGGATTTCATGACCAAATGTTTAGTTGCCTTGTTGGCAACGTTGAAGCCATCCCGGTATCTAGGCTAATTTGTATGCGGTAACGGGTCCTCATCTGATCTGATGATCTAGCTTGGTGTAGATACAATCACGAAAAACCTGGTATGCGAGGCAAGTAAATTATTTTATCAAAAGCATGTTTCCTCGCTTATTGCTGTCAGGTCTAAGAAGTTCCCATCCGGGTATTTGTAGAGGTGGTGGACGGCTCTGGTTATGTCAAAAGCATGCTTCCTCACAGGCACAGGAATATTGTTGTCAGGTCTAAGAAGTTCCCAATTTAATTCTCTGATTATGTGATTGACCATGGCGTTGATATGATTGAGAGCATCTTTCTCTGTGATTGTATTTCATATAACACGATATACACGATATACCAAACCAATTTTATCTCTACATGTTTAGGAGCTTTCAGGTTTAGACAAATCCTCGTACATGTACAGCCAGAAACCATCCAGAAACTAATTATTGTACAGGAGCTATTATGGATCCCTGCCTTAGGAGACCAACTACTCGTACAGGGATACTTTCTTCTCGTACAGGGAGCTAAGATGGATTATCGCCACAAATCTAGGTATAGAGGGTGCCACGGAGTCTATCACATACCATTTAACTTCAATTCCAGTACACACAGCCCAAAAAATAGCGCAAAGCAAGTTGACGGTACCTGCCGTAAATGATAAGGTTTTGAGCCTCAGAAGGGAGCGTCGAAAGGTTAGCACTTGGAAAACATGGCGAACAAGGGTATCATTATCATTAGACTTGCTATCCTCAGACTTCACCAGGGCTCTGCTTAGAAATGCATTGGCAGCAAATCCACTTTTTTTACTGCCCTCAACATATTTTTTGACTGCCTTTCTTGCTACCATAGAGGTAGAGAAATCATCCACTCTGAACCATCCAACTAGTAGAGAGTTGACTAATATTTCTACAACCTTGGCAATATTAGGGAGGTAATGTGGAATTCTGCTATTAATCCTTTTCTCAGCCACTCTCGTCTTCTCTGATCCCTGTTCCATGGCATCCGAAACCTTGACACTGACTTTTTTGTCTTCAGTATCTTTAGACCTGAAAGATTTGGTCAGCAGCTTTGTCCATTCATCATTCGCTGCTGCTTTCAATGGAATACAAATGCAACTGTGTTTTTTTGGGACTAAACCCTCAGCAATTTCAAGTATTTCGCATGCAGGAATAAATTCTTGCACATTAAACCTACCCTCGTTGCATCCATGGAAGTCATTTCTCAAGCAGCCCGTCGATGGCAGTAGGCACTGGGAATCAGACAGTCGCTTGAGAGGCATCTTGATCTCACCATCAAGCAGAGTTGTGATCTCGTCCACTGTACAGATTACAACGCATTTGCATGTATGGTTGCAGTTACAAATATCGGCAACCAGTGCAGCATATTTTAAATGATAGCATGGAGATTTACTAGCCTGCAACTATAGAAGTACCAGCCATAGTTGGAAAATAATTAAAGTGTTGTTAGTATAAAGATTTGCTCAAATCTTAAATGCACTCAATTTTTTTTGCTTCCTCGGCATAAATGTTCAAGCATTTGATCTAATTACCTTTATTCCTTAATGCTGACCCGTTGTAGACGAGTAGGATAAGCAACAACCAAAACTCTCTGCTTTTCCGGTAATTTTAGGATATAAAAACGGGGTAAAAATTATTGTTGGAAATTGCTATTATAGTATTTGTGTAGTTTTAGTAACTGGGATTATCTATTTTAAATTAATTATCCAATTTTAAAACTACATAGATGATTGGAATAACTGCAGTTTTAACAAAAATTCCTCTACCAAATTCCAACAAGTCCAAAGAATTTTAAACAACCCTTATACCCCAAATTCCAGCCAGTCCAATGAGTTTTAGTTAACCCTTATACAACTCGCGTTGTAGACCCCATATCCATGCTTCATAAGCAAGCTTTTTAATATATTGTGTCATCATATGTGTTATTCTGCTATTTTTAAAATATTGTGCCATGTTATTCCGTTATTTTTTAAAGCATGTCGCTTTTCTTCCTTAATCCATTTTCGCTGGATTTAACATCTCCCTCCCTAAACTAAGACAAGTTATCAAAACTACAATTAGGTAGGTCCAGTTCCATGTCCACGCTAACGCGAACAGACTAGGTAGGTCACCAATCCCTAAAATACATTTTCTATAACAACTGGCCTCGACTAATTCTGAATCCCTTGAAATAATGATTATTTTTCTAAGTTGTTTTTAATTTTTTTAAATTATAATAATAGTCCTAAAATGGTAATAAAATTTGATATACCCAAAAAAATAATTAATAAAAGTATTAATTTATGTTTTTCTCAATTAAACTTTGTTTGTATTTTAAATTTATAACCTGCTTAACTTTTTTCATATTTGATGATTCTATTAGGTTGTAAAATTTTATAATTTTTTACTTCTAATTTAAAAATGACTATTTAATTTTTCATATTATTTCAATTTATAAAAAATTAATAATTTATAAAAAATTAATAATTTTTACTTCTAATTTAATAATGACTATTTAATTTTTTATATTGTTTTAGGTTTATAAAATTTTATAAGGTGTAAAGTTTTTGGTTATTAAAAAGTATGATTAGAAATAACATAACTGATTTCTAATAGATTACTAATTGATTTGCTTTATGTTAGTAATTCATTTCGCAAAATATTGGTAATTAAACTTGATTGAAATTGGTTTTATGCATATTTTATGATATGATACTATATTGAATTTTTCATTAAATTTGCCAAATATTAGTGATTGTTTCATTGAAATTTATTTTATATATATTCTATGATTTGATAGGATACTCATTATTTTATGGTCAAGGTTGAAATAGTTTACTCTTTTCTTAGATTACAATTGTTATCATGCTATTTTCTTAGATTATAATTGTTATCATGTTTTTTTTTAATGATACTGAATTGTTTTTAAATGGGTTTTTTATGGCTAACATATCTATCTTTTATATATAAATTTAATTGAAGTATTTAAATAATAATAAGATTGTAGAAAATAATTTTTTTTTATGCATATTAAATTGTATACATATTTCTTATAGTGTTTACATTGGTATGTTGGCCTTAGGATTTCTATTGAAAGTCTTGGGTAGAGTATTTTCAAAGGACCATTTTGGGAAATTGCCTGGAAACAATTTCCTAACTCGGCATCTTGACACATGTGCCTTTGTTGTAACTGGGAACTGGGATGCCGTTGCGCTAGTAATAGGTGGAGGGAGGTAACTCCCAGAGAAGCCCTCCCAGTACGCACCAAGTTGGGTGGTCGACCATGTCTACACAAGGTTTTTAAAGTGGTCTAACGAGGGACCCCCCTTTGTTAACACTCTATTCATGCAACCTAGGAGTTAGTATATCTTTCCTTAGTAATTATACCATATACTTATACCTTGTTACAACATTTTTATGTTATAAGCCTTATCCACTTTAATCCCTATCAAACATAACCCCTCTAAACCTTAGCAAATTTAGCCACTATATCATCTAAAAGTATAACTTGTAACCACTAACTTTTAGAACATAACATTTATAAATCCTACTAATTTTAATGTTTTTAAGTCCTAAAACTTGGAAATTTAAACCTTTGCAATCCTTATGGCCCTTAATATTAAACCTTAACACATGTAACACCTAAATTCTATAGCCCCACTCCTAGTCACTAGAACTATTATGAACATTAATACCAAAACCCTATAACTCTTAATTATACCCCAACTTCTCAACTATACACCCATTCTCTCTAATTTCTCTACTCCCAAAACCCCTAACCCTCATGATCTCTATCTCTTCCTCTCCCCTAATCCCTCTCCCTCATCCCTACCCCTAATGACCCCAACTAGAACTAACCAGCCCCCCTCTCTCTCCTCCTACTCCCTAACACCACCCTCCATCTCTCTCTCTCTCTCTCTCTCTCTCTCTCTCCTACTCCTACAACTAAACACCCTCTCTCTATCTATCCATCTCTCTCTCTCTCCTACTCTCCCTAACCCTTACCTCCCTTTTCTCTATCTCTTATAATCACCATCCCCCTACCACTAAACACCCTCCTCTCTCTCTCTCTCTCTCTCTCTCTATATATATATATATATATATATATATATATATATTCCACTCCTAACCATTCTTCAAGTATACACCCCCTCTACCTAACTTCCTTACTCCTCCCAAAACCTTTAACCCTCCTGATATCTATCTCTTTATATCCCCAAACCCCTTCCTCCCCATTACCCCTAATAACCCCCCCTAGCTCTCTTTCTCTCTCTATCAGCTCCCTACTCCTCCACCTACCGCTTATCCCCACTCCTATCTCTCTCCCTGTCTAAAAAAAACCTTAGTCCTCTTCCTATCCCTAGCCCACACCCCTCTCTGTCTCTCTCCCTCTACTCCGTAAACCACCTCTCTCTCTCTCTCTCTCTCACACACACACACACACACACACACACACACACACACACACACACACACACACACACACACACACACAACCCTACTCCTACCCACACCACTAACCTCCATTCTCCCTCTTTCTTGATCTCCCCTCCCTAACTCTTACTAACGCCCTCTCTCTCTCTCTCTCTCTCTCCCCCATACTCCTCCACCTACCCCTATACCCCACCCCTTTTTATCTCACTCAACCCCATAAAAATATCCCTCTCTCCCTCTTTCTCTCTTTACCCCCATCATCATCTCTCTCTCTCTCTCTCTCTCTCCTCCCCTTAACCCAAATCCCCCTACTCTCTTTATGTTTCTCCTAATCCCCCTCCCCCTACCAATAGTCAACTCCCCACCATCTCTCTCTTTATATATGTATATCTATCTATCTATTTATCTATCTACCACTACCTCCTTTCGCACCCCTCTTTCTCTCTCTCTCAACTTCGCACCCTAGACTCTTTAACTATATCCACCTATTCTTTAACTTCCATACTTGTCCTGAATCCCCTAACATTCCTAATATCTATCTCATTCTCTCCCCCTACTCCACTCATCCCCATACCCCTCATCACCCCGAACCTCGACTCTCTCTCTCTCTCTTAAACTCCTACTAATCCACCTATCCCTAACACCACCCCTTTCTCTCTCTACTTACTCCCTAGCTCCCCACCTCTCTCTCTCTCTAACACGCACACACACACTCATCCTTGTACTCACACCCCAACAACTACTCCCCTCCTACCTCTCTCTCTCTCCCACCTCCTCCACCTAACCCTCACTAATCCCCCTCTATCTCTTTCTCTTGATTTCTTCTCCTAACCATTGATACCCCCCTTCTCACTCCCTCTATCTCCTAATACCACTAGCCAATCCCCCTTTATCTCTATATTTATATAACCCCCCCTAAACACAATCCCTTCCTCGCCTAACCTTCCTCCTATACCCTGCCCCTAATCTATCTCTCCCCCCCTCTCTCTCTCTCTAGCCCCAACCACCTTCTCCTAAACTATATATCAATTCTCTCTAACTAGTCCCCTTCCCCCAACCTCATTCCACCCCCTATGCCTAATCACTCCCCCCATATCTCTCTCTCTCTCAACCCCCAACTCCACTAGCCCATAACCCCTAACCCTCTCTTTCCCCCTACTCTGTAACACTCCCCCACTCACACCCCACTACTCCCACCCCTACTGTTAACTCCCCTCCTCTATCTCTCTTTCTCCACTCCTCCCCTAAATCCTTAGTAAAACAATCTCTCACTCTCTCTCTCCCCTAATATTGCACCTACCCCTAACATCACCTCTCTCTATCTCTCTACTACACACCCCTTACTCCTCAACTATACTGAACTTCCCTCTAACTTCTCCACTCCTCCCTAAACCCCTAACCCACTTGATCTATATCTATATATCTCGTCCAATTCCCTAACATCCACCCCTAATAACACCTCATAAACTCTCTCTCTCTCTCTCTCTCTCTCTCTCTCTCTCTCTCTCTCTCTCTCTCTACCCCCTATTAATCCATCTACCCCTAACAACAACCCTTCTTTCTCACCCCCAAATCGCTCCTCCCTCAAATCCTTAGTAAAACCATCTCTCACTCTCTCTCTCCCCTACTCTTGCACCTACCTCTAACATCACCCTCTCTTTATATCTCTACTACACACCCCTTACTCCTTAACTATACAAAACTTCTCTCTAGCTTTTCCACTCGTCCCCAAACCCCTAACCCTCTTGATCTCTATCTATGTATCTCACCCAATTCCCTACCACCCACCCCTACTAACACCTCATCAACTCTCTCTCTCTCTCTCTCTCTCTCTCTCTACTAATCCATCTACCCCTAACAACCACCCTTTTATCTCTCCCCCAAATCCCTAACACCCACAAACTCTCTCTCTATATCTCTCTATCATATACACACTCACCTTCCTACTCCCACCCATATAACTAACCCCCTCCTCTCTCTCTCTATCTCCCACCTACCCGCTAACCCTTACTACCTCCCTCTCTCACTCTCTCTCCCTCGTACTTGTCCACCTACCCCAATCCCAACCTATTTCTATCTCTTCAAACCACTAACAAACCACCCTCTCTCCCTCTCTCTTTGTCTACCCTAAACCCAACCTCTCTCTCTCTCTCTACACCCCCTTCTCTCTCTATTCATGACTCTCTCTCTCTTCCCCAAATCCACACCACCTACTCCTCAAATATACTCCCCTTACCTATTACTACACTACTCCTACCCCTACAACTAACCCCCCCTCTCTGTCTTCCTCTCCCTCCCCCTCCCTCTACAACCCCCACTACTCTCTCTCTCTCTCTTCCTTCCTTCCACTAACCCTTACTAATATCCTCTCCCCCCTACTCCTAAAGCTACCCCTAACCCCCATTGATTTCTACCTCCTAGAACCCCCGAAAACCCACCCTATCTCTCTATACCACTATCCCCCTATATTTATCCCTAACTCCCCCCTTTCTATCTCTCCTACACCAACCACAAACCAAAACCCCCCATCTCTCTCTTTCTACACCCCACCCTTTGTCTACCTCTCAAAACTCTAGACCCCATACTCCACTATACCCCCCTTCTTTCTAACTACCCTATTGCTCCCCAAAACCCTAGACCTTGTGATCTCTATCTCTTTCTCTCCCCAATTCCTCTCCTCCACCTATCGCTAATTGCTCCCCTTCTCTCTCTCTCTCTAACTCTCTCTCTTTGAACCCCTTACTAATCCACCTATCCCTGACCCCTACCCCTTTCTCTCTCCCCCTAATCATTAACACCCCCATGATCTCTCTCTCTCTAACACACACACACACACACACACACACACCCTAATCCCACCCGTACAAATACCCCCTTCCTCCCTTCCTCTCTCCCCTCCTCTTCCACCTAACAATTACTACCCCTCACTCTCTCTCTTTCACTCTCTTTGTTGTCCCCTAACCATTACTATGCCCCTCCTCTCTCTTTCTCCCGTACAACCACTATCAAACCCCCCTCTATCTCTCTCTATATCTCTCCCCCATTATGCATAAGCCACACCTCTCTCTATATTTCTCCTTATCTCCCCAATGCCCCTTCTAAAACCTACACCTAATATCACCCCTGTGGCTCTCTCTCTCTCTCTATGTCTCTTTCTCTCTCCTGATAATCTACCTACCCTTGATTCCCATCCCTTTATCTCTACTCCTACTCCATAACACCCCTCTTCTCTCTTCATCTCTAACACCCACACAAACACACAGCATCCTACTCCCATCCATACAACTAAACCCCCTCCTCACTCTCACTCCCCCCCTACTTATCATAAACAGTACTAACCCCCTCTCCAACTTCCTTCCCCCCTCCCTCCCTCCCCTCTCTTTAGCTCTTACTCTCCCACCACTAAACAATCCCCCCCCCTCTCTCTCCCTCTCTATCTCCCCATAATAGCCCCTCTAAATGTGTTTCACCTAATCCCCTACCTCCTACAACTAATAACCTCTTAACTATATCTCTCCCTATCTATCCTTGCCTCCCTACCCACATCTCTCTCTCTCCTTGTATACTCCCCCTTCTCTTTAATTCCTCTCATCCTCCCCAAACCCATAATGCCCCTTTTCTCTTTCGCTCTCACTACAATCCACCCACTCCTCATCCCATTATCCCTAGCCCCAAACCCCCTAATCCTCACATCCTATCCCTACCCCTAATTTATATCTCTCTCTCTACCCCTATTATCACTTTCTCTCTTCCCCTAACCTCTCTATCTCTTTCTACATATAACATTTCTTTATATCTATACTCATAACCCCCCTCTCTCTTTCCCTACCTCTAACCTCTGTATTTCTCTCTACCTCTAACATATCTTTATAGTTCTAACCCTTAATAATAACCTCTCTCATTCCCTCTCTCCCCTACTCCTCAACCTAACCCTAACCTCCATTGGTTTCTCTCTCCCCAATCCCTTGAACACCCACCCTCTCTCGCTCTCTAACAATAACCCCCTATCAATCTCCCTACCCCCCCCATTTCTCTATCTCTTACTCCCACCACAAACTAAACCACCCCCCTCTCTCATGCTCTCTCTGTCTACCTTTTTGCATCCCACCCTCTCTCTTTCTCTCCCAACTCTACACCTGAGACTCCTCCACTATACCCCTCTTCTCTTTTACTACCCTACTACCCAAAAACCTAACCCTTTTGATCTCTATATTTTTCTCTCCACCAACTTCACTCCTCTCCCTATCCCTAATCACCCCCCTTCTCTCTCTCTCTCTCTCTCTAAAACCCCTACTAATCCACCTATCCCTAACCCTTACCCCTTTCTCTCTCCTGCTACTCCCTAACACCCCCATGCTCTCTCTCTCTCTAACACACACACACACACTCACCCCCTACTCCCATTCTTACAAATTCTAGCCTCCTCCCTCTCTTTATCCCCCCTCCTGCTCCACCTAACCATTAATACCCCCTATCTCTCTCTTCCCCTCTATTTGTCCTCCCCTAATCCATGCTAAGCCCCCCCCCCCTCTCTCTCCTATAACCACTAACCAATCCCCCCTCTATCTATATCTATATATCTCCTCTATTATGCATAATCCCCACCTCTTTTTATGTTTCTCCTTATCTCCACAATCCCCCTCCTAACCCCTACACCTAATATCACCCCCTTGTATCTCTCTCTCTCTCTCTCTCTCTCTCTCTCTCTCTCTATCTCTCTTTGTCTCTCCTACTAATCCGCCTACCCGTAATGAACAACCCTCCCTCTCTCCTCCTACTCCCTAACACCCCCATGCTCTCTTCATCTCTAACACACACACACACTCATCCCCCTTATCCCACCCATAGAGCTAACCCCCACCCTCCATCTCAATATCTCTCCCCTCCTTCTCGTAACCGTTACTAACCCCCTCTCTCACTTCCTTCCCCCCTCCCCTCCTCCCTCTCTCTCTTTCTCTCCTACCACTAAACACCTACATTCTATCTCTCTCTCTCTCTCTCTCTCTATAATTCCCCCTATATTTATGTTTCACCTAATCCCCCTACCCCTTACAAATAAAACCCCCCCCAGCTATCTCTCTCCCTATCTACCCACAACTCCCTACAGACATATATCTCTCTCTCTCCCTATATACTCCCCATTCTCTTTAATTTCTCTCATCCTACTGAAACCCATAACCTTCCTTCTCTATCTCTCTCCCTACAATCCACATACTCCTCATCCCATTATCCCTAACCCCAACCCCTCAGTTATCACATCCTAGCCCTACCCCTAATTTATCTCTCTCTCTCTATCACTAATATACTCTCTCTACCCCTAACCTCTCTATCTTTCTCTACCTCTAAAATATCTTACTCTCTATAATCATAACCCCCCTCTAACACCCCTTACACCTAACCCCCCCTCGATCTTGTAAAACACTTCCCCATACCCCTTCTATCTCTCTCTGTCTAAACCCCCTACTCTTCAACTATACCCACTTCTCTCAAACTTCTATGATATTCCACAAAACTCTAAAATCCTAATCCCTACCTCTTTCTCTTCCCTAATTTCCATCCTCCCACTACCCATCCATCAATGTCCCTTCTCCCACTACCCCTCACCTCTCTCTCTCTCTCTCTCTCTCTCCCCAAATCCCCCTACCCCCTACCACTTCTCTCTATCTCTCTCTCTCTCTCTCTCTCCACTACCAACTACCCCATTCTATCAAAATTCCATTCTCCTCCCCAAACACCTAACCCTTGTGATGTCTATCTCTTTCTCTCCCCCAACCTCCCTCCTCCTGCTACCACTAATCAACCCCCAAAACTCTCTCTCTCTCTCTCTCTCTCTCTCTCCCTCAACCCACTAAACATCGACTTACCCATAATCCCCACTCGTATACTCCCTAATACACCCCCCATTCTTTGTCTCTCCTCCCTCCTCCACCTAACCCTTACTAAAACCCTCTCACATTCTCTATCTTCCCTAATCCTCCACGTACCCATAAACCCCACTTGTTTTTCTCTCCTCCAACCACCTAACAACAAACCCCCTTTATCTCTAGCTCTCTCTATCTGTTACCCACTTCTCTCAAATTGCCATGTAGTTCACAAAACTTCTACCCCTCCTAATGTCTATATTTTTCTCTACCCAAACCTCACTCTTGAGTACACCTAATCACCCCCCATCTCTCTCTCTTTCTCTCAAACCCATATTCAGCCACTTACCCCTAACCCCCACCCCTCTTTGTCTCCTCCTAATCCCTGATATTCCCCCCCCACTCTCTCTCTCTCCTACTATAAATCCTACAACTAACCACTATCTCTCTATCTATCTACTCCCCTCCTAGTCCTAACCCTTACTAAAACCCTCTCTCACTCTCTCTCTCTCCCCTACTGTTCCTCCTATATGTAACACCCATTGCTTTCTCACTCCCCAAAAACCCTACAACCCATCGCCTCTCCTTATCTCTCTTCCAAACTCACTCCCCTACTCCTACCCCTACAAATAACCCCACCCCCTCTCTCTCTCTCTCTCCTTCTCTCTCTCCCCCCCTCTCTTTCTCTTCCCTCCTCCCCTTAATCCTTACTAATACCCTCTTTCATTCTATATATCCCCTAATCCTCTACCTATGCCTAAACCCTACATATTTCTCTCTCCCTCAACCTCCTAATGCCCGCCCCCTCTCTCTACACATAACCCATTTCTCTCTCCCTAACAACCCCTCTATCTGCCTCTCCTACTCCCAAAACTAACCAACCAACCCCTCTCTCTATCTCTCCCTCTGCAACTAGCTCCCCCCTTCTTTCTAACTACCATACTCCTCTCCAAACCCCTAACTCTCCTAACATCTATCTCTTTATCTCCCCCATGCCCCTAATCACTCCCCTTCTCTCTCTCTCTAACTCTCTCTCTCTCTCAACCCCCTTCTAGTCCACCTATCCCTAACCCCTACCCCTTTCTCTCTCCCCATACTCCCTAACACCCCCATGATCTCTCTCTAACATACAAGCAAACAAACACACCCTAATCCCACACTTTTAAATACCACCTTCCTCCCTCCCTCTCTCCCCTCCTCCTCAACCTAACAATTAGTACCCCCCACTCTCTCTCTTTAACTCTCTTTGTTCTCCCCTAGCCATTACTATGACCCCCTCTCTCTTTCTCCCCTACTACCACTAACAAAACCCCCTCTATTTCTCCCTATATCTCTCTTCCATTATGCATAAGCCACACCTCTCTCTATGTTTCTCCTTATCTCCCTAATGACCATTCTAACACCTACACCTACACCTAATATCACCCCAATGGCTCTCTCTCTCTCTCTCTCTCTATGTCTCTTTCTATCTCCTCCTAATCCACCTACCCTTGACTCCCACCCCTTTATCTCTATCCGTACTCCCTAACACCCCCCTTCTCTATTCATATCTAACACACAAACACACACCCTGCTACTCCAACCCATACAAATAAACCCCCTCCTCCCGCTCACTCTGTCTCCCCTACTTATCATAACCATTACTAAACCCCTCTTCATCTTCCTTCCTCGCCCCCCTCCCCCCTCTTTCTTTTTCTCTTACTCTCCCACTACTAAACACCCCCCCCTCTATCTCTCTCTCCCTCTCCATCTCTCCATAATCCCCCCTCTAATTATGTTTCACCTAATCCCCCTACCTCCTACAACTAACAACCCCTTGACTATCTCTCTCCATATCTACCCCCACTTCCCTACCCGCATCTCTCTCTCTCTCTCTCTCTCCCCCTGTATACTCCCCCTTCTCTTTAATTGCTCTCATCCTGCCCAAACCCATAACTTTCCCTCTCACTTTCTCTCTCCCTACAATCCACACACTCCTCATCCCACTATCCCTAGCCCCAACCCCCTAATCCTCACATCCTAGCCCTACCTCCAATTTATTTGTCTCTCTCTCTACCCCTAATCTCACTCTCCCTCTCTACCCCTAACCTCTCTATCTCTTTCTACGTATAACATTTCTTTCTATCTCTACTCATAGCCCCCCTCTCTCTTTCCCTACCTCTAACCTCTTTATCTCTCTCTACCTCTAACATCTCTCTATCTCTCTAACCCTTAGTAATATCCCCTCTCATTCCCTCTATCCCATACTCCTCAACCTAACCCTAATTGCCATTATTTTCTCTCTTCCCAAACCCATGAACACCCACCCTCTCTCTCTATCTAACAATAAACCCCTATTTCTCTCCCTACCCCCAACATTTATGTATCTCTTACTCCCACCACAAACTAAACACCCCCTCTCTCATGATCTCTCTCTCTCTCTCTTTGTACCCCACCCTCTCCCTATCTCTCCTAACTCTACACCCAAGATTCGTCCACTATACCCGCCATCTCTCTAACTACCCTACTCCTCAAAACCCTAACCCTTTTTATCTCTATATTTTTCTCTCCCCCAACTCCAATACCCCCCCTTCTCTCTCTCTCTCTCTCAACCCCCTACTAATCCACCTATCCCTAAAACCTACCGCTTTCTCTCCCCCCCTACTCCCTAACTCCCTATGATCTATCTCTCTCTCTAACACACACACACGCACAAACACACACTCACCCCCTACTCCCACCCTTACACATTCCATCCTCCTCCTTGTCTCTCTCTCCCCTCTTTCTCCACATAACCATTACTACCCCCTATCTCTCTCTTCCCTTTATTTGTCCTTCCCTAAACAAATGATACACCCCCCCTCTCTATCTCCCCTACTACCACTAACCAATCCCCCCTATATCTCTCTCTCTATCTCTCCTCCATTATGAGTAATCCCCACCTCTCTCTATGTTTCTCCTTATCTCCATAATCCCCCTCCTAACCCCTACACCTAATATCACTTCCTTGTATCTCCCTCTCTCTCTCTCTCTCTCTCTCTCTCTCTCTCTCTCTTTATCTCTCCTACTAATCCACCTACCCCTAACACCCAACCCTCCATCTCTTCTCCTACTCCCTAACACTAACATGATCTCTTCATATCTAAAACACAAACACACACACACTCATCCCCCTAATCCCACCCATACATCTAACCCCCATCCTCCCTCTCACTCTCTCTCCCCTCCTTCTCTTAACCATTACTAACCTCCCCTCTCTTTCTCTCTGTATATATTTATGTTTCACCTAATCCCCCTACCCCCTACAAATAAAAACCCCCAACTATCTCTCTCCCTATCTACCCCCACCTCCCTACCGACATATATCTCTCTCTGCCTATATACTTCTCCTTCTCTCTAATTTATCTCATACTCCCCAAACCCATAACCTAGCTTCTCTTTCTCTCTCCCTACAATCCACTCACTCCTCATCCCATTATCTCTAACCCCAACCCCCTAGTTCTCACATTCTATCCCTACCCTAATTTATCTCTCTCTCTCTACCCTTAATATCACTCCCTCTACCCCTAAACTCTCTATCTCTCTCTACCTATAAAATATATTACTCTCTCTAATCATACCCCCCCTCTATCCTTCCATAACCCCCCTCTTACACCCCCTAAACCTAAGCCCCCTGTCTCTTCTAAAACACTTCTCCATACCCCTTTCCTCTCTCTCTCTAAACCCCTCGCTCTTCAACTATACCCACATCTCTCAAACTTCCATGATATTCCCCAATGTCCATCCTCCCATTAACCATTATCATCCCTCAATGTCCCTCCTCCCACTACCACTAATACCCCCCCTCTCTCTCTATCCAAATACCCCTACCCCCTACCACCTCTCTCTCTCTCTCTCCTCTCTACTCCCAACTGCCCCATTCCTCAACTACACCCCATTCTCTCAAACTTCCATTCTCCTCCCCAAACACCTAACCCTCATTATCTCTATCTCTTTATCTCCCTCAACCTCCCCCCTCCCCTTACAACTAATAAACCCTTAAAACTCTCTCTCTCTCTCTCTCAACCCCCTAAACATCCACCTACCCATAATCCTAAACCCCCATACTCCCCAATACACCCCCCATTCTCTATCTCTCCCCCTTCCTCTACCTAACTCTTACTAAAACGCTCTCACATTCTCTATCTCCCCTAATCCTCCACGTAATCCTAAACCCCACTTTTTTCTCTCTACTCCAACCACCTAACACCAACCCCCCCTCCTCTAGCTCTCTCTATCTGTCACCCCTTCTCTCAAATTTCCATGTACGTCCCAAAACCCCTAACCTTCCTAATTTCTATCGTTTTCTCTAACCAAACCTCACTCCCCACTACACCTAATCACCCCCCAACTCTCTCTCTCTCAAACCCTACTCATCCACTTACCCCTAGCACCCACCCCTCTTTGTCTTCTCCTAATACTTGATAGCCCCCCCACTCTCTCTCTCTCTCCTAGCCCCTACTATAAACCCTACAATTAGCCACTATCTCCCTCTCTCTCTCTCTCTCTCTCTCTCTCTCTCTCTCTACCTATATACTCCCCTCCTAGTCCTAACCCTACTAAAACACTCTCTCATTCTCTCTCCCCCCTATTCGTCCTATGCTTAACCCCCCACTGCTTTGTCACTCCCCAAACACCCTAAAACCCACTTCCCCTACTCCTACTCCTACCAATAACCCTCCCTTATCTCTCTCTCTCTCTCTCCCCCCTATCCCCCCCTCTCTCTCTCTTCCCTCATCCCCCTAATCCTTACTAACACCCTATTTAATTCTATCTCTCTCGTATTCCTCTACATATTCCTAACCCCTAATTCTTTCTCTCTCCCTCAACCAACTAACCGCCCACCTCATCTCTCTCTACACATAACCCCTTGCTCTCTCCCTAATGCTCTTCAAATATACCCACATCTCTCAAAACTTCCATGCTATTCCCCAAAACTCTAAACTCCTAATCCCTACCTCTTTATCTCCCCCAATGTCCATCATCCCACTACCCATAATCATCCCTCAATGTCCCTAATCCCAGTACCCCTAATCCCTCCCCTCTTTGTCTCTCCAAATCCCCATACCCCCTACCACTTCTCTCTCTCTCTCCCTCTCTCTCTCATCCCAACTGCCCCATTCCTCAACTATACCCCATTCTCTCAAACTTCCATTCTCCTCACCAAACACCTAACCCTCATGATCTCAATATCTTTATCTCCCCCAACCTCCCTCCTCTCTTTACCACTAATCAACCCCCGAAACTCTCTCTCTCTCTCTCTCTCAACCCCCTAAACATCCACCTACTGATAATCATCACCCCCCCATACTCCCTAATACAACCCCCATTCTCTATCTCCCCCCCTCTCGTATTCTCTATCTCCCCTAATCCTCCATGTATGTATAAACCCCACTTTTTTTGCTCTCCTCCAACCACCTAACACCAACCCACCTCTCTCTCTAGCTCTCTCTATCATTCACCCCCTTCTCTCAAATTTCCATGTAGCTCTCAAAACCCATAACCCTCCTAATGTCTATCATTTTCTTTACCCAAACCTCACTCCTCCCTACACCTAATCATCACCCAACTCTCTTTATCTCTCTCAAACCCCTATTCATCCACCTACCCCTAACCCCCACCCCTTTTTGTCTCCTTCTAATCTCTGATACCCCCCCTCTCTCTCTCCTAGAGCATACTATAAACCCTATGATTAAACATTCTCTCTCTCTCTCTCTCTATCTAACTACCTATCTACTCCCCTCCTAGTCCTAACCCTTACTAAAACCCTCTCTCATTCTCTCTCTCCCCTACTCCTCCTTCACCTATCCCCAACTACTTTCTCACTCCCCAAACACCCTACAACCCACTTCCCCTCATATATCCCCCAAACTCACACCCCTAATTATTACTAACATCCTCTTTAATTCTATCTCTCCCGTACTCCTCTACCTATGCCTAACCCCTACTTATTTCTCTTTCCCTTAACCACCTAATGATCACCCCTCTCTCTCTCCACATAACCCCTTTCTCTCTCCCTAACACCCCATATTTCTCCCTCTCCTACTCACAACACTAAACAACTGACCCCTCTCTATGTCTCTCCCTCAGCAACTAGCTCCCCCCTTCTTTGTAACTACCCTACTCTTCCTGAAAACCCTAACTCTCCTAATCTCTATCACTTTATCTCCCCCAAATCAAGTCCTCCCCGTACCCCTAATCACCCCCCACTTTCTCTTTCTCTCTCTTTCTCTCTTAAAACCCCTACCAACAAACCTATCCTTAACCCTACCCCTTTCTCTCTCTACTTACTTCCTAACATAATCCATTTCTCTCTAACACACAGACACACAGCCCCTACTCCTACCTTGAAAACTAGTCCACTCCTACCTCTCTCTCACTCCCCTCCTCCCCCTAACCCTTTCTACCCCAACTCTCTCTCTTTTTCTCTATTTGTCTTCAGTTAAACTTTACTACTCCCACTCTCTCTCCATCTATCCCCTAGTAACACTAACAAACACTCCCTCTATCTCTCTCTCTACATATCTCCCCTCGATCCATAATCCCCACTCCACAACACCCCTCCTCTTCCCTACCCCTAATCTACCTACTTTGGATATCCATCTCTCCCTCTCTCTCTCTCTCTCAACCCTCAACCCGCTACTTCTAAACTATATATCAATTATCTCTTACTACCTTACTCCTCCCCAAAAAACTAACCCTCTTGATCTATGTCTCTTTCTCTCCCTGAACATCCCTCCACACCTCTACCCCTAATCATTGCCCCCTCATCACTCTCTCTCCCTCTCTCTCTCTCTCTCTCTCTCTCTCTCTCAATCCCCTACTCCACCTACCAATAACACCCACCCCTCTCTCTCTACCACTACATCCTAACTGCCTCCCACTCGCTCTCTCTTTAACATCTCATCTTAACTGCCCCCCCACTCTCTTTATCTCTCTCTCTCTCTCTCCCTACTTCGAATAGCCATTCCTTAATTATACCCCACTTATTTCTAACCCTCCTGATATCTATCTCTTTCTATACCCCAACCCCCCCTCCCCCTACCCCTAATAATCCCCCCTCACTATCTCTCACACACTCTTTGTCTCTCTCACTCACTCTCTCACACACACTCTTTGTCTCTCTCACTCACTCTCTCACACACACTCTTTGTCTCTCTCACTCACTCACTCCTTCAACACCCTACTAATCAAGCTAGCCTTAACCCCCACCCCTCTATCTCTACCTAGTCTCTAACACCCTCCCACTATATATTTCTCTACACATATAGACCCACCTCCCTACTCCCACCTTTATGACTAAATCCCCTCCTCCTTCCCTCTCTCTCCCAGATCCACCAACTAAACCTTAATAACCCCCTCTCTCGCTATCTCTCCCTCTACTCTCTAATAGCATGACCCCCTTCTCTCTCTCACCTCTACTCCTACTGCTACCACTAAATACCCCATATCTCTCTATGCCCTCCTCCCCCTAACACTTGCTAAAACACTCTCCCATTCTCTCTCCCCCATACTCCTCCACCTACCTCTAAACCTCTCTTTTTTCTCTCTCCTCCATCCCCCTAACAACCAAGTCTCTCTCTCTCTCTCTCTCTCTCCCCCTCTCTCACCCCATTCTCTCAAACTATCATGCTCCTCCCAAAACCTCTAACCTTCATGGCCTCTATAGATTTATCTACCCAAACCTCCCTCCTCCCCCTACACCTAATCAACATCAAATCTATCTCTATCTCTCTCTAAAACCCCTACTCATCCACTTACCCATAACCCCCACCCATCTCCCCCACTAATTAATAAAATCACCCCACTCTCTTTCTCTCTCTTACACATACAACTAACCCTTCTCTCCCTCTCTCTCCCTTCCTCTCCCTAACCCTTACTAATATTATCTATCATTCACTCTCTCCCCTACTCCTCCAAGTATGCCTAACCCCCTAATACCCAACCCTCCTATATTTATCTCTCTTACACACTCAATTCCCTAATCCTACTCCTACTGCTACCACTATCCTCCTGTCTCTCTCACCCTAACGCTTATTAACACCCTCTCTAATTCTCTCTCTCTCCTAATACTCCTCCACCTCATTTCTCTCTCTCTCTCTCTCTCTCTCTCTTCTCTCTCTCCCTCTCTCTCTCTCTCTCTCTCTCTCTCTCCCCCTACCCCTAACCCTTACTAACACCCTCTCTCATTCTCTCTCTCAAATACTCCTCCACCTAGGCCTAATCCCCATTGCTTTTTCTCTCCCCAAACCTCATAACACCCTCCCTCTTGCTCTTTAACCATACTTCCCTCTCTCTCCCTAACCCAACCTCTTTCTCTCTCTCCTAATCCAAACACTAACCAACCCACTCCCTCTCTATCTACAACTTCCCCCCACTCTCTCTCACAACTCCACACCCTATTCTTCTCAAATATACCCTCCTTCTCTTTAAATTCCATACTAATCCCCTATCCCATTACACTCCTCATCTCTATCTCTTTTTATCCCATAAATCCACTCCTCCATACTTGTCCCCTAACCCTTACTAAAACCCTCTCTCACTCTCTATATCCCCTACTCCTCCAAATAGCCCTCACCCCCACCCCTTTCTCTCTCCCCCAACATCCTAATGCCCACCCTCTTCCGCCCTCTCTCTTTAGACCTAACATCCCTATCACTCCCTAAACCCCCTATCTCTCTCTCTCTCTCTCCTAACCCTACAACTAAACACCCTCTCTCTATCTATCTATCTCTTTCTCTCCCCTACTCTCCCTAACCCTTACCTCCCTTTTCTCTATCTCTTATAATCACCATCCCCATACCACTAAACACCCTCCCCTCTCTCTCTCTCTCTCTCTCTCTCTATATATATATATATATATATATATAATCCACACATAACCATTCCTTAAGTATACACCCCCTGTACCTAACTTCCCTACTCCTCCCAAAAAGCTTTAATCCTCCTAATATCTATCTCTTTCTATCCCCAAACCCCTTCCTCCCCATTACCCTAATAACCTCCCTTGGCTCTCTTTCTCTCTCTCAATCAACCCCCTACTCCTCCACTTGCCCCTTATCCCCACTCCTATATCTCTCCCTCTACTCCTTAACAAAAACCCTCTCCCCCTCTCTAAAAAAATCCCTTACTCCTCTTCCTATCCCTATCCCCCACCCCTCTCTCTCTCTCCCTCTAGTCCATAAAACCACCCCGCTCTCTCTATCTCTCTCTCTCTCCCCCCTTAACCCAAATCCCCCTACTTTCTTTATCTTTATCCTAATCCCCCTCCCCCTACCAATAGCCAAATCCCCACCATATCTCTCTTTCTATATGTCTATCTATCTATCTATCTATCTATCTATATACCACTACCTCCTTTCGCATCCCTCTTTCTCTCTCCCCTTATACTCCCCCCTTCTCTTTAATTATATCCTCATCCCCAAACCCATAATATCTCTCTCTCTCTCTCTCTCTCTCTCTCTACCCCAACACCCCATTCTGCATCCCCATATCCCTACCCCCCTCTCTTCCCCCACACCTAACTCCCCAGTTCTCACCCACCTACCCCTACCCCTAATCTCTCTCTCTCTCTCTCTCTCTCTCTCTCTCTCTCTCTCTCTCTCTCTCTCTAATCATAACTCCCCTCTTTATCTCCATAACCCCCCTCCTTCTCCACCTACCCCTAATGCCCCCTCTCTCCTAATCCCCCTACCACTTATCTCTCTCCCTTTGTCTCTCTCTCACTCTCCCACCACTACAAACCACCCCACTCCTCAACCATAACCCCCTTCTCTATAACCATCCATATCCAAACCCCTAACCCTCATGATATTTATCTCTTCTCTCTCCCACACTCCATCCTCCCTAACCCCTAATCATCCCCCATCTCTCTCTCTCTCTCTCTCACACACACACACACATAACCCCCTAAGAATCCACCTACCCATAACCCCCACTCATATCTCTCTCCCCGTAATCCCTAATAGCATGCCCCAACCCTCTCTCTATCACCTATAGTCCAACCCCTACCACTAACCCCCTTACCTCTCTCTGTCCCCTTCTCCCCCAACCCTAAAACCCACTTCTTTCTCTCTTCTCTAGCCCCCTAACAGCCACCTCTCTCTCTCTCCCTCACCCCCTTTTCTTAAATTGTCATGATACTCACAAAACCCATAACCCTCATGATCTCTATATATTTATCTACACCAACCTCCCTCATCCCCTACAACTAATCACCCCCCATATCTCTCTCACTCTCTCAAACCCTCTACTCATCCAATTAGCCATAACTGCCACCACCTCTCTCCCCTTAATCCATAAAAACCCCCCACACTCTCTCTCTCTAAACCCCTTGATAATACCCCTAAAACTAACCTCTCTCTCTCTATCTCTCCCCCCTCCTCACACTAACCCTTACTAAAACCTTTTATCATTCTCTCTTTCCCCTACTCCTCCAACTATGCCTAACTCGCACTACTTTCTCTCTCCTATAACCCCCCTAACACCCAACCATCCACTCATTATCTATATCACACACTCACTCCCCTAATCCTACCGCTACCACTACCATACCCCACCTCTCTCCCTACCCCCCCAAACCCTAACTAACATGCTCTCTAATTCTCTCTCTCTCTCTCCCCTACTCCTCCACATACTTTGTCTCTCCCCTAACCCTTACTCACACCCTCTCTCATTCTCTCCATCCTCTACGCCTAACCCCCACTGCTTTCTCTCTCCCTAAACTCCCTAACACCGACCCTCTCTCTCCCTAACCCCCCTTCTTTCTCTCTCTCCTACTCCCAACACTAACCAAGCCACCCCCCCTCTCTCTCTCCCAACTCCATAACCTAAACTACTTAACTATACCCACCTTCTCTTTGACTTGCATACTCTTCCTGAATTCCCTAACATTCCTGATATCTATGTCTTTCTCTCCCTTAACTCCACTCATCCCCCTACCCCTAATCACCCCCAACCTTGAGTCTCTCTCCCTCTCAAACCCCTATTAGTCCACATATCCCTAACACTACCCCTTTCTCTCTCTCTACTTACTCCCTAAACACCCACCTCTCTCTCCCTAACACACACACACACACTCAAACTTGTACTCACCACCCCAACAACTACTCCCCTCCTACCTCTCTCTCTCTCTCTCTCCCTTACCTCCTCCCCCTAACCCTTACTAACCCCCTCTCTCTCTTTCACTTGATTTCCTCCCTTAACCATTAATATCCCCCTTCTCCCTCCCTCTCTCCCCTAATACCACTAACCAATCCCCATATATCACTGTCTTTATATCCCCCCCTCAAACACAAGCCCTTCCTCCCCTAATCTCTCTCTCCCTCTCTCCCTCTCTACCCCCAACCACCTTCTACTAAACTATATATCAATTCTCTCTAACTAGTCCCCTTCCACCAGCCCCATTCAACCCCCTACACCTAATCATCACCCCCCATCTCTCTCTCTCTCTCTCAACCCCCAACTCCACTAGCCCATCACCCCTACCCCTCTCTCTCCCCCTACTCTGTAAAACCACCCCACTCACACCCCACTAGTCCCATCGCTTCCACTAACTCCTCTCCTCTATCTCTTTTTCTCCCCTTCTCCCCTAAATCCTTAGTAAAACCATATCTCACTCTCTCTCTCTCCCCTACTATTGCACCTACCTCTAACATCACCCTCTCTCTATTTCTCTACTACACACCCCTTACTCCTTAGCTATACTAAACTTCTATCTAACTACTCCACTCCTCCATAAAACCCTAACCCTCTTGATCTATATCTCTATATCTCTCCCAATTCCCTAACATCTACCCCTAATAACACCTCATCAACTCTCTCTCTCTTTCTCTCTCTACCCCCTACTAATCAATCTACCCCTAACAGCCACCCTTCTCTCTCTCCCTCAAATCCCTCCTCCCCTAAATCCTTAGTAAAAACCATCTCTCAATCTCTCTCTCCCCTACTATTGCACCTACCCCTAACATCACCCTCTCTCTATCTCTTTAGTACACACCCCTTACTCCTCAACTACACTGAACCTCTCTAACTTCTCCACTCCTGCCCAAACCCCTAAACCTCTTGATCTCTATCTATATATCTCTCCCAATTCCCTACCACCCACCCTTAATAACACCTCATCAACTCTCTCTCTCTCTCTCTCTCTCTCTCTCTCTCTCTCTCTCTCTACCCCAAACAACCACCCTTTTCTCGCTCCCCCAAATCCCTAACACTCAAGAACTCTCTCTCTATCTCTCTCTCTCTCATAGTCACACTCACCTCCCTACTCCCACCCATATAACTGAAACCCTCCTCTCTCTCTATCTCCCACCTACCTCCTAACCCATTACTAGCTTCCTCTATCACTCTCTCTCCTCCATACTTGTCCACACACCCTAATTCCCATCTATTTATGTCTCCCCAAACCACTAAAAACCCACCCTCTCTCCCTCTCTCTTTGTCTAACTTAAACCCAACCTCTCTCTCTCTCTCTACACCCCATTCTCTCTCTATTCATGACTCTCTATCTCTCTCTCTCACCCAAATCCACACCTTTTACTCCTAAAATATACTCCCCTTACCTATTAATACCCTACTCCTTCCCCTACATCTAACCCTCCTCTCCCTCCCCCTCCCTCTACACCTCCCACTACTCTCTCTCTTTATATATATATCTCTCTCTCTCTTCCTTCCTTCCACTAACCCTTACTAATATCCTCTCTCATTTCCTCTCCCCCCTACTCCTCAATCCACCCCTAACTACCATTGATTTCTACCTCCTCAAACCCCTGAAAAATCCACCCTATCTCTCTATAACACTATCCCCTTATCTTTATCCCTAACTCCCCCTTTCTATGTCTCCTACGAAAACCACAAACCCAAACACCCCATCTCTCTCTCTCTACACCCCCACCCTCTGTCTACTTCTCCAAAATCTAGACCCCATACTCCCACTATACCCCCCTTCTTTCTAACTAACCTAGTGCTTCCCAAAAACCTTAGCCCTTGTGATCTCTATCTGTTTCTCTCTCCCCAATTCCACTCCTCCCCCCTACCCCTAATCGCTCCCCCTTATCTCTCTTTCTCTAATTATCTCTCTCTCTCTCAACCCCTACTCATCCACCTATCCCTAACCCATACCCATTTCTCTCTCCCTCTAATAATTAACACCCCCATGATCTCCCTCTCTCTAACACACACACACACTCTCTCTAATCACACCCTTACAAATACCCCCTTCCACCCTCCCTCTCTCCCCTCCTTGTCCACCTAACAATTACTACCCCTCGCTCTCTCGCTTTCACTCTCTTTCTCCTCCCCTAGCCATTAATATGCCCCCCTCTCTTTTTCTCCGTACAACCACTAACAAACCCCCTCTATCTCTCTCGATATGTCTCCCCCATTATGCATAAGTCACACCTCTCTCTATGTTTCTCCTTATCTCCCCAATGCCCCTTCTAAAACCTTCACCTAATATCACCCCCATGGCTCTCTCTCTCTCTCTCTCTGTCTCTCTCTCTCTCTCTCTGTCTCTTTCTCTCTCCTGCTAATCCACATACCCTTGATGCGCACCCCTTTATCTCTACCCCTACTCCCTAACACCCCCCCTTCTCTCTTCATCTCTAACACACACACACACAGCCCCCTACTCCCACCTATACAACTAAACCCCCCTCCTCCCTCTCACTCTCCCCTACTTATCATAAACATTACTAACCCCCTCTCCAACTTCCTTCCCCCCTCCCCCCCTCTCACCCTCTCTCTATCTCTTACTCTCCCACAACTAAACAAACCCCCCCTCTCTCTCCCTCTCTATCTCTCCATAATACCCCCTCTAATTGTGTTTCACCTATTCCCCTACCTTCTACAACTAACAACCCCTTGATTATCTCTCTCCCTATCTACCCACACCCCCCTACCCATATCTCTCTCTCGCTCTCCCTGTATACTCCCCCTTCTCTTTAATTTCTCTCATTCTCCCCAAACCCATAATGCCCCTTCTCTCTTTCTCTCTCCCTAAAATCCACCCACTCCTCATCCCATTATCACTTGCCCCAACCCCCTAATCCTCACATCCTAGACCGACCCCCAATTTATGTCTCTCTCTCTCTACATCTACCCCTAACCTCTCTATCTCTTTCTACATATAACATTTCTTTCTATCTATACTCATAACCCCCCTCTCTCTTTCCCTACCTCTAACCTCTCTATTTCTCTTTACCTCTAACATCTCTCTATATCTCTAACCCTTAATAATAACCTCTCTCATTCCCTCTCTCCCATATTCCTTAACCTAACCCTAACTGCCATTCATTTCTCTCTCCCCAATCCCTCAAACACACACCCTCTCTCTCTCTCTCTAACAATAACCCCCTATCTCTCTCCCTACCCTACAATTTCTCTATCTTTTACTCCCACCACAAACTAACCCCCCCTCTCATGCTCTCTCTCTCTCTCTCCTCTCTCTGCACCCCAGCCTCTTTCTTTCTATCCCAAATCTACACCTAAGACTCCTCCACTATAGCCCCCTTCTCTCTAACTACCTTACTACCCAAAACCCTACCCCTTTTTATCTCTCTCTCTCTCTCTCTGTCTCTCTGTCTCTCTCTCTCTCTCTGTCTCTCTGTCCCAAATCTACACCTAAGACTCCTCCACTATAGCCCCCTTCTCTCTAACTACCTTACTACCCAAAACCCTACCCCTTTTATCTCTCTCTCTCTCTCTCTGTCTCTCTGTCTCTCTCTCTCTCTCTCTCTCTCTCTGTCTCTCTGTCTCTCTCTCTCTCTCTGCCTCTCTCTCTCTCTCTCTCTCTCTCTCTGTCTCTCTCTCTCTCTCTCTGTCTCTTTCTCTCTCCTGCTAATCCACATACCCTTGATGCGCACCCCTTTATCTCTACCCCTACTCCCTAACACCCCCCTTCTCTCTTCATCTCTAACACACACACACACAGCCCCCTACTCCCACCTATACAACTAAACCCCCTCCTCCCTCTCACTCTCCCCCTACTTATCATAAACATACTAACCCCCCTCTCCAACTTCCTTCCCCCCTCCCCCCCCTCTCACCCTCTCTCTATCTCTTACTCTCCCACAACTAAACAAACCCCCCCTCTCTCTCCCTCTTTATCTCTCCATAATACCCCCTCTAATTGTGTTTCACCTATTCCCCTACCTTCTACAACTAACAACCCCTTGATTATCTCTCTCCCTATCTACCCACACCCCCCTACCCATATCTCTCTCTCGCTCTCCCTGTATACTCCCCCTTCTCTTTAATTTCTCTCATTCTCCCCATACCCATAATGCCCCTTCTCTCTTTCTCTCTCCCTACAATCCACCCACTCCTCATCCCATTATCACTTGCCCCAACCCCCTAATCCTCACATCCTAGACCGACCCCCAATTTATGTCTCTCTCTCTCTACATCTACCCCTAACCTCTCTATCTCTTTCTACATATAACATTTCTTTCTATCTATACTCATAACCCCCCTCTCTCTTTCCCTACCTCTAACCTCTCTATTTCTCTTTACCTCTAACATCTCTCTATATCTCTAACCCTTAATAATAACCTCTCTCATTCCCTCTCTCCCATATTCCTTAACCTAACCCTAACTGCCATTCATTTCTCTCTCCCCAATCCCTCAAACACACACCCTCTCTCTCTCTCTCTAACAATAACCCCCTATCTCTCTCCCTACCCTACAATTTCTCTATCTTTTACTCCCACCACAAACTAACCCCCCCTCTCATGCTCTCTCTCTCTCTCTCTCTCTCTCTGCAACCCCAGCCTCTTTCTTTCTATCCCAACTCTACACCTAAGACTCCTCCACTATAGCCCCCTTCTCTCTAACTACCTTACTACCCAAAAACCCTACCCCTTTTTATCTCAATATTTTTCTCTCCACCAACTTCACTCCTTCCACTATCCCTAATAACCCCCCTTCTCTCTCTCTCTCTCTCAAACCCCATACTAATCCACCTATCCCTAACCCCTACCCCTTTCTTTCTCCCCCTACTCCCTAACACCCCCATGCTCTCCCTCTCTTTAACACACACACACACACACACTCACCCCCTACTCCCACCCTTACAAATTCCATCATCCTCCCTCTCTCTCCCTCTCTCTCTCCCCCCTCCTGCTCCAACTAACCATTAATACCCCCTATCTCTCTCTTACCCTCTCTTTGTACTCCCCTAAACCATCCTACAACCCCCCACCCTCTCTCCCCTACTACCACTAACCAATCCCCCCTCTATCTCTTTATATATCTTCATCTGTTATGCATAATCCCCACCACTTTTTATGTTTCTCGTTATCTCCACAATCGCCCTCCTAACCCCTACACCTAATATCACCCCCGCTTGTATCTCTCTCTCTCTCTCTTTGCCTCTGTCTCTCTTTGTCTCTCCTACTAATCAACCTACCCCTAACAACCAACCCTCCCTCTCTCCTCCTACTCCCTAACACCCCCATGCTGTCTTCATCTCTAACAGACACACACACTCATCCCCCTAATCCCACCCATATAACTAACCCCCATCCTCCCTCTCACTATCTCTCCCCTCCTTCTTGTAACCATTACTAACCCCCACTCTCACTTCCTTCCCCCTTCCCCCCTGCGTCTCTCTCTTTCTCTCCTACCACTAAACACCTAAATGCTCTCTCTCTCTCTCTCACTCCATAATCCCCCCTATATTTATGTTTCGCCTAATCCCCCTACCCCCTACAAATAAAACCCCCCGAGCTATCTCTCTCTCTATCTACCCACACCTCCCTACCGACATATCTCTCTCTCTCCTGTTATACCTCAATATTACACATTACATATTAGTGTCGCATCCTTGCATTACCGACCTAAACGACAGTTTCCCTTAAAGATCATCTGAACATCCAGAGTGAAAACCATTGACTGAATACTGAAAGCAAAACCTTTTTCTGCCATCTTCCAGCCCAACTTAGCCCTGTTTGTGAGCACTGCCGCTCCTTGCACATCTACAAGGGCGCGGTAGTTAGCACTACCGCGCGTTGCTCCTTCTCTGGGGCGCGGTACTACCGCGTTATGCTCAGTTATAGGGGCGCGGTAGTCTGAAATTAGCCTTTTTGCCTTGGATTTTGGGATTTCGACCTTCGAGGAGATTTTGTTGGGATTACCACCTTTGGTTCGATCCTAACTCCTTCTTTGTTTAGCTGGCCTGATCCACTAAACCCTCCATAGATCCACACTTCTCTCTTGTTGGTTAGCCTTCCCATGTGCTATAAGAGAGAAGCTTTCCATGGGCCAAAGGGAGGACTTTTGGGGCATCAAACCTATGATCTTTAGACTGCTGCAGAGATAGCTAGAGGAAGCACTTGGAGCTGGAGGATTAGCTTGGACATCAAGCAACCTTTGTAAGCACTCTTCAAGTTGATAATAAAGATAACTTGTCTTGTTTTCCCAAATCATTTGTGTTAATTCTGTTTTAATGATATGATTTGTATCTTTCATAGATTTAGATCCTAACTCATGTTTCAGGTTGCTAGAGAATAGTGCATTCTTGTGTCTTGGTTCCATTTTGACAGGTTCATTTGTGAGGGCTTGGAGACTGGAGCAAATACCAAAAACAAGCGTTTGGATAGAAGGTTAGTTAAACTCCTTCCACTCTCCTTAGCATTTTAATCCTGAGATGTTTGTTAGATCTAGGGATTCAAGGTAGCATTTGTTTCCTTTTTGTCTTAGTATAGAGTCAGTACATCCTGCTTTATCCTAAGAGAGTTTCTACCTATCCGTAGGGAGAAAATTTCTACAACAAAATTTGGCGACCATACTGGGGACATTGAATCCATTTTCTTTGCTTGTGAAGTTTGCTTTCAATTTCACTCATTGATTGTAAGAATTGGGTTCTTTCACCTTCATTCACCTCCCTGTTCTCTACATTAGACTTCTGTTACAGATCAGTAAGTCCTCTGGGTTGGCGAACCCTTGAAAAGTCAAGATCTTTTCTCAAATTTCCGCCTCTTTCCCTGTTCACACAGTGCCGCGCCCCCGTAACTGCCTACAGAGCGGTAGTACCGCGCCTTCACCACTTCCAGAGCACGGTAGTCTTGCAGTACCGCGCCTTCACCACTTCCAGAGCGCGGTAGTCTTCCAGTACCGCACCTTCACCACTTCCAGAGCGCGGTAGTCTTGCAGTACCGCCCCTTAAGCGCTGTCTACAGCGCGGTAGTCTTGCAGTACCGCTCCCAGGTGGCCCACGGGCCCGCGGCAGTTCCTGGAAAGTGTGTTTATTTGGTTTGTTTGGTTATTTTTGGGTCTTTTCGAGATTTGGATCCATGTTGGCCCTTTGAATCAATACTAGTGTTTTGCTTGCATTTTTAAGCGAAATGGGTTCTATTTTTAAGCGAAATGGGTTCCATGAATCGTGCATCCTTTAGTCGTTTTGACCCATATTAAGGTTTTGGGATCATTGTTGGTTTGGTGTGTTTGGCGTGTCTGGATTGCTTGGCATCTTATTTCCTTTACATCCTATCTAATGATTGTTTGAAAATATTGATTCCTTGCCTCCACTTTAGTTCAAAGAGAAGCTTGATTTTGTCGTTATTTTACCATATTCATGAAATTGAAACACATAGGTATTCTTCTTGCTTTAATTTAATCATTTGACATTTTTGGTATTACATTCATAAGAAGAAGAAATGCTTGTTTCATATTTATGTGCATTTGAGTTAGACAATATCATTAGGTTCTTCTCTTTGTCTTGCATTTGATTGGAAGCATTTGTAGAATCTTTCTTTCCATAGCTTGGATGTGTCTTTTTCAAGTGTAAAAAGATGGGAAATGAATTAGAATCATTACGTTTGGTGTTCATATGAAGAAATTTTTCGTTACTTTGGGTTAGTTTTGGGTACATATTTTACTTCTTTCTATCATTTTGAAAAGAAATAAAATTGCATGTGCATTGGGTTGTGCATATTGGGAACGGAAAGAATTCTTCCTTACTTTAGCTAGTGTTCATCGAATAGAAAGGCTCATTTCGATTCATCTTCATTTGCATGGTTTGGGTCGTCATAACACCATCAAGTTGCACTTCCATAACCCGATTGAGTAAGACAGCCACTAAAATTAATCTCCCTAATTAAACCAACTTTAACCTCACTTGAGGAAATCAAAAGAATTTGGTAGTTAGGTAGGACACCGGGGATAGGCATCAAAATAATTCCCCCTTGTCACTTTCATCTGAGGACATAGTCGTTGTCTTTAGGGAACTAAAATCCTCTAGTACTTATTGACACGGTCACAGCTAGTTTGTGGAGGGGCCTCCTGACTGTTTCCAACTTTCAGGGGTTAAACGGCCGCGAGATTGAGAACCGGACGGACTCTGTGGAATACCGCACTCCACTTAGCCCTAAGGCAACATCGATCGCTGTCTTCTTCGGAAGGCTGAAGTGCCCAAAACCTTTTCCGATGTGTCATGAACGAGGTAGCTTAGTATCTATTCTACTAGGGCTCTTTTACCCAGGATCCCTTTCGGTAGAGGGATATCCTTCTTATATCGGTCTCTCATGTTGTATTGTTCGACTTGGATTTCATCACCTTGCGAAGGATACAATTTGTTGAGGTCTCCAGCTCTTAGTTAGGAGGTTTTGCTTGCTATCTTGTAGAGGGTCTTTTTCTTTGTAGGGCTGCTTGTTGGCATTCTAGCCGTTTTGTTGTACAGCTCGCTTACTTTGGCAGCGGCCTCAGTATAGTTTTTTGAGCTTGCTCTTTTGTCCTGTGAGCCTTGTCTTTTCCTAGCTCCCCTTTCGCACGCTCGGTTGCCTAAGGGTTTTTGAGTTCTTTTTAACAAGACTTTGTCTACATCACTTAGTTTTGTTCCATGGAGAATCCACCTCCATGCGCCCATGCTCCTTCTAAAGCTACCAATTCGGAGACCCCTTTTCAAGGGGTACCTTTTACTTTTCCTCCAGTTGGAGATATTGGTCCTCCCTTTATTGCCACGTTAAATCTTCCTGGATTAACCATAGGATTACCGGTATGGTTATTCAATATGGTAATTCCGATTGCGCCCAATGTTTCGAATGTTAACTCTCCACCACGAGAGAGTCAATCCCAAACTAATCCTTCCCCTTCTTCGTCGGATGAATCTTCTTCCGTTCCTTCTTCCTCGCCTGACCAAAGCAATAGTGTTAGTAATCAGGTGGATAAGAAGAAGAAGAAAAGGAAAGTTAAGAAGAAGAAGGATAAAGAAGAGACCAAGCGTAAACCAGTTGCCCCTAATGGCACTCATTCTACGAAAACACCCCGTAAGCCCAAGTTCCCTTGCAAACTTTGTAAGGGTGATCACCTTCTCAAGGATTGTCCTGATCTTTCCCGTGTGTCAGAAGTGTGGTCTAAAAACCCCAAACCAATCGTATCATCGACCTCTGACCATCATGTCGATGACACCCCCCTCAACCAGTGACCCCTTGGTGAAGGGTCGTAAGGGTAAAGTCCTATATCCCTGTTTGATATGCAAGGGTATGCACCGTACTTTCCTTTGTCCGAGCATGGATGAAGCCTCGCGGTGGTTGGAAGATATTACTAGTTCTCAACTGGTACCTCCAACAGACCATGGTAAACTGTCCCTCGACCCCCCGCTGGTTGACCAAGTGATCAATTCAGTTTCATCTGCAATTGATCCCACTCTCCCTTCCGAGAGTGAAGTGATTGAGTCACTGTCATCCCCACTTGATCCCGCTCTTTCATTGGAGAAAGTCCAGACTGAAGCAGTCACCTTGACACAACCTTCATCTCATTCTTATCTTCCAAGAGAGAGTGAATTGGAAACCACTGATGTTTTCATTATCGATTCAGAACGTCCTCGGCAAGGGGAAACCCTGTCCGTTTCCGCGAGACCCCCTCCAAGCACTGAGGTTATTTCCTTTGATTGGAATGGTCTAACAGAATCTCGTCTTCCTTCGAGTGTTCCTTTTCAAATATCTGTAGGAGTTTCCGATAAAGAAATTTTTCGTACGATAGTTGATGAAGGAGCTTCTGTTAGTATTCTATCCTCAACTGCTTGGCAAGCCTTAGGTTCTCCTCGGCTTGTGCCCGTCACTGACCAGATACTGGCTTTCAATAGAAGGCCTACTGGACCTTTAGGGTCCCTTCCTCAGTTACCTATCACTTTGGGAGGGAAAACTGTCTGTATTGATGTCATGGTCATCCAAGGTCCCTTAGATTTTAATCTACTCCTTGGACGCGATTACGTCCATGCCATGAAGGCTGTAGTGTCCTCACTCTTTCGAGTGATGTATTTTCCCCATCATGGGAATATTGTGACCATCGATCAGCTTTCCTTTGTGACGCCCACTCATCGCATGACTCCTAGTCACCAGACTTCCCTAAATGTTCCACATGTTTTAGTGGTTTCTTCCCCCTAGGAGGGGGGACGTTGGAGCAAAGTTCTATTCTGGTGTCAAGCTCGTTAAAAAATGAAACCATCATCCCAAGCATAGTTTACTTTTGGTTTTAAGCTTGTGTAAAAATGAAACCAACCATCACTTGGAGCAAAGTTCTATTCTGGTGTCAAGCTCGTTAAAAAATGAAACCATCATCCCAAGCATAGTTTACTTTTGGTTTTAAGCTTGTGTAAAAATGAAACCAACCATCACTTGGAGCAAAGTTCTATTCTGGTGTCAAGCTCGTTAAAAAATGAAACCATCATCCCAAGCATAGTTTACTTTTGGTTTTAAGCTTGTGTAAAAATGAAACCAACCATCACTTGGAGCAAAGTTCCATTCTGGTGTCAAGCTCGTTAAAAAATGAAACCATTTTCTCAAGCATAGTTTACTTTTGGTTTTAAGCTTGTGTAAAAATGAAACCAACCATCACTTTGAGCAGAGTTCCCTTTATGTGTCAAGCTCATTAAAAAATGAAACAGGTCACCACGAGCATAGTTTATTCTTTGTTTCAAGCTCATTAAAAAATGAAACCGACCCTCAAGCACAGCTTACCGTTGGTTTTGAGCTTGCGTAAAAACGAAACGAATCCCAAGCATAGTTTACATTCGGTTTCAAGCTTGCGTAAAAATGAAACTACCCTCAAGCACAGTTTACTTTTGGTTTTAAGCTTGTGTAAAAACGAAACCAAATCCCAAGCATAGTTTACGTTCAGTTTCAAGCTTGCGTAAAAATGAAACTACCTTCGAGCATAATTTCTTTCTGTTTTAAGCTCCTTAAAAAATAAAAAGGACCCTTTCAAGCATTGTTATTATCTATTTTTCAAGCTTGTGTAAAAATGAAATAGATCTCCTTTCCATTTGTTCGAGTCTATCGCTAGAGTTAGGATTTGAACCTTCATTTCATCTGCCTGGGTCACTTGGTCCTGGTTCTCCCTACCCCCCCTGGTGAACACATTTGGATTAGTAGCCAGGATTTCTAGGTAAGGAAGAAGAGTAGTCAGACGAAACGAAGCTTGGGGGGCATGTTTAGCCTTTAGCAATAATGCTGGGGGCATTTACCAACCTATGATCATCATGTTGGGAGGGAACCCATCAATGGGCCCTAATCGTGAGCAGAGTTTACCATTGGCTTCAAGCTCATTAAAAAATGAAACCAGTAGTCTGAGCAAAGTTCTACTCCTGTGTCAAGCTCGTTAAAAAATGAAACATATCCTTTCCCTTTGAGTCGAGTCTCCTCGTAGACTTAGTACCTGAACCTTCTTTTCACTCGCCTATACCTTAGGTGAATGAAATGAAGCTTGGGGGCATGTCTTCAACCTCTGGAAGTTACGTTGAAGTCAACTCGATCGCCTCTCCACACCACGTTGGAGCTAAGTCACTTACTTCTAGCAATCATGCTGGGGGGCATGTACCAACCTTTGGATTTCATGACGGGAAGAAGTTCACCATTGGGAACATTTTCGAGCATACTTTCCTTTTTAGGCTTCGAGCTCATTAAACCATGAAAATTATTTTGAGCATAGTTCATTTTCTGTTACAAGCTCGTTAAAAAATGAAGCAGACATCATGAGCATTCTTCCAACCTATCTTCGAGCTCGTTAAAAACAGTAAGACGGTGTTTGAGCTTACTTTTCACTTTTTTCGTGCTCTGGTTAAAACATGAAAAGTGGTTTGAGCTTACTTTTTCCTTTTTCGTGCTCTGGATCCAAACATGAAAAAGATTCCGAGTGCTTTTGATACCATTATCGTGCTCGTTAAACAAATTGGAGTAAAAAGGTGTGTCTAACGAGTATAGGTTTATCACTTTATCCGGCCTCGCTAGACTATTTACGGAAAAGGAACTGTGCCGAGTTTACTTTCCCTTTGTCGTACTCGGTCATCAACCACGACAAAGTTGTACATGGAGTCCATAGTTAAGCTCTTTTCAGACTCCCTAAAATTGAAAAGATTTCCAAGCGAAATTGATTCGTTCACGCTTGTAAAAGGATTTGAATGATCGTCTCCCTAGTGATAGTTTACCCCTTTTCCGGACTAGGGGGCACTACTTACGAAAAAGGAATACTCCAGCCAATCATGACTGGAAGAGTCCTCTTCCGCGTTGTTTTACCCTTTTTTGGGCGATGAGGCTAACCTTACGAAAAAGGACCGTTGGAGTCTTCTTTAGTTCTTTTCAGACTCTCTAAACATGAAATGACAATCGAGTTTTCCTTCCTTGGACTCGTTAAAATTTGACATCGAAGGACCCACTTTGGGACGAACCCCTCCTTTCTCAGGTTCGAAAAACATGTGAGATTGGACTCATCTATGAGATGAGCTATATCGAGCATCTGTTATCCTCCTCAAGCTCGTTAAAAAACAAAGAGGTACTCATCCATCATGTCGGGGGAAAATGGGAAAATGAGTCAAGTTTACCTTGTTGGCAGCTTGTGAGTCGTCACCTTTGAACATGGCATGCATCCTCACCTTGTCTATTTTGGGTAGTCAGTCTCGATAGTGTCATCATTATGATCATGCATCCTCATTATTGCTATGAGTTCACACTTTCTGTGGTTCTGTCTGTTCAAGTAATCCCTGCTGCCAAGCTCTGTTTCATGCCGTTATATGTTCAAATGGTTATTACCTTGAGTCCACCTCCACTTCATGTCAAACCTTCCCTTTGTGTCAGTACATATTCCATTGTTTCATCGGTCCATACTATCTCTCGTTCTGATTTCGTGTCGATGATGTGGGAAACATCATGGCCCACCTTCGACGAGTCTATTCCTGTCGACACCAAATCACTATCCAGGAATTAGGCTTAGGAGTCAACCACTAGTACCTTGGTACCTGCATGCCTCAATGGCAGGTTTCCTCGTATTCAACAGTAGGTTTTCATCAATGACCTCTGATTGAATGATCTCTCGGATGCTCGACATCAACTCCTTTATTCGCATTTCATTGAGATGTACTATAGATACCTTGGGGATCATCGTCATCATTGGTGATTTCCCTCGCATTTGTTAACGGTTCACATCACTGACCGGTAATCAAATGGTTTCTACCATGTTCGACTTCAACACCTTGTAATCACATGGCTAGATTCGTATCGTTTGCGATCGGGTAGAAGACCCTGGACACCCTCTTATATCTTGATTACGTCCAGGTTGCGATGGAAATGTCCTTTGTATTGTCACACAGATCCACTTTTTGTATTGGTCGTGGCTGTGTCATTACTATCTCATGGATCTACGCTTGTTCATAGTAGCCATGATTTGTCTATAGTCTATATCATCTCAGTACTCATGGATCTGCAATGTATTGGTCGGCAGCCATGCTTTGAGTCATTTGTTTCCGAGCATGGGAATGCCCGCCTCGGTGGTATATCTGACATTTTGTTTCTGTTTCAGCTCCTTGTTGCTTCCCTCGATGCTATCTCCGAATCATATTTATAAAGTCTTTCGGCCATCAGTCTCTTCTGACCTCACACTTTAGGGGGCATCTGTTATACCTCAATATTACACATTACATATTAGTGTCGCATCCTTGCATTACCGACCTAAACGACAGTTTCCCTTAAAGATCATCTGAACATCCAGAGTGAAAACCATTGACTGAATACTGAAAGGAAAACCTTTTTCTGCCATCTTCCAGCCCAACTTAGCCCTATTTGTGAGCACTGCCGCTCCTTGCACATCTACAAGGGCGCGGTAGTTAGCACTACCGCGCGTTGCTCCTTCTCTGGGGCGCGGTACTACCGCGTTATGCTCAGTTATAGGGGCGCGGTAGTCTGAAATTAGCCTTTTTGCCTTGGATTTTGGGATTTTGACCTTCGAGGAGATTTTGTTGGGATTACCACCTTTGGTTCGATCCTAACTCCTTCTTTGTTTAGCTGGCCTGATCCACTAAACCCTCCATAGATCCACACTTCTCTCTTGTTGGTTAGCCTTCCCATGTGCTATAAGAGAGAAGCTTTCCATGGGCCAAAGGGAGGACTTTTGGGGCATCAAACCTATGATCTTTAGACTGCTGCAGAGATAGCTAGAGGAAGCACTTGGAGCTGGAGGATTAGCTTGGACATCAAGCAACCTTTGTAAGCACTCTTCAAGTTGATAATAAAGATAACTTGTCTTGTTTTCCCAAATCATTTGTGTTAATTCTGTTTTAATGATATGATTTGTATCTTTCATAGATTTAGATCCTAACTCATGTTTCAGGTTGCTAGAGAATAGTGCATTCTTGTGTCTTGGTTCCATTTTGACAGGTTCATTTGTGAGGGCTTGGAGACTGGAGCAAATACCAAAAACAAGCGTTTGGATAGAAGGTTAGTTAAACTCCTTCCACTCTCCTTAGCATTTTAATCCTGAGATGTTTGTTAGATCTAGGGATTCAAGGTAGCATTTGTTTCCTTTTTGTCTTAGTATAGAGTCAGTACATCCTTCTTTATCCTAAGAGAGTTTCTACCTATCCGTAGGGAGAAATTTCTACAACATCTCCCTATATACTCCCCCTTCTCTTTAATTTCCCTCATCCTCCCCAAACCCATAAACTTCCTTCTCTTTCTCTCTCCCTATAATCCATGCACCCCTCATCCCATTATCCCTAACCCCAACCCCTAGTTATCACATCCTAGCCCTACCCCTAATTTATCTCTCTCTCTCTTTCTCTCTCTCTACTGCTAATATCACTCTCTCTACCCCTAACCTCTCTATCTCTCTCTACCTCTAAAATATCTTACTCTCTCTACTCATATCTCCCCTCTCTCCTTCCCTAACCCCGCTCTAACACCCCATACACCTAAACCCACCCTCTCTCTTGTAAAATGCTTCCCCATTCCCCTTCTCTCTCTCTCTCTCTAAACCCCCTTCTCTTCAACTATACCCACTTCTCTCAAACTTCTATGATATTCCGCAAAACTCTAAACTCCTAATCCCTACCTCTTTATCTTCCCCAATTTCCATCCTCTTACTACCCATAATCATCCATGAATGTCCCTCCACCCACTAATCCTAACCTCTCTCTCTCTCTCAACTACCCCATTCCTCAACTATACCCCATTCTCTCAAAATTCCATTCTCCTCCCCAAACACCTAACCCTCATGATCTCAATCTCTTTCTCTCCCCCAACCTCCCTCCTCCCCCTACAACTAATACACCCCAAAAACTCTCTCTCTCTCTCCAACCTACCCATAATCCCCATCCCCCATTCTTTGTCTCTCCTCCATCCTCACCCTAACCCTTACTAAAACCATCTCTCATTCTCTATCTCCCCTAATCGTCCATGTACTCATAAAACCCACTTTTTTTTCTCTCCTCCAACCACCTAACAACAAACCCCCTATATCTCTAGCTCTCTCTATCTATTACCCCCTTCTCTTAAATTGCCATGTAGCTCCCAAAACCCCTAACCCTCCTAATGTTTATATTTTTCTCTTCCCAAACCTCACTCCTATGTACACCTAATCACCCCCCATTTCTCTCTCTCTCAAAACCCTATTTAGCCACTTACCCCTAACCCCCACCCCTCTTTGTCTCCTCCTAATCCCTGATATCCCCCCCACTCTCTCTCTCTACCAGACCCTACTATAAATCCTACGATTAACCGCTATCTCTCTCTCTATCTATCTATCTATCTACTCCCCTCTTAGTCCTAACCCTTAGTAAAACCCTCTCTCATTCTCTCTCTCTCACCTACTCCTCTTCCCATGCCTAACCCCAATTGATTTCTCACTCTCCAAACACCCTACAACCCATTACCTCTCCTTATATCTCTTCCAAACCCACTCCCCTACTCCTACCCCTAACAATAACTCTACCCCCCCACTCTCTCTCTCTCTATATTCCCCCCTTTCTTTCTCTATCCCTCAACCCCCTGATGCCCACTCCCTCTCTCTACATATAACCCCTTTCTCTCTCCCTAATGGCCCCCTCTTTATCCCTCTCCTTCTCCCAACACTAACCAACCCACCCCTCTCTCTGTCTCTCCCTCTGCAACTAGCTCCCCCCCTTCTTTCTAACTACCCTACTCCTCCCAAAACTCCTTCCTAATATCTATCTCTTTCTCTCCCCCCTACCCCTAATCACTCCCCTTCTCTCTCTATCTGTAACTCTCTCTCTCTCTCTCTCTCAACCCCCTTCTAATCCACCTATCCCTAACCCCTACCCCTTTCTCTCTCCCCCTACTCCCTAACACCCCCATGATCTCTCTCTAACACACAAACAAACACACGCACCCTAATCCCACTATTACAAATACCCCCCTTCCTCCCTCCCTCTCTCCCCCTCCTCCTCCACCTAACAATTAATACCCCTCGCACTCTCTCTTTCACTCTCTTTGTTCTCCCCTAAGCATTACTATGACCCCCTCTCTCTTTCTCCCATACAACCACTAACAAACCCCCCCTCTATTTCTCTCTATATAACTCTCCCATTATGCATAGGCCACACTTCTCTCTATGTTTCTCCTTATCTCCCTAATGACCCTTCTAAAACCTACACCTAATATAACCCCCATGGCTCTCTCTCTCTCTCTCTCTCTCTCTCTCTCTCTCTCTCTCTCTCTCTTTCTGTGTCTCTTTATCTCTCCTACTAATACACCTACCCTTGAATCCCACCCCTTTATATCTATCCCTACTCCCTAACACCCCCCTTCTATCTTCATCTCTACCACAAAAACACACATCGCCCTACTCCAACCCATACAACTAAACCCCTTCCTCCCTCTCTCTCTCCCCCCTACTTATTATAACCATTACTGAAACCCATTCCAACTTCCTTCCCCCCTCCCCCCTCTCTTTATCTCTTACTCTCTGACCACTAAACAACCCCCCTCTCTCTCTCTCTCCCTCTCCATCTCTCCATAATCCCCCTTCTAATTATGTTTCACCTAATTCCCCTACCTCCTACAACTAACAACCCCTTGACTATATCTCTCCATATATACCCCTACCTCCCTACCCACATCTCTCTCTCTCTCTCTCCCTGTATACTCCCCCCTTCTCTTTAATTGCTCTCATCCTACCCAAACCCATAACTCCCCTTCTATCTTTCTCTCTCCCTACAATCAACACACTCCTCATCCCACTATCCCTAGCCCCAACCTCCTAATCATCACATCCTATCCCTACCCCTTCTCTCTCTCTATAAACCCCCTCGCTCTTCAACTATACCCACGTCTCTCAAACTTCCATGATATTCCCCAAAACTCTAAACTCCTAATCCATACCTCTTTATCTCCCCCAATGTCCAACCTCCCACTAACCATAATCGTCCCTCAATGTCCCTCCTCCCACTACAACTAATCCCCCCCTCTCTCTCTCCAAATCCTGCTACTCCCTACCACTTCTCTCTCTCTCTCTCTCTCTCTCTCTCTCTACTCCCAACTGCCCCATTCCTCAACTACACCCCATTCTCTCAAACTTTCATTTTCCTCCCCAAACACCTAAACCTTTTGATCTCTATCTCTTTATCTCCCCTTACCTTCCTTCTCTCCTTACCACTAATCAACCCCAAAAACTCTCTCTCTCTCTCTCTATCAACCCCCTAAACATACACCTACCGATAATATTCACCCCCCATACTCCCTAATACACTCCCGATTCTCTATCTCTCCCCCCTCCTCTCCCAAACCCTTACTAAAACCCTCTCGCATTCTTTATCTCCCTAATGCTACACATACTCCTAAACCTGACTTTTTTCTCTCTCCTCCAACCATCTAACACTAACCCCCCCTCTCTCTATCCTTCTCTATTTGTCACCCCCTTCTCTCAAATTTCAATGTAGCTCCCAAAACCCCTAACCTTCCTAATGTCTTTCTTTTTCTCTACCAAAACCTCACTCCCCACTACACCTAATCACCCCCCAACTCTCTCTCTCTCTCAAACCCCTATTCATCGACTTACCCCTAACCCCCACCCATCTCTGTCTCCTCCTAATCCTTGATAGCCTCCCCTGTCTCTCTCTCTCCTAGCACCTACTATAAACCCTATGATTAACCACTATCTCTATTTCTCTTTCTATCTATCTATCTACCTATCTACACCCCTCATTGTCCTAACCCTTACTAAAACCCTCTCTCATTTTCTCTCTCTCCCATACTCCTCCTATTCCTAACCCCCACTACTTTCTCACTCCCCAAACATAATAAAACCCCTGACCCTCCTTATCTCTCTCCCAAACTCACTCCCCTACTCCTACACCTACCAATAACCCCCCCTCTCTCTCTCTCTCCCTATCCCTCACCTCAGTCTCTTCCCTCCTCCCCCTAATCCTTACTAACACCCTATTTATTTCTATCTCTCTCATACTACTCTACCTACACCTAACCCCTACTTCATTCTCTCTCCCTCAACCCAGTAATGCCCACCCCCTCTCTCTCTAGACATAACCCCTTGCTCTCTCCCTGACGCTCTTCAACTATACCCATGTCTCTCAAACTTCCATGATATTCCCCAAAAATCTAAACTCATAATCCCTACCTCTTTACCTCCCCCAATATCAATCCTCCCACTACCCATAATCATACCTTAATGTCCCTACTCCCAATACCCCTAATCCCCCTCCTCTCTCTCTCTCTCCAAATCCCACTATCCCCTACCACTTCTCCCTCTCTCTCTCTCTCTCTCTCTCTCTCTCTCGCTCTCTCTCTCTCCCTCTCTACTCCCAAGTGCCCCATTCCTCAACTATACCCCATTCTCTCAAACTTCCATTCTCCTCCCCAAACACCTAACCCTCATGATATCTATCTCTTTATCTCCCCCAACCTCCCTCCTCCCCTTACCACTAATCGACCCCCAAAACTCTTTCTCTCTCTCAACCCCCTAAACATCCACATAACCATAATCCTCACCCCACACACTCCCTAATACACCCCACATTCTCTATCTCTCCCCCCCTCTCCCTAACCCTTACTAAAACCCTCTTGCATTCTCTATCTCCCCTAATCCTCCATGTATTCCTAAACCCCACTTCTTTCTCTCTCCTCCAACCAACTAACACCAACCAACCTCTCTCTCTAACTCTCTTTATATGTCACCCCCTTCTCTCAAATTTCCATGTAGCTCTCAAAACCCCTTGTTAGAATAGTAATCAATACTTAGTACCATAGTCCATAACCTTAGTCAATTTTATTACCACATGTGCATTATTACACCATAGTTTGGACTAGGTGACTTTAGTTGGTCAAATATCCACTTTTGAGAGTGTTCACACCCATTTCTAAGCAAAACAGCTCACCCAAACTCCAGTTTTATCCATAAGTGCACCCTCATTAAATGCAGGAGCGCTCTCCTTCCTTAAATTGGGGAATCTCTATTGACTAGGAGCGCTTGGGTGGATTTTGCCCATTTTTTCCTAGATTTGGAGCATTTACTGCTTCCTTGGACCTCCCACACACCTCTATTTTCTCACCCACACATGCCTTTGCCTCATTTATGACCCAAAATGCTTCAACCACCTTCACACCAGAATTCGTGACTGTTTGGGATGATTAGGATTGAGCTGGACCCACCTAGAGGGGATTGAGGCCAATTTTGGCAATTTGACTTGTACACTCATCTTGAGCTATCTAATGCTCTCAAATTTCTCCATGATGTAATAAAAACCCGTTCTAAACATTTTCACATGTTAGACAGACTGATAATGCCAAGTTTCAGTTCACATTGTGTGTAAATCTTTCTTCCTTTCAAGCTATTTTGCTGGTTATTGCAAATTATTTGATTTTGTGAGGTTCTCCATAGCTCCAGGATCAACCATGAATCAAAATATCATGGTATATCATTCCTTAGTGCATTTAGTGCATGGCATATCATTCCTTAAGCTATTTTGCTGGTTAGTGCATGGCATATCATTCCTTAAGCATTTGAACTGCATTCTAGTGAGGATTTCCAGATAAAAATCGAGTGTTTTTTGTAGGTGTTTCAACAATTTTCTCACCAATGCAACAGTCATGGAAGCCAACCAAATGTTGCTCACTCCCTTCAATTTTTTCGATTGGATGGCTAAGATGGTTATCAAACTGAGATCAAAAGGTCTCTACAGAGTAACCATAGCCACAAAGGAAAAACCAAACTCAACTATAGAGAAATCCAAGTATTACAATCGACTTGATGAAGCATATGGTATGTTGTGCCTGAGCATTTCAAGGGAACTCTTGTTTCACACTGATAGTCTAACAACTCCCAATGAAGTATGGGTGAAGTTTGAATCACTCTTTAGGAAGACTAATGAACTAAGAGGCCACCAACTTGAGAATGCGCTCATCAGCTTGAGCCCAACTCACTTTGAAACAATCGAAGAATTCTTCACCAAATTCAAGTCATTGCTACTTTAGTTGCAGCAATGTGGTATTGTTAAGAAGGAAGAACAACTAATTCTATCAATATTGTCAAAGGTAGGGCCAGATTTCTCTGTATTTGTTAGCACATTCCACTCAGCCAAGATGACCCTTCGAAATTGGCAAATTCCATCTCTAGCAACCTTCATGGAGTGTCTCACTCAGGAGCAGGACAAACTAGTTCAGCTGGGCACCATAAAATTGAAGGACCAAGCACTGGCAATGGGTGTTTTGAATGCTACCAAAGGAAAGCAGAAAGAAAAGGGTTCGAAGTAGCCAGAGAAGAGGAAGTTTGATAAAACCAAGCTTGCAGATGGAGGTTTGAATCCTTCAAAGCAGAAGGACAAGAAGGGAAAGGAAAAGACCAAATGCACCTATTGTCATAAGGTATGGCATCCAGAGATCTCATGTATGAAGAAAACCATTAACTCAATGTCGTAGCTACTGGAGAAGAACAACATCCCAATCCCTGAGGGTGCAAGGAAGAAAGAAAGCACCTCAAATACTGAAAATAAGGAGAAGTGTCATGCTTTGGTAGCAGGTATTTCGAATCCCTCATCCTTTATCATTGATTCAGGAGCTTCTAGGCATATGGTTTCATCCAGAGAGCTCTTCTCTTCTATGCATTTGAATGGTGGCCCAACAGTTTGAATGGGAGATGATTCAAAAATCCAGACCAAGGGGATTGGTAGGATTGACTTGGAGCATGGCTATTTCAGTGATATGCTCTATGTACCCTCATTGGCTGCAAATTTGCTATCAGTTTATCAAATGACCCACACAGGAGAAGCTAAGAGAGTAACATTTACTCCAGATTTGGTAGAAATCTCAGAAGTTTCTTCAAATCAAGTTGTGGCAGTGGGGTTTGCTGATCATCAAGAGAGAATGTACAAATTCTCCAATTTTATTCCAAATTCTAGTGACCATGCTCGTGTCTCTCATGCCAATGAGACCTCCAAGCTGTGGCATGAAAGGTTTGGCCAGATGAACTACAAATATCTCCAGACATTGCACAAGGATGAGATGGTAGAAGGGCTTCCTGAAATCAAATCTTCAAATGGTGCATGCATTGGTTGTGTAGTTGGAAAGCATCTAGAGTGCAGCTATGAGAAGGGAATGGAAAGGAGAGACACTTAACCACTTGGATTGGTACATTCAGACCTCATTGGTCCTCTTCCCACTCCATCATATGGTGGATCAAGGTATGTACTCACATTCATAGATGACTACTCTCGATTCTGCTGGGTATACTTCCTTAAATTGAAATCAGAAGTGTTTTAGAAATTGAAGATTTGGAAGGCCTTATTGGAGAATCATAGTGGTCATAAGATAAAAATGCTTAGGACTGATAATGGAAAAGAGTATGTGAATAATAACATTTAGCATCTTTGTGAGGAATGTGGAATCCAAATGCAACATTCAATCCCCTACACACCTTATCAAAATGGTGTGGCAAAGAGGAAAAATAGATCTCTCAAAGAGATGGCCACTTGCATGATTGAAGCTAGGGATATAAGACCTAAGCTATGGGCTGAATCCATCAATTGTGCTGCTCATATTCAGAACATATTCTTTCACAAATTAGTCAAAGGTAAAACCCCCTATGAGGCATGGTTTGGCCAAAAACCAAATGTGTCAAATTTCAGAATTTTTGGATCTAGAACTTGGGCTCGAATTCCATCAGAAAAGAGGAAGGATTTGGAGCCAGAGAGTAGAGAATGTATCATGGTTGGATATGGTGAAGACATAAAGGGTTAAAATATCTTTGACACATCCACACTCAAAAATTTCATTGAGAGAAGTGTGCAATTCGAAGAAGAACCAATTCCTGATTTTGAGCTTGCACCGGTGGAATGCTCTTCTCCTCCACACCTTAATGAAATAAGTGATGATTCATGTTCTGATTTTTCTGATATTTCTGAAGATGACATGGCTGAAGATGACATTTCTGTACATGAGTCACCATCAAGGCCCAAGTGGGCTGAAAAAAATCATACAAGCTGTAGGTGAATTGGTAGGCAATCCCCAAGAGCCTAGGAAAACTAGATCTCAAGCAATCAATGCTTCCTTTGAAAATGAAAGTGAAATTGATGATCATTGTTATATGTTGATTGGATTTGATACAACATCATATCAGGAAGTGCATCATGATCCAAGTTGGAGAACTGCAATGCAAGAAGAATTCCAATCTCTCCAAGAGAACAAAACATGGGATTTGGTGCCTCTTCCTCCCAAGAGAAAACTTGTGCAATGTAAGTGGATTTTTCGAACCAAACCTATTGCTGATGGTTCTGATCTAAAGTATAAGTCTAGGTTAGTGGATAAGGGCTACTCACAAATCCATGGTGTGGATTATATAGAGACCTTTGCATCGGTTGCAAAGATGGACTCAATTAGACTAGCTCTAGCCATGACAGCTAGTAAGGGTTGGGAAGTTCACCATATGGATGTTAAAAGTGCATTATTACATGGTGAGCTACAGGAAGAGATATATATGCAGAAACCTGAAGGTTTTCAAGAGGATCCCTCACTTGTTTGCAGGTTGAAGAAGTCACTCTATGGACTCAAGCAACCCCCAGGGCTTGGTATGCCAAAATGGATTTTTTTGCTCTCAATTGGTTTCTTTCGATGCAAGTCTGATCCAAATGTTTATTTGCAGCAATGTGATGATAATTTGCAGGTCATTGTACTTTATGTTGATGATCTTTTAATTACAGGGAGCTGCAACAAACAAATTGGCTCAATCAAAGCATCTTTACACAGTGAATTTGCCATGAGCAACCTAGGATTGCTAAGGCAATTTTTGGGTTTGGAAATTGAGCAAACTGAGAGAGGCATATTGCTGAGTCAATCTAAGTATGCTTCAGACCTTCTATTGAAGTTTAAAATGGCTAAATGTAAGTCATCCAAGTGCCCATTCCTTTCAGGCATAAAACTAGGTGAATTTGAAGACTCTCCATCTGTGGATTGCACACTTTACAGGCAGCTAGTTGGAAGTTTGTTGTACCTTACACATACAAGACCTGATCTGTCTTATGCTATAAGTGGTGCAGCAAGATATTTGTAGTAGCCACATGATATCCATTGGAAGGAAGCCAAAAGGATCCTTCAATATGTCCAAGGAACAAAGAGATTTGGGGTACACTATGCAGTTGGTTCTTCACTACAATTAGCTGGATTTTCTGATTTCGATTGGGCTGGAGATCCCATTGATAGAAATTCCATTTTAGGTATTGTTTTTATGTTTGCTGAAGGTCCCATTTACTAGTCAAGTAAGAAACAACACACTATTTCACTTTCATCAGCAGAGGCCGAGTACAGGGCAGCAGTGAATGCAGCCACACAGTGTGTTTGGTTGCAAGGTATTCTTCAGGAGTTTGGTGTCGCTATTGATTCTCCAACAAACATTTGGGTGGGTAATCAAAGTGCCATAAAGATATATACTAATCTAGTACAGAGGTAGAGAACAAAGCACATTTAAATCCATATGCACTACACTCGGGTCTTGGTGCATGATAGAGTGATTTCCTTGCAGTATTTCCCATCCATCGAGCAAACTACTGATATTTTCACCAAGTGTTTTACTAAGAAGACCTTCACTCACTTGAGAGCTTTGCTTGGAGTGATCGATGGATGGTAATTGTTGCAATTTTATTGCAGGTTCAGCCCCATGTCCATTTTAGAGGGAATTTTTTACCCATGTGGTTTTACTTCTTGTCCTCAATTAACATGGAGAAATAAAATTTCTATTTGTAATGAGGTGACTTGACCCTTTCTTGCCAAGGCCTCCCACTTTAATTTCATGAGATGTACTAAGTTCTAGTTAAGGGGGGGTGTTAGGATAGTAATCTATACTTAGTACCATAGTCCATAACCTTAGTCAATTTTATTGCCACATGTGCATTATTACACCATAGTTTGGACTAGGTGACTTTAGTTGGTCAAATATCCACTTTTGAGAGTGTTCACACCTATTTCTAAGCAAACCAGCTCACCCAAAATCTATTTTTTTCCATAAGTGTGCCCTCATTAAATGTAGGAGTGCTCTCCTTCCTTGAATTGGGGAATCTCTGTTGACTAGGAGCGCTTGGGTGGATTTTGCCCATTTTTTGGCTAGATTTGGAGCATTTATTGCTTCATTGGACATCCCACACACCTCTATTTGCTCACCCACACATGCCTTGGCCTCATTTATGACCCAGTATGCTTCATCCATATTCACACTAGAATTCATGACTGTTTGGGATGATTAGGACTGAGTTGGACCCACCTAGGGGGGATTGAGGTCAATTTTGGCAATTTAGCTTATACACTCATCTTGAGCTATCTAATGCTCTCGAATTTCTCGATGATGTAATAAAAACCTATTCTAAACCTTTTCACATGTTATACAGACTAATAATGCCAAGTTTCAGTTCACATTGTGTGTAACTTTTTCTTCCTTTCAAGCTATTTTGCTGGTTATTGCAAATTATTCAATTTTGTGAGGTTTTCCATAGCTCCAGGATCTACTGTGAATCAAAATAATCACACCCCTAACCCTCCTAATATCTATATTTTTCACTACCCAAACCTCACTCCCCCCTACACCTAATCACCCCCCCAACTCTCTCTCTCTCAAACCCCTATTCATCCACTTACCCCTAACCCCCACCCCTCTTTGTCTCCTCCTAATCCATGATAGCCTGCCCCACCCCACTCTCTCTCTCTCCTAGTCCCTACTATAAACCATACGATTAAACACTACATCTCTCTCTCTCTCTCTCCCTATCTATCTATCTACCTATCTACTCCCCTCCTAGTCCTAACCCTTACTAAAACCCTCTCTCATTCTCTCTCTCTCCCCTACTCCTCCTATGCCTAACCCCCACTGCTTTCTCACTCCCCAAACACCCTACAACCCATCGACCCTCCTTATCTCTCTCCCAAACTCACTCCCCTACTCCTACCCCTACCAATAACTCCCCCCCCTCTCTCTCTCTCTCCCTATCCCCCCCTCTCTCTCTCCCCCTATTCCTCCTCTCTCTCTCTTCCCTCCTCCCCATAATCCTTACTAACACCCTCTTTAATTCTATCTCTCTTGTACTCCTCTACCTATGCCTAAACCCTACTACTTTCTCACTCCCTCAACTCCCTAACTTCCACCCCTTCCCTCTCTACACATAACCCCTTTCTCTCTCCCTAACGACCCCTATGTCTCCCTCTCCTACTTGCAACACTAACTAACCGGCCCCTCTCTCTATCTCTCCCTCTGTAACTACCCTACTCCTACCAAAAAACCTTAACCCTCCTAATCTCTATCACTTTCTCTCCCCTAAATCAACTCCTTCCCATACCCCTAATCAACCCCCACCTTCTCTTTCTCTCTCTCTCTCTTTTAAACTCCTACTAACAAACATATCCCTAACCCCACCCCTTTCTCTCTCTACTTACTTCCTAACACAATCCATTTCTCTCTAACACACACAGACGCTCAGCCCCTACTCCCACCCTAACAACTACTCCACTCCTACCTTTCTCTCTCTCACTCCCCTCCCCCCCTAACCCTTTCTACCCCCACTCTCACTCTTTCTCTTTGTTTTTCCTCAGCTAAACTTTACTACTCACACTCTCTCTCCCTCTATCACTTAGTAACTGTTATACCTCAATATTACACATTACATATTAGTGTCGCATCCTTGCATTACCGACCTAAACGACAGTTTCCCTTAAAGATCATCTGAACATCCAGAGTGAAAACCATTGACTGAATACTGAAAGCAAAACCTTTTTCTGCCATCTTCCAGCCCAACTTAGCCCTGTTTGTGAGCACTGCCGCTCCTTGCACATCTACAAGGGCGCGGTAGTTAGCACTACCGCGCGTTGCTCCTTCTCTGGGGCGCGGTACTACCGCGTTATGCTCAGTTATAGGGGCGCGGTAGTCTGAAATTAGCCTTTTTGCCTTGGATTTTGGGATTTCGACCTTCGAGGAGATTTTGTTGGGATTACTACCTTTGGTTCGATCCTAACTCCTTCTTTGTTTAGCTGGCTTGATCCACTAAACCCTCCATAGATCCACACTTCTCTCTTGTTGGTTAGCCTTCCCATGTGCTATAAGAGAGAAGCTTTCCATGGGCCAAGGGGAGGACTTTTGGGGCATCAAACCTATGATCTTCATACTTCTGCAGAGATAGTTAGAGGAAGCACTTGGAGCTGGAAGTTGGCTTGGACATCAAGCAACTATTGTACATGACTTCAAGTTGGTAATGGAATAACTTGTCTTGTTTTCCCAAATCATTTGTGTTAATTTTGTTTTAATGATATGATTTGTATCTTTCATAGATTTAGATCCTAACTCATGTTTCAGGTTGCTAGAGAATAGTGCATTCTTGTGTCTTGGTTCCATTTTGACAGGTTCACTTGTGAGGGCTTGGAGCTTGGAGCAAATACCAAAAATGAGCGTTTGGATAGAAGGTCAGTCGAACTTCTTCTACCCTTTCTAGCATTTTGATCTTGAGACATTTGTTAGATCTAGGGATTCAAGGTAGCATTTGTTTCTTTTTTGTCTTAGTATAGAGTCAGTACATCCTGCTTTATCCTAAGAGAGTTTCTACCTATCCGTAGGGAGAAATTTCTACAACAGTAACATTAAAATACCCTACCTCTATATCTCTCTCTACATATCTCCCCCTGATCCATAATCCCCCCTCCCCAAACACCCCTCCTCTTCCCTACCCCTAATATTCCTACTTTGGATCTCCATCTCTCCCTCTCTCTCTCTCTCTCAAACCTCAACCTGCTACTCCTAAACTATATATCAATTATCTCTTACTACCCTACTCCTCCCCCAAAAACTAACCCTCTTGATCTATATCGCTTTATATCCCTGGACATCCCTCCACACCTCTACCCCTAATCATTGCCCCTCATCACTCTCTCTCCCCCCCCTCTCTCAATCCCCTACTCCACCTACCAATAACCCCCACCCCTCTCTCTCTACCACTACATCCTAACCTCCCCCCTCTCTCTATCTCTCTCCCTAGTTTAGATCCTCATTCCTTAACTATACCCCACTTCTTTCTAACCCTCCTGATATCTATCTCTTTCTCTACCCCAACCCTCCCTCCCCCTACCCCTAATAACCACCCCTCACTATCTCACACACACTCTTTATCTCTCTCACTCACTCTCTCACACACACTCCTTGTCTCTCTTGCTCACTCACTCCTTCAACCCCCTACTAATCTAGCTACCCCTAACCCCCAACCTTCTCTCTCTCTCTACCTACTCCCTAACACCCTCCCACTATCTATTTCTCTACACATATAGACTCACCTCCCTAATCCCACCAATATGACTAAATCCCCTGCTCCTTCCCTTTGTCTCCCATGTCCACCACCTAAACCTTACTAACCCCCTCTCTCACTATCTCTCCCTCTAATCTCTAATATAATGCCCCCCTTCTCTCTCTCTAACCTCTACTCCTACTACTACCATGAAATCCCCCATATCTCTCTATCCCCTCCTCCCCCTAACCCTTGCTAGAACACTCTCTCATACTCCCCCATACTCCTCCACCTACCTCTAAACCTCTCTTCTTTCTCTCTCCTCCATCCCCCTAGCACCCAACTCTCTCTCTCTCTCTCTCTCTCTCTCTCTCAACACATTCTCTCAAACTGTCATGCTCCTCCATAAACCTCTAACCCTCATGGCCTCTATAGATTTATCTACCCTAACCTCCATCCTCCCCCTACACCTAATAAGCCTCAAATCTCTCTCTCTCTCTCTCTAAAACCCCTACTCATCCACTTACCCATAACCCCCACCCATATCTCCCACTAATTCATGAACTCACCCCACTCTCTTTCTCTCTCTTACCCCCATTCTCTTACATGTACAACTAACCCTTCTCTCTATCTCTCTCTCCATCCCCCCCCCTAACTCTTACTAATATCATCTATCATTCACTCTCTCCCCTACACCTCCAACTACACCTATCCCCCACTACTTTCTTTGTCCTGTAACACCCTAATACCCAACCCTCCTCTATTTATCTCTCTTACACACTCAGTCCCCTAATCCTACTCCTACCCTTACCACTACCCCACCTCTCTCTCTCTAATGCTTACTAACACCCTCTCTCATTCTGTCTCTCACATACTCCTGTTGGTGGGAAAAACTACCCTATAGTAAGGAAACGAATACTATCAACTGAAAGGGGATGACAGGCAAGCGTATTAACTGCGTTACAGAGATGTTCATGAAAGGAAATAGGTTATAGGACTTGAGAACATACCTTTCGAATGACATTCAATCCTAGCTCGTATTCGATCTTGCACTCGATCCTCAAGTCAACCTCCTGTTCAATAAACCTGCACTACAAGTACCTTTCTTAGCGTATCTTGGATAATATATAATGATGGAAAATAAAAAGCAACTTAAACATCCAATATCAACCAAAACAGATCCAAACAAGTATATCACTTCAATGAACACTTAATTTGGGACAAGAAAGATGCTTCAACCTTTTATTGTCAAATGCAAATTGATGTTACAAAATATACCTGACTTTGTGATATGCTCCTGCAACTTGATCCTGGGGTCCTGCTCTTCTCTGGCTTGGATATCTTCCAGCATAAACTCCTCCAATGCAAGCTTCTCTTTAAAAGTCTCCTAATAACATTCAAGTCTCTAACCCCTCTCTTTATTCTTCCTTGTATTTATAAGACAAGAGAAGCAGTTCAGGTCTAGAGACGGTTATGGAGGAAGTTGGGGAAGTTGGGAAACCAACTACAACTAATCCTCTTCATGAAATTAATTATTTTTAATCATCTTTTGAGATGTACGCTACTATTTCTCAATGAAGTAGCGCTCAGGGCGCTATTATAGTGCTTGTAAACTAGCGCTCATCACTTTTTGAATGTTGAGCGCTACTCTGCTAAAGAGGAGTAGTGCTCATGAGGCTTGAGTGCTACTATTACAAACTGGAGTAGGGTACAGACGCTAGTCTATTGAAGTAGAGTAGCGCTCATATCTCAAAATGACATTTTTAGGTTTTTTCCAGCCTTGTCAGGAGGTGGAGTAAGTCAAAGTATCATCTGGGATCAACATGCTTCTCCATCCAAGTTGTCCTTTTGTGTGATCAATAGCTCAAGATGATCACGGATGGAGAGGTGCAGGTTTAACCTATAACAGATGCCCCCTAATGTGTGAGGTTAGAGGGAAATTATGGCCGAAATACATTATAATCCAAAGCCAGACGAGGAGCAAAGAACTGCAGAAACAAGTCACAAGAACACCTGAAACAAAGATCAAGGTCAACAACCAATTACATCTTTGACATCATATAGATGTGCAGTGTGATACAACATGATCTCTGATACATAACAAGATGTATATATAGCATGGCCACTTGGAATACAAGCGTGGATCCATGTCAAACTGAGAGATCATAGCCATAACAACAAACTGGATCTATGTCTCATGGAGAGACGAATATAAGTGAGGCTCAGTATTGCGCAACTTGGGTGATAACCGAATGAGGTAATGCCATCCAAAATCCCAAGGTCTTCATCCAAAACAACTCTAGGTACAAACCCTAACCATGTGAATAGATGAGCTGATAGTCGAAAATGGGGGGTATCGTTTGATTACCGGTCATTGATGTATACCATTAACAAACGCGAGGACTTCCACTGATAATGATAATGGGGCCCAAGGTACCAAGTACGATCCGTCAAGTGTGAATAGATGGACTTGGATTCGAACACCTGGGGATCATGTCGAAGAATAGACATTGATGTATTCTCAACATTCAATAGGGAGGAAAATTGCCACTGGTGACTGCAATTTCCAAGGTACTAACCGAAACTCTAAACTTCATTCCCAAAGTAAAATGAGTTGATGTCGATGGGAAGAAGTTCATTGGAAGGGAGGCCTTAAGGCATCCTCCATCATCCAACTCGAGGAACACTCAACTGGTATGAGCTGATATGGAGTAATACATAACAAGACTGACACTAGGATGGCCAACACAGGAGGTCAAGGTAAACTACAATAATGGCCGACACGGGGTATATCCTTGAACAGTGAGCACGACACAAAGTGACTCAGGCAGTTTTCGACATAATGGGGAAAATGATAAGCTTGAAATGTAAGAGACATTATCAGGCCCTCCATATGGTTGGAAGAATAACCAATCGGGGGAGTAAACAACTCAAAGATCAGGTTCACCCTGAGGTCAAAAACTAAACCCAACCGATAAGATAAACTCAAGTAGGTGTTGTGTTAAAGGATAGAACTGACTGAACTGCCTTTGACATTGAAGATATGACACATCTTTCCCATCCCTTATTCTTTTTAGATAAAAGAATACCTTTCTCGTTGTTTTAATGAGTTCAAGAAAAGATGAAAACTCAATAGATCCAACCATGTAAAAATTTTAACGAGCCCATGGGAGGAAGACTCAGGACCTTCTTCATTGTTTACAGAGTTCGAAGAAGAGATAGAATATTACTCTATATTACTGATCTATGGATTTTAATATCGAGCCAAGATCTATTCTTGCTCGCTGGTGTTTTCAATTTTAAGGAGTCTGAAAAACTTAAACAATAACTCCATATATTTGCTCATGGACTTTAGTATTGAGCCCAAGCAGATTAATGCTAGCCAGTGTTTTCCTATTTATAGAGTCTGAAAAACTTAAACAATCCTCTTTTCACCTATCCGTGGATTTTATATCGAGCCCGGATTGGTCTGTGCTCGGCGGTGTTTTCTTGTTTATAGAGTTGAAAAACTTAAACAGTCCTCTACTTACCCTCTCGTGGATTTCACATCGAGCCCGAGTAGGTGAATTCTCGCTTGGTATTTTCATGTTTAAAGAGCCTGAAAACCCTAAAGAAAGGCTCCAAAAGGTCCTTTTTCGTACAGTTAGTCTCCTCCCCCAAAAAAGTATAAAAAAAAGGGAGAAGAACTCTTCTAGCGCATACAGAAGTATACATAGAGTATACCTTTTCCGTAGTTAATCCACCTAGGCCCGGAAAAGGGATAATTCTATACCTGAGTGGATGAGCCTTCGATTACTTTAACGAGCTCGAAGAGGACAAGCTTGCTCGGCAATCTTGTTTAGGTTTAAATAGTCCAAAAAAGAGCTTAAAATGGCTTAAAGGTTATCTTCTGGGATCATAGCTTCATAATCTGCCAAAACTAGGTCTTCAACAAAATATTAGTTAATGCGACAAAAAATATCGAATGATATATGAATTTGAACTATTAACTAGTTGACAAGGTCTAACATTGAGAATTTTTAAACTTAGGAGATCGATCCTACAAAAATTTAAGGAAAAATGCGAGCTGGATAAGTGGACATTAGTATTACACCATATGTATGTTTCAATTGATTAATTAGGTGATTTTGATAAAATTTTGAAACTATAGAGAACTAAACAATGGTGGGTAAAAATTAAAATCCAATTTGTATATATAATTTCATTTTAAAAATCAATTTCCAATTTGTTTTTGTAGGGAAAAGATTTGGGGCAAACTTGGCATTTTCAAATCTCCGTGGTGATCAAATCAAGCATCCAAACACCGTTCTTCTTCCACCAAGTGAGTTAGAATCTTCCCCACTTGCATTTTTATGGTTTAGTTTTTATTTTTTTATCCAAAAACTACTTGCCAGGCAATGCTCACAACTTTTACTGCACAAGCGCTACTGTGTAACAAGAGCAGTAGCGTGTAAGGGAGATGAGCGCTACTATGCTCGCATAGAGTAGCACCCATACATTACTGTGTAGTATACACAGTAGCGCTCAAGCCTGAAAACTTAAAAACAAGCGTCGAGACTTAAAAAATGACACTTTTTGTGCAGGATGGTTCTTTAATGGAGGGAGAGAAAACATGAGGACATGGATAGGCTGGCCATACAAGACCCAGCCACTCTCCACGCTCTCCAAAGATGCGGTTTATTGAAGTTTTACCAAACCGTAAACATGAGGGCCCTAAACAAATTATTTCAAAGACTTATTCAATATTGGGATGTGGATACCAATACTTTTGTCATCCATGGGAAAACTTTGGAGCTTACAGTTGATGACATTTATTTCATTACTGGTCTCTCATGGAGGGGATATGTAATAAATCTGAAAGGGTCTTCTCATGTGGGCATAAGGTCTATGCAAGAGTACTTGAATACATATTGCATGGTTGGAGCTGAGAAATCAGGAATCCAAATCTTGATTTCTACTATTGAAGGCCTCCCCTTGAAGGTGATAGAGAGTATGATCAACCGAGTGGTAGGTAGTGCCTCACTACACCTAGCTTCCAGGCACTCTATGCATGCTGGTGTACAATTCTTACACGGTCATGTATATGATTGGTGTACTAGTTTACTGGCGAGCATGAAAGCTCAATTGACAGGTTGCAAATCCGGCACAATGAAGAATTTTGGGTATGGTAGCATTTTGTGTACTTTATTCTTTGAGAGTATGCCTGCTATTAGTTTGGGGATGCCTCTACCTCAGGTTAACCCCTGTGAGCCCAGACTAGGCCGTTGGGGTGACATATTCCTCCACCAGGGTGGTAGGGAAAGTCACTACTGTTATCATACTGATGATTTCTGGGGGTGGTGGGTGAGGCAAGTGCCCGCTTTCGAGCAGTTTCCATATGCTGGATTGGATTTCCATCATGATCCATAACTGGTGCTTCTTCCAGGTGGAGCCTGGGGAGATATTGGTATGTTTAATTTTGAGAATTATTTAATTTTTTCAAACTTTTCAAGTATTTGATTTTTATAAATGAATTTTGAAGTGCTAAACAAGTGTCATATGCAGATCTTGGGCCTGTCCGTCCTGAGGGACATCGTACCATCTTTGTGAGGCCAGCTGATATTACTGTAGCAGATGCTATGTTGGGGACCATAGAGAGAAAAGTGATTCAGTTGACTCATGAATTTCCTGCATGTCGTATGGGTCAGATACCTATTGATATGTAGGAAGATGTAGTTGGGGTGCCCCTAGCATGGCTTAGGGTACTGTGGAAGATAGCTAGGCTAGTCATATGTTATTGCAATGCAGTAGATGATGATGAGGTCCCTCCTTCTCCATAAGAGAGGGATACATTCTATGTATATTTTTGAGGCTACTATGCCCAGTTTTGTACTTTTATGACATGACTTGATAGACTTGTGATCCAAAACTCATATATTTTTTGATACAATATCGACTATATACAGTATCGGTTATTTACATATGTATGTGTTTGAATTTTATGTGTGCAATGTTGTTTATGAAAGTGTATGATACAAATGTCAGTCTAACACATAGTTTGCTAATGAATCAGCTAATGTGTTTAAATTTCTTGGAATGTGTTCATATATAATAGAATCAAACTGTCTTTCCAATAGTCTAACTCGTAGAAACTGACGTAACAATCCAGGATCTCTAATCTAGTAGACACCTGTTAATTGAAATACAATTAGTTGTGAGTCAAGTCTTACCTCCAAATGTGAAATGCCATGAGTGAGAGCATCTCGAAGAAGTTCTATAACTACGCTGTATTCAACCACATTATTCATGGTAGGACCCAAACAAACCCCCCCGAAGAGACAAGTTGGCCAGCGGGTGAGTAAATGACCCAAGCTGCTGCAGCCAACTGATAGGTGTGGCGACTGGCACCATCAGCAAATCCTAAGAAATGTTCGGTTGACATCTGGTACACGAAACGAAAAACACACATAAGATTAACTAACAAGCATAACGAAAACTAGATTTACAAAAATATAAAGCTATGTTACAAGAAAATGTACATCAGCCTAAGCGTAGTACTTCTTCAGGTAGAGCCCATTTCTAGTCTCGGCCAACTTATTACCTTCGTAATCTATCAGTTCATAGACACATTTCTTCAGTACTTTGGAAATTATATAAGGTCCGAGCCACCCAGATTTGAATTTTCCAGGTCCTAGGGGTTCTTTGTCTTGATCCCAAAGTAGGACCAAGTCTCCTTCAAGGAAAATCCTAGGTCTGACGGATTTGTCATACTGTCCTTTGACTCATTTTTTGTGGACCTCGTTTGTTGTGAGCGTGCCGCGGCACTGTTTATCTAGATGTTCTAAGTGTAACAAACGTTCTTCTAGTATTGAAGTATCTGGTAATAACTAAACTGCTAGTTTTAGCGAAGGAATCTCGCATTCAATCGGTACGACTGCTTCTATACCATGCACAAGTTGGAAGGGAGAGAATCTGGTAGCAGTCTTAACGTTAGCTCGGTAAGCCCAAAGAGCTGGGTACAACATGATGTGCCAGTTATTTCAACTGGCATTAACAGTTCTTTGCAGTATAACCTTTAATGTTTTGTTCACTGCTTCGACTTGTCCATTCGCCTGTGGATAATATGAATATGAATGTTCTTGTCGAAAACCAAGCATTGTATACAACTCGGTCATCATGCTATTCTGGAAATGACTGCCATGATCAGTCACTATCTCTTTAGGTATGCTGAACTATGCAATAATCTGATTAAACGCAAAATAAGTGGCAGTTTCTCCATCTGCCTTGATAGTAGGCATTGCCTCCGCCCACTTAGTAAAGTAGTCAATGGCAATGATGATGTAATGATGTCCTCCAACCAAAACTGGATTGCAAGTAATGTAATAAACCCCCCATTTTGTGAAGGGACCTGTTGTAATCACAAGATGAAGAGGAGCTAGGTGTGCCCTCATTTTCTTAGTGAAAAACTGACACGGACGACAGCGTTTCACCGCTTCCACACAATCTTTAAAGATCATGGGCCAAAAATAGCTGGCATGCAGTATCTTCTGAGCTGTTGCCAACCCGGAAAGATGTCCCCCACAAGCTCCACTCTAAGCATCATTTAATACTGTTTCGGCTTCTTCTCGAGTTAAGCAACATCGTAAAATGGAATCTACCCCACGTCGATACAAAGTATCTGAGATGATGAGGTAGTTCTTCACATGGATTTTGAGCTTGCATCGCTCTTCTCGAGAAGAAGTAGTATGACACTTCAAAGTCTGGAGATATACTAAGATTTCCCCATACCATGGGTCAGAGGAAGCAATGAGGAAGATATGTTCATCTGGGAATGATGATTCTTCCTCAACGTACTCTAGGTCACTTGGAAACTCTTAAATTAACTTAGTGAACACTAGTGATTTCTTTGACTTAGCCAATTGGAAGACCAAATCGAACTCCTGTAGGATTACAATCCATTTATTATATTTCCCAATGATGATTCATCGGGTGAGAACGTATTGGAAAGGATTGATTTTCGCTATCACAGTAGTAGTTTGTAAAACTATATAGTGACGAAGCCTCTGTACTGCATAGACCGCGGCAAGTGCTAACTTCTCATTGTGCGAATATTTAACTTTAGGGGCTATCAATGCGCAAGAAAGATATTAGATAACATGCTCTTGGAGCATATCATCTTCTTGAACTAAAACTATACCAATTGTATTAAGAGACGCTGCTAGATATAAAAGAAAATATTTTGCATAGTCTGGCGGGCTCAACAAGGGTGCTGAAAGAAGTGCCTTTTTTAAGGATTCAAAGGATGCTTGAGCAGCTTCGTCCCACACAAAGTAGGAGTCTTGTTTGAGTAGTCTCATAAAACCTTTAGTAATTTTAGCATAGTTTATGATGAATCACCGTAGTAAATTAGACATGCCTTGCAGACTTTGGAGTTGTTGCAAGGTGCAAGGAGGAGGCAAATTTACAATCACCTCTACTTTCAGCGGGTCAACCATTATGCCACAACTAGAGACAATGAAGCCCAGTAGATGTCCCAATTAGACACAGAACACACACTTATTAGGATTCAAACGAATCTTATATTTTCTACATCTTTCAAACACTTGTCTAAGATGAGCTAGATGATCCCGTCTCTTTCGAGATCGCGCCGGGAGATCATCCAAGTAAGGTTCTACTATGTGTTTGATATCATGAAAAGAAAAATTGATTTCATGCTGGCAAGTAGCTCCAGCATTCTTCAAGCCAAATGGCATCTTCCAGTAAGCAAAGGTCCCCCACAGGAAAATGAAAGTTGTTTTATGCTGATCCTCGGGTTTGATTTGTATTTGATTGTATCCCAAAAATCCATCCACAAAGAGAACATCTCATGTCCCGCACAAGCATCTATGATTTGATCGATAAACGGTGTAGGATAGTTATCTTTCGGACAAGATTTGTTCACATCCCGGAAGTCAGTATAGACTCTAATGGTACCTTGCTTCTTATCAACCAGAACAGGGTTTGAAACCCATTCCATCATGTCAATCGGATAGATGAAACCGGCTTTAAGCAACTTTTCAACCTCCACCTTAATGGCGGCTGCTTTTCTAGGGCTCATAGGACGAAGCTTTTGTCTCACAAGTTTTGCATTAGGGTATGTTGTGATGACATGCTCCACGATGGTTGGGCCTATACTTGGCATCTCCTCATATGACCAGGAAAAAAAGTCATAGAATTCTTTAAAAAAATTTGTATACAGAGCGATCTCTTCTCGAGAACAGTCTGCACCAATAAAAATGTTTTCCACGACCCCGGGTTTGGTGGAAATGTTGATCGGAAGTGTTCTCAATATGTTATCTATATTTCCCTCAGCATAAACAACTCTTGAAGTAGAAGGACAAGATGACAAATCAACCAATCCACCAGGTCTCATAGGGAATTCCCCTCTCTCAATCCTGTCTAGATCTGGAAGCATGTAGGACCTGTGATGCATATGTTCCCATGGTTGGTCTAGGCCCATCATGACTTCTAAACTGGCTTCATAAGACGGAAAAACCGTGTCTAAACAATCGAATGAGTGAGTGGAATTCAGTGACCATGCTGGAGCATAGTCCATATCTGACTTAGCAGAGACTGGCGGAGTCATGATATGTTCCATTGCAGCATGTTGTGTTTCCATATAGGCCACTTCTGCAATTGATGGAGGCACAAAAGGTTCTCACGTAGTGGGAAGGATCCAAGGATCAGTTCTTAAACCAACCGTGAATGTTTCGGTAGTAGTACCCACATCAGAATGCATAAAAAGAATAGGGGAGGGGAGGTCGAAAGTGCATATTAATGACCCGTAAATCCCTACTCCTAAACTCTCATTAACCAGGGTGATTTGATCAACTAAGGGAATTGTGGTTTCTGAAGATGTCTGGTTGTTTCTCTGAGTGAAAGAAAGCTAATTGACTGTAACGACCTTACCTTCAAATGGGAACATAAAAACTTGAAAAACTATCGATGCAATAGCTCGTATGGCATATGTCTAGCTCCTTCCTAATAACATATTTTAATCAAGCGGAGCGTCCAGAACTTCTACTTCTACAGCAACTATCTTACCAGCTAATGTGACATCAAATGATGGTAAAAACCCATGTGGATGGAAAGTCCTGCCATCAAATGCAGTAAGTAGTGTGTTAGAAGGGGCTAACTCGGGGGAACGTAAAGCTTTCCAACAGGAAATTGACATTACACAGGTCAATGCTCCCTCATCTACGATAGCTCGTCTGATGGTAATTGGGCCATGGACGACTTCAATCTGAAGAGCAATGTGGTAGGGAAACTGGTATTTGATATCAACCATATCAAATCACGCAGACATGTTAGAGGATTCCATACTTCTAATAGCTGCCAGAAGTGCATTCCATTGTAAAGGACAACTTTGCAAGACTTCTAAGGTAGACATGGCACAAGGGGTCTGGGCTAAATCTTCAACCACATTGTAGTTGGAGGTGTCCCGAGTGTTGGGATTGTGCGATGCTCGTTTGAAGACACCTTTCAGGATCTTGGGCATTGGGTCCACAGGTATGTGGAGTGGAGTGGAGGATTCTAGAATCTCTTTATCCGGGGTATAATTTTTGGCTCTCATTTGTAAGAGTGCATCCGAATTAACAATGTTAATAAAATTTTGATCAACCGTAGCATGTGTAGTGCCCCTAGTATTGGAGGTGCCAGAAGCTGAGCTATGCCCCTTAGGGAATGGATCTTTCAATACGACAGGCTTCTTTTCTCGTAATAGCTTCTAGGCTTCTTCAAGCAGAGGGCATTGGTGAGTAAGGTGGTCCTACTTGCAAAGTTTACAAGGGAACTTAACCTTCTTTTTCTCTTTGTTACCCTCCTCGACATTCTCTTTTTTGGGCTTCTGATGGTTCCCCTCTGCTTTCTTGCCCTTTTTTTATTATTGGGCTGCCGAGGGACCTTTTGATTATTTTGAACCTGGTTAACAGATTCAGAAGTAGAAGGAGAGGTTGTGACGGAAGAAACTTCTGCAGTCGATTGTTTGATAGATAAGGCATGAACCTGTTTGGTCAATGCTTTGAAAGCTGCAGAGTCAACTGAACCCACTATGCCGTCAGCATGTGGTCCAGGTTTAGGTCTACTCAGATCAGTATTCGATCACAGTGTATCAGGTATGATCTCATATAGTAACCTGGATTGTGCGTAAACAAGATCTAACTGCTGGGTCCATAGGATGGCTTCTTCCTCATTAGACACTTCATATGTAGCTACTTCCTTAGAAATGTAATGAAAGAGTGATTTCAAATACCACTCAAGAATGAATTCTGGAGGTATGTTGGGTTTAATGATCCTCTTCTGTCTTCGCCACTCCTGAATGTGATCAGATAAATGAGTGGATTTATTTTGCCTAAATGTAGACAAAAGGTCTGTTCCGGCATCATGCTGAATAGGAAGCTAGAAGTGATTCAAAAAGACAGTCACGAGATCCCCAAAATTAAGGAATGTAGCTACAGGTAACTCAATGTACCATTTGGCTACAGCACCAGTTAAAGTCCTTTGGAACAGTCTCAATCTAATGGAATCTTCATTTAATGAGTTCAAGGAGCACCATAAATGGAAAGTAGTGACATGGGCACCAAGGTCTTCACCTGTTTTTCCTTCGAATGTTGGAATGTCCGAAGGTAACTTGGTAGATACTGGTGGCCATGTAGCGTTATGATACACTAGATCATTGGTTAGTTTGGAAAGATCTGACAAATTTAAAGTTGCCAGAAATGGTAAACGAGGCCAGTAAGACGGTATTTGATAAGCTGGGGTTGAAAAAGGGGAACCACCCATAGCTTGACCTGTGAACTGCTAGTAGGGGTTGCCCCTAGCCATCTGCTGGTAGGGGTTACCCCCAACCATCTGTTGGTAAGGGTTTCCCCCGACCATCTACTGATAGGGGTTTCCACCTACCATCTGTTGATAGGGGTTTCCCCCAGCTACTTGTTGGTAGGGGTTGCCCCCTGCCATCTGTTGTTGCATGAAAGTATTATTGAAATTTTCCCACCCATATGAAAGCGGGTTGGTGCTCTGTGGGTTCATCCACTGTGGCTGGGTGTTAGCCCTGCCATATTGCTGGTTAAAAATATTACCCCCTCCTCCTGAAAATAAGGAAAAAGCGACATTAGCTGCAGGCATATTACATTGATTCATGTTGGGACCTTCAAAGATATTGAAACCAGTGGTAGCTGGCGTAGACAGTGCAGTCATGGTACTCATGACAGGCACAGTTGTAGAAGCACTTGGCCCTACAGTGGGTGTGGAAATCCAAGTACTGGGTATATGATATAATGGTTGAAACACAGGAGGTGGCACTAAATTGGCTGTACTGCTAGGTCCAAAAGTAGGTGTAGAGGAAGATTCCATAGTTGCTGAACTCGGCATACCTAACATACCAGTATTAAAACTGAAAGACGGAGTGGACACAGAGGTTGTCTGTGTCGAACTCAGTGTAGCAGTAAAAGGAGGATTTATAGTGTTAGTGTTCATACCTATGGTGGGAGTTTGTGGAACTCCCTGTTCACCTCCTAGAGTAGACATCAAATGTCTAGGCAAGAAATTATATGCACTGTAATCGGGCTGCTGGAAACCAATGGGTAACAGAAGCAGATTTCTAGGATTGGTCAGAGGAGGATTAAAGGGAGTGTTGTACGCCGTAGAAATAAGATCTCCAATCTCAACTGAACTAAAATGTCGCTGATCTAGAGTACCCAGTTATGGTTCCTCAGGAACCTGTATTTCAGGGTTTTCTATTGCAGTTTGTTGTTCTTCAGGAAACTCAATTTCAAGTGGTAGTTCCTTAGGAATTCCTATTTCAGGATTTTCTGTTGTAAAAATTTCCTCAGGAAGTTCTATTTCAGGATTGATTTCTGAAGAAACACTTTACCCGCTGTCATCTAGCTGGCGGTAACTATTCTGTTCTAAGTGGTGGAAGGTTTTGAAGCCTTCTTGATCTATGAAGTTCTTGGTTCTCCATGATTATATATATAAATAAAACTAGAAAACCTAGTGGCCACTGAGACTAGGGGGCAAACAACATGCCAACTAAAAAGTCCTAAGTATGCAAACCAAGCAAACGAGATGCCTTCCGGAGAAGAGTCTAGGATGATGAGGGCCCAGAACAGATCAATGAAGGATGGAGAACAGTTACCCAGGGTCCACAATACAATGACTAAGGGTGCAAGCGCTGGAATCACCCAACCGCCCTCCCAAAGACCTACAAGGGATTTCCTCCCATGTATGTCCTAGGTACAGCAGATATACCCTTTGCTGTCACCTGTGTATGAACCTATGGTCAAATGTTAAGGATACCACAACACTGAAAACTCCTGGGGGAACAGTCTTTGGTCGAATTAGAAGGCGTGGGTAGGGTGACTGATCCCGAAACTCAAAAGAGTCCCCAAACACGATCCAATCCTGGTATATGCTCTAAACTGAAAGTAGGAGGAGTATTCCCAACAATCTGATCTCACAAGACCTACTGCATAGATCCCAGGCAAGATTTGAGTGAAATAGATTTACCTGTGATAGTCGAACTACGATTTTTGCGTAATGTGTGATCTTGAGTGGTTTAAGGTGATTTAAACTCAAGGTCCTAACCAAGACTAGTTGGTCTAGTGTATCCCTAAAAAGAAAAATTGTTTCTATTTAATTTTATTAAAGATTTTTTAGGGTTGTTATTACTCAAAAGGTAGTGCGTTTGTGTGGTGTGGTTGCAACAAAAAAGCAAAAGTGCATAAATTCTAACTTTCGACAACAAAACTTTTTTATTTTTATTTTTTTATTTAAAATTCTTTCCAAACTGAAAAAACTGAGCAAATCTAATTAAATTTCTTTTTTGTTTTCTTTTGAAATTGTACACAAAATAATCTATGCTATCTTGTAACAAATATAAGCCTTATTAATCTTAAGCTACCAATTTTTTTTTGCTTTTTCTGTTATTATAAATGAAAAAGAACTATAAACATGGAAAGCAAATAAGACTTGTGTGCAATGTGTAAATATGGCTAAAAATGGTTTTGAAGCTTACAGCTGTCAATGCACTAGCTCAACAAAGACTTGTCCTACAGGTTTTTTGCAAAAGAAAAAGCCTTCATACTCAAAAACAAAGTGTGGAGAAAACAAAGTAGAAAGATACTTAAAACCGAGAATCCAACACAAAAGGACTAACCCAAAGCATCAAACCCTAACAAGACCACTATGCCAAGCAAAAGGTAGGCAAGCAAGCTAACAACCACCCTACTAATACAAGGACTGAGAAATGAATCATCCTAAAGCACTTTAAACACACATGAAACCAAAAAAGACAAAAAGTCAAAGAAGGTTGGAAATCAACAAGTTCGGAAGACACCCTAAAGGCTCCAAAACAGACCAAACCCTAAAACAAAGGATAACATAGGTAAAGGGCAAACAAATATTGCTACAAACAGCGAATGCAAAAGCATACAGGTTTGTAAATCAGCAACATACAGTCAAGGCAAGAATAAACATAAGTGTTCACCAAAGAACAAAGCCTAGTCTTCCAAAAGAGTTATAAATAGTCCAAACATTCCACAAGTAAGAAAGCGATCTAAAGATGGTAAAAATACTCAAAGAAAGGTTCTAAGACTTAAAGAAAAGTTATAAACCTCAAATACCAATCAAGGAGATCTAAAAGTAAAGTCAGAAGACCACCGAAAGGGAAGAAAACTCAAACAAACTACTAACAAAAGGCTACAGGAATATACCCTACTGTGCAGTAGGGAAACTAGCGCTCCTGAAGAGATGGGTGCTACTGTATGTATAGCAAAGTAGCATATGGGCGTTACTATATGTATAACAAAGTAGCGCTCAGGTCTTAAAAGGTTAAAAACTGACTTTGAAAAGATGCAAAAAGACTGATTGAAGCAGAGAAAAACAAGCAGGGGGGTACCTACAGGGTCTCTCAGAACATAAAAGGAGTTGAAATGGTTCTGGGAAGACAAACAAGAAAGGTTTCCTAGAGCAAAAACACAATTATCCCCAACGGAGTCGCCAGTCTGTTGGCGGGAAAAACTACCCTATAGTAAGGAAACGAATACTATCAACTAAAAGGGGATGACAGGTAAGCGTACTAACTGCATTACAGAGATGTTCATGAAAGGAAATAGGTTATAGGACTTGAGAACATACCTTTCAAATGACATTCGATCCTAGCTCTTATTCGATCTTGCACTTGATCCTCAGGTCAACCACCCGTTCAATAAACTTGCAATACAAGTACCTTTCTCAGCGTATCTTGGATAATATATAATGATGAAAAAGACAAAGCAACTTAAACATCCAATATTAACCAAAACAGATCCAAACAAGTATATCACTTCAATGAACACATAATTTGGGACAAGAAAGATGCTTCAACCTTTTATTATCAAATGCAAATTGATGTTACAAAATATACCTGACTTTGTGACATGCTCCTGCAACTTGATCCTGGGGTCCTACTCTTCTCTGGCTTGGATATCTTCCAGCATAAACTCCTCCAATGCAAGCTTCTCTTTAAAAGTCTCCTAATAACATTCATGTTTCTAACCCCTCTCTTTATTCTTCCTTGTATTTATAGGACAAGAGAAGCAGTTCAAGTCGAGAGATGGTTATGGAGGAAGTTGGGGAAGTTGGGAAACCAACTGCAACTAATCCTCTTCATGAAATTAATCATTTTTTAATCATCTTTTGAGATGTACGCTACTATTTCTCAGTGAAGTAGCGCTCAGGGTGCTATTATAGTGCTTGTAAACTAGCGCTCATCACTTTTTGAATGTTGAGCGCTACTCTACTGAACAGGACTAGCACTCATGAGGCTTGAGCACTACTATTACACACTGAAGTAGGGTACAGGCGCTAGTCTATTGAAGTAGAGTAGCACTCATGTCTCAAAATGACATTTTTAGGGTTTTTCCAGTCTTTTCAGGAGGTGGAGTAAGTCAAAGTCTCATCTGGGATCAACATGCTCCTCCATCCAAGTTGTCATTTTGTGTGATCAACAACTCAAGATGATCACGGACGAAGAGGTGCAGGTTTAACCTGTAACAAATCCTCCACCTAGGTCTAATCCTCATTGCTTTCTCTCTCCCCAAACCTCATAACACCCTCCCTCTCTCTCTCTCTCTCTAACCATACCCCCCTCTCTCTCCCTAACCCACCCTCTTTCTCTCTCTCCTACTCTGAACACTAACCAACTCATGCCCTATCTCTCTACAACTGCCCCCCACTGTCTCTCACAACTCCACACCCTAGTCTCCTCAAATATACCCCCCTTCTCTTTAACTTCCATACTCGTCCCCTATCCCCTTACACTCCTCGTCTCTCTCTCTTTTTCTCCCCCAACTCCACTCCTCCAACCTACCTCTAATAACCCCCAACCTCAGCTCTCTCTCTCTCTTTCAAACCCCTACTATTACACCTATTTGTAACACCACCCCTTTCTCTCTCTACTTACTCCCTAACAACCCACCTCTCTCTCCTTAGCACACACACACTCATCCCAGTACTCCCATCTGAAAAAATACTCCTTTCCTTCATATCTCTCTCTTCCACCTACTCCCCATAACCCTTAGCAACCCCCTTCACTCTCTTTCTCTCTCTGTCCTCCCCTAACAATTACTACCCCCATTATCTCTCCCTCTCTCCCATAATACCAATAACCACTCCCACTCTATCTCTCTCTTTATATATCCCCCCTTTTTCTATAATCCCTACTTGCACTAACACTCTTCCTCTACCCTACCCCTAATCTCTCTTCTTCTTTCTCTCTCTCTCTCTCCCTCTCTATCAACCCCCAACCACCTATTCCTAAACTATATATCAACTCTCTCTAACTACTCCCCTCCTCCCCAACCCCATTCCACCCCCTACCACTAATCACCACCCCCTCATCTTTCTCTTTCTATCACTCTGTATGTCTGTCTCTCTCAATCGCCAACTCCAACAACCCATAACCCCCACCTTTCTCTTTTCCCCTACTCCCTAACACCCCTCACACACCCCATTACTCACACCCCTATCATTAACCCCCTCTTTTGTCTCTCTTTCTCCCCTCCTACCCCTAATCATTACTAAAGGTCTCTATCACTCTCTCTCTCCCCTACTCTCTCACCTACCCCTAACATCTCTCTCTCTCTCTCTTTCTCACGTAGATACACTCACCTCCCTAATCCTACCCCTATAACTAACCTTGCTTCTCTCTGTCATCTCCCACCTACATCCCTAATACTTACTAAATCCCTCTCTCAATCTCTCTCCCCCATACTTGTACACCTACCCCAATCCCCACCTATTCCTATCCCCACTAACTGCTTAAAACACACCCTCTCTCCCTCTCTCTCTCTATCTCCCCTACTATGAACATTAACAATCCCACCTCTCTCTCTCTCCCCACCCCCATCTCTCTTTATGCATGGCTCTCTCTCTCTCTCCCCAAAATACACACCCCCTACTCCTCAAAAATACCCCCCTTATCTCTTACTACCATACTCCTACCCCTACAACTAACCCCCATCCCTCTTTCCCTCTTCCTTTCCCACTACCCCCCTAATTGTGTTGGAGAAAACTCACTATGGCTTGGGAGACCACTACAGACAGCTGACTACTAGAAATTAACTCAATTCCTAGAACTATGCTATTATAAATAACAATTCTAAGATAATGGAGAATGTAACCAACCTCGATCCAAACATTTGATGTAGATATCCATTGGAGCTTTTCCAATCCGTGCACTTGAATCTGCAAATTAGTCTTGACAGCCAATATACAACAAGTACATATAATATATAAATGACATTAACATCATCAATAGCAATGGCCCATGATATAACAAGTAAATGCAACCCAATGTAAGATAAACAACATTTACAACATTAATGGATGAGAATATGAGTATTTCTATTAATAAACAAGAAGAAGTACAATGTGATATGACCTCTTGCCGACAACCAAGCTGAACCAAGATCTGGATCAATCCACTTGTGCCTCCACCACTTCAATCCTCCATGAATGGCAAACTCAAACTATGGTAGGAGTTTGGAAGGTGAACATAAAGGGTTCACAACTACAAGGATCAATGAGTTTAGACTCAAGATAGGGCAAAAATCCACTAGAGTTCTCTTTCTCTTCTTTCTCCTCCCGTCCAAAAGCCATATGTGCTCAATATATAGTCCTCCCAAAGGTAGATTAAAGGAAACATCGAGGCGTTACTTGGGTAGATGGAGGGTCAAAGGTCACCCAATAACCATTTTTTGGGAGTAAAAAGTAATTAAGTAGTGATTTTTACCATTTTACATGCTACCTGTGGGCTCTAGTGATGCAACTTGTGGGTACGCTTGCTATAGTGATGCAACAAGCAAGTAAGAGGAAAAATGACGAAATAGTATGTTTGAAGGATATAAAGTGGATCTGAGTCAGTGAAATGGATCCTATAGGCCAAAGAATGATGATGCTCACAAGGTGGAAAATTATGTTGTAACATATGCCCCTAATGTGTGAGGTCAGAGACTGATGCTACGATGGCCAAAATACATTATAAAACTCAGAAGTGGAGTGATGGAAACACAAGTGGAAAGAGAAGCTCACTCATCATAGTACAATAGTATCTCTGAATACATGTTGGTATAGTACAACAATCTGATACAATGGCCATGAATAGGCAATACATAATGGATATATGTCATAAGTGATCATAGCCATGATCCCTCTATAGTAAGATATGCTCTCCTACTAAAAAGGAAACAACTGGTGCAAAATAGAGGCACAAACTGCTGATATCTGAGAGGTGATATCTATGATGTAAAGTCAAAGTCATAGGTAGCATATTGAATGCCACCATCGCCTGGTATCTTCTACATAAGTCCTCGATGGTGCAAGTCCCATCAAGAGAATAAAGGAGTTGAAGTTGAACCTGATGTGACATCGTCTGATTACCAGCCAATGATGTATACCGTTAATAGACATGAGATGACCCACCAATAATGAAAATGGGCATCAAGGCACAGAGCATAATCATCGGAGTGTGAATAAAAGAGTTGAAGTCGAACACTAGGATGAATCCATCGATCAGGGGACATTGATGTATTCCCAAAACTGTCGATGGTGAGAGAACCTGCCACTAATGACTGCAAGCCTCAAGGTACTCAACCGAACTCTAAGCCTCAAGTCCCGAAATAAATGGGTTGAAGTCGATAGAACGGGACTCGCTAGAAGGAGGGCATTAAGGTATCCCCCATCAACCAGCACGAGGTACCAGCTACATTGAAATATTTGGAAGAACTCAGGTGAAACGGACTGACTCAATAAGGATGACTAACATTCAATAGTCAAGAGATCTAAGGAGTGGCTGAAACTGGTTTCAGGACTTCCTTTGAACAAGAGCATGAGCAGGTAGATAGACTCAGTATAAACTGTGCAATGCAGGAGGCATCATAAGGGGCTCCATAATGACTGGAATCTTAACCAATCGGTGGAGAAACTGAGATACAAGTACAGCTCCTAAAGTCCAACTATAGTCCTGACTCATAGTGTATGGAGTGGAATGAATGCTCTGTTCAAAGGCGACACAACAACTACCAACACGAAGTAGTTACCATAATACCATCCAAATTTTTGGAATATTTAACTTTTTTGGTCTTTTTCATATTTGGGGAAAGCTTGAAAAAGAATAAAATTGCTTATAGTACAACAAGTGAGGGAATGCGTGTCAAATAGCAAGCAGACTAGTCCCAAGTAGTGGAACATACCTATGATCAATGCAAGGAAGTGCATGCAGGATGTGGACACTTGGGGGTGTGTTCTCTCAGGGTCAAAAGGGTGATCAAATTGTGAAGGACAAATGGAAGCTCTGCAAGGCTCGAAAGAGAAAAGTGCTCAGGCACCAGGCTAACAACTGAGTAAGTGGGAGCCAACACAAGGCTCAATGGGCAAGCAAGATGATGCAATGCAATCACAACATGATATAACTGAGGGGAGTCCTTAAGGGAGATAGCCATCATAAGATAAAGTAGAGTATGAGTCTTCATCGCAACGTCATGGCGTGACTACAAAGGACTCCCAATTGTAAGGACAAACAACGACATGGGCACCATAATGCACAAAGGGGTTCTAACTAGGGTACCCATGTTCAGAAAATCCCTACCGCCACATAACGACACTTTTATAGCAATGTGAAGGTTCTGTGTCAGTTGCGAAGCGGGGTTGCACCTAGGGTTTATGAAAATGGTCAAAAGGTCAAATGCATAATGCACATGGAAATGGCATCTAACCTATATGGCAAGTGTGAAATGTACCTGTCGTAGGTGTGAAATGGTCCAAAACAGCTTTCGCCGAAGAAATATGATTAAAAAATACTACTCCAAGACATTATATTAGTCCATAATGGCATCAAACGGTAAAAACTATAGATAAGTGGGTCCAGAAAGTTATAAATAGTAATAAAAAATTACAATTTACAATTCAATTTTACTATTCACCCATTTGAAGCTTTGTGGTTAGTTTTCACCTGAAAGTTCAGTTGTCGATTCTGGGAGCTACAAGCGATCGTTCCTCGAACCGTCTGGAGCAGCTTGGTAGTCTCATCCATACCTTTCATTTCAATGATTTCATTTTAGTTTTTAGTGGTGGGACTTTTAGTTTGGCCAAGCCCTAAATGGCTTCGACACTACCCGTGGGCTATCACTATGTGGGTTGCAGGTAGGGCACGATACGCACAGTCAAAGAATAGGCTGACCGTGGGTACTTGCACCTGTATACAAATTAGCCCACGGGTAGGGCCGTGTAGTTGATTTTGCAAATGAAATTGACTAAAATCCTTGTTTTTTCACCCCAGGATGGTTCTATAGTGGAGGGAGAGGGAGCATGACCAAGTAGATGAGGCCGTGTGCAACGATGTGCAAGCATAACAGACATTGCAAGCATGTGGGTTATATAAATTCTGGAGTATAGGGGATTTGAGGGCCCAAAACTTACTACTCTGCCGCTTGATTGACAATGGGGATGTTGATGCACAAAACTTCAGTCTCAACGGGAAAATCCTCACACTGGAAGTGGAAGACATCTACTTCATTACCAGTTTGTCCCATTGAGGTGAGGTGGCCAATCTTCGGTCTCGTACTGTGGATGGTGGGATCACCGTCCATGATTATATTGCGCGGTATTGTCCCAAAGACACATGAGTGGTGGGAAGTCAGGTGCCCATCAATGCCATAGTAGATCTGAGCATGAAGATCGTTGTGGCTACCTTAGTGCGGATCACTGGATCCAAAGCTCTGCACCAGGCATCCAGGCCGGTGATGTTCTATGCATCACAATGCATGCATCCTATAGTATTCGATTGGTGTACCACATTATTGGTGTCTATGAAGACACAACTGACAGAATGCAAAGAAGGGAAGGAAAACAAATTTGGGTATGGAAGCATCCTATGTAGATTCTTCTTTGAGAGAGTCTTGGGGCTTAGTCCAAGGGTGGATGTCCCTCCTCATAGTCTCCACGATCCAGCCCTGACCCGATGGGCTGAGATCTTGACACGAAAGGGTGGCGCAGCATTCAGAGACATTGGTGAGTACTGTTTTTAGGTTTTGTGTTATTAAATTTTTATGGATTTTTTATTATAGATGAAAAGAAAAAATCTTTTTGGTGGTAGTATCATGTGATAATGGTTGACTGTTTGCTCGCAGACAAAGGCCCAGTGAGACCTGATGGCTTCTCGAGACATGGTCGTTGGGGTAGGGTTGATGAGGCAGGTGATGCTGCAGCAGGGCGCACTCTATAGACCTTGCGATGCAACTTATCATGGATGGTTTCCAGGGTTCCAAAGATAGAGGTGGCACGACTACCTGAGGCCATGCAGCGCGAAATAGTGGGGGTTCCTAGTGACTAGGTGTGGTTACTGCAGCAGGTAGCCAATGGAGTTCACTAGTTCTATGAGACACATCCTTTCGGGGTGACAGCTAGGCCTCCTCAAAGGGAGTAGATATCCCAGCATCTCATTTTTGTATTGATATGTATCTTTTTGAGGGCTACAGGCTCCAGTTTTGTATGACACTACCATTTTTGGACATATTTATAGAATAAAAAAATTTGGTTCTCCATTTCTACTATATGTGTGTATGTACAAATGTATGAATGTCTCTTTCATTTGTGTGCTTCATGGTGAATGTGACAAATTCCAATCTAATACATAGTTAGCATATGCATCAGGTATATGATTAACACTTCTCGGAACATGTATGTATGTAATTGAAACAAAATGGTGTTCCAAGAGTGTCACCCTTAGGAATTTCCAAAGTAACATAGGATCTCGCACACGGTACTGCCCATTCAACTAAGACACAACTAGTTGTGAATCTAGGCAGAATTATAAAGACTGGATGTCATGTGAAATAGCATCCCGAAGTAGCTCGATCATGGCACTATACTCGGCCACATTGTTATATGTAGGACCGAGCCAAGCACCTCCTGAGGACACAACTAGGTGGTTAGGTAAGAAAATAACCCAGGCAGCAGAAGGAAGCTGTTGCGTATGCCAGCTAGCACCATTCGTGAACCCTAAGAACATAAGAAACTCTGCTAACATCTGTCAATCAAATGGAAGCTAATCAACAGACCCAAAAACCAAAAGAAATCCAAACTATGTATAGAAGCAACGATACAATAGTATTCAAAAGTATCAGCCTAAACTAGAGGTTCAAGCGTAATAACGCTTGAGATAGAACCCATTTTTAGGCTCCTTCAAGACAGTCCCCTCATAGTCTCTTAACTCATAAGATCCTTTTTCCAGGACATGCCTCACGATGTAAGGACCATGCCACATGGGGTTGAACTTGCCTTCCCCCAGGGGTTCTTTAGCTTGGTCATATAAGAGGACCAAGTCACCTTCAACATACTGCCAGGGACGGACAGACCTATCATACTGAACCTTGACATGACATTTGTTAGCATCTATGGCTACAGTGGCATCTCGACATTGCTCGTCAAGTTGCTCAAGGTGGATTAAACATTGCTCAATATTTGTCATATTAGGGAGGAGCTCTATGGCTAGTTTAAGCGAAGGGATTTCGTATTCAATCAAAAAAATTGACTCCACACCATGAACTAGCTGGAATGGTGAGAATCCAGTGGCAGTCTTGACTGTGGTTTGATATGCCCACAAAGCAGGATATAACATGATGTGCCAATTGTTCTTGCTTTGTTGGATGGTACGCTGGAGAATGGTCTTCAGAGACTTATTAACTACTTCAAATTGACCATTTGCTTGGGGATAATAGGAAGGCGAGTGTTCTTGACGAAACCCAAGCTTGAGAGACAAATCCTCCATCATCTTATTTTGAAAGTGACTACCAAGGTCAGTGACAATCTCTTTCGGGATACCGAATCGAGTGATAATATGATTGAACATGAAATGGGCTGTAGTAGCACCATCGACTTTTATGGTAGGCATGGCCTCAACCCATTTGGAAAAATAATCCACGACCACTATGATATGGTGATTCCTCTCGGCTGAAGCTGGTTTGCAATCCATGAAATCCATCCCCCACTTAGTGAAGGGACCGATGGTGACAATTGGATGAAAGGGTGCTGGATGCGAGCGTATGTTCTAAGAAAACACCTGGCAAGGGTGACATCTCTTCACAGCGTTAACACAATCCTTAAAGATTGAAGGACAGAAATAACCAACTCGCATAATGCGCTGGGCTATAGCAAGCCCGGATAAGTGACCTCCACACGCCCCTGCATGGAAATCATTAGGCACCCGCTCCACTTCTTCGTGAGTTAAGCAACGATGGAGAATGGAATCCTTTTCTCCGCGATACAAAGTGTCACCGATGATGGTATAGTCTTTAGCATGATGTTTCACACGCCGTCGCTCATCTCGTGAATAATGCGGAGGAAACTTCAAAGTTTGGAGATATAGAATGACATCCCCATACCAAGGGTCCTCGGATGAGATAAGAAATAAGTGCTCATCCACAAAGGAATCTTCATGAATGACATCCTCATCAAGTCTCGGAAGGTCCAACATAAGCTTAGCAAACATCGATGATTTCACTGATTTCTCTGAAGCAAAATCGAGATTGAACTCCTAAAGGAACACAATCCATTTATTATACTTCCCCCTATAAGGCATCATGATAGCACGAACTGAAATGGATTGATGTGAGCTACTACTGTGGTTGTTCTAAGCAAAATGTAATGTCGTAACCTCTAGACTGCATGGATAGTCGCAAGCGCCATCTTTTCTATGTGAGTATATCTTAGTTCAGCATCTACTAGATTTCGACTAAGGTAATAGATTGTTAGGAACCTATGTCAACCCTTCTCTTTACTATGTTAGTATATTGTTGTTGGACGCATATGCTTTGTAAGTCGTTCGGTAGTTGATCCATAGTTTATATTAGCCCATAGTATTGACCCATAGTATTGGACACATATGCTTTGTAAGTCATCCCGTAGTATTATATGTCCCATGGTTTTGACTCATAGTATTAGGCATAGACTTAATATATAAGTGTGTGTTGAGGTCATTGAAAGACCGTGAAGTTAATTGTATTGAGCTTGCTCAAAGGAGGTTGCCCCCTCGAAGTGGCCCGTGATCAATATAAAAGTGATTCTGTTCTATTATTTCTGATATCTCGTGTATTTGCATTAATTAATTATTGCAAGTTCATCACATCTGGTATCAGAGCACTTTCTTGGGCTCGTTGGGTGGAATTTCTGTCAACTTTTTTTTTTGCATATGTTGCATCTTCGGATTTGGGAATAATCCCTATCCGCTTAACTGTGGGAAGTACTTGGGAATAAGCCCTAAATCTCATTGTGAGGAGTACCACAGGAACCCCAAAGTAGCTAGCCCACTGAGAGGACCTGCCAGTGAAAAGGGTAACCACCCCTACCTGATTGACTAGTTCCCACCCGTGAGGTAAATCAAGAGCTGTCGTTTGTGGCAAAGCGGTTATCAGTTTTACCTGAGTCATGGAGTGAGGGGTACAGCCCCAATATGCAAGCCGTCAGACATCATTGGTGGCCAAGTGAAACACCTGAACTGTTAGGAAGCAGTACATACCTGGGGTCCATATCTATTTTTAGTTGAACTGTTGCCGATCACTTCTGCTTCAGATCCAGCTGTTTCAGATCTATTCTGAAAGTCATTCCAGATCCAGTCGCCATTTTAGATCCAACCATTTTCGATTCCTTCCGCACCGTTACAGATCCATCTGTTGCGGATCCCTTCCGTGCTGCTGTTGCTGATCCATTTCTGAAAAAAATAAAAAAAAATTCAGTTTTTTCTCCATATCTCCCTTGTTTTCACATTGTTTCCCTTGAAATTTTTGGGGAACCCCTGTCCTTCCATTCTGCATCTTTCATTCCTGAGGACCCTATCCCCAATTCCCCTTCCCAAAGCTCAAAATCCCACATTTGTCTATTTTTAGGGTTTGCCATAACTTCCTCAGATTTCACCCAATCACCTTCAAATTTTACCACAGAGTTCCTTTCTGAATTCTTCTTCTTTGTCCCTCTCTGCCAAATTTTCTCATTCTATCACCCCACTTCTAAAATCCCCCTTTTTGTTTTCTTGTCCTTTCGACAATGTCCAAAATATAGTCAAACCCCAATTACCCATTAGATTGTTTCCCCAATCCAAATTTTCCTTTACTAAATCAGCTTATGCTTGTGTTTTTCTACCCATTCCACCCCCCCCAAAAAAAAACCCTGGTTATGGTTGTCACCCGTGCAGGAGCACACACCATGGAGGAAGCACTTGTAGCAATCCAAACCAAACTCCAAGATCTGAATGAAAACATTTCTCAGCCTCCATCTTCATCATTCAGCCATGAACAATACTAGAAAGCCAAAATCTTTTGCAGCCACCGGGTTCTTTTCTTCCAGCAATTTTCGTGGGCCGAATCTTGATTTTCCTCCCTTCAATGGTACTGATCTGACTGGATGGATATATCGAGTAGAACAATATTTCAGTTTGCATAATACTTCTGATGCCCAGAAAGTTCCACTTTCATCCTTTCATTTGGAACAGGAATTCCTTCAATGGTACCGTTGGTACATCAAAGCTCATCTCGAGCTAAACTAGAAATATTTTTGCCAACTCATTTTGCCATGATTTGGTCCTAGTACTTTTGATGATTTCACAGGAGCACTCACTAAAATTCACCAAATTGGAACAGTGAGAGAGTATCAGACAGAATTTAAGAAATTGGACAATCACACAGAAGGATTGTCTGATGAATTCTACAAGAGTTGTTTTATTAGTGGTCTTAAGGATGAAATCCGCTCAGAGATCAAAATGTTTTCTCCCAACACAATGATGGAAGTCCTAGGGTTGGATAAGCTGGCCGAGGACAAGATCGCAGCTCAACAATGCTCCAAACCCACCTTTGTTCCCTTCAGAAATATGGGTTCCCAACGACCTCCCATCACGCCTTCTCCTCAACCAACTCCTATCAAGCATTTGTCTGAAATAGAAATGCAAGCACACTGAGAAAAAGGGATTTGCTATAATTGTGATGAGAAATTCACTCGGGGACATAGATGTGTTCAACAAAAGCTCTATCTCTTAGATGAAGATTCTGTGCCTATCTTAGAACTTGGTGAAGAAGCTACAGATACAGTAGATGATCAGGTCGACATTCAACACCTGCCTGTTGACACCCCATCTCAAAACGACCCACCCGAGATCTCTCTCCATGCTGTAACTGATGTCGCCACCCCACAAACAATGCGGGTCAGGGGATACTTCAAGAAGCTCCCTCTTACCATACTCATTGATTATGGTAGCACTCATAACTTCATTGATCCTCGGATTGCCAAACATGCTGATTCTTTTGTCCATCCTTGCTCCAACTTTGAAGTCATGGTTGCCAATGGGGGCACCTTACCTTGCAAGGGGAAGTGTCACAATGTGCGTATCTGTATGGAATATTATAACGTATGCTCTGACATGTTTTCCTTGTCCTTAGGCGGATGTGATGTGGTTTTGGGCGTTCAATGGTTACGCACACTTGGCCCCATCTTATGGGATTTTGCTGAACTTTGGATGCAGTTTAAAGTCAATGGGTCACAACAAAAATTTATTGGATTACAACTAGGGTCTCTCTGCATCATCAGTTCACATCGCCTGGAAAATATCCTTAAGAAGAATTCACATGGTGTCATCTCTCAGCTCAATTCCATTCAAATGCACCCATCAACAGTGTCCACTACTTCCTTGGATAGATATGTAGGTATCGTTGCTGAACCAATGCACTTGTTGCCTTCAAGAGACCTTTTCAGTAAGAATTTAGCCACATCTACCTCTCAGCAGGAAATGATGGCTATTTTGCATGCAGTACAGAAGTGGCAGCCATACCTATTAGGGAATTATTTCTGAATCAAGACTAATCTCCCGAGTCTGGAAAATTTTCTGGAACAATGGGTCTCCTCCCCAACACACCTGAAATGGGTTATCCAACTCATGGGTTATCCCTATGTGATCACTTACAAGAAGGGTAAGGACAATATGGTGGAATATGCTCCTTCTTGCACAATTGATGACCCAGTTTCTCTTATAGCTCTTTCTTAGCTTGTTCCAAATTGGTTGCAATCTGTTCAACATGGTTATCTCTTCTATGAACTCCATGTTTCTTCATCAACAGGGCACTCTGGGTTCTACAAAATGTATGACCGAGAACAATGTAACTTCTTTTGGCAGTGACTAAAAATGACAATTCAACAGATGGTGGCTGACAAAGATACTTTCCAAGTCAACAAGGGGGAAACGACACTCCTTTCGGGATTTCTCAAACCCTTTCCCATCCCTACACAACTTTGGCCAACTATTTCTATGGATTTCCTAGTAGCTCTTTGGTGGTACAATACCACATCTCAAAGGACACCATATGAAGCAGTCTATGGAAAAACACCGCCAGTTCTTCTTCCATACACCCTTAGCAGCTCCCCAGTTCAAGAAATTGACTCAGTTCTTCGAAACCGTGATCAGATTCTTCTCATTCTACAGGACAATCTTCACATGGCCAAAATTCACCTGAAACAATAAGCTGATCAGCACCATTCTGAGCACATTTTCCATGCATCTGACAGGGTTCTTCTTCATCTACAACCTTCCAAGCAATCCTCCTTAACACTCCAAAGGTGTTAGTAGCCCGAAATGTAACTCGAGGATGCTACCGGGGAACCACTCCTTCAGATTCTGCAGCAATTTCTCCAACCAAAGCTTTGCGGACAAAGATTTTTCTAAGGGAGAGGGGATGTTAGGAACCCATGTCAACCCTTCTCTTTACTATGTTAGTATATTGTTGTTGGATCCATATGCTTTGTAAGTCATCCCGTAGTATTTGTTGATCCATAGTTTATATTAGCCCATAGTATTGGACGCATATGCTTTGGAAGTCGTCCCATAGTATTATATGTCCCATGGTTTTGACTCATAGTATTGGGCATAGACTTAGTATATAAGTGTGTGTTGAGGCCATTGAAGGACCGTGAAGTTAATTGTATTGAGCTTTCTCAAAGGAGGTTGCCCCCTCGAAGTGGCCCATGATCAATATAAAAGTGATTCTGTTCTATTATTTCTGATATCTCATGTATTTGCATTAATTAATTATTGCAGGTTCATCACATAGATAACATGCTCGATGAGAGCATCATCCACCTGAAACAAGACCATGCCAATCATCTCTTGAGACATGGCCACATAAAGGATAAAATCTCGCGCGAAGTCTGGTGGACTAAGCACCGGAGCTAATACGAAAGATTTCTTAAGGGCATCGAAATACTTCTAGGCTTGCTCATCCCAGATAAAAGGTGTGTCTTTATGCCATAAGTGCGCGAAACCTTTGGTAATATTAGCATAATTGACTACAAATCGATGCAGAAAAGTAGCTCTCCATTGGAGGCTCTAAAGTTGTAACAGATTACGCGGAGGAGGAAAATGAAGTATTGCCTCAACTTTTAGAGGATCGACTCTAATACCCTCTTTTGAAACTATGAAGCCTAGAAGGCAACCAGTCCTTATAGTGAAGATTCATTTATTGGGATTCAATCAAATTTTATAGTGTATACATCATTCGAGAATCATACAGAGGTGCTTGTGGTGGTCCACTCTCTTATGAGAATGGTCGGTAAGGTCATCCAAGAAAACCTCCATAATCTTCTTAAGATCATGAAAGGCGTAGGTCATGGCTCACTGAAACATAGCTCCGACGTTTTTAAGGCCGAAGGGAATTTTTCTATATGAAAATGTTCCCCATGGACAAATGAATGTCGTCTTATGTTTGTCCACGGGTTTGATCTGAATTTGATTATAACCTGAGAAGCCATCCATGAACAAAAAAATCTCACTTCCCGCATAAGCATCCAAGATCTGATCAATGAATGGCATGGGGAAGTTGTCTTTCGGACATGCATGGTTCAAATCTCTAAAATCGGTGCATACACGGATCGTTCCCTGCTTCTTATCCATAGGAACGGGGTTTGACACCCATTTGATAAGGGGAAAGGGGTAGATGAAACCATCTTTGAGCAGTTTCTCCACCTCTGCCTTAATAGCAGCTGCCTTCCTAGGGTTCACATCACGTAAACATTGTCAAACCCATTTAACATTAGGGTACATTCTAATCTCATGTTCAACAATGCGGGGGTCTATTCCTGGCATCTCCTCATATGACTAGGTGAAAGCTTCCCGGAGTTCTGTAAACAATTCAGTGTAAATAGCAATCTCCTCAGGAGTGCAATCAGCACCAATGTAGACATTCTCTAGTTTTCTGGGAGTACGAGAGATGTTGATTGACATGGTTGGGAAAATATTGGCCATATTCCCCTCTGTAAAAACATCATGCGACTCCAAAAGAGCCACAAGGTGACCAACCATCTCTGCTAGAGTCATCCTAGACTCTTCTTTATCAATGAGCTCGAGGTTGGGAAGGAAATAAGAGAGATGATGCATATCCTCCCAAGGCCTCTCACTACCACACATGGCCTCCATAATAGCTTCATCAAATGGCAAAGTATCATCAAGGCAGTCATGTGAACAAGATGAGTTGGATGCCCAAACTCGTAGCATAATGGGATATTCTTCGACTGTCTGGGAAGAAGAGAGATCCGGTTCTATAGTGGCTTGTTGAATATGCTTGTAAGCAAGCTCAGCTACAGACAAGGGCATAGACATCCTGACGTGCGTAATGTCTCCAAATGTAGGAATCATGGATGGTAAAGTCCATGGATCAGTACAATAGGAAGTCCGGGATGGCATATTATGCAAAGGAGGAGATGCATCACTGGAAATGGTTCCGATAAAGTTCACAGGTGCTAAAAGACTATAAGCTCCCATTAATGAAGGGTACATACCAACACCTGTGTTCCCAGTTGCCAACTGAGAATTAGTAACTTGTGGGACTATGGATCCCATGGATGCTGTGGAAGGAGTGTTAACGAAATCTAGCTAATATATGGTCACAATCTTGCTTTCATGGGGAAAGCAGATAACTCTGAATACAGTGGACGCGATAGCCTTCATAGCATACATCCAATTCCGACCTAGTAACAGGTTGTAGTCGATAGGCACGTCAACCACCTCGACTTCAATAGGCATAGACTTACCTCCCAAAGAGACAACAAGGGAAGGGATATTTCCATGTGGCTTAAATGACCGACCGTCGAATGCAGTGAGCATGATTCTAGATGCGAGTAGAGGAGAAGATCCAAGAGCTTTCCAACAAGTTAACGACATTACTGATGCGGAAGCACCTTTGTCAACCATAGTATGTTTGATAAAACTTTGAAGGCACACCACCTGGATTTGAAAAGCTGCGTGGTAAGGTAAGCGAGGTTGTACATTAGTAGTATAAAACTTGATAACACTAGGATTTCCCCCATCCTAAACTCCTAATGCACCCAAAAGGGCATGCTTCTGAGAAGGACGGGCCTACAAAACTTCAAGAGCTGACATGGCACATGGAGTTTGGCCCAAATATTCTATAATGGAGTAGTTCTGGGCAGCTCAAGCATTAGGATTATGCGTAGAGTGCTTGAGAACACCTTTCGGTATCCGTAGCACATTAGAGGGCTTCTTGATAAGCAAGGAATTGTCAGGAGGAGGGGGAGGCTCACTTCCCATATTAGGTTGTGGTGCACCATAATCGTGTTGACGAGTAGCAATAAAAACCTCCGATTGAACCATGTTCACACATCCATAACCACTAGTACTGGAAGAAGCCGTTGCCATTTCATTAGGTCCATAACTAGTGGTGCGAGCATGCGAAGCCATGTTTTGATGATGAGGAAGGGGATCCTTCAACATAGATGGGCTCTATGCCAAATTCTTCGATGCTTCTTCAATTCAAGGACATAAGTGAGTAAGATGATCTTCCCCACATAGCTTGCAAGGGAATTTCACCTTACGCCTAGGTTTACGATCCTCGCTAGCATTTCTGCCTTCTTGAGGAGGGTTGGAATTCTCTTTACGAGGAGTATTGCGATTGCTATTATCGTTACTTCCATTATTTCCACCCCTACAATTGTTTCTCCCCTTTTTCTTACCATCAGGTTGTTGGTTACCTAATGGTTTCGTTGATTCCACATTGTGTACATCAGACGATGAAGTGGAAGTGGACAAGTTGTGAACCTGTCCGGGAGTAGACTTGTTTAGCGACAAATTTTGCATTTGATTATCTACCTAGTCTATAGGGTGAGTGATTGTGGATCCCACGATGCCATCGGCATGTGGTCCAGGAACTAACATAGGTTCATGTTGTGTTCTCGGTGCGTCAGGATTAATGTCATATAAAATGCCAAATTAAGAGTATAGTAGGTCTAACTGCTAGACTTTCAAGATGGCTTGTTCCTCAATCACAATGACGGACATCAAAACATCCTTAGAAATGTATGGGAGTAGAGACTTAAGGAACCATTCCAACAGAAACTTTGGAGGAATGTTGGCTTTCACTAATCTCTTTCGCCGATGCCACTCTTGAACGTGGTTAGAAATATGTGTGGCCTTATTCTGATGGTAGGTCGATAACAGTTCAGTACTAGTATCATAACGAACTAGCAACTGGAAATGGTCCAAGAAAACCAAAGCAATCTTGTTGAATCCCCTATAGGTGTTCCTAGGAAACTCCACATACCACTTCGTAGCTGCCCTTTTGAGGGTGTGTTGAAATAGTCGTAATCTAATAGAATCATGATTCAATGAGTTGGAGGAGCACCAAAGGTGAAGCATTGTGACATGATCACTCGGAACCTCACCACCTTTCCCCTCAAACTTAGGAATGTCCGAAGGGGGCTTGGTAGGGACCGGGGGAAAACTAGGGTCGTGGCACACCAGATTGTTTATGAGCTTCGAAAGATATGGAAGATTCAAATGTGCAAGGAATGGGAGCTACGGCTGGAAAGCTTAATTATAAGCTCCCGCAAAAGGTTGGTTGAACGGAACTGGATTATAAGGTGGACCAAAAGCTTGACCATGAGCATTAAATGGCTGATAATGAGGACCTGGAAAACCATAAGCTTGACCATGGCCATAAGGTTGATAACCTCCTCTAACCTGACCCGTGTGAGAGTAAGTAGGTATATGAGAGTTTTGGGCATCGTATTGAGATGGGTTCAACTGGTGGCCAGCACCGACTGTGTTGTAGTAAGGGTTGCCACCATAAGTATGGCGAATATACGTAGTATTCGTAGCGGGAACCGACTTGTAATGACCATAATGGTGAGGTATGTTCCCACCCCCAACATTAGGATTAACATGAACAGTCGTGTGGTGACCCAAAGCATGAGAAGTATTCCCAACCCCAACATTGGTGTTACTAGTAGCAGAAATGGTGACGTTATAATCTTGAGGATAAGATATATTCCCACCTCCTACATTGGCATTATTAGTAGCGGTGGAGGATGCAAAAGTGTGTGGTACTTTTCCACCCCCATAGTTAGGAGGAGCATTAACATTTGTGAAAGTGGTCCTGGGTTGATGGGTAGCAATATGTGTGTTAGGTGGTGGATGGTGAGTCATGTTTTGAACAGTGTTCCTATTGGGTTGGGAAGTCCTAGGAGGTGGTCTTATTCCAACATTAGCATTGTTAGGAGGATTATGACTAGTCCTCATATTATGTGCGTGAATGGACAACGTGGTGCCCCCGACGAGGGTATTGCCCCCAGTGGGTGCAGTGTTGCTAACACCATGACTAGTGCCAGCATGACTACCAAAAGCAGTGGGAGGATCAACTGTGCTAAAATAGGGCATACTATATGAGAACGGGTTAATGTTGATTGAAGGATCTTTGTCTTTGTCTTTAGGTAAAGTAGGCATCCCATAAAGATAATTATCTGGATTTGAAGGATCAAATAGATCATTCTCGAGTGGATTGGGCCAAATAGAACTAGGTTGAGTCTCAAGTGGATCACCCCCCAGGCCTCACGAGGTGTGGGGGTGTCTAAAGTATGTTTGACTCCACCCGATGGAATCGTGGGGATGTTCTCTATATCAGAATGTGTAGCCATCATAATGTCAGCTATGTATGTCTTGTAAGAATTCAAAGACTCAGAGGGAGCCCGCCGGCGCCCCCAAGTAGCACGGCGTGAAAAATCGTCCAGTTTTAAACTAGCTAACTGACGAGAACAACAGAGAGTACGACTCCGGGCCATGATATATCCAAAGAGAATATAAAATAACAATGTATCCTACAGCCAACTATCGATCAAAAATAGTAAATCAAAAGCACACACCTAGAGAAACTACAACCAAGAGCAAACAAACAGAGTGGCTAAAGGAGCTCCCAACACTAGAGCCAGTATGTCTCGCTTAGGAGAGGCTTGAGACTCCCAAAATATAGCTGGAGGTAACATAATTAGTTATAGAGACACCCAGGCTTCACTGCGTGCACAGGGTCAATTCCACTATACAAACACAACTGTGCTGTCCAATCCCTATTTGACTTAGGACACAAAGAGCATAACCACTACAAGTACCCTAAGCAATACCTAGGTAAGGAAGCTATGGTCACCGCAATATAACCAATGCTCAGGGGGACAGTCGCAGGTGGGATCCATCGAATGGGTAGGGTAGATAAGCGTGAAGCACAAGAGGACGAACCTCCGGTACCCCCAGATACAAACAAACCTTGGAAATATTTCCCACGTTCAGCCGGTATCAGAGGGATATCCCTTCAACCAACCTCCCGTGACCTCATGCTTAACTATGGTTTGAGTAGAGCTTCCTGAGAACATCAATATATACCTTGGATTCCACCACTCCCTGGTCAGACACCTAATGTTTCGTCTAGTAGTCTTGGATTGTTAACTCACAATGATCTATTCCAAGACTCTAAACCTATGCTAGTTGGTGTACTTTATAAATAAAATTGGTCTAATCAATTTTAAGATGAAGTATTATTTTTAAGGGCTGTGGTTACTCAAAGGATATGGTCATGAAACTAGTGATGTGTATGACTCAATAGTATGCAAAATTGTCCAATCCTAGTGTTATCTCCCAAATTGACCACCGTCATTTTGGTTGATAGAATGGGTAAAAAAATTTATTTTTGTGAGTCTTGGCCTTCAATATCAAAAAATCCCAGCTTTTCGGCAGTTAACTGAGTCTGTGGAAGTGCTTTCGATTCCATTCCTAAATTTTAGCCACGAAGTCAGTTTGAACTAGAACGCTTCATCCCTACAATCTCAGGCTAAATCTCCAGTCGTTATGTCATCTGTCTGTTGCAACATGCTCTGTTATTAAATAAATCCTGAATGCTCAGCTATGATTTGTCACTTGGCTGCCCTGTGAGGTATTTTCATTGTTGAACCATAACTCAAGAGGAATTTTTTGCTGAAATCATGTGATCTTGCGGGGCAATTTTGACGGCCTTCCTGAACTCCAAATTCAGATCTGCAAGCACCAGTGGATAGCTTATGATCTGTAGATCAAAATAGACTATTCGAACATGCAAAACGGACATCGGACGGTTGAGAAAATTGATTTTTTCTAAAAGCAGTTTTTTTCAGGAATTCTACAGGTTTCGGCAGCTTAGACGAGCCCCACAGAGCTCATTAGCTGCCGAAAGGTCTGACTTCCGGCGGCTAAGGCACGAAATCAGCAGAAGGTAGCGTTTTGGGTTTTAATTTTTGAAACAGTTACAGCTTTCGGCAGCTTAGGCGAGCCCCACAGAGCTCATTAGCTGCCGAAAGGTCTGACTTCCGTCGGCTAAGGCACGGAATCAGCAGAAGGCAGCGTTTTGGGTTTTAATTTTTGAAACAGTTACAGCTTTCGGCAGCTTAGGCGAGCCCCAAAGAGCTCATTAGCTGCCGAAAGGTCTGACTTCCGGTGGCTAAGGCACGAAATCAGCAGAAGAGTTAACTGCCGAAAGCCTGTTTTTGCCAATTTTCTCTAATTTCGCCCAGATCTCAGTTTTGTTCGCTGAACTAGCAGAAAGCCGATCAGAATGAATGGATTATAAATTATTTTATCAATATCTCAAGGGTTTTGAGCGAGTTTTGAATCAGTTGGACATTAGCTTTTGGAAAGGAGATCTTCATATCAGCATTTCCTTGATTTTAGGGATCAGTCCCTATCTTTTTGCATTTACTATCAGTTAGTGTTTTAGTTAATTAAACAGATCCATGCTTTTAGGATCTGGGAACTGCTTTGTAAAGGCTATAAAGCCTGAAAACTGAGACTGAAAAATGGTTCGAGCTTGGAGATACTTAGCCATATGTTTCGGATGCTTATTATAATAAAAAATCACAGTTTTCTCTTGTTGTTGTTATCAGATATTTTCATCCATCATTATTCTGCACTCTATTCAAATTAGCTTAGCCTGTGCTCATGATTTGAATTGAGGAACTTCCTACTGCTGTGTGTGACCTGATGTTATGCATGTATTTGGTTGCATAAACCCTGCATGTTAATATACTTGGTTGTCTTAGCAATATTCTACATATCATTCCTATTATTTATCATCTGATTTACAGTTTCTAAGAGCACTGGTTCATTTGACTATTTGATAAGCAACCTTTCCATCGAGCTATTGTGGTATCCCATCGATCCATTTACTGAAAAGGGTATTGAATTCTTAAGTTACCAAGCATACTTATCCATAACCACTAAGTAGTTTCTTGGAGAGCTAACAAATTGGCGCCGCTGCCGGGGAGCGAGGTGAGAAGCTGATCTTCCTGGGAGAACGACACAGATCTAGTCCTTGATGATAGACAAGGATCAGACACTTCATTGGTTATAAATCTTCTATCTGGCGACTCCATGAAGGATGAACTCAGTGGCGACTCCATTGTTCAGAATTCTGTTGGTGATTCCATTGGTATGACATGAACAGAATCTTAGCCAAGAGGTATGCGTTCTGTGATTTTTCAAGCATTGCTGGTTTTCCTAATCAAGTGCCTGCTAGAGATGAATGGGAGAACAGTCTTCCTAGATTTCGAGGAGAAGAGGGGGAAGTGCCAGCTGAGCATTTGCTGGACTTTCATGACTACATGCATCGGTTGCAGGTAGTGCATGAGGATGTTTAGATCTGGCTCTTCTGTGTTTCATTAAAAGGGATTGCCCGTGATTGGTATCGATCTTTGCCTAATGCTAGTATCAGCTCATTGGCTGATTTTCATGATGCCTTCCATGTGTTTTGTGAAGGAATATTTCCAGCTGATCTTCTTTTTCTTGAGTGTTGTCATGAGTTTAATCTTTCGAAAGTAGACATTCATGAAGATTGTGCTGCTGTAGAAAATACTCTTCATTATGATCAAGAGATCGTTTATCCACATCATGATAGCCATAGTGATGCTTTTGTTATTGCATCAAATGCATCTCCCAACTTATGTTGTCATGAAGATAAGATTGTTCCTATTGAAAATTTGAAAAGTGAAGAGCAGATTTTTATATCAGCAAGTGACAGTTTCAGATCTACAGAGATGGAGGAGGACATCCTACCATGTCTAGATTTGCAAGGGCTGTCTAATCTTCAGCTAGAACAGGTAAACCATGATCCTGGATGTGTTGATGTTGTAGCAGCATATGTTGAGGACAGCCCACATCTTCCAGACTTGCAGACAAAGGCAGATTTCAGCATTTATGAAGAGAATGATGGTGGCGAGGAACTAAGCAGTCCATATCAACAGTTTATTGGATATTTTTCTCCAGCAGATTTTGAGCAGCCTTCTCCAGCAGATCTTGAGCAGTTTACACACACCATTGAGATCAAGGAAGACAGCCAACCACATTATTTTCATTTACAGGCAGAACAGAAGCTTGAAGAGGTATTCCATTACTTTTTTATTGATCCTATCACTGCTTTTCTAGAATCATTGAGCAGTATAAAGATCAGGATATTCTTATCAGATGAAAGATGTTTCTGTCATTTTTTCAGAACATATCTCTGTTGGCTACATATTCTTTTATTTTTGGGATCAAGATCAAGAATTTTGTCAGCAAATAAATTTCTTACATGGCTGTGTTGGAAGTGTGCTTTTACTTGATGGATCTACCTCTATTGGTTAGTGTAGGGGTAGATAGATGAATAAGCTCTTTTATAAGAGCGCGTAGATCATTTTTTAGTTGTTGTTGAATAAGCAGAGCAGGCTGCATGTAAGCTACAGGTGGGATACAGGTTTGCAGAGGGATCAGTGTTAAAGACTTGATGAATCCATGCCCAATGCTAAAGGCTACTGGAACTACTTGGTTCTGGGATTCTTCGGAACCTCACTGGGAGGATTCCATCCCCGAGTAGGAGCCAGATGTTATCTCCCAAATTGACCACCGTCATTTTGGTTGATAGAATGGGTAAAAAAATTTATTTTTGTGAGTCTTGGCCTTCAATATCAAAAAATCCCAGCTTTTCGGCAGTTAACTGAGTCTGTGGAAGTGCTTTCGATTCCATTCCTAAATTTTAGCCACGAAGTTAGTTTGAACTAGAACGCTTCATCCCTACAATCTCAGGCTAAATATCCAGTCGTTATGTCATCTGTCTGTTGCAACATGCTCTGTTATTAAATAAATCCCGAATGCTCAGCTATGATTTGTCACTTGGCTGCCCTGTGAGGTATTTTCATTGTTGAACCATAACTCAAGAGGAATTTTCTGCTGAAATCGCGTGATCTTGTGGGGCAATTTTGACGGCCTTCCCGAACTCCAAATTCAGATCTGCAAGCACCAGTGGATAGCTTATGCTCTGTAGATCAAAATCGACTATTCGAACATGCAAAACGGACATCGGACGGTTGAGAAAATTGATTTTTTCTAAAAGCAGTTTTTTTCAGGAATTCTACAGGTTTCGGCAGCTTAGACGAGCCCCACAGAGCTCATTAGTTGCCGAAAGGTCTGACTTCCGGCGGCTAAGGCACGAAATCAGCAGAAGGCAGCGTTTTGGGTTTTAATTTTTGAAACAGTTACAGCTTTCGGCAGCTTAGGCGAGCCCCACAGATCTCATTAGCTGCCGAAAGGTCTGACTTCCGGCGGCTAAGGCACGAAATCAGCAGAAGAGTTAACTGCCGAAAGCCTGTTTTTGCCAATTTTCTCTAATTTCGCCCAGATCTCAGTTTTGTTCGCTGAACTAGCAGAAAGCCGATCAGAATGAATGGATTATAAATTATTTTATCAATATCTCAAGGGTTTTGAGCGAGTTTTGAATCAGTTGGACATTAGCTTTTGGAAAGGAGATCTTCATATCAGCATTTCCTTGATTTTAGGGATCAGTCCCTATCTTTTTGCATTTACTATCAGTTAGTGTTTTAGTTAATTAAACAGATCCATGATTTTAGGATCTGGGAACTGCTTTGTAAAGGCTATAAAGCCTGAAAACTGAGACTGAAAAATGGTTCGAGCTTGGAGAGACTTAGCCATATGTTTCGGATGCTTATTATAATAAAAAATCACAGTTTTCTCTTGTTGTTGTTATCAGATATTTTCATCCATCATTATTCTGCACTCTATTCAAATTAGCTTAGCCTGTGCTCATGATTTGAATTGAGGAACTTCCTACTGCTGTGTGTGACCTGATGTTATGCATGTATTTGGTTGCATAAACCCTGCATGTTAATATACTTGGTTGTCTTAGCAATATTCTACATATCATTCCTGTTATTTATCATCTGATTTACAGTTTCTAAGAGCACTGGTTCATTTGACTATTTGATAAGCAACCTTTCCATCGAGCTATTGTGGTATCCCATCGATCCATTTACTGAAAAGGGTATTGAATTCTTAAGTTACCAAGCATACTTAGCCATAACCACTAAGTAGTTTCTTGGAGAGCTAACACCTAGACTCATCTATCCAACAAAACAATATCACTAACATACAAAATCAACCCAATGATTTTGAAATAAAAATGCAATCCTTTTATGTTTTCGATGCACAATCAGAACCTAAATGAAAGCAGCAAGCACTTAATGCAGGATGCAACACATGAAAATAAATTTTTTTTGTATTTTCTCTTAAAAACAAAAGGAAAATGCAAAACTATATGTATTTTTTTTTGCATTTTTCAATATAAAGAAATGAAAAATGCAAGCAAAATCCTACTATTTAGTCACTGATATGCCCAGGAGATCACTAAGACAACCAGGAAGATACCAAATAGTAAGACTCATCCAAAGGAATGAGCCAAAAAGGAAAAAACCAACAAGACTAAATCCAAAGATGGGTAAAAAACCAACAAGGCTCAACCAAGATAAAAGAAGAGTTCTGGTCACAACCAAGGCATGGAACAGTCAAGAAACAGGCCAACAAAGACTCGGGATCAACCAAAACCAACCCAACAACAACCAATAGTCATAAACCAACAAAAGTCAGAGTTGTACGCTACTGTCAAAGGAATACCTGCGGGTACCCGCGAGCAGCAGTGTAAACAGAGGAGGGTATATGCAGGCAGAGCTAAGCTAGCCTGCGGGTGAGGAAAGGCAAATGGGAAAACAAAGAGTCCAGTGGCTCAGAAAAAGCAAGTTTTCTATAGTGTATCTTGACGGCCAATCAGTGACACAGAGCTTCGACAAACAACAACTCTAAATATGGGCTAATGCTCAAAAAAATTCCCAAACATGGATGTTTTCCCCAGTGGAGTCGCCATTTATGTGATGGAGAAAACTCACTATGGCTTGGGAGACCACTACAAACAGTTGACTACTAGAAATTAACTCAATTCCTAGAAGTATGCTATTATAAATGACAATGCTAGGATAATGGAGAATGTATCCAACCTCGATCCAAATGTTTGATGTAGATCCCCGTTGGAGCTTTTCTAATCCGTGCACTTGAATTTGCAAATTAGTCTTAACAACTAATATACAACAAGTACATATAATATATAAATGACATTGACATCATCAATTGCAATGGCCAATGATATAACAAGTAAATGCAACCGAAAGTAAGATAAACAACATTTACAACATTAATGGACGAGAATATGATTATTTCTATTAATAAACAAGAAGAAGTACAATGTGATACGACCTCTTGCTGGCAACCAATCTAAACCAAGATCTGGATCAATCCACTTGTGCCTCCACCACTTTAATCCTCCATGAATGGAAAACTCAACTATGGTAGGAGTTTGGAAGGTGAACATAAAGTGTTCATAACTACAAGGATCAATGAGTGTAGACTCAAGATAGGGAAAAAATCCACTAGAGTTCTCTTGCTCTTCTTTCTCCTCCCATCCATAAGCCATATGTGCTCAATATATAGTCCTCCCAAAGGTAGATGAAAGGACACATTGAGGTGTTACTTGGGCGGATGGAGGGTCAAAGGTCACCCAATAACCACTTTTTGGGAATAAAAAGTAATTAACTAGTGATTTTTACCATTTTACATGCTACCCGCGGGCTATAGTGATGCAACTCGCGGGTACACTTGCTATAGTGATGCAACAAGAGCGTAAGAGGAAAAATGAGGAAATAGTATGTATGAAGGATATAAAGTGGATCTGAGTCAGTGAAATGGATCCTACAGGCCAAATAATGTTGATGCTCACAAGGTGGAAAATTACATTGTAACACTACTCTCTCTCTCTCTCTCTCATCCCCCTAACCCTTACTAATATCATCTCTTACACCCTTTCCCCCCTACTCCTCAATGTACACCTGAACCCTATTACTTTCTCTCTCCACAAATCCCCTAACACCCACCCTCTCTCCCTCTCTCTAACACAGACCCACTATGTTTCTCCTTAACATCCCCTTTCTTTATCTCCTACTCCCACCACAAACTAAATCCCCGCTCTCTCTCTTTCTCTACACCACTCTCTCTCTATCTCTCCCAACTCTATGCCCCAAGCTCCTCCACTATACAACCCTTCTCTCTAAGAATCCTACTCCTCCCAAACACCTTATCCCTTGTTATCTCCATCTCTTTATATCCCCCAACTCCACTCCTCCCCGCAAACCCTAATCACTCCCCTTATATATCTCTCTCTCTCAACCCCCTACTAATCAACCTATCCCTAAACCCTACCCCTTTCTCTCTCCTCATACTCCCTAACACCCCCATGCTCTCTCTCACCAATCCACACACAAACACTCACACCCTACTGCCACCATTACAAATGCCCCCCTCCTCCCTCCCTCTCTCCCCTCCTCCTCCATTGAACCATTACTAACCCTTAATCTCTCTCTTCAATTTTCTTTGTCCTCCCCAAACCCTCACTATGCCCCCCTCTCTCTTTTTCTCCCTTACAAGCACTAACCAGCCCTCCCTCTATCTCTCTCTGTATCTCCCCCCTTATGCATAATATATGTCTCTCTCTATGTTACTCCTTATCTCCCCAACGCCCCTCCTAACCCCTACACTCGATATCACCCCCTTGGCTCTCTCTCTCTCTCTCTCTCTCTCTCTCTCTCTCTCTCTCTCTCTTTGTCTCTCTCTCTCTTTCTCTCTCCTACTAATTCACCTACCTCTGACGAAAACCCCTCTATCAATATCCTTAATTCCTAACACCCCCCTACTCTCTTCATCTCTAACACACACACTCAACCACCTACTCCCAACCATACAACTAACCCCCCTGCTCCCTCTCACTCTCTCCCCCTACTTCTCGTAACCATTACTAAGCCCCTCTGTAACTTCCTTCCCCCCCCTCTCACTTTCTCTCCTACCACAAAACCCCCCCCCTCTCTTTAAATACTCTCCTTCTTATTATGTTTCACCTAATCCCCCTAGCCCCTACAAATAAAACCCCCCTAACTATCTCTTGCCCTATCTACCCCAACCTCCCTAACCACATCTCTCTCTCTCTCTCTCTCTCTCTCTCTCTCTCTCTCTCTCTCCCTGTATACTCCTCCTTCTCTCTAATTTCTCTCACACTCCCCAAACCCATAACCCCCCTTCTCTCTCTCTCTCTCACCCTACAATACACCCATTCCTCATCCCACTATCCCTAGCCCAAACTCCCTAGTCCTCACATCCTATCCCTACCTCTGATTTATCTCTCTCTCTCTACCGCTAACATCGCTCTCTCTACCCCTAACCTCTATATATCTCTCTACCTATAACATATCTTTCTTTCTCTACTCATAACCCCCTCTCTCTTTCCCTAACTTTAACCTCTCTATCTCTCTCTACCTCTAAGATCTCTCTCTCTCTCTCTCTCTCTCTCTCTCTCTCTCCCTAACCCTTACTAATATCTTATCTCATTCTCTCTCTCCCCTATTCATCAACCTACCACTAACCCCCATTTATTTCTCTCTCCCCAAACCCTTGAACACCCACCCTCTCTCTCTTCTCTAATAAAAGCCCCATATCTCTCTCCCTAAGTCCCCCTTTCTCTATCTCTTACTCCCACCACAAACTAACACCCCCCTCTCCCTCTCACATGCTCTCTCTATCTCTCTTTGCACCCCACCCTCTCTTTCTCCATCAAACTCTCTATCTCTCTCAACCTATAACATCTCTTTCTCTCTCTACTCATAACCCCCCTCTATCTTTCCCTAACTTTAACCTCTCTACCTCTCTCTACCTCTAACATCTCTCTCTCTCTCTCTCTCTCTCTCTCTCTCTCTCCCTTTAACCCTTACTAATATCCTATCTCATTCACTCTCTCCCCTATTCCTTAACCTACCCCTAGCCCCCATTTCTTTCTCTCTCCCAAAACCCTCGAACACCCATCCTCTCTCTCTTTAACAAATGCCCCCTATCTCTCTCCCTTACTTCCCATTTCTCTATATCCTACTCCCACCACAAACTAACACCCCCCTCTCGCTCTCTCATGCTCTCTATCTATCTTTGTACCCCACCCTCTCTCTGTCTATCAAACTCTCTATCTCTCTCTACCTATAACATATATTTCTCTCTATACTCATAACCCCCCCTCTCTCTTTCCCTAACTTTAACCTCTCTATATATATCTACCTCTAACATCTCTCTTTATCGCTCTTTCTCTCCCCCTAATCCTTATTATTATCCTATCTCATTTCCTCTCTCCTCTATTCCTCAACCTACTCCTAACCCCCATTTCTTTCTCTCTCCCAAAACCCTCGAACACCCATCTTCTCTCTCTCTAACACTAGCCCCTATCTCTCTCCCTAACCCCCCATTTCTTTGTCTCCTACTCCCTAACTCCACTCCTCCCCTGTACCCCTAATCACTGCCCTTATCTCTCTCTCTCTCTCTAACTTTCTCTCTCTCTATCATTCCCCTACTAATCCACCTATCCCTAACCCCTACCCCTTTCTCTCTCCCCCTACTCCCAAGAACTCCCATGCTCTCTCTCTCTAAGACACACACACATGCACACTCACCCCGTACTCCCACCCTTACAAATAATTGCCTTCTCCCTCCCTCTCTCCCCTCCTCCTCCACCAAACCATTACTACCCCACACTCTCTCTCTTCCACTCTCTTTGTCCTCCCCTAACCCTTACTACTCCCCCCTCTCTCTCACCCCTACTACAACTAACCAAACCACCCTCTATCTCTCTCTATATCTCTCCCCCTTATGCATAGTCCCCATTTTTCCCTATGTTTATTCTTATCTCCCAAACTGTGCTCCTAAACCCTACACCTAATATCACCCACTTGGATCTCTCTCTCTCTCTCTCTCTCTCTCTCTCTCTCTCTCTTTGTCTCTATATCTCTTCATTTCTCCTACTAGTCCACCTACCCTTGATGCTCAACTCTCTCTCTCCCCCACTACTCCCTAACATGCCCTTGTCTCTTCATCTCTAATACATACACACACTCATCCCCCTAATCTCACACATACAAGTAACCCCCCTCCTCCCTCTATTTCCCCCCCTCCTCATAACCATTACTAACCCCCTCTCTTACTTCCTTCCCCACTCTCTCTCTCTTTATATCCTACCACTAAACACCCCTTTCTCTCTCTCTCTCTCCATAATCCCCCCTCTACTTATGTTTCACCTAATCCCCACACCCCCTAGAACCAACAATCCCCCGACTATCTCTCTTCCTATATACCCCCACCTCCCTACCCACATATCTCTCTATCTCCCTATATTCTCCCCCTTCTCCTTAATTGCTCTCATCCTCCCCAAACAAATAACATGCCTTCTATCTCTCTCTCTCTCCCTATAATCCACCCACTCCTCATCCCACTATCCCCACCCTCAACCCCCTAGTCCTCACATCCTATCCCTATGCCCAAATTCTCTCTCTCTCTCTTTACCTTTAATATCACTCTTTCTCAAACCCTAAATTCTCTATATATCCCTACCTCTAACATATATTTCTCTCTCTACACATAACCTCTCTGCAACACTTCCTACACCTAACCCCCCCTCTTTCTTGTAAACACTTTTCCTTACCCCCCCTCTCTCTCTCTAAACCCCCTCGCTCCTCAACTTTACCCACTTCTATAAGAATTCCATGCTTAAACCCCGAGAATCTTGATCCCTACCTCTTTATATCCCCCAACTTCCATCCTCCCACTACCGCTAATCACCCCTCAATGTCCCTTCTCCTACTACCCCTAACCCCCATCTCTCTCTCTCTCCAAATCTCCCTACCCCCTACAACTTCTCTCTCTTTCTTGATCTCTACTCTCAACTGCCTCATTCCTCAACTATACCCCATTCTCCCAAACTTCCATTCTCCTCCCCAAAACCCTAACCCTCATCATCTCTATTTCTTTCTCTCCACCAAAATCCCTCCTCCCACTTAATCAATCCCCATAACTCTCTCTCTCTCTCTAAACCCCCTAAACATACATCTACACATAATCCACACCAACCCTACTCCATTATACAACTCCTCATTATATTTGTCTGCCCTCTCCTCTCCCTAAACCTTACTAAAACCCTCTCTCATTCTCTATCTCCCCTACTTCTCCATGTACATCTAACACCCACTTTTTTCTCTCTGCTCCAACTACCTAACACTAATGCCCCTCTCTCTCTATCTAGCTCTCTCTATCTATCACCCCCTTCTCTCAAATGGCCATATAGCTCCCAAAACCCCTAATCTTCATGATATATATATATATTTAATTTCCCAAACCTCACTCACCCCTACACCTAACTACCCCCCACCTCTCTCTCTCTCTCTCTCTCTCTCTCTCTCTCTCAAACCCCTATTCATCCACCTATTGATAAACCCCACCCTTCTCCATCTCCCCCGAGTCCATGATAGCCCCCCAAACATAGTCTCTCTCTCTTCCAACTACGGCTAACCCATCTATCTCTCTCACTATCTATTTATCTATCTCCCATCCTAGTCCTAACCCTTTTAAAACCCTCTCTCATTTTCTCTCACCCCTACTCCTCCACCTATGCCTAACGTCCACTGCTTTCTTTCTCCCCAAACACCCTAACACCCACCACCTCTCTTTATCTATCTATCACTCTCATTCCCTTACTCCTACATCTACCAATAACCCACCCCTCTCTCTTCTCTCCTCCTCATAATCCTTACTATCACCATCTCTCATTCTATTTCTCCCCTACTCCTCCACCTATGTCTAACCCCAACTTTTTTCTCCTTCCCTCAACCCCTAACACCCACCTCTCTCTCTCTCTACCCATAACCCCCTGCTCTCTCCCTAACCCCCCTCTTTCTCTCTCTCCTACTCCAACCACTAATCAACCTTCTCTTTGTCTCTCCCTGCTCAACTAGCCCCCCCTCCTCTATAACTTCCTTACTCATCCCCAAACCCCTAACCCTCCTGATATCTATCAATTTCACTCCCCAAAATCAACTCCTCCCACTACCCATAATAACCCCCCACCATATCTCTCTCTCTCACACACACAAACCCCTAGTAACAACCTTATCCCTAGCCCCACCCCTTTCTCCCTCCTCTTACTTCCTAACACCCTCCCTTTCCCTCTAATACACATAGAAACTCACCCCTTACTCCCACCACAACAATTAATTTACTCTTATCTTTCTCTCTCATCGTCCTCAAAACCCTAACCCTTAATACCCACTCTCTCTCTCTCTCTCTATCCTCAACTAACCTTTACTAATCCCACTCTATCTCCCTCCCTCCCCTACTAACATTAAAAAACCCTCCCTTTATCTCTCTCTCTATATCTTTCACCCCTTATCCATAAGCACCCCCCTCCCCCAACACCCCTCCTCTACCCTTACCCCTAATATCAATGCATTAGATATCACTCTCTCAACCCTCAACCTCGTGCTCCTAAACTATATATCTATTATCACGTACTACCCTACTCCTCCCCAAACGACTAACCCTCTTTATCTATATCTCTTTCTCTCCCTAAAAATCCCTCCACCCCTCTACCCTTAATATTCTCCCTCTCACTCACTCTCTATCTCCCTCTCTCTCAATCGACTACTCCACCTACCCATAACCCCCACCCCCCTCTCTCTCACTATCTCTCTCTCTATCTCACCGCTTCACATCCCTCATTCCTTAACTATAACCCACTTCTCTCTAACCCACCTGATATCTATCTCTTTCTCTCCCCAAATCCCCCAACCTCCCTCAATCTCACACACTCTCTTTCTCTCTCACTCACTCCTTCAACCCCTTACTAATTCACCTAGCCCTAACCCGCACCCCCCCTCTCTCACTACTCCCTAACACCCTCTCGTTAGATTTTTCTCTACACACAGACTCACCTCCCTAATCCCACCTCTATAACTAAATCCACTCCTCCTCTCTCTCACACATCCACAACCTAACCCTTACTAATCCCCTCTCTTGCTCTCTCTCCCATTACTACCTAATATCAACCCCCCTCTCTCCCACCTCTACTCCAACAACTACCAATAAATCCCCATATCTCTCTCTCCCCTCCTTCACTTAATCCTTGCTAAAACCCTCTCTCCTTCTCTCTATCCCCTAGCCCTCCACCTCCCCTAAAACCCACTTCTTTCTCTATCCTCCAACCCCCTAACACCCACCTCTCTCTTTCTATATCTCTCTCTCTCACCCTTCTCTCAAACTGTCATGTTGCTCTCAAATCCCTTAATCCTCATGATCTATATATCTTTATATACCCCAACATCGCTCCCCCTACACATATTTACCCCCCCCCCCATTTCTCTCTCTCTCTCTCTCTCTCTCTTCCTCTCCCTCTCTAAAACCCCTACTAATACACTTACCCATAACCCCCACCCTTCTCTCCCCCTAATTCATAAAACCCCCCACTCTCTCTTTATCAACTGCCTACACTTACCCCTCTCTCTCTTTCTATTTCTCTCCCCTTTTCCCCCTAGCCCTTACTAATGCCTCCTATCATTAATTATCTCCCCTACTCCTCCAACTATGCATGAATCCCATTGTTTTCTCTATCCTATAACCACCTAACACCCATCCCTCTTCTCTTTATCTCTCTTACACACCTACTCCCCTACTCCTACCCCTACCACTACCACCCTCCCCCCCTCTCTCTCTCTCTCTCTCTCTCTCTCTCTCTCTCTCTCCCTAAACCTCCCTCCACCCCTATACCCCTCATCACTCTCTCCCACTCTCTCTCTTTCGGTCAACCCCCTAATCCACCTACCAATAACCCACACCGCTCTCTCTCTACCCATACATCCTAACATCCCCCCACCCTCTCTCTCTCTCTCCCCCTTCTTCACATCCCCCATTACTTAACTATACTCCACTTCTCACTAACACTCTTGATATTTATCTCTTTACCCTCCCAAACCCCCTCCTCCCCATACCCCTAATAAACCACCCTGACTATCACTCTCTCTCTCTCTTCCACTTGCTCCTTCAACCCCTCTACTAATCCACCTACCCCTAACACCCACCCCTCTTACACTCTCTCTCCTCTGTTAGACCACCTACTCCTATCCACCACCTCTTTCTCTCTCCCTCCCAACACCTTAATGACCACCCTCTCTCTCTCTCTCTCTCTCTCTCTCTCTCTCTCTCTCTCTCTCTCTCTCTCTCTCCTTCTCTCCCTCCCTTCCCCTCTCATTCTAATCTCAACCACCAACTCCTACACTATATAAATATTCTCTATAACTACCTTAATCCTCCCATAATCACTAACTCTTCTAATATAAACATAATTATCTTCCCCAAACACTGTCCTCCCCCTACCCCTAATCACTTCCCCCAAATCTCTCTCTCTCTCTCTCTCTCTCTCTCTCTCTCTCTCTCTCTCTCTCTATCGCACTCCAACTCCCAACACCCTCACTAGTCAATTATACCCCTTTCTCTCAAAATTTGTTGTTTTCCCTGAACACCTAAACTCATGATATCTACCTTGTTCTCTCCTCCAATGTACCTACTACCCCTACCCCTAATAACACCCCAAATCTCTATCCTTCACACTAATATATCTCTCACTACCACTAACCTATGTTTCTCTCTCTACCACAAACCTCTCTATCTCTCTCTAATAATAACCCCCTCTCTCTCAACCTAAATACCCCCTACTCCCCCTAACCCAAACCCCCCTCCTCTCTCTCCTAAACTCACTCCCCCCTACCACTTATCTATATCCCTCTCTATCTCTTTCCCAACTCCCATTCCCTCACTCAACTACATCCCCTTATCTCAAATTACATTACCCATCAACAAAATTTGAAACTCCTGACCCCTACCATCTTCCCTCCCCTGATGTCACTCCTCCCCCATACCCTCATTCATTAGCCAACTCTCTATCTCTCTCTCACACCCTACTCTTACCACTAAAACTAACCACCCTCCCCCTTCATCCCTTCATACCCCCTGTCCCTCTCTCTCTCTCTCCCTCCTCTTCTCCTCCTAACCCTTCCTAACACCCTCTATACTTCTATATCACCCTTACACCTCCACCTACCCCTAATCCCAACCACTTTCTCATAGTTCAACCCCCTAATACCCAAACTCTCTAAATCTAGCATTCTCTCTCCACCCCTGACCCCCATGTCTCTCCCTAACCCACCTATTTCTCTCTCTTATTCTTACCACCAACCAACCTCACCCCCCTCTCTCTCCATGCATCCATCTCTTCTCTTTCTATTCATGCCCCTATTTTTTTTCTCTCTCTCTCTCTCTCTCTCTCTCTCTCTCCCAATTCCACACCCCCATGCCTCAAATATACCCCCTTCTCTCTAACTTCCCTACTTCTCCCATAAACCCAAAAATTTATAATATATATCTCTTCCTTTCCCCCAACCCCACTTTTCCACCCTACACATAATCGCACCCCCTCATATCTCTCACTCTCTCTCCCTCAACCCAAGACTAATCCACCTATCACTAACCCCCACCCTTTTTTTCTCCATGTACTCTAAATAACCCCCCTATCTCAATCTCTAATGCACACACACACACTCACTCCACTACTCCAATACCTACAACAATCCTACCTCATCACCCTCTCTCTTCCCCTAGTCCTCTCCCTAACCCTTACTAGTCTGTCCCTTTCTCTCTTTGTGTCCTCCCCTAACCATTACTACCATCTCTCTCTCTCTCTCTCTCTCCCCCTCATACACACACACACACATAAAAACCCTACTACTCCCACCTCTACCAATAACCCCCCTCCTCCCTATCTCTCTTTATCCCTTCCTCTTCCTAACCCTTGCTAAAACCATCTATCATTATATCTCTCCCCTACTCCTCCACCTATCACTAACACCCACCTTTCTCTCTATCTCTCTCTCTCTCTCTACTCCATAAACCCCCACTCCTCAACTATACCCAATGTCTCTCTAAATTCCCTACTCCTCCCCAAATGCCTAAACCTCCCAATCTCTATCTCTTTTTTTTTAATAAAACCCCCTACTTCTCCTACCCCTAGTAACCCCCCATAATATATCACATTCCCTCTCTATCACTCTGTCAACCCCCTACTAATCTAGCTACCCCTAACTGTCACTGCTCTCTCTCTCCCACTACTACCTAACACCCACCCACTCTATCAATCTACACACACACAAACTCACCTCCCTCCTACTACCCCTATAAAAAACACACCTTCTCCCTCTTTCTATCTGGCACCTCACCCTCTAACCCTTACAAACATTCTCTCTCACTCTCTCTCCCCACTACTTGTCCACCTACCCCTAAAACCCACCCATTTTCCTCCTAAAACAACTTAAAACCCACCATCTCTCTCCTGTTTATCTCTACCCTAAGCTCTCTCTCTCTCTCTCTCTCTCTCCTCTTTGCTCCTAATAGTAACCATACCACAACTACCTCCTTCACTCCATCCCTCCCTCCCTCTCTCAGTCTCTCTCATAACTCCCCACTCCTACACTATACATCGCTTCTCTCTAACTTACCTACTCCTCCCCAAACAACTAAATCTCCTAATATCTAAATCTTTCTCTTTCTCAACACACCTCCCCCTATTCCAAATCACCAATATCTCATATCCCTTTCTCTATCCCCCCTCTCCCTCTCTTTGGACCCTCTACACCTCCACCTACACATAACAAACAACTCTCTCTCTCTTCCCCTACACCCTATCACCACCGAATCTCTCTATCTCAAACAAACTCACCCCACTTCTGCCACCACTACAATTAATCCCCCTACTCCCTCTCCCATTCTGTCTCAATCTCTCTCCCCTCCTTTCCATAACACTTATTAACACCATCTATAATTCCCTCTCTTCCCTACTTCTCTACCTACACCTAACCCCCATTCCCCTCTCCCAATCCTCAAATATATCTCTCTCCTCTCCGAGTTTTTCACCGGCCGCATTTCGATCGTTTTCCTACCCTGATTCAAACTTCATACCGGCTACAGACCGTTTCGCAAGTATTATTAATGACAGTAGTGGTTGGTTGAGATACTCAACCACTCACCTATTCATCTCAGTTAATGAATGTGAAAATAGTTCCTTATTTCATTGTTTATTCATAGGATTTTTCCACTCCAAGCCAACCCACCATTGACCATTAGAAGTGCTACGATGAAGGGAACCCTCTCTCTAAGGACTAAGAGGGAAGTAGGTTTTTTCCACGTCATATGCTTACCTTTTTAGAAGCATTCCAAAAATTCCTAACTAGGCATTGTCCCCCTAGAATAATCAAGTCTAAGGACCATATTTCATTTTCTGAAATCATGTATTTTGCTTCCCCAGCATGCAGATTTATAATTTTGTCTATAATTCTCATTAGCATGTTAAAATTGTCCTTCTCTATGTTATGCTCTCACAACATGTTGCAAATTTTTATAATGATTCACATTTGGTTGCTAGCAGGGATAAGCCACGATGCCAAAAGGTGGTAGAAAGAAAACTAAAGTGATGGAACCAGAGCCAGTACAAATAAGGACTGAAACTATTTTCCAAGACACTAAGTGTACCATCGGCGTTCCTCCCGAGTTCCATTGGGGAGATGTTTACCAGATGATTAGGGACCAAGATATCCCATATTTATTATTGGAAGAAGAACAACTCTACCTCAACATAAGAACTTCCAGCATAGCTAGGGCTTCTACTCGCCTTGAATTGGTCCCATGCTATGAAGTGGTCGGGTGGATACTGGAACATGCCAACCCAGAGACAAGAGTGTTGCATGACAGTAAGGGAGAGCCTTTAGCTTCATTCCATCCAGCGTATATTGTTGCAGCCTACAAATTCTCATGTCCCGAACAAGCTCTAAGTGATGAATGGTTGGGTAAGATGAATAATATTGAGATGGACAAAAAATTATTGGTCACAGGCAAACACCTGAGGAAGAGAGATAATGATGAATGTGATGTTCAGAGCCTAAGACCTCCTTTTAGGTTAATTGCACTGATGCTATGCAGAATTTTTGGCATGCCCGATGGCACTGTATATAGGATATAGTGGGCCCCCATCATCCACTTGATAGCATTTAAAGGAACTGTGTTTGACTAGGCTACTATCCTTTCGGACAGTTTGGCATCCACAGTGGCCACTGCAAGAGAAGGTATGGCCTTAAAAAAGTCAAAATTTGACATGTCTTCCTATCTCATTGACTGCATTTTGGCCAAGCTCTCTTTCCCCAGACTAGTTTGCACATGGGATAAACCCAACACCCTGATCTACACTGCTTATAAAATAATGTGGGCTCAAAATTATAGAGCAAGCTATAAGCTCATCTGCAAAGAATTCATCATGCCTCTATATGAGCAGATGTTCAAGGAAGAGCCCAATTGTCTATCAGAAAATGCCATGGAGGTCCTGGAAAACTATGGTGATTTTTATTTCTCATAGCAGGGCACCTACATTAGGGTGTTTGGAGGTACCAAAGCGCCATACATTTTGCCAAAATACGCTATTGATTATGTAGTCCTCAAGGAAGCAGTCAGGAAAATTTTCCTTGATGGAATAGGAGGGGTGCTTAACAAGCAACATAAGGCTTCTTTCCCTCCTTTGCCCTTCTCCATAGGAGCCTACAAATTCTCATGGGTTGCAACAGCTGAGGAATACATTCAAGAGGTGAAATATTTCCACTTCAGTGAAATGATCTTCCATGGAAATGATAGGCGGAGCAAGGTTGTCGAACATTGTAAGAAATTTTATGCTCATTTTGAATATGCTCATTACTATGATGCAAACGTAGAAGTGTTCAGAGGCATCATCAACATGACTGAGTTGTAGATTTGTCCTCAAGACAGTGGAGCAAGCTCTAGCTTTGCCCCAGCCTGAAAAGCCAGTCTGCAAAAATAGAGAGAAACAACTGATGCCCTAGCCCATCAAGAACAAAGATTGAAAGAGGAAGCAAGGATGCAGAGAGAAGCTGAGGAAGCAAGGCTGCAACAAGAAGCTGAGGAAGCAAGGCTGCAACAAGAAGCATAGGAAGTAAGGCTACAACAAGAAGCAGAGGAAGCAAGGCTGCAGAAGGAAGCATAAGATTCAAGGTTGCAAAAGGAAGCAGAAGATCAAGAGCAGACGGAGGAAAGTGAAAATCAGCAGCAAAAGCAACACAGGACAATGTGGTCGATATGGTTAGAGAATTTGAGTCAAAAAAGAGGACAACTCGCATGTTGCAACATACTATGGCTAATGAGCAGGCTTACAGGGATCTTGTAGTGAATAAATATAATCGCTTGTCTGTTGATCACAAGGAATTGTCAGATAAGTATCGCCATTTAGAAGAAGAAAAGGAGCACCTGGCAATCCATATGATGATTCTAGAAGCAGAAAAGAATGATTCTAAAGCTAGAGTTTCTCATCTACAAGAAGATAAGCAAGCAATGGTTGAGCAATTAGAGCAGGTAGAGAGTAGAGCAATAGATATGTCTCCCTTTCATGAGATGTCCTGTGACATTCTGAGAGAAATGCACGCCACGCAGGAGCTGATTACTGAGGAAGTGTGCAGGCTCAAAGCCATGATGGTTAGATTGAAAGAAGTCAATACATAGGCCAATAGGCTTAAGGGAAAATATACTCGAGTTAAAGCAAACATCTTAAGCCAGATGGAATGGTGAGAAGGGAAAGTTGATTTCCCCAAGCATCTCCCATTCAAATCTGTAGATGATTTTAAAGAAGATATAAACCTTATGGAATTGTGCAGGAACTGTGGCCTTAAGCTAATAGCTAAGATCCAAGGAACAATACTTTATCAAAAAATCCATGAAGTACATGATAAGTGCAAGATGAGTTTTCCTCATTCCCTCGATGAGTTCCCAAGCAAAGAGCAATGTTTATCAGACTTGAAGGAAGAGCTAGGAATTCAAATATAATGTGTAAAGAAGATTGATTTCTTAGCCACTGATGATCTCCATAGCTATATTGGGATGTCATCAATATACAGTCATTTGATTAAATAAATCCACCAAGAAGCAATTGTAGAAATTCATGGTGTTGAAGCAGAACTTGGTAAACATGTGACTTCCCAGAAGATCTTGCTCCCTTCCCTAGCAAATGTGGTTATCAGAGACACTGGTGTCTGGTTCAGTTACATATCAGAGGAGGAAAAGAAAGCAGTAGCAGCAGTAGCATCTAGTCCAAGTACTTCTCTCCCAGCAAGAGCGCCTTCCCAAGGGTGAACATGCTAATCCCAAGGCGTTGTTCCTATTTTTTGTGTGGTCTCCCTATGTAGAAAGTGTATAATCACTGAACAACTGTCCTTTTCTATTTTTGAGAAATTTTATGTTTTAAGAAAAGGGCCATGATTTGTTTATTAAGAGGAAAAGTCTGTAGAGGACATGTGTAAAGAGCCAGGTGGCAGCCCAAGAGGCATTTTGTAAAGATATAAATAGAAGTTTAGGGAATGGTAAAAAAGACTTTTGGCAGGAAAAATAATTTTCTTAACTTGTACGAGCTATCTTGCACTTGCTTCAAGAAAATGAAATTTACCTAATAAGAGCCTGGAGAGGACGTCTTTTGCATGGAAATAGATGTTGGATGCATGCTGGATTATTCTTGTGACTTTCATATTCTACAATGAGATCTTTCTTTGTTGTCTTGAATTATTTCTCTGTATTGAATGATCTTATTGTTTCTTGTGCAAATGATTTTTCTCCTACATGAGTAATGGAATGCATTATATGTTAATTGGAAGATATCTTCTAATATATGTTGCCTTCTTGCTATAGATATATCTTTATGATTTAATGGCTATCTATTGATCTTTAGATAACTCTTCCAGCGCATTACTCATACTTATAATTTTGCTCCTTGCAGGGATAGTTTAGGTTTATTTTGGTTTTAAATACAGATTTGTTTCGAGTTCTGCATTTAGATTAAGTTAGCTTAGGCACTTGCATATCATTTTAAAACCATAAAATCAAAAGAACTGTGGACTGGGCCATAACCGGTGTAATTGAAGCAAATCTCCAATCCTAATGGTTGCTAAAACCGCTAACCGGACGGATTCCCCATACCAAACGGTGGACAATCTAATTGGGATAGTCTACCGAGGAGAATCCCTTTCTACTTGATGCTGCGATCTTCGAGGCATCAACAGTTTTTGGCGCTAGAAGGAGGGCCTAAAAGTGCATGGCTGATAAAGGAAAATCTCCCACTGTCAAAAATGTTACTGAAAACCAGCTTAAAAGAGGAATTTCAGACAGCCCAAATCTTGAAGTAGCAAACCAAGAAAACCTCGTCTTTGATTCTGAACCTCAAGAAGTATTGTATGCTGTGCCTTTTGTAGAAATATAAGATTTAAGGAGACATACACGATCTTATGTTAGACAGCTAGGTGGTTTAAATGTAGTAAATTTCCTCCCTAGGAAAGGTTCTCCTAGAAGAGAGCGACAGTACACTCGTGATTCGATTCTTGTGCAAAATTTCGAAGAGCTTGTGAATCTAACCTTGGAAGAAATTGTAGAACCCCTGAACAAGGTCGATCTTGAAAACCCAAAAAATATTTCAGATAGAGAAAGTCTTGGAGAACTTATTGCTCCAAAGAAAACTCCATTGAATTCACCATACAATTCTCCACCAGATTCTCCACATAGAGACATGGCCATACCTTCTTGGAGAGCAAGGGGAGTGTTAAATCTAGCTGGGCCATTCCACAATCTTCCAAAAAATCTAGAGAAAGTCTTTCCTAAATTTAACCCAGGGAAAGCCATTTCCGCCAAAGATCATCTTAAGAGTTTTTATTTAGCTCTAAATCTTTTAAATGTGCAACATGAAGATGTAGTTTGTAGGATTTTTCCATACACATTTGAGCCAAAAGTATCATCATGGTATTTTAGCTTACAACCTAGCTCGATCTCAAGCTAGGATGAATTTGAAAAATGTTTCTTAAAGAAATATGAAAACCAAAAAACTGTAGCTACACTTATGAAAGAATTATTGTCCATGAGAATGGAAAAGGAAGAAAAGGTTCAAGACTTCAACCAAAGGTTCACAACACTCTTAAATAATTTTAGTGAAACAAATAAACCAGCAGAAGAATCTCTTGTTGAATATTATACAACGGCTCTTGAAGGACCCATAGCAATGTTCGTTAAAAGATCTAAGAAAACCACCCTGATAGAGAATTTCGAAGAAGCTAGAAAGGTGGAAGAAGAAGCGGATAGCATTGTTAAGATATCCACATCATCATTTTCAGGACCTTGCATGCAAACTCTAGGGTTTGCATGCATTTTGCATGCATCCCAGTCACCAGGTTGATGCCTCCAGCACCTTATCCACTTCATTCTAGCACCCAAGAGTTCCTTCCATCAGAGTTTTAGCCTTCCTAGTCAGGAAGGTGCCCACTTCTCACCTACTTCTAGAGAAGGGCGCACTTCTTCACCTACCACTACAGTTCCACTTCAGTTACACTCAGTTAGCTCTGATTCTCCTTGATTTGAGGCTAGTTTCACTCCCGATTGACTGTTTCACTCCGTTGGACCTCCATATTGACTAGATGACTTGTTCTGACTTTAGTTAGCCTCCCATGCACCCCCCACTGAGCCCACTTCCCTATATCAATGCTACACACTTTAGTTACACATGTTACACTTAGTTAGACTCAGATTGACACCTGGATGATTGGTTCTTGTGCATTGATGACCACCACTGATTGATAATGAGGACTCCTAGTTGGAGTCAAGCTACTCCATTCAGTGATTCGAATGACCTTCTTAGTCAATTCGAATTGCTCAGTCATTGTTACTGTATTCTATTGTAATCATTCACCCTTACTGGGATATTGAGTACTGTTGCATGTTTTCAACAGTTTTACACCATATTTTCTATGTTCATCTGTTGTGATTGATTTACTTGTTCATTAGATCTGCTGTGACTAATTTTACATGGTATCAGAGCCATGGCAAGGACAAGATTTCTTTTATGTAGGTGTTCTACATGAAGATTGAGTGAATTGCTCACCAATATATTTCAGCAGCGGCATGCAAAATCTCATGTGCATTCGCTCATGTGCAAGCAAGGCTGAAAACACAGTGTTTGCCTGTGTGTGATTTGCAGGTTTCTTACTTCCTCCATGTGCATTCGCTAATGCAAAGATGGAGACTTATTCTTCACAAAATATTCTTACTCCATTCAACTATGATGAATGGAAACCAAAGATGATTGCATTCTTGAAGATACAATGTCTTTTTGATATGAGCATTTAATACAAGAGATTTTGATTCCGATGAAGAGGAGAATGATTGGCTCAATGATTATGACAGAGATTTTGGAGCAATATGTCTTGCTATGTCTCCTTGTATGTGCTACCTCAGTAAGACTGCTGAAAATCCAAGTGATCTATGGGTCCAACTTGGCAGAGAATTTGGAAAGCAGGAAGAAGAGGATCATGCTAGCCTTTTGGAGAACAAGCCCAGTGAGATCTCCTTATGTGTTCTTTTCGATCATGTGTTGGCCTCAACAATTGTTCAAGATGAAGAAGAAACTGTAGATTCAACACTCATTCTCTCAAAGTCTTCCATTTCGAATTCTGAGCAAGATAAACAAGCTCATACTCTAGATTCCGAAAGGTTCTTTAATCCTCTCCTTCACATGAGTTTGTTAGCATGCAGAATAATGATCTACTTGATGTTTTGGAGGTAAAATCTGATTTTGGAGGTGAAGCATTCGCCCTCCTTGATTGCATGCCTTATAAAACTTATGTTCTATCATTTTCAAAGTTTCTCAGAGTTTTAATGAATATGAAGAGCACTACCATTCGCTTGAGTTCAATTCTCATGCACTTTTTGCAGATTTTGGTTTTGATCTCACCCTTGTTGGTTCAAAGGAGATCTCAAGAAACCATTCATCTATTCTTGAAGCTGATTTAACTTCTACTGATAAGAAGTTCAAGTTTCAAGAGCTATTTGATCTTATTGGAGCTTATCCTACCTCACTTGGTTCGAATCACAGGTTCCAGGATCATCCTCATATTTTTAGATTTGTTCTCACCATTTTTGGTATGAAGAGCAAGTTCATAAAGTATCCACATTCGCTTGCATCCACTGATGGAGAATTCAAGCACATGTTTTTGGAGCATAATCCATTTACTCCCAAGAGTAAGATACCTCCAGACATATCTATTTGATTTTGGAGCAGTTAAATCTTTTGGTGTGTTACAGTTCATTTTGAGGGGGGGTATTTTTCCCATGAGGTTTTCCCCATTTCCTCGGTTTAGTTACTGTTATTAGTTTGGACTATTATTGTATTGGGGTGACCTTTGGTCTTAGTTACAAGGGCCCCATATTATTTTTTTTTGCACATCATAGTCTAGCTTGAGGGGGGGTGTTCGGATATCCACATCATCATTTTCAGGACCTTGCATGCAATTAGGGTTTGCATGCAAACTCTAGGGTTTGCATGCATTTTGCATGCATCCTAGTCACCAGGTTGATGCCTCCAGCACCTTATCCACTTCATTCTAGCACCCGGGAGCTCCTTCCATCAGATTTTTATCCTTCCTAGTCAGGAAGGTGCCCACTTCTCACCTACTTCCAGAGAAGGGTGCACTTCTTCACCTACCACTTTAGTTACACTCAGTTAGCTCCAATTATCCTTTATTTGAGGCTAGTTTCACTCCCGACTGACTTTTTCACTCCGTTGGACCTCTAGATTGACTAGATGACTTGTTTTGACTTTAGTTAGCCTACCATGTGTCCCCCACTGAGCCCACTTCCCTATATCAGTGCTACACACTTCAGTTACACATGTTACACTCAGTTAGACTCAAATTGACACCTGGATGACTGGTTCTTGTGCATTGATGACCACCACTGATTGATGATGAAGAATCCTAGTTGGAGTCAAGCTACTCCATTCAGTGATTCGAATGACCTTCTTAGTCAATTCAAATTGCTCAGTCATTGTTACCGTATTCTATTGTAATCAGTCACCCTTACTAGGATATTGAGCACTGCTGCATGTTTTGCACAGTTTTACACCATATTTTCTATGTTCATCTATTGTGATTGATTTACTTGTTCATTAGATCTGCTATGACTGATTTTACAAGCATTGCTAAACATTCCTTAGATGCAGAACAAAACTAGCAGTCAGTAAAAAAACCTTGCTGCTCACCAGAGGTAAAGAAGAGTCATCAACAGACATGAAGAATGTAGTTAAGATGATGTAGAAGTTGTCCAATAAAATTGTAGATCTCAAGAAAGATAAAGATACTAGTACATCTCGGAAACCCTTCAAGCCATTTTACAAAAGGAGGGAAGACAACGATCAACCTCATCCACCCATGAATACTTTCCCTGTTTTTAAACTCAACGAAATAGGGATGGAAAACTTCTGCAACTTTCATCAAGAACCGCATTCGGAAAAGAGCTTCCCACAATGGTTTAACTCTATGAGTTTAGTCATGAACCAAATGCTGGATTCACAGATTCCAGATCAAGACGATCCTCTAGAGGAATCGAGCCCTGAATTAGAAGAACCACCTCCAGACACCACTATGGTGCTATGGGATTGGGTACCTTTAACTGAATTAGTAGAAGAAGATCCCATAGAAAGCTCTCTCTCTGCTGTGAACATTAATACTCGCAGTAAAGGTCCTATTACGGATCCTGTGCCAGACTCGACTCCTCCCAAGCTTAAAGTTTCAAAAGAACTACCTAGAAGACATATAGAAATCATTCCACCACAACCTAAAGCTATCCAAACAGTGGCCAAATAGCCAAACATTGACAGCATAGTTCAACAACCGAAGGTCACAATGAATAAAACAGACAATCCGGCCAGAATTGGGAACGATTCTAATATAGGATATGACATTATTGAGGATATAAAGAAATTCAAAGCAAATGCGTCAATATTCGATATGTGCAGTTTGCCTCAGCAATGAGATAAGCTGTTGCATGCTCTGCAACCCCAACCCAGCACTCCATTAACGGATACTCGAGAAGATCTCGACATTAATGAGGCTAGTATCGGCGGGAAATCTAAATCTCAGACGTTGCCATTCTTGTTGACCTTTGAAATATTCAATCATAATGTTCACAATTGTCTGGTAGATTCTGGAGCATCTTCAAATGTCATGCCACTGTCAATTTGTAAAAAAATTAACGGGCAACCTGTTCCATCTCCGGCCCAAATTATTCAGTTAGATAGAACTGCTGTCAAAGTTATTGGCGAAATGAAAGATGTCCTCATCAGATTATCATCCGACTCTAGAGTTTGTCAGTTTATTGACATAATGGTAGTTGATATTCTTGAGGCCTATGGTTTGATCTTAAGTAGGGACTGGTCCACAAAGCTGAATGGTTACTTTGCAACTGATTGGTCTCATTTGTGGTTGCCTTATCAAAATAGACAAAATCAGATAAAAGTCCTGAGAGAACCGCACATGAAACAAAATGTAACTCAACTAGAGGGAAAGAATGAAGCTGTAACCTTCTCATCCTCGGTTCTGGGGAATTATTTCTTAGAAATCAATCCAGGTAATTATCAGTCTAAAACTATCAGCCATGAATCAGATGAATAGCTTGATCTCCTTCATTTTTCTCAGACTGATGATGTTGACTGTAATATGGTTAGTTTAGTCACTGACTTAGACCATAGATATACTAATTTAGCCGAATCAAAAGATTTGTTTTGGACATTATACTTTGACAGTTCTAAAACTCTGGAAGGATCCAAAGCCAATTGTGTTGTGATGGATCCCGGAAGAAATAAGTATTTTTTGTCCTATAGGTTAGAATTTGATTGTACTAACAACACTGCGGAATATGAAGCTTTGGTACACGGATTAAAGAAGGCCATTGATTTAAATGTTAAATACCTGAAGGTTTTTGGTGAATCAAAAATAGTTGTGAGACAAGTAAGAGATACCATTCATTGTCTCTCCCCTCATTTGAAGGGTTATCAGGCTGAGGTATGGGATTTAATTATGCATTTTGATGCTTTCAATATAAAGTCTATTCCTAGATTACAAAATTCTACAGCTGATTTGCTAGCAACATCCGCTTCTAGATTGGTGCCATCTAATAACAGATGCTCAATTGAATTAATTTTCAGGCCCTCCGTCCTTGACAACGTCACAAATTTCAGGGTTTTCGATGATGACAAATAGATTATTAGTTTTCTAACGAACGAAGACATTTTCCAAGGAGCTGTGATAGATGAAGAAGAATACGATTATGATTTGCTAAAAAAGGATGCAAGTAAAGGAAATTTCATCCCCAAAGGGGTAAGGTCACTCGAAATGCTGTTTTATCTTCAAAGTAAGTTCAAAAGGCCAGCAAATACCAAAACTAACAGTTCATCAATGCAGCATGAGTTAGTTAATTTAAGTACCGCGGTAGAACCAAAATTTGTCAACCTTGGCAAATGTTGTTCACCGAGAGAAAGAGATAGGTTCATTAAACTGTTTAAACAGTATAAGGATGTTTTCTCATGGACCTATGAGGATCTAAAAACATATGACGTCCGCATTATTCAGCATGTTATACCAATGAAAGCGGATGTCAAGCCTTTTCAGCAGCAATTAAGAAGGATGCATCCTACTTTGGAACCTCTTATTCAAAAGGAATTAAAGAAACTCCTGGACGATAAAATAATCTTTAAGGTCCAGCATCCTGAGTGGGTTGCTAACTTAGTTCCCGTAAGAAAGAAGTATGGAGAGATAAAACTATGTGTGGACTTCATAAATTTAAACAGAGCTTCAGATAAAGACAACTATCCCGTCCCTTCAATGGAACAAATTCTTCAAATGGTGTCAAGATCTAATCTATTTTCTCTTCTCAATGGTTTCTCTGGGTACAATCAAGTATTAGTAGCCGAAGAAGATCGTCTTAAGACTACTTTCTGAACTAAGTGGGGAACTTTCACATACAGGAGGATGCCATTCGGCCCGATAAATGTAGGAGCTACATTTCAGCGAGCAATGGATATTGCCTTTCGAGGATTTGGTGGGCAGTGTGTTGTTTTCTACCCAGATGATGTGACAGTTTTTTCAAAGAAAAGGGAAGATCATGTTGTCCATTTGAAGCATATTTTTATCGTTGTCGAAAATATGGTATTTCATTAAATCCCAAGAAGAGTGTGTTCGCTGTTCCCGAAGGTAAACTTTTGGGCCATATCATTTCCAATGGAGGAGTGTCAATAGATTAGGAAAGAGTACAAGCTATCAATAAAATTCCAATGCCTTATAACAAAAAATCTATGCAGTCCTTTATGGGCACTATCAATTTCTTCTGAAGATTTGTTCCAGATTTCGCACAAATTGTTAAACCTTTACAACAAATGGTTAAACAAAGCATACAGTTCAAGTGGACAAATTTAGAAGAGGATGCATTTAGAGACATTAAGGCATCTATAGCTAAAGCTCCTTCCTTAAGAAGCCCATATTTTGATAAGGATTTTATCCTATATACCTTTGCTTCAGATGACTCCCTCGCGGCTGTACTCACGCAAAAGGTGGAGCTAGGGGACGAATACCTAATCTCATTTATGAGCATTGGTCTGTAAGGGGCTGAGCTAAACTATCCCATGGTTGACAAGCATGTGTATGCTGTCTTCAAAGTAGTCAAACAGTTTAGACCATATATTTTTAAGAACAGAACTAAATTTATAGTTCCCCACCCAGCTGTTAGATCCCTCTTCATTCAAAAGGAACTAGGAGAAAGGAGGGGAAACTGGGTCACATCTCTTCAAGAATATGACTTAGAATTTAAAGTGGCAACTATCATCAAAGGACAAGGCCTGTGCGAATTGCTTATAGGAAATTTGACTAATGAAGAGCAACATTGGAAGAATGAAGCTGAGCTAAACTCAGTTGAAGTATGTCCTATCTTCACAACTCCTCGGTCATGGTATAGAGATCTGGTGCATTATTTGCAGCAAGGATACCTACCTGAGCACTGGAGCTCTAAGCAAAGGAGGGCACTCTGTTTGAAATCAGAAGCTTATCAAATCATTGATGGGATACTTTTAAGAAAGAATTATGATGAAATTTTTCTTAGATGTCTAGAAAAGGAAGATGTAAGTAAAGTTGTTAAAGAATTACATGATGGCCCCACGGGTGGACATTATTCAGGGGAGACAACAGCTCACAAGATACTTAGAGCTGTATATTATTGGCCCACTCTATTCTGAGATGTCCATGCATATGCACGAAACTATGATATATGCCAAAGAAGTGCCGGGAAATTACCTAAGGCAACAGGACCCTTACAGCCAGTTATTATCTCTGAACCTTTTGAACAGTGGGGTATAGATGTTATTGGAGAGATAAATCCAAATTCTTCTTTGCAACATTGATACATCCTGACGGCTACCGACTACTTCACAAGATGGACGGAGGCTATCCCATTGCGCAAGATCAATGAAGATACGGTCATCAGTTTATTGAAGGAAAACATCATAACCAGGTTTGGGGTTCCAATTTCCCTTGTTTTTGATAATGCTCCCTATTTTTCATCTTTTAAGATAAATGAATTTGTTTATGAATGGGGGATTAAGCTGCATTATTCAGCCAATTATTACCCTCAAGGAAATGGATTAGTTGAATCTTCAAACAAAAACCTCATTCGAATTCTCAAGAAGACTGTGATAGAAAATCAACGAAGTTGGCATATAGCTCTCCCAAATGCCTTATGGGCAGATAGGGTGACTCCAAAGAACGCATTAGGGGTTTCCCCTTTCACTCTTGTCTATGGCAAGGAAGCCATCCTTCCCCCCAACATCTTGCTTCCATCCTTATAGTTGTCCCAAGCCTCTCGAGGGTCTAGTAGCCAACTCTTACAATCCAGGATCACTACCCTGCTTCAACTTGAAGAAGCCCAACAGAAAGATAAAGACTGATTCCATCAGCACCAAGACATAGTCAAGAGATGGTTCGATAAGAGGAAGTCCGGTAAAATAATTTTTGAAGTTGGGGATTTAGTCCTAAAATGGGATCATAATCATGAAGGAAAAGGGATGCACATGAAATCCCAACATTTATGGATAGGCCCATCCACTTATAAGTTGACAGACCTCGAGGGAGAAGAAGTAACCCTTCCTCTCAATGGCCTCTCCCTGAAACAATACTTTACGTAGTCTCACTGAGACTTTCTGTACATAAATAAAAAATTTCTTTTATGTTGCTTTAGCCCTTTGTTTTCATTGTTTTCAGCTATGTTGTTTCTTTTCTCGTCATTTGAACCTTTTGTACAAATTTTGTTTTCTGAAAGCTCCTGCGGTTGGGTTTCTCATCAAGATAGATCTCTCAAAGAAATCTCATAACTCATGAATCCAAAACTACGCTCGAATGAAAGTTTATCTATGCATTGTGCTCTTGCTGAACATTCTTCAGAAGGAAGAAAGCCTATTCTGTTAGTCACACTAATCCTATTTAAATAGCAGAGATCTATGACTATCTTTATTACTATCTTCGGGCTCCATCCACTCTCACACTTAAAGGCATCTCAAGAAGGTCATTGAAGTTTTACCCATGGAGAGTAGCACATCCCGAGGGCATAGGGTATTGAAATGACTCCATGCTGCAAATTTAACAGCCAAAATCGCTTTGATTAAGGGTCTATTTTCCAGAGATTCTCACCTCAATTGAAGCATGGATGAGACAAAAGCAAAGCATGCAAGTCAAGAAAGCTATCCAAAAGACTCAACTCAAATTAGGCTCCTCTCCGTCCATGAGGCTTGATCAAATCAATAAAATCTCTCACTCACACAAAAGGACATTCTGGATTGAGGAGTCAAAATCAAAGATCATGTCTAAAGAAAATATTTCTGGAAGGCTCAAACAGCAAAGCTGTCAAAAGTATAAACATCCAAAAGGATGCAAGCGACATGGGAATGAGGAACAAGAGCAATAATGTCCATGAGAAAGTGTTGCAAATCCTGTGGAGTCCGATAGTAGTAGCCATCTAAAAGATGAGTCTTCTAAAATGAACCCCATATGTTGGCCCTTTGAAAGTTTTAAAGATGTCTCTATCAAAGCTCCCCTTTCTCCAATGGCTAGCAGATAAAGTGACTTCTTCCTTCACCGAGATTCAAGTGCTCAGCTGAATATTGCATATAAGATGGATATTTTTTAAGAAGGTTTCGGATCATCGAGAGGAATTTTTCAGAGATCTGTGTTCACTAGTGACTCGCCAATTGTTGTTGCAGCAACATCCCCCCCAAAATTTTGTACATATTGGGGCCCATCCTTTTACTTTTTTCTAGAAAGACTGCCTAAAGAAGTTAATTCTCCTTTTAACTTAGTTTTTGTTTTCAACTGAGGAATCTGCTTTAAAAAATTGAAGTTTTTCTTCTAATTTAAAACTCACGATTCTCTCCCGAAACTGTGGAAGGAATTTTCAATTCTCTTCTGAAACTGCGGAAGGAATTTTCAATTCTCTCCTGAAACTACCGAAGGAATTTTTATTTCTCTTCTGAAATTGCGGAAGGAATTTTCAATTCTCTCCCGAAGCTGCGGAAGGAACTTTCATTTCTCTCCCGAAATTGCGGAAGACTTAGCATTTCTCTTCTGAAACTGTGGAAAGAACTTTCATTTCTCTCCTGAAACTGGGAAAGAACTCAAGTTTCTCTCCTGACACCACGGAAGAACTTGAGATTTCCTCCCAAAATTGCGGAATCTTTCGCCAAATGTTTTAGTAGTAATTTGTTGATAAAAACTTGAACAAAGTTATTTCGTAAGTTGCAGAATGACATTTTGAGTCTTTTTGAAACTGCGGGGTGACTCGGAAAAACCAGTCGAGATAAGATTCTGAGAGACTGTATTTCGAAAAGACTCACAAAGTGCTCCCGAAACACCAAAGCAATTCACCATCTTGTTCCGCAACTGCGGGTGAAACTTGTAAGTCCTCCCCGCAACCGACGGTTGCTCTTAAATGCCAAAACGGCTTGAAAAGACTACACCGTACAAGCATTAAAACCCCGTTTAAAAAATCCACCTACCTGTTTAAATGCCGCATGTGTCTAGCTTTATATAAGAGCAGTGGGGTGTCGTTGATCCCATTATTGGTTTTTTGTTCAAAGAACACCGTTAGGAAGACCGCGTCGGCTCGCTCCAGCTTAGTGCATCCACCACCGCGTCCACCTCACTCAACCACTGTCTCATCTCCATGTAGGATTTTTAACCATCATCTTTGTCTCATCTCCGCGTCGAGTGACTTTTTGGGTTTTCTCGTTCATAACGTGGCCGATAGACATTGGTAGCATGGGTCATTTTTTGTTTTTTTACAACCGTCATGGCCCCATAGGTTTCATTCCTACCAACTGAAAGCCATAGCCATGACCATCCGAGTTTTTCATCGACCGCATTCCGATCGTTTTCCTACCGTGATTCAAACTTCATACGGGCTACAGACCATTTTGCAAGTATTATTAATGATAGTAGTGGTCGGTTGAGATACTCAACCACTCACCTATTCGGCTCAGTTAATGAATGTGGAAAATAGTTCCTTGTTTCATTGTTTATTCATAGGATTTTTCCACTCCAGGCCAACCCACCATTGACCATTAGAAGTGCTACGATGAAGGGCACCCTCTCTCCAAGGACTAAGAGGGAAGTAGGTTTTTTCCATGTCATATGCTTACCTTTTCGGAAGCATTCCAAAAATTCCTGACTAGGCATTGTCCACCTAGAATAATCAAGTCTAAGGACCATATTTCATTTTCTGAAATGATCTATTTTGCTTCCCCAGCATGCAGCTTTATAATTTTGTCTATATTTCTCATTAGCATGTTAAAATTGTCCTTCTTTATGTTACACTCTCACAACATGTTGCAAATTTTTATAATGATTCACATTTGGTTGCTAGCAGGGATAAGCCACGATGCCAAAAGGTGGTAGAAAGAAAACTAAAGTGATGGAACTAGAGCCAGTACAACTAAGGACTGAAACTATTTTCCAAGACACTAAGTGTACCATTGGCATTCCTCTCGAGGTTCGTTGGGGAGATGTTTACTGGATGATCAGGGACTAGGATATCCCAGATGTATTATTGGAAGAATAACAAATCTACCTCAACATCAGAACTTTCGGCATAGCTAGGGCTTCTACCCACCCTAAATTGTTCCCATGCTCTGAAGTGATTGGGTGGATACTGAAACATGCCAACCTAGAGACAAGAGTGTTCCATGATAGCAAGGGAGAGCCTTTCACTTCATTCCATCCAGCATATATTGCTACACCCTACAAATTCTCACGTCCCCAAGAAGCTCTAAGTGATGAATGGTTGGGTAAGATGAATAATATTGAGATGGCCAAAAAATTATTGGTCACAGGAAAACACCTGAGGAAGATAGATAATGATGAATATGATGTTCAGAGCCTAAGACGTCCTTTTAGGTTAATCACCCTAATGCTATGCAGAATTTTAGGCATGCCCGATGGCACTGTATATAGGATACAGTGGGCCCCCATCATCCACTTCATAGCATTCAAAGGAACTGTGTTTGACTGGGCTACTATCCTTTCAGACAGTTTGGAATCCATAGTGGCCGCTACAAGAGAAGGTCTGGCCTTAAAAAAGTCAGAATCTTACATGTCTTCCTATCTCATTGACTGCATTTTGGCCAAGCTCTCTTTCCCCATACTAGGTTGCACATGGGATAAAACCAACACCCCGGTCTACACTGCTTATAAAATAATGTGGGCTCAAAATTACAGAGCAAGCTATAAGCTCATCTATGAAGAATTCATCATGCCTCTATATGAGTAGATGTTCAAGGAAGAGCCCAATTGTCTATCAGAAAATGCCATGGAGGTCCTAGAAGACTATGGAGATTTTTATTTCTCAGAGCAGGGCACCTACATCAAGATGTTTGAAGGTACCAAAGCGCCATACATTTTGCCAAAATACAGTACTGATTATGTAGTCCTCAAGGAAGCAGTCAGGCAAATTTTCCTTAATGGAAAAGGAGGGGTGCTTAACAAGCAACATATGGCTTCTTTCCCTCCTTTTCCCTTCTGCATATGAGCCTACAAATTCTCAGGGGTTGCAACAGCTGAGGAATACATTCAAGAGTTGAAAGCTTTCCACTTCGGTGAAATAATCTTCCATAGAAATGATAGGTGAAGCAAGGTTGCTGAACATTGTAAGGAAGTTTATGCTCACTTTGAATATGCTCATTACTATGATGCAGAGGAAGAAGTGTTCAGAGGCATCAGGAACATGACTGAGTTGCAGATTTGTCATCAAGGCAATGGAGCAAGCTCTAGCTCTACCCCAACCCGAAAAGCCAGTTTGCAGAAAGAGAGAAAAACAGCTGATGCCCTAACCCATGAAGAACAAAGATTGAAAGAGGAATCAAGGTTGCAGAGAGAAGCTGAGGAAGTAAGGATGCAACAAGAAGCTGAGGAAGCAAGGCTGCAGAAGGAAGCATAAGATTCAAGGTTGCAGAAGGAAGCATAAGATCGAGAGCAGAGGGAGGAAAGTGAAAATCAGCAGCAAAAGCAACACAGGACAATGTGGTCAATATGGTTAGAGAATTTGAGTCAACAAAGAGGAGAGCTCGCATGTTGCAACATACTGTGCCTAATGAGCAGGCTTACAGGGATCTTGTAGTGAATAAATATAATCGCTTGTCTATTGATCACAAGGAATTGTTAGATAAGTATCGCCATTTAGAAGAAGAAAAGGAGCACCTGGTAGTCCAGATGATGGTTCTAGAAGCAGAAAAGAATGATTCTAAAGTGAGAGTTTCTCATCTGCAAGCAGATAAGCAAAAATTCATGATGTTGAAGCAGAACTTGGTAAACATGTGACTTCCCAGAAGATCTTGCTCCCTTCCCTAGCAAATGTGGTTATCAGAGACACTGGTGTCTGGTTTAGTTACATAGCAGAGGAGGAAAAGAAAGCAGTAGCAGCTAGTCCAAGTACTTGTCTCCCATCAGGAGCGCCTTCCCAAGGGTGAACACGCTAATCCTAAGGCGTTGTTCCTATTTTTTATGTGGTCTCCCTATGTAGAAAGCGTAGAATCACTGGACAGCTATCCTTTTCTATTTTTGAGAAATTTTATGTTTTAAGAAAAGGGCCATGATTTGTTTATTAAGAGGAAACGTCTGTAGAGGACATGTGTAAAGAGCCAGGTGGTATCCCAAGAGGCATTTTGTAAAGATATATATAGAAGTTTAGGGAATGGTAAAAAGGACTTTTGGCAGGGAAAATAATTTTCTTAACTTGTACGAGCTATCTTGCACTTGCTTCAAGAAAATGAAATTTACCTAATAAGAGCCTGGAGAGGATGTCTTTTGCATGGAAATAAATGTTGGATGCATGTTGGATTATTCTTGTGACTTTCATATTCTACAGTGAGATCTTTCTTTGTTGTCTTGAATTATTTCTCTGTATTGAATGATCTTACTGTTTCTTATGCAAATGATTTTTCTCCTACATGAGTAATGGAATGCGTTATATGTGAATTGGAAGCTATCTTCTAATATCTATTGCCTTCTTGCTGTAGATATATCTTTATGATTTAATGGATGTCTATTGATCTTTAGATAACTCTTCCAGTGCATTACTCATACTTATAATTTTCCTCCTTGCAGGGATAGTTTAGGTTTATTTCGGTTTTAAATACATATTTGTTTAGAGTTCTGCATTTAGATTAAGTTAGCTTAGGCACTTGCATATCATTTTAAAACCATAAAATCAAAAGAATGGTGGACCGGGCCATAACCGATGTAATTGAAGCAAATCTCCAAACCTAATGGTTGCTGGAACCGCTAACCGGATGGATTCCCCATACCAAACGGTGAAAAATCTAATTGAGATAGCCTACCGGGGAGAATCCCTTTCTGCTTGATGCTGCGATCTTCGGGGCATCAACAACTCCTCCACCTACCCCTGAACCCCACTAGTTTATGTCTCCTCCAACCCCCTAATGCACCCCCCCTCTCTCTCTCGCCCCCTTCTATCAAACTACAATGCTCCACCCAAAACCCCTAATGTTTCTTATCTCTATCCATTTCTCTACCCAAACCTCCCCCCTCCTCCTACACCTAATCACCCACCCACCTCTCTCTCTCTCTTATACAAGAACTCCCATCACCTTGACTCCTCAACTATACCCCCTTATTTCAAAATTCCTTGTTGTCCAGAAACCCCTAAACTTATGATCTATACCTCTTTATATACCCCAATGTACCTCCTACACCTACCCATAATAACCCCCAAACTCTCACTCTAACCCTAATATCTCTCTCTCTCTACATCTAACATATGTTTATCTCTCAACCCTTAACCTCTCTATCTCTCTCTAATCATAACTCCCTCTCTCTACTTAACTCCCTCCTACTCCCCCTACCCTTTGGCCCCCTCCTATCTCTCTCCTAAACCCCCTCCCACCTACCACTTATCTATATCTATCTCTATCTCTTGCCCACTATCTCTCTCGCTCACTCTCTCTCTACCCCTCTCTTTCCCAGTTCCCAAACCCCCACTCCTCAACTACACCCTCTTCTCTCAAACTACATGAACAATCTCCAAACTTCAAAAATCTTAATCTCTACTAGTTTCCCTCCCCCAACTACAGTCCTCCCCCATATCCCCAATCATCCCTAAACTCTCTATCTCTCTTACCCCTGCAAATAACCACACTCCTCATCACCCCCCTCTCTCTCTCCTCTCCTCCTCCTAACCCTTACTAACACCCTCTCTCATTCTATCTCCCCTTACTCCTCCACCTACACATAATTCCCATCGTTTTCTCTCTACGCAACCCCCTAAAACCCAACCTATCTCTATCTATCATTCTTTCTCTACCCCTAATTCCCATATCTCTCCCTAACCAACATTTTCCTCTTGTACTCATAAAATTAACCAACTCCACCCTATATATGTCTCTCTCTCTCTCCCTACATCCACCTTCTCTCTCTCTATTCATGCCCCTACCTTCTCTATCTCTCTCTCTCCCAATTACACACCTCCATGCCTTGACTATAACCCCCTTCTCTCTAACTTCCCTACTCCTCCCCAAACCCCAAACCCTCCTAATCTCTATCTCTTCTTATACCCCTATCCCTAATCATGCCCCTCTTCGCGCTCTCTCTCTCTCTCACACCCCATGACCAATCCACCTATTCCTAACCCCCACCCCTTTCTCTCTCAGTGAACTCTAAATCACTACCCCTATCTCTCTCTATCTCTAATGTACACACACACACTCACTCACTCCACTACTCCCATACCTACAACTATCTCACCACATTACCCTCTCTCTCTCCCCCTCCTCTAACTAACCCTTACCAGCCTCTGGATTTCTCTCTTTGTGTCCTTTCCTAACCCTTACTACTCTCTCTCTCTCTCTCTCTCTCTCTCTCTCTCTCCATCCCCCACCCTCTCTCACACACAAAAACACACCCACCCCTCTACTCCACTCTCCTCCTCCCCTTAACCCTTGCTAACACACTCTCTCATTATATATTTTCCTTAATCCTGCATCTAACGATAACCCTGAACTCTCTCTCTCTCTATCTTTCTCTCTCTCTCTCTCCCTTCTACAACACCCCCACTCCTCAAATATACCCAACTTCTCTCTAGATTCCTTACTCCTCCCCAAACACCTAACCCTCACAAACTCTATGTATTTTTATCAACCAAACCCCCCACTTCTCCTATCCCTAATAACCCCCCCCTGATCTCTCTCTTTCCCTTTTTGTCACTCTCTCAACCCCCTACTAATCCATCTAACCCTAACCTCCACTATTCTCCCTCTCTCCCCCTACTACCTAACACCTCCCACTCTCTCAATCTACACACACAAACTCATCTTCCTCCTCACACCCCTATAACAAACCCCCCTCCTCCCTCTCTCTATCTAGAACCTCATCCCCTAACCCTTAATAACCTCCTCTCTGACTCTCTCTCCCCACTAATTGTCCACCTACCCCTAATCCCCAACCCTTTTTCCTCCCAAAACAATTTAAAACACACCCTCTCTCCTCCTTTATTTCTCAATCCTAATCCCACCCTCTCCCACACATTCTCTCTATCTCTCTCTCTTTCTCTATATCTATCTATATATCTATCTATCTATCTATCTACCCCAATACTAACACTAAACATCCCACCTCTCACTCCCTCTCTCTCTCTCTCTCTCTCTCTCTCTCTCCCTCTCCCCTAACCACCCATTCCTACACTATACATTCCTTCTCTCTAACAAACATGCTCCACCCCAAACCACTAAATATCCTAATCCCTAACTCTTTATCTTCCCCAACATCCCTCCCTCTACCCCTAATCTCTAATATCTCATCTCCCTCTCCCTCTATCCCTCTCAACCCTCTACACCTCCACTTACCCATAACCCACAACCCCCAATCTCTCTAGATCAAAGAAAATCACCCCACTACTCCCACCCCTACTTCTAATAACCCTATCCCTCTCCCACTCACTCTCTCTATATCTCCCCTCCTTTTTCTAACTCTCTCTCTCTCAACCACCCACTCCTACATTATAAATCCCTTCTCTCTACCTAGCCTACTCCACCCCAAACCACTAAAGCTCATAATCTCTATACCTTTCTCTTCCCTGAAACCCCTCCCTCTAACCCTAATCAATAATCTCTCATCTCTCTCTCTCTCTCTCTCTCTCTCTCTCTCTCAATCCTCTACACCTCTAGCTACCCATAACCCACAACCCTCTCTCTCCCCCACTACTCCCTAAAACCCCTTCGATCTCTCTAGCTCCAATAAACTCACCCCACCACTCCCGCCTCTACATCTAATTCCCCTAATCCCTCTCCTCTCTCTACATATCTCTCCCCTCCTTTTCCTTAACACTTATTAACACCCTCTATCATTCTCTCACTTCCATACTCCTCTACATACCCCTAACCCCCATCCCCCTCTCCCACTCCTAAAAAATATCCCGCTTCTCTCTAACTACACTACTCCTCTCAAACACTCTTAAAATTTATCTTTTTCTCTCCCCTAACACCCTCATATCCCTACCCCTAATAACCCCTCCTAATCTCTCTCTCTCTCTCTCTCTGTTGCCCCCCCTTCAACTCCCTACTGATCCACCTACCCCTAAAATCCACCATTCTATCTCTTCCCCAACCCCCTGAATCTTGCTTATTCTCTCTCTATCTATGCACACACATTCACCTCCCAAATCTAACCCTTATAACTAAGCCCCTCCTCCACCTCTCTCTCTATCCCACCTCATCCCCCTAACCCTTATTAACCCTCTCTCTCACTCTCACTCTACCCTACTCATCCACCTTCCTCTAAACCCCACCCGTTTCTCTCTTTCCCAACCCCTAATGACCACACTCTCTCCCTCTTTGTCTCTTTCTTTCCCCCGCTATCTATCTATCTAAGTATCAATCTATCCACTATAATACTACCACTAGCTAGATAATCTCTCTCTCACACACACACTCTTGTGCATTCATGCACACCTATTCCTACAACTAACAACCCCCCTTCTCTCTCTCTCTCTCCTAATCTTTCTTCCTCACTCTTACAACCGAACAACCCCTCACTATCCCTCCCTTTCTCTCTCTCTCTCCCTCCCTCTCTATTCCCATACACCCCCTACCCATATCCCCTGTTATCTCTCATAAACCCCATTCCCATACCACTTATTTATTTCTCTCTCCCATAAACCTAATCCTACCTACCACTAATCAACCCCTAGATCTCTCCATCTCTCTCTCAAGCTCCTAAATATCCACCTACCCATAAAACACAACCTCTTTTCTCTCCCCCCTACTCACTAGAAGAACCCCCCCTCTCTCTTACCCCTACTCCTTCCCTACCACTAGCCCCCTATCTCTCTCTCTCCCCTCCTCCCACTATCCCTTTCTAAAACCCTCTCATGTTCTCCCTCTCACCTACTCCTCCACCTATGCCTAAAACCTATTTTTATATGTCTCCTCCAACCCCCTAACACACCCCCCTCTCTCACTCTCTCACCCACATCTCTGAAACTACCATGCTCCACCTAAAGCCTCTAAGCCTACTAATCTCTATCTCTTTCTCTACATCAACCTCTCTCCTTTTAATACACCTAATCATCCACCCAACCCTCTCTCTGTCCACCTCTCTCTCTCTCTCTCACACACACACACACACAACCCCCTACTCCTCCACCTACCAATAACCCCCACTCCCCTCTCACTCTCCCTTACAACACCTACCCCTAACCCCCATCTCTCTCTCTCTCTCTCTCCCTCTCTCTCTCTCTCCCTCCTGGCCTCTCTCACTCTCTCTCTTTCCCCCACCATAACTCCCAACACCACTACTCCTCAACTCTAATTCCTTCTCTAAAAATGACTTGTTGTACCCAAACCCCTAAAATCATTATCTCTACATTTTTCTCTACCCCAATGTACCTCCTACCCCTACCCCCAATAATCCTTGAACTCTCTCTCTAACCCTAATATATATCTCTCTAGCCTTACCCTCTCTATATTTCTCTAATCGTAACCCCCCCTCTCTCTCCCTAACTAACTCCTACTCCCCCTACCCCTAGCCCCCTCCTCTCTCTCTCCTAAACAACCTCCTCCCTACCACTTAACTATATATCTCTCTCTATATCTATTTCCCACCATCTCTCTCTCACTCACTCTTTCTCTCCCCGTATATTTTTGAACTGCCACCGCCCAGTCCCCAACCACATCTCCTTCTCTCAAACTGCACTACCCATCCCCAAAGTTTGAAACTCGTGGCCTCTAACACTTTCCCTCCACCAACCTCCCTCCTTCCCCATGCCCCCAATCATCTCCCAACTCTCTATATGTCTCTCATCCACTACTCTTACCCATACAAATAACCACCCTCCTATCTCTCTCTCTCTCTCTCTCTCTCTCTACTCTCCTCCTCCTAACCCTTACTAACACCCTCTCTAATTCTATCTTTCCCTTACTCCTCAATATACCCCTAATCCCCACCATTTTCTCTAAAAAAAATCCCAAATACCCACCCTCTCTCTATCTATCACTCTCTATATACCTCTAACCCCCTTCTCTCTCCCTATCCCCCCTATCCCTATTCTACTCCTAACACTAACCAACCCCACCCTCTCTCTCTCTCTCTCTCCCTGCATCCATCTTCTCTCTCTCTCTCTCTCTCTCTCTCAAAAACACACACACACAAACCATTATTAATCCACCTATTCTTAATCCCCTTTCCTTTCTCTCTCCTCATACTATAAATACCCCCCCCCCCTCCCTCCCTATCTCTAATGCACACACACACACACTCACTCACTCCACTACTCCCATACCTAGAACTATTCCTCCTCATAGCCCTCTCTCTTTCCCTTCTCCTCTCCCTAACCATTACTTCCCTGTCTCTTTCTCTCCTTGTGTCCTCCCCTAACCCTTACAACTCTCTCTCTCTCTCTCTCTTTCTATAGCATAATCAAACCAACCCCACTACTCTTCTCTCCTCCCTCCCTTAATCCATTCTAACACACTCTCTCTCACTATCTCTTCCTTACTCCTACACCTAACGTTAACCCCCACCTCTCTCTCTCTCTTTCACCCACACACACACACACACATCCCATTATTCCCACCTCTACTGAAAAAAAACCCTCCTCCCTATCTCTCTCTCTCTCTCCTCCAACGAAACCGTACTAACACCCTCTCTAATTCTATCTCTCCCCTACTCATCCACCTATCACTAAAACCCACCTCTCTCTCTCTCTCTCTCTCTCTCTCTCTCTCTCCCTACTCGAGAATGCCCACTCCTCAACTATACCAAACTTCTCTCTAACTTCCTTACTCCTCCCCAAATTCCTAACCCTCCTAATTTCTATCTCTCTTTCTCTAACAAACCCCCTACTTCTCCTACCCATAATAACCCCCTCGCATCTCTCTCTTTCCCTCTCTCTCAGTCTCTCACCCCCCTATTGATCCACCTGTTAGAGTTTAAGCATCAATTCAATATGATCTAGGATCTTATCTGAAAGAATAACATGTACAATATATCAATCACAAGAGACAATAGACACAGAGAGTTTCCTTAGGGAAAACCAGTAAGGGTAAAAAACCCCAATAACTTCCTCAGAGAGAAAAAGAGCAATGCTACAGCCCAAGTACAAGAGATAGTCCTCCTAGCAGTTTATCCTCCTTCCTCACTTGTGCACCCCTCTCCAATGATTGTGTTAACACCCAAAATGATCACCTAGGTTGTGGGAGAGGGAAAACTGGGGTAACCACTAACCAATCTTTAGACTTAAGCTACTGAACCAACTTAGTTTGATAGGGCTCTCTCTATAGATCTATGAAAGACTAGAACAATCAAAGTTGTCAACAATGAAAACATGCACCAGCATTGATCATTCAAGATATTCAATTGCAACAATACATAAGATCATATTTCTGTGGGAAGCAAAATGGTTTAAACGTAGCTTGACTGAAACATATGAATCTCTATTTGGGCAATGGAGTCACATTTAAACAAACTCTGAAAATTCATTTACAAATGCATTAACACAGGGGCGAGATAGTAAACAGCTCGGAGTCAAAGTTATTTTAATTGGTGAAACAGAAGAGAAAGAAACAATCCATTGACATAAGGCATACAACGATGAATCCTATATCAATTTTAGCAGAGAAGTAATGGTGGAATACTTGGAAAAAGATAAGTAGAGCATAATTTCTATGAATTCTACATAGCAATCACACTACACCAAGTATGAAAGAATGTTACATACTAGAATTAACAATGAGAGATACACAATTCACAGAGAAAAACAAAGAACGGACTACAAGACCAATTACACACGAATCCATGAAAACATCGTCTCACCTCTGCAAATCTTTATTCAAAATATAGCTCAAAATGTCTTACAGAACAATACACAAAAAATTCCCATAAAAGTTTTCAACCCTTTTTCATTCTATTACATCGCATATATAGATGCCGGGAGTTCTCTTGCTCGACTCATCTAAACCAAAAATATTTATATCGGAGTGACACCTCATTCAGGTTGTTTTGCCACTATCACAACAAAATAGAAAACATGTAGAAGCTGGCCTAACTGATTTCTTACAATCCATCAGTATTCTTATTAAGAAACATTTACTTCAAGTAAAAAAGTAAAGATAGTAAAAGAATAGTTCTAGCTGGCTATTTATATAGCAGCCTCAAAGAATATTACAAATTATCAAAAATAGGAAAGTCTTGTAATAAGTCTATGATTTCAAGCAAACATCAACAACTATAAAAAGACAAGTATCACTGTGGAAGATGGAGATAGTATAGCGATCTGCTATACTTTTCTACATTAGCCCATTGGTCTGCAGGTGGGAGTTCATAGTCCACCATTTCCTTTACCATCACTCCTATCTCGATATGCTCTGCATAGGAAAATGGGGGAATTCTTTGGCCAATGGCGATCCACCTATTAAAGATTTCAAAGTCCTCTTCAACCAACTCCATCAGATCCTTGCCTATATAAGCAACTAGTTAAGATGTTTAAACTTTGCATGATCCATTCTTATCATCCATAGTAGGTTTTTATAAGCCTTAGGGGAGATTAGCTCCTGGTCATCTTTCCAGAATGAAGGTAACCCCATTTCGACTATCTTATCAAACAATCCTTTGAACTCTACCACTTGTCCCTTCATTTCTTTGACTTTGGCGTCCACACTCTCGATCTGTGCAAATTTCGCCAGGATCCTTCCTACCGCTGCAAGTGTTTCGATCCAGTTCCCAATATTCATCTTAATCCTTTCTTCTTCGGATAGATCATTCAGGAAAGTGATGGCACTTAGTGCCATTTCTTTAGGCCTTTGGATTAGCATCTCCTTTGCAACTTTACAACCTTCTAGAGCGTCACTAATGGTTTTCTCTTTTATCCTTATAAAATCAAGGTAGGCTCTAAAGTTCTTAGCTTCCTTAATGATCCTATCCCATACCAAGTGTTTACATCCTTGCAAAGTCACCTTCCTGGTAACCTGCTAAGTGAGCTTTTAATCATCTCAATCAATTCCTTATGTTTCTTTTGGAGGACCTTCAGATCTTCTTCCTTTTTACTACTCTCTTCTTCCAACCTGTGATCTTTTTCTTTCAGCTCCTTGATTTCCATGTCTTTCAGACTAATGTGAGACATAGTCTGCACTAGACTATTGGTACCATTACTTTCCCCAGTTTGGTTCGAATTGGTAGGCCGCATGTCCAAATTGGACAAGTTAGTTTTCAAATCATCAAGCTGCTTTTCTAAGCTTATTCTCTCTTTTTTACAGCTATCTTTCTTCTCTACAAACTTCAGCAATTTTGTTTTGCATTCACTTATTTCCTTACACAAGTCTTCTTTTTGTGTTTCGAAGTCTGTCTCTTCGGGAGGTTCAATTAGCCTAATATTTGGAACCTTTTCTTTCTTTTTTAGTTTAAGAATCAACTTGTATTTCTCCGCTAACATCTTTCTCATGCTTTTTCCTTCACTGTCACTTACGACTAGGTCAGATTGTACATTTTTGACTTGCTATTGAAGTGCTCAGTTTTAACTTTTCTCTAGCTTCAATTGGTTTTCCAGTTTTTTCACAGTAACCAACAAGTTATCACTTTTCAAGCCTGCTCTCACAAAATCATCATACACAAGGTCAATAACCTGTTTGTGAAACTGGATTTTATCTGGTACTAGTATCTTTTGCCAATTGATCCTTGTCTCAGTCACTCAATCCACTGAAAATACTGCTAAGTTTAAGATGTTATCATTTATACTTCTGTTAGTCATCAAGGAAGTCTTAGAAAAACCTCTGGCGATAGGCATTGAATAAAAAATCCTCTGGGCCGAGGCTCGCTTGTTTTGATCATATTGTTCACAGAGGTCATCCTTGGACTGAAACTTATTACCGACATCTCCCTCTTGAACATCTTGAAACTTGTATTCTACAACCTGGATCTCAGGAGCCGAAGATTCCTCATCATCTGCCCCTCCACTATCCATTGGGACAGTCAATCCCTCTTGAGCTGCTACAACAACCAACTCCTCTTTAGTTGGGGAAGCAATTGACTCGGCTGGAATAACTGCAACAACTAACTCATCCTGTACTTCTAATTTAGGCCGCTTGTCTATATTACCTTCTTCAGTATCCATATCCATGACTTCTTCTAAGTCTCTTTTTCAGCCCACCTCCATGGTGTCTGGCACTTGATCTAAATCCATTATTAAATAGGAAATCATGAGATCTCCTCCCTGTATCTCCACTGCTTCCTCCGCCTTGGGTTCCCAACACAAGAAATTTTGCCCCTTCAGCACCCCTTCTTGTTCTATATGCTCAAGAGCATTGAGGTTACATTTTTTCCTTCTCTTGGAAATTATATGCAAGGGGTCATATTTGATGGCCCCATCTTTTTCGAACCTTAGCGACTTCAATAACCCTTCCATCTCTGAAAAAGATTCTTTATTCTTCACAATGAAAGGCCCTATCTTCCAAGGACATTTCACATCTGTGCTCTTCTTATGTTTCAGGAATTACATCTCTTCTAGAGCCAATTTTTGTCTGATAAATTCAAGAGCAAAGATCCACAATGTCAGAAAAGCGGGTAGAACATAAGGCTCCTACACAAAACCATACAATCTAATAACTATAGCTTCTTTTAACAAAAACCAGTCACTGACTACGAGTTCGTCCTTCAACTGTATCATTGTTTTCATTTCAGGTAGCACTCTAGGCAATTCTTCCCCAAAAATGATTTTATAAACAAGGGGCAAAACATAGTTCAAATAATTGAAAACATTGTCTACCAGAACATAGGTCTCAAGCAGTGAAGAGAAATGTGGGATTTTGGCATTGCTATACATAATCATTTTCATCAACTGCGTCTAATATCCAAAAAACCTAGTACTCAGGAAATTGCTTAACTATACATTTATCTTTTCCACAAAAAATTCATCAAACTTCAAGGGTGGGATAAGCCCGCTTTTGGACATAGCCAAACTGATGCTAATCCTAAAGAGTAAACCTAATTGGACTTCAGTCACCCACAAATCAGTATCCAACCCTAGAAACTGAGCTAACAAAGAAAGAACCAATTGGGAATTGTCATCAAAAAGGCTGACATTTATGGGGTAGGGTTCCTCACAAATTTTAGAGTCAGGTTTCAGGCATGTGGCTAAGAAGGATTGATGGATTTCGGGGCCAATTTGGTGGTACAAGGAAACCACTGATGCTTCAGAAAAACCCTCCGAATCTTGGTACTGCGACTCTGGAATGAAAAAGGAATCCCTAACGATTGACGCATCTATATTACAGATGAAGTCGAACCTACAGGAATCCATAATTACCCTTTCAGGTTCTTAGTAATTAGAAGAACATCATGCTACAAACTCAAGAAAAGAGAACACTTTCTCAAGGAAAAAGAAAATGAATGACAACCTAAGGACTCCATGGATATCCAGTCCCTGTTCATGCAAGGTTTCCAGTCTCTTCTTGATTTCTAGAATTGGGAGCCGAATGCATGTGTCAAATACATCTGCCTCTCTATCTTCCAGGGCTATCTTAACCCTTGAATTAGTAGAAGCTTCTTCTTCTGTCATCTAATGACTGTAAAAGACTTATATTTTGAGGAGAATGGCGGTTATAGACCCTACCTGTCACATTGGAAGCCCTGCATGGACCATGTTGAAGGTATTGTCACCTTTGTCGTTTGCCACATGTTGATAGGCTCCTTGACTTTGACAGGTTTTTGGAAACAAATGTCAACCTTCGCGGGCACTTCTTATATATATAACCATATTTCCATAACTCTCAGTCTCTTTGGATTGCCGTCCTTTGATCTCAGTCATCTGAACTCTCATGTGTTTACTTTCCATCGTCATATCTGACTACCCCTTTACCTGTTGATTTGACAACCTACCCATCTCCACCATCGGATCCTCACCGCTAATCCTTATCTAGGCAGTTAATCTCATTTGCATGCATCTATAAGGTAGCATCGCATGCACCCTCAAGGATTTTCCTATATCACCCTTCCTCTATGCGACAAGCTATGGAGCTAACACCTGTCCGGTGGGACCCATTCCATCGCATCTACCCTGCCACTATTCATCATGCTACTTCTTGATGCGACGATGTATGAGGACCATCCATTTCTTCTTAGACATGTATCTATGCTAAATCCTCATACTCGAATTAGCCTTTATATTTTTTCGTATGCTGGTGGGGTCTCCCCTGTTATACCCTGTGTATTTTAGACTACCCCCTTCCGTTGATCTGGCTCTTCTTTCCACACGAACCATAGATCTGTCAGAGACTTAGGCCCTTTTTTCGATAAATAGACCCAAACCGTTGGATCTCAAAAAGATCATCTCCGCCATAGATCCTTGTATATGTCCCCACCATCACATGCACCTAACCAGGCTTCGTTCACTACTATTTCCTCTTTACAACGCGCTCCTAAGCCGACACCTCTCCAGTGGGCTCCGACCAATTGCAAACTCATATTCCCTTTCTTCCTCGCGACTTGGCCATGTGATGGTCTTTGTAAAACCGCAGATCTTGCTCCCTCCCTTGATCAATGGTGTCGATCTGTGCGACATTTAGTCTTTCATAAATTTTCCCAAGGACTATAGGTTTTAGGGTATTTTTCCGTTTATCTTAAGTCATTCTTTCCTCCTATTAATACTTAGCCCTTGACATTAGCCCTTTATTAGATTGGACCCCTTCTAGACCATTATGTCTCCTGCCTTAGCACCTGGCCATTGCCAATGGAGATCACTTCAAGCTTTTTTCTCAGGTAGCTGTCTGAACTTCCATCTTTCATGTATAGGTATTTATGCTGTAAAATAGCAAAAAATATTTAGGTGCTAACAACTGGCTCCAACTGGGGATGCTACCCTCCCAGTGAGGTACCAAAGAACTACGTAGACTAAATGCCTGATCCATTGGGTAGGTTCTACAAACCCTAGATTGAAAAACTTCTCTAGAAAGTGAGACTGCATCTATTTTCTTAGCTCGGCTGAAAATTCAGACATGAAACATGCCTTCCCCTTCCAGACCTCAGCGCCTTCACTTCGGGCTTCAAGTCATTCTGGTTTTTGTCGTTAAAAACCCTAAAACAAATGTGAAAAATTGAAAATATATATATACATATATACAAGATATGGTACATGGGTTACCTGCTTTCTCTTAGGATAGGTAGCGCTTCAAAAACCTTCCATTGAATGGACCCCCCGACTAGGCGGACCCATCTTGGTGCTCCAGGATAAAAGAATTTTCTCCTCGATTTGCTGCAATAATATAGGGACCCATCCACATATGGTCAAATTTCCCATGTTTATCTTCCCTTGGAGTGTCCCAGTTCAGGACCAAGTCATTTACCTGAAATTGATCTTCTTTTGCTTTTCTGTCAAAGGCATTCTTTATTTTTTCTTGGTGCCCCTGTACTTTGTCGTAGGCACTACTTCTTAACTCATTCAATTCGACTATCTAGTTTACCCTTTTCTGCATGTGGTTTGGTTCTTCTTCTATCCCCTGCAGCAACCTCATAACTAGAAATACCAGAGAAACTGGAAAAACCACCTCGGCTCCATATACTAGCTGGAAAGGAGACATCCCAATGGCCCTCTTTGTACTTATTATATCGGCTCACAGGGCATATTTCAGCTTCGTGTGCCAAGCTCTCTTATTATCCTCCAACATCTTCTTTATGATTCTTACTAGACTTTTGTTGGATGATTCTGCTAGTCCATTTCCCTGAGGATAGTATGCCGTTGAATGATTTAGACTGATATGCTATTTGTGGAAACAATTTATCATTTTCTTAGAACAAAATGCTGGTCCGTTATCTGTCACTATTCTTTTGGGACACCTGAACCTTGACAGGATATTATCCTCCAGGAAATCCATGATAATGCCTTCGGTTGCTCTCCTAGTTGGTATGGCTTCTATCTACTTAGTGAAATAGTCCGTGGATGTCAATATCCATCTATGTTTCCCCGAGGAGTGAGGATTTATCTCCCCAATTAATTCTAAACCCCACTGCTAGAAGGGTGCTTCTATTATGATAGGGTGAAGGGGTAGTAAAATGACCTTTCTTTTTCCTTCAAAAATCTGGCATTGGTGACAAACAACTATTTCTTTGTATACATATGAAAACATGGTAGGCCAGTAGAAACCAGCCCTCGGGATTTTGTTGAATGTCACCTTCCATGAATGGTGGCCTCCAAAGTCACCCTTGTGAAACTCCTCCTTTGTGTGTTTAGCTTCTTACTCAAGTAAGCAATTCAGTAGCACACCTCCAAGGTCCTTCCAATATAGGAATTGATTCATAATACAATATTCCGCAGGTTTTAGTTTCACAGCTCTAGCCCTGCTTTTGCTTAATCCCGAAGGAGCTTGCAAGTTTTGTAATACATACACAATGTCCGCATACCAAGAGGATGCAGAGAATTCTAGCCTCAATTGCACTCCCTTATCTAGCTGGTTTGAATACCCTTGTAGGAAGTTCAATTGCAGAGAATCACAGTTGGCCTTGGTCATTAATTTTGCTAACCCTTGCCCTTTCACCAATTTGGTGGGATTTATCTCCAAATCATACTCCAACAATACAACAATCCATTTAGCTCTTCTTCCTTCAGGGTCTACTTGGGTGAGGATGCCTTTCACAGCACTATTTGGGACATGAGCAATGATGTGTGAATGGACGATGTACACCCTGAAATCTTTTAGTGACTTGATCAAGGCATAAGCCTACTTTTCCATGATATTGTATCTCAATTCTGCATCTCTAAGTACCCTACTGAAAAAGGCAATTGGTTGTTCCACATTTTGGGAATTTCTCTATAACAACACCCTTGCCACGATGTGCTCAGAAGCATAGGAAAAAATAAAAAAATATTTAGAAAAATCTATACTGGCTAATACTGGGGCTTTGGTGATAGAATTTTTAATCCCCTTAAACAAATCTCTTGCTTCCACGGTCCACTTAACCTAATTTTCCTTTCTTAACATATTTGTAATATTCATCATGATTTTGGCAAAAATGGGAATGAATCTTCTCAGAAATCCCACTTGCTCGATGAAAGACTGCACCTCCTTTTTGTTCCTTGGCTCTCCAACTTTCGGGATAGCACTAACCCTTTTTGGATCGATGTTGATACCTCCTTTGGAAATGATGTGACCCAAGAGATTAGCTTCTTCTAATGCAAAATGTGATTTCTTAGGATTAAATAAAATACCGTATTTTATACATTTCTTAAAAACTTGTTCCAAATGCTTAGGTGCTCTTCATCAGATTTTGAGTACACCGTTATGTCGTCCATGTATACAACCATGAACTTATCTTTTTCTACATCGAATGCTATGTCCATTTCCCGCTGGAAAGTAGCTCCTGCATTTATCAGCGCAAAGGGCATTTTAGCATACATGAAAGTACCCCAAGGGGTGGTGAAAGTGGTCTTCTCTTGATCTTCAGGACAGACCTTGATTTGATTGTACCTGGAGAAACCATCCATAGTAGATATCCTTTCTGCCCCTACTACCTTTTGTAAGATATGCTCCATTTTGGGTAGGGGGTAATTATCCTTTAGTGAAGCTCCGTTCAGGTTCTTGAAATCTATACAGATTCTAATTTTTCCATTCTTCTTCCTTACGGGAACCAATTTTTCTATCCATTGAGAGAATCTCAAGGTGACAATGATTTTTGCATTAAATAATCTTCTATTCTCTTTTTCTATCACAGGTAACAGCTTAGGGTTTATCCTCCTCAACTTTTGCTTGAAGGGTTTCGCTCCTGGTCTGATTGGAATAGAATGTTGTATTATTGAGGTATCATATTCCTTTAGTTCTTCATAACTCCATGCAAATGCAGTGTAATATTTCTTCATCAACTCTACATACTGCTCCTTCTTTTCAACAGTTAATTTCTTAGACAAGTTTACCATCCGAGGCTCTTCTTTAGCGCCCAAGTTTTGTTCTTCTCCTGCCTCTTTGGGTGGTTCAAACTTTGGGTTTTTTGCCACATCATTATGGTCAAACAACCTATCCAAGGGTGTCAATCCTTTGGGGATATAATTAGTTTTCAATTGAACGATATATTTTATACCCAACATGTTTTTCCATTGTTTACCTTCTCTGTCTTCTCCCTCTGATCGCCCTTGGTCTATCAGTCCTTCTATGTTCTCATTTTCATTATCAATCTAAACATTAGCAAACTCATCAAACAATTCCAAAAATATTTTAATTTGTAAATCATCTTCAAATACTTGCCAGTATTTAGCATTGTTTGGGATAGAGGGCCTATTCAGCACTTCTACCTCGTATTTTTCTTGAGAAAAAAAAGGAGTTTTAAAACCATCGACAATGGTGGCCAAAGAATCCACCACTTAATTTTCAAATCTCAGGATCACCCAAATCTTGTGTTCGGTGACAAAGTTCCCAAACATATCCCAAACTTCATTCCTATAGGCCCTCATCCTGGGGTGTTTTGCCTGATAGTTGTCATTTACTTGATTGACCACCAATTCTGAATCTCCAAAAATGTGTATCCTTTTTGCCCCTAAGTCTTTCAAAGCTCTTAGTCCTAAGAGTAAAGCTTCATACTCAGTCACATTATTAGTACACTCAAAAGTTAGCTTGTATGACAAAGCTTTGGAATCTTGATCGGGAGGTATAATCCAGACTCCGACACCAGCACCATTCTTGCTAAGTGATCCATCAAAGTACATCTTCCACAGTACTTCTTCATTTTTATGCCTCTCTGATGCCTCATGCCTTGCTGTAAACTCCTTGTCTTCCTCAACTTAGTGGAAAAATGGGGGTACAAGATCAGTATGTGGACCATCATTGAAAAGGATAGATGAACCTACGTTTGTGTCTACAGCAAATATGGGGTAATTTTCAGGTTTGTTGTCACTGCTGACCACGTAAGCCACCCTTTTCTCTTTGTACAGCTTCCTATTGCTTCCAAAAAGTGGTATAGTGGTGTAAGATAAGTCCATCTGCATGGTCCCTTTCAATGTTTTTACCCAGGATCTTGATAACAACATCCCAAACTTAGTAGACAAATCAACCACTACTATGTCCATCATGACACTCTTCATTGGGATCTAGGCAAGGGTTACTACCACATCTTTAATTAGACCCAAACATGGTACCTTTCTGGAATCGAATGAATATAAGTCTTTGTAGGGTCTGGTGACTTCTAACCCCAACTGGTCCACCACTGACTTTGGAATCAAGTTGTGTGAAGCCCCAGAATCTCTTATGGCGTTGTGTAATAACTTATCATGGATATTCAAACTCAAATAAAAGGGAGGGAATTCTTCATCATCTGGCTCTTCCAGCTTGGAACCAAAGATTATAGTGGGGGCATCATCTGTCACTTCCAACATGTCCTGCATACTTTTTGCCTGGACCATTACCATGCTATTGATCACTTTCCTATACTCATCATTTCTTAACAGCTCATTTAGGGGGATAGAGATCTTTACCTTAGACAGTTCAGCCTTCGAGCTAAATGTCGAAGTTGGCTTCCCTACTTCAGTGACTCCTGGTTGCATGCCTTCTTTAGAGTGTTGTCCCTTATCTTCTGAGGTTTTCTATGTAGCAACCTATGGCTGTTTTTATTTTAATTTCTCCATATTCTGCTGAGTCTTGGAAGACTAGACATGGGAGGCCTTCCCTTCACTAATCGGTATCTCCTTTCTCCTTAACTTCATCTTCCTTTGAATATCATCCACAGCATTCATGTAACCCATTTGGTACTGCTTAGATTCAAATTCAGCAACCTTACCAGCATTCCCCATGTTGAAAAAGTCATGCTCCCTTTGGATTAATTGTATTTCATGGTCCAGAGTGTCAAAGAGATGGATTTGGTCTCCAATGGACTCTTCAGATCCTTCCTCATCCACCAAATTCTTAGGGAAAGGAGGCCTCATCTAGTGGTCTTCCTGATTTCTTGGATTTATTGGAGGGGGCAGCCTTCTAAAGTTAGTATTTCTTATCTGATTTTTGGGTTGTTCCCTAGCAGGAGGTTTATTTTCCATGGCTAACCTATCCATTAGCTTTTCCATGGTTTTCATCATAGTATCGAACTTGGCATCAAAAGAGGAGGAGAAGGCAGGGGTTTGGTTTTCTTGATTCTTTTTATCTGCTTCTATTTTCCCCTTCATTTTTGCCGAAGCCATCATGTTGGCTTGCACCTCTACTGCATCTTTCAGCATAGCAGGTAGGGTGGCAGATTTCCTCTCTCTTAATGTGCATGAGAAGTCTCCATCAAAAGCATCTGCATAGTGGAGCTTTGCAGCACCTACTAAGGGTTTTAGGTCATCTGGAATAGAATTATAACCTTTCATAAAGTTGGTAGAAAACTCATGAATTGATTCAAAACCTCCTTTCTTCAGGTGGTTATACTAGGACAAGACTAGGGCGGGGCTCCCTATTGTTTCCCATCTCTCTAAGAATAGGGTCGTAAAGGCTGTAAAATCATTTATAGAAGCATTCGACAACTATCTGAACCATTTCTTGGGTTCTCCAAATAGACTTTGAGCAAATAACCTCATCTTAGCATCATCATGGTCTACTTCCTCCAAATCAATGAAATCTTCAAATCTGTCTACATGCTGCTTGGCAGAAAAACCCCCTTCTCCATCATAAGAGACAATTCTCTGGGCATAGTTCTGAGGGAGGTCATGTAAAGCGGTTGGCAAGGCCAATGGTGTGAATCTAGTAGCCATGGGTCTAGGTGGATTCTAAGCTAGGGGATGAATATTTGGGGCAAAATTACCTACAGGAATTGTGGTATTGGGTTGAGGGATATGAGAACCAACTATAGCTCTTTCTGCTTTGATAATATTTTGTAACTAAAGCCAAACAAAATCTAACAAATAGGATTTAGGGGCATTCAGACCTTCTTCACCCAAACTTAGATAAAATTCAAATCTTGATCTTGCCAAAGGTTTCCTGATATCTATCTCTATATCCAAGTCTTGTAAAATAGGTAACTCTTCTTTAGACCCAATTCTTTTAAGGTTGGAAGTATTAGCCTTGTTCTTTCTGGTCTTATGTCTAAGTATTATTTCTGTATTTTCCACACTTAATAAAATTTTGGAAACAGGATTACCTCTCGTATGGCTCCTTCTTGAGGCCAAGATGCCTATCTCAAGTTCTCTTCAAAAATGAACTTGGCCCATCGATCTTCCCCAGTGGAGTCTTTCTTGAATGCAGATCTTTACGAGTGGAGTCACCGGGGAAAAATTACACAACCCTCTAGAAATTTGGAAATCTCTGTTCGCCCGCAGGGATTTCTCTTTTCGTTGGATCTTCAGAATTCTTTGTCATTTTTGCAAGGATAATAAAACAATCACATCCCCGGCAACGACGCCAATTTTTTAACACCCAAAATGACCCCCTAAGTTGTGGGATAGGGAAAACTGGGGTAACCACTAACCAATATTTAGACTTAAGATACTGACCTAGCTTAGTCTGAGAGGGATCTCTTTATAGATCTATGAAAGACTGGAATAATCAAAGTTGTCCATAATGAAAACATGAACCAACATTCATCATTCAAGATATTCAATTGCAACAATACAAAAGATCATATTTCTATGGGAAACAAAATGGTTTAAACGTAGCTTGGATGAAACATATGAATCTCTATTTGGGAAATGGACTCACATTTAAACAAACTCTAAAAATTCATTTACAAATGCTTCACAAACGAATTAACACAGGGTGAGATAGTAAACAGCTCGTAGTCAAAGTGATTTTAATTGGTGAAACAGAAGAGAAATAAACAATCCATTGACATAAGGCATACAATGATGAATCCTATATCAATTTTAGCAAAGAAGTAATGGTGGAATACTTGGAAAAAGATAAGTAGAGCATAATTTCTATGAATTCTACTTAGATATCACACTGCACCAAGTATGAAAGAACATTACAGACTGGAATTGACAATGAGAGATACACAATTCACATAGAAAAAGAAAGAACAGACTACAAGACCAATTACACAAGAATCCCTGAAAACATTGGCTCATCTCTACAAATCTTTATTCAGAATATAGCTCAAAATGTCCTACAGAACAATGTACAAAAAATTCCCATAAAAGTTTTCAACCCTTTATCATTCTATTACATCGCATATATAGATACCGGAAGTCCTCTTGCTCGACTCATCTAAACCAAAAATAGTTATATCAGAGTGACACCTCATTCAGGTTGTTTTGCCACTATCACAACAAAACAGAAAACAGGTAGAAGCTGGCCTAACTGATTTCTTACAATCCATTGGTATTCTTACTAAGAAACATTTACTTCAAGTAAAAACTAAAGATAGTAAAATAATAGTTCCAGCTGGCTATTTATATAGCTGCCTCAAAGAATATTACAAATTATCAAAAATAAGAAAGTCTTGTAAGAAGTCTCTGATTTCAAGAAAACATCAACAACTATAAAAAGACAAGTATCACTGTGGAAGATGGAGATACTATAGTGATCTGCTATACTTTTCTACATTATCCCATTGGTCTGTAGGTGGGAGGTCATAGGCCACCATTTCCTTTACCATCACTCATATCTCAATATGCTCTGCGTAGGAAAATGGTGAAGCCTTTCGTCAATGGGGATCAACCTATTCAAGATTTCAAAGTCCTGTTCGACTAACTCCATCAGAGCCTTTCCTATAAACAACTGGTTCAAATGTTTGATCTATTCATTATCCATTCTTATCACCCACAGTAGGTTTTTATAAGACTTAGGGGAGATTACCTCTTGGTCATCTTTCCAGACTGAAGGTAACCCCATTTCGACCAGCTTATCAAACAGTCCTTTGAACTCTGCCACTTGTCTCTTCATTTATTTGACTTTGGATTCCACACTCTCGATCTGTGCAAATTTCTCCAGGACCCTTCGTGCCGCTACAATTGTTGCGATCTGGTTCCCAATATTCATCTCAATCTTTTCATCTCCGGATAGATCATTCAGGAAATTGAGGGCACTTAGTGTCATTTCTTTAGGCCTTTGGATTAGGGTCTCATTTGCAACTTTACAACCTTCTAGAGCGTCACTAATGGTTTTCTCTTTGATCCTTAGAAACTAAAGGTAGGGTCTAAAGTTCTCATCTTCCTTAATGATCCTGTCCCATACCAAGTGTTGACATCCTTGCAAACCCGCCTACCCAGTAACCTGATGAGTGAGCTTTTTATTCATCTCAATCAATTCCTTGTGCTTCTTTTGGAGGACCTTCAAATCTTCTTCCCTTTTGCTACTCTCTTCTTCCTTCATTTCCAAGTCTTTCAATCTAATGTGAGACATAGCTTGCACCAGACTGTCGGTACCATTGCTTTCCCCAATTTGGTTCGAATTGGTAGGCCACATGTCCAAATTGGACAAGTTAGTTTTCAAATCATCAAGCTGCTTTTCTAAGCTTATTCTCTCTTTTTTCTAGCTATCTTCCTTCTCTGCAAATTTCAACAATTCTGCTTTGCATTCACTTATTTCCTTAGACAAGTCTTCTTTTTGTGTTTCAAAGTGTGTCTCTTTGCGACGTTCGATTAACCGGATATTTGGAACCTTTTCCTTCTTCTATAGTTTAAGAATCAACTTGTCTTTATCCACTAACATCTTGCCCGTGCTTTTTCCTCCGCCGTCACTTATGACCAGGTCAGATTGTACCTTTTTGACCTGCTATTGAAGTGCTTGGTTTTCACTTTTCTCTAGCTTCAATTGGTTTTCCAATTTTTTCACAGTAACTAGCAAGTTATCACTTTTCAAGGCTGCTCTCACAAAATCATCATACACAAGGTCAATAAACTATTTGTGAAACTGAATTTTATCTAGTACTGGTATCCTTTGCCAATTGATCCTTGTCTCGGTCACTCCATCCTTTGTCAATACAGCTAAGTTTAAGATGTTATCATTTATACTTCTGCTAGTTATCAAGGAAGTCTTAGACAAACCTCTGGAGATAGGCATTGAATCCAACAGCCTCTAGGCCAAGGCTCTCTTGTTTTGATCGTATTGTTCATAGAGGTTGGCCTTGGACCGAAACTTATTACTGACATCTCCCTCTTGAACATCTTGAAACTTGTATTCTACAACCTGGATCTCAAGAGATAAAGATTCCTCATCATCTACCCCTCCACTATCCATTGGGATAGTCAATCCTTCTTTAGCTGCTACAACAATTAGCTCCTCTTTAGTTGGGGAAGCAATTGACTCGGCTTGAATAGCCGCAACAACTAACTCATCCTGTACTTCTAATTTAATATGCTTGTCTACATTACCTTCTTCAGTATCCATATCCATGACTTCTTCTAAGTCTCTTTTTCATCCCACCTCCATGGTATCCGACACTTGATCTAAATCCATTATTAAATTGGAAATCATGAGATCTCCTCCCTGTATCTCCACTGCTTCCTCTACCTCGGGTTCCCAACACAACAAATTTCGCCCCTTCAACACCCCTTCTGGTTCTGTATGCTCAAAAGTGCCGAGGTTACATTCTTTCCTTCTCTTGGAAATTATATGCAAGGGATCATATTTGATGGCCACATCTTTTTTGAACCCTAGCGACTTGAATAACTCTTCCACCTCTGAAAAATCTTCTTTATTCTTCCCAATGAAAGGCCCTACCTTCCAAGGACATTTTACAACTGTGCTCTTCTTATGTTTCAGGAATTGCATCTCTTCCAGGGCCAATTTCTATCTAATAAATTCAAGAGCAAAGATCTGTAATGTCAGAAAAGCGGGTAGAACATAAGGCTCCTACACAAAACCATACCATCTAATAATTGTAGCTTCTTTTAACAAAAACTAGTCACCGACTGCTAGTTTGTCCTTCAACTGCATCATTGTTTTCATTTTAGGTAGCACTCTAGGCAATTCTTCCCCAAAAATGATTTTATAAATAGGGGGAAAAACATAGTTCAAATAATTGAAAACATTGTCTACCAGAACATCGGTCTCAAGCAGCGAGAAGAAATGTGGGCTTTTTCCACTGCTGTACATAATAATTTTCATCAACTGCGTCTGATATCTAAAAAACCTAGTACTCGAGAAATTGCTTAACTGTGCATGTATCTTTTCCGCGAAAAATTCATCAAACTTCAGGGGTGGGATAAGCCAGCTTTCGGACCTGACCAAACTAATGCTAATCCTAAAGAGTAAACCTAATTGGACTTTAGTCACCCACAAATCAATATCCAACCCTAGAAATTGAGCTAACAAAGAAAGAACCAATTGGGAATTGTCATAAAAAAGGCTGACATTTAAGGGGTAGGGTTCCTCGGAGATTTTGGAGTCGGGTTTCAGGCATGTGGGTAAGAAGGCTTGACGGCTTTTGAGGCCAATTTGGAGGTACAAGGAAACCATCGACTCTTCAGAAAAACCCTTCGACTCTTGGTACTGAGACTCTAGAATGAAAAAGGAATCCCTAGCGGCTGACGCATCTATATTACAGATGACTTTGGACCACGAGCATCCATAATTACCCTTTGAGGTTCTGAGTAATTAGAAGAACACCACACTACAAACTCAGGAAAAGAGAACACTTGGTCAAGGCAAAAGAAAATGAACGATGACTTAAAGACTCCATAGATATCCAGTCCTTGTTCATGCAAGGTTTCCAGTCTCTTCTTAATTCCCAGAACTGGGAGCTGAATGCATGTGTCAAATACATCTGCGTCTCTATCTTCCAGGGCTATATTAACCCTAGAACTAGTAGAAGCTTCTACTTCCGTCATCTTATGACCATAAAAGACTTATATTTTTCAGAGAATGGTGGTTACAGACCCTACCTATCACTTTGGAAGCCCTGCATGCACCCTGTCAAAGGTTTTGTCACCTTCATCGTCTTCCACACATCGAGAGGCTCCCTAACTTCGACAGGTTTTTGGAAACAAATGTCAACCTTCGCAACCATTTCTTATATATATAACCATATTTCCATAACTCTTGGTATCTTTGGCCTGCCGTCCTTTGATCTTAGCCATCTGAACTCTCATGTGTTTACTTTCCATTGTCAGATCTGACTGCCCCTTTACTTGCTGATTTGAAAACCTACCAGTCTCCACTGTTGCATCCTCACCGCTAATCCTTATCTAGGTTTTTAATCTCATTTGCATGAATCTACAGGGTAGCATCGCATGCACCCTAAAAGCTTCTCCTATATCACCCTTTCTCTATGCAACAAGCTGTGGAGCTGACACCTGTCTGGCAATACCCGGTCCATTGCATCTACCCTACCGCTATTCATTGTGCTACTTCTTGATGCGACGATGTATGAGGACCTTCCATTTCTTCTCAGATGTGTATCTATGGTGAGTCCTCATACTCAACTTAGACTTTAAATTTTTTGTATACTGGTGGGGTCTCCCCTTTTATACCCTATTCATTTCAGACTACCCCCAGCCATTGATCTGGCTCTTCTTTCCACCCGAATCGTAGATCTATCAGAGAATAAGGCCCTTTTTTTGGTAAATAGACCCAAACCCTTGGATCTCAAAAAGATCATCTCTGGCGTAGATCCTCGTATATGTCCCCACCATCGCATGCACCTAACCGAGCATTGTTCACTGCTCTTTCCTCTTTACGATGTGCTCCTAAGACAACACCTGTCCGACAGGCTCCAGCCCATCGTGTACTCATATTCCCTTTCTTCCTCCTGACTTGGCCATGTGATGGTCTTTTTAAAACTGTAGATCTTGCTCCCGCCCTTGATCAATGGTGCCGATCTGTGTGACATTTAGTCTTTCATAAATTTTCCAAAGGACTATAGGTTTTAGGGTATTTCCCCATTTATCTTAAGTCATTCTTTTCACCTATTAATACTTAGCCCTTGACATTATCCCTTTATTACATCTGACCCCTTCTAGACCATTCTGTCTCCTTCCTTAGAACCTAGACATTGCCGATGGAGATCACTTCAAGCTTTTTTCTCAGGTAGCTCTCTGACCTTCCATCTTCCATGTACAGGTCTTTATGCTGTAAAAGAGAAAAATATATATAGGTGCTAACAGAGTGTATAAGTGAATAAGTGAATGATCAAATAGAGTTCCTCCCACACTCTATTTATACATGACCATGACTTTCCTAATAAAACTAGCAGGGTGAACTTGTCTAAGACAGTGTAATAACCCATGGTTAACTTAACTCAGGGCCGACCCCACACTTTGTGGTCTAATAACCCATCACATGCAAGTTTCGACACTTGCGACACTTGGTCAATACAAATGATGACACTTCCATATAGAGTGATAATACCATCTCTATAGGAGTACAATATACATATGTGAAAGACATTTCAAAGTTACAATTACATCAACACTCCCTCTTAACTAGGAAGGTATTTCTCGACACAGATCTACTAGCACAAGTCTTCTTCTCTGGATCATCGTCACTGGATCATCATCATCAAATCATCATCATTGTCATTGCTGCTTGCTATCTCAATCAATATCTAATCTACTCATCATAGGAAGTTCTACAGAGCCAGATCTTTTTCATGCTAGATGTAGGACTAGCCTCCATGTAGGTCTTCATCATCTCTGCGAGCAAGCCATCAAGTAGGTACACCATAGGGACTTATTACACTACCTCTGGAAAACCTGCAAGATCTCTCAGGACTAATCATATGCCACCGCAAAACTTACAAGAGCATCTTAGGACTAATTATATGCCTTTGCAAAACCTGTATACCCTACTGTCACATTATCATCTTTAGATCACCTCATAGTCCACAGAGCACAACTCAGATGCACATCACACAACACTTACACTCACCGACATGGGAAGACACACTTCAACCATCCGTGAAAGGCTCAACACTTATATCAATGACCATGGAAAGTCAAACCTCAACCATGTCGGAATGGCTCTAGCCCTTACATCAATGACCATGGAAAGACAAAATTCAACCATGTCGAATGGCTCCATCCCTTAAATCAACGGACCATGGTAAGACAAAATTCAACCATGTCGGAATGGCTCCTGCCCTTACTTCAGCAACCATGGCAAGACCAAAATTCAACCATGTCGGAATGGATCATGTGCATCTGTGTCTCCGGACTCATCACTTCCCCTTGGAAGTACACCAAGCCTCTCTCTGAAGTACTCAAACTTCACTCTGGCCAACGGCTTAGTCAACACATCGGCTATCTTCTCATCCATCACAACATACAGGAGCTTCACTGCTCCTCTCTACACCATATCCCTGATATATTGATACTTGATCTCAATGTGCTTCGACTTATCATGGAACACTCGGTTCTCAGACAACTTCACACAACTTTTGGTTGTCACAATATATACAAGTAGCACTCAATTGGATATCAAACAAATCAGACAGTAGCTTCCGAAGCCATACTTCCTCACAACTAGCCGAACAAGCTATGACATATTCTGCATCGACTGTACTCAGTGCCACACATGACTGCTTCCTGCTAAACCAAGGGATCATACCAGATCCCATACTGAAGTAGAACTGCGAAGTGCTCTTTCGATCAATGGCACTTCCTACCCAATCCGAATCAACATAACTCTCCAGTTTAAACTTTTGATTCACCTCATACTTGAGCCCATAGTCAAGAAGGCAGTCTTGACATCAATCTAGTGTACGTTCCACTTCATCAGTACAGCCACAGAAAGTATTGATCTAATGGAAGTGTATCTGGATACAGGAGCAAAAGTATCCTCATAATCAATCCCTTCTTTTTGGGAGAAGCCACGAGCTACAAACCTAGCTTTGTATTTCTCTATCCTTCCATATGCAGCATGCTTGATCTTATAGATCCATTTGGAAGTCACAAAATACTTCCCTTCAGGACTTGGGACCACATCCCAAACATCATTCTTCATGATCGACTGGTGTTCCTTGATCATAGCATTCTTCCATTACTGCATCCCGAATCCTGGGAACTTCAGATTCTTCAATATCTTCAATAGATAGTTTTCTTTGAATTTCATTGTTAAAAAAAATGTTGTATTCCTTCTTCTGTAGGTGATTGTACACGATCTTTCCTACAAGTCAAATTCAATTGCATGATTAGAAACTTCTCATAGTTTACAGAACAAAATATTACACATAAGAATATATGTCATACAGTCATGCAATTATCTTATCCAATGCTTCAATACAATATTTATCCATATCCTATATTCACACAGTAACTTTCTAGATGCCTTCCATCTCTACCAGAACATTTATTAAGAGTATGCACAACTCTCAACATGTTAGCAAAGAGGTTCAATTCTAGATAAGTAGCAATGGAATGTTGTACAGTACCATAGGCCACTTACCCATTACTTGCATATTAGTAGTATCTTGTTCATTAATGCAACTTTTCTAATATGCATAATACATATCCTAAATCCAGGAACATAAATATGTACATGACTAGACAACATCATTTAAGTAATCATATATACAAGAAATAACAATTCAAATACTTATCTTTGTTTGGTTGTAGGGTGAACTCCCTCTCAATCTTTGCTTCCTTGCAGGAACTACTGGAGTCTTCTCTATATTGATCTTTGCTTTCTTGCAGGAACTTTTGGAGTGTGTTCCCTCTTGATCTTTGCTTCCTGGATTACCTGTCCTTGAGCTTATATCCATCTTGGACCACTATGCATGCTTAAGTGTGCACTAGTGTCATCCTCAAGATCTCATACATAATCATACATGCATTAGTATAATCTCAATACTTTCAAAACATCATGATTCTAAATAATCTTAAATATGTATGATCATGATCATTTCATACATCGGTAATAAGCATTAGTATTCAAGGTTTCAGGGAAGACTTCTTTTACTCATGCATATTCTTATTTGACCATCGGACCCTTCTGGTTAGTCATATCATCAATCAAGGTAAGAGACATAATATTCATAAACCCTTGATTCTAACTTCATGAATAATCATTATCAATCATACAAATGTATAAGATCCTAACACAAGGTAGGATTCTAAATTGATATAGGAAAAGCATACATGGTTATCATATTTGCTAGTTATGTCTAGCAATGTTTTCTTGTTCTCTTCAATGACCTGCATACTCATAAGTTAATTGTTGTAGAACCAAAAATATACATACGTCATAAGCAGATCTTCTATGTGGTCAAAGACTATGGATGAGTCTTTGTCTTCATGTCATCATGGTCATAGAACTTGATTTGTCTTTTCTTGATGTACCTGTATTTTGTTAGCACACAACATCATCCTCATACAACACCACAAGTGAATTAATACAAGCATAAGTGTCGTAAACCTAATCAATGAATGTATTATATTGTTCACATGTATTAATTATAAAACAATCATAATTGTACTAACCTCAATGAACTTAACAGATTTCAAAACATACCTATAAGTCATACTTGTCAGATTGTTGTTTGTTGTTGTTGTTTTGTTCTTAGGAAAATCCGAGGAAAAGTGTCCCTTCTCATTACATGTGAAGCATCTCAGATCTTTCTTATCTCTATGATGATGGTGGTGTGAAGATCTCTTGTTATGAGATGGTTCTCTCTTACTCTTCTTGGTATGTGTTGTGGGATATTGATCTTCATTCCCCATCTTTTCTTCTTGGGCCACAAGCCTAGCTTCTTTTTTAGAACATTCCTCCCACATTCTACCAAAGGAGATCAGTTTCCTTCTTGCAAAGATTCCTTGGATGAAGGAGTCCCATGACCTAGGTAGGCCATTCAATGTGGTCATTACAATTTCACCATTCTCCACTACTTCATCCAGAGCTTCAAGTTGTTCCTTGATTTGAGAGACCTTAGAAAAGTAGGATTGAATGGTCTCTCCATTATGGAGCTTTACCCCTTTCAACTAGTTCCGCAGAGTCACCTTCTAATTTATGTTCTTTCCTTCAAACAACTAGGTCAATGAGTCAAACATGTCCTTAGGTGTCTTTAGAGAAGACACATAGGGTATGAGATGGTCCTTTATAGAATCAGTAATGATTCTCCTAGCCTTGACCAATTCTTCTTGTGTAAGGCCTTAGCCTCTTCTCCCCTCTGGGATTGGAACCTCTTCACTTATGTAAGTGTCCAACTCATTCTCTTCTAGGATTGACCCAATCCTATACTTCCATGCTTGGAAGTTATCAACCCCTCCAAGCTTATCCTCAAGCTTGGTGTGGTGAGACATCTTTAAAGAGTAGTTCAAATGGAAATAGAAGAGATTTAGGTCTTACCACTTGATTTGCTGAAAATTGGATTTGGAACTGGATTAGGGTTTGTCATTGTCAGAGAAACCCTAAAAATTGAAACTTTGAATTTCAAACATCTGAAAGGATAGAAAGATGCGCCTTGCTGAGTTGATCAAGATGGGTATACTAAGAATTTGAAAACTGCAACGTTCTAACCCCTCAAAATTGCTTTTGAACTTCCAGATTCACTAGGGAGGACCCTGAATTAGGGTTTGACTTTCCCGGAGCTTCACCCAACCAAAAAGTTTGATCCAAAGCTCTAAAATTTGATTTTTCCAAGGCGCTTCCAGCTATTGTCTCAGATTTCAGAAATTCCAACTTTTGCAGAAACCCTAATTTCTAGATTCACTAGACAGGACCCCAACTAGGGTTTGATTTTCCCAAAGTTTTACCCAACTAAAAAGTTCAATCCAAAGCTCTAAAATTCGATTTTTTTGAAGAGCTTCTAGCCATGGTCTTGAAATTGAGAAATTCCGATCTTTGCAAAAACCCTAATTTTTAGGTCAAAAATTTAAAGTGCTCAGAATTGAATTATGTCTCGATAGAAAGATGTGCCTTACTGAGGAGAGTCAATCTAGCCTTCTTCCTTTCAAGACCTATGGAGAGAAACCCAAAAAACAAGAAGCCCTAGCTTCCGCAACAGCAAAGTGTCTTCTTCTCAGGTTAGCTCTGATACCATGTTAGATTTTAAGCATTGATTCAATATGATCTAGGATCTTATCTGAGAGAATAACATGTACATCATATCAATCACAAGAAGCAATCACAAAAGACAATAGACACACAGAGTATCCTTGGGGAAAACCAATAAGGTGAAAAACGCCAATAACTTCCTCAAAGATAAAAAGAGAAATGATACAACCCAAGTACAAGAGATAGTCCTCCTAGCAACTTCTCCTCCTTCCTCACTTGTGAACCACTCTCCAATGAGTGTATAAGTGAATAAGTGAATGGTCAAATAGAGTGCCTCCTGCACTCTATTTATACATGACTTGACTTGCCTAATAAACTAGCAGGGCCGACTTGTCTAAGACAGTCTAATAACCCATGGTTAACTTAACTCAGGGCCGACCCCCACACTTGGTGGTCTAATAAACCCATCACATGGAAGTTGCGACACTTGTCAATACAAATGACGACACTTCTGTATAGAGGAATAATACCATCTCTATAGGAGTACAATATACATATGTGAAATACATTCCTAAGTTACAAATACATCAACACCACCTACCCCTAAACCCGACTTCTCTTTCTCTCCCCCTATTACCTAATACCCCCCTACTCTCTCTATATACACACACACAAACTCATCTGCCTCCTCCCACCCCTATAAAAAAAAAACCCTCTTCCCTCTCTCTATCTGGCACCTTACCGACTAACCCTTGCTAACCCCCTCTCTCACTCGCTCTCGCCACTACTTGTCCATCTACCCATTATCCTCACCAATTTTGCCTCTCAAAACAACTTACAACCCACCCTCTCTCCCCCTCTCTTTGTCTCCCATAAGCCCACCCTCTCTCTCTCTCTCTCTCTATCTATATCCCCTACTCCTAAAACTAATCATCGCACCTCTCCCTCCCTCCCCCCTCTCTCTCCTTACCACCCACTCCTACAAAATACATCCTTTTCCCTCTAACTAACCTACTCATCCCTAAACCACTAAAACTCCTAATCCCTAACTCTTTCTCTTCCCCGACACCCCCACCCCTACCCCTAATCATTAATCTCTCATATCCCTCTCTCTTTCACCCTCTTCCTCTCTCTCTCTCTCAACCCTCTACACCCCCACCTACCCATAACCCACAAATCTCTCTCTTTCCCCTACTCCCTAAACCCTCCCAATCTCTCTAGCTCAAACTCACCCTGCTACTCCCACCCCTACAACTAATCCCCCCACTCCATCTACCACTCTCTCTATATATCTCTCCCCTCCTTTCCCCAACAATTATTAACACCCTCCACCTACCCCCAACCCCCATCACCCTCTCCGACTGCTCAAATATATCCCTCTTCTCTCTAAATTCCATACTCCTCCCCAAAACCTCTCAATCTTTATATTTTTCTCTCCCCCAACCCCCTCATCTCCCTACTCGTAATAACCCATCATGCACAACCCACTACTCCTCCACCTACCCATAAAACCCACTTCTCTCTCTCTCCTCTACTACACCTACCCCTAACATGCACCTCTCTCTCTCTCTCTGTCTCTCTCTCCTCCCCTACCCCACTCCTTAACTATACCCTTTTGAATCAAAAATTTTTGTTGTCCCCAAACCATTAAACTCGTGATCTCTACCTCTTTCTGTCCCCCAATGTATCTCCTACCCCTACCCATAATAACCCCCAAACTCTCTCTCTACCCCTAACCTATGTTCCTCTCTCTACCCCCTAACCTATCTAGCTCTCTCTAATCATAACCCCGCCTCTCTCTCCCTAAATACTTCCTACTCCCCCTACCACTAACCCCTCTCCTCTCTCTCTTCCTAAAACCCCTCCCCCTACCACTTATCCCTATATCTCTCCCTTTCTATCTATATCCCCTGAACCTAAAACTATTCATCCCACCTCTCACTCCCAACTTCCCTACCTCTCCCCCCTACCTTCCCTACCTCTCCCCCCTCTCTCTCCCCTAACCACCCACTCCTACACTATACATCCCTTCCCTCTAACTACCCTACTCATACCCAAAGCACTAAAGCTCTTAATGTCTTACTCTTTATCTTACCCAACAGCCCTCACCCCCACCCCTAATCACTAATCTCTCATCTCCCTCCCTCTTTCACCCTCTTCCTCTCTCTCTCTCTCTCTCTCTCTCTCTCTCTCTTTCTCTCTCTCTCTCAACTCTCTACACCACACAATCCCTCTAGCTCAAACAAACTCACCCCACTGCTCCCACCCCTACAACTAATCCCCCTACTCCCTCTTGCACTCTCTCTCTATATATCTATCCCCTCCTTTCCCTAACACTTATTAACATCCTCTATCATTCTTTCTCTTCCCTACTCCTCTACCTACCCGTAACCCCTATCCCCAATCTCCCACTTTTCAAATATAACTCATTTCTCTCGAAATTCCCTACTCCTCCCCAAACCCTCCCAATTGCTATCTTTTTTCTCTCCCCCAATGCCCTCCTATCCCTACCCCATAATAACTATACCTCATCTCTCTCTCTCTCTCTCTCTCTCCATCTCTCTCTCCTTCAACTCCCTACTAATCCATCTACCCCTAACATCCACAATTCTATCTCTCACACAACCCACTGAAACCCTCTTGTTCTCTCTCTATCTATCCACAGAGATTCACCTCCCTAGTCCAACCCCTATAGCTAAATTCCCACCTCCACCTCTCGCTCTAATCCCACCTCCTCCCCCTAACCCTTAATAACCCCCCCTCTCTCTCTCCCCCCACTATCCATCTAACTATTTATCTATCTACTCTACTTCTACCAGTAACTAGCTGACCTCTCTCTCTCTCTCTCTCTCTCTCCTAACCACCCACTCCTATACTACATGTTCCTTCTCTCTAAATAACATACTCCTCGCCAAACCACTAAATATCTTAATATCTAACACTTTCACTTCCCAAACACCCCTCCCTCTACCCCTAATCATCAATCTCTCATCTCTCTCTCTCTCTTTCAACACTCTATACCTCCACCTAACCATAACCCACAACCCTCTATATGTTCCCCTACTCCCTAAAAACCCCCCAATCTCTCTAGCTCAAACAAACTCACCCCACTAATCCCACCCCTACAACTAATTCCCCTACTCCATATCCCACTCTTTCTCTATCTGTCTCCCCTCCCTTCCTTAACAATTTTAACACCCTCTATAACTCTCTCTCTTCCATACTCCTCTACCTACCCCTAACCCCCATCCCCCTCCCCCCACTCCTGAAATATATCCTGCTTCTCTCTAACTTCCCTACTCCCCAAAATCTCTCAATATTTATATTTTTTCCTCCCCCCCTCTTCTCCCTACCCATAATAACCCCCGCCTCAACTCTCTTTCTCTCTCTCCCCCATTCAACTCCCTACTAATCCCCCTAACCCTAACCTCCACCATTCTATCTCTCCCCCACCCCCCCTAAAACCTGTTTTTTCTCTCTCTAACTATGCACACACATTCACCTCCCTACTACAACCCCTATAACTAAACCCCCTCCTCCACATCTCTCTATATCCAACCTCCTCACCTAACCCTTATTAACCCCCTCTCTCACTCTCCCCTCTTCCCTACTCATCTACCATCCCATAACTACCACTTCTTTCTCTCTCCCCCCACCATCTATATACCTATATATCTATCTACTCTACTCCTACCACTAACTAGCTGACCTCTCTCTCTCTCTCTCTCTCTCTCTCTCTACTCTCAACACCACCACTCCTCAATTATATCCCCTTCTGTCAAATGGGAACACTCCTCCCTAAACCACTACCCCTCATGATATCTATCTCTCTCTCTCCTTACCCATAAAACCCTTCTTCTACTCCCCTTACCCCTAATTCCCTATCTCCCTCAACTAATCAACCTCCCCCAGTACCACTTCTCTCTCTCTCTCTCTCTCCCCCAATGTACCTCCTACCCCTACCGCTAATAATCCTCTAACTCTCTCTCTCTCTCTCTAACCCTAATATTTGTCTCTCTACCCCTAACCTAGGTTTCTCTCTCTACCCCTAACTTCTCTATCTCTCTCTAATCATAACCCCCTCTCGCTTTCTAACTCCCTCCTACTCCCCCTACCCCTAAATCCCTTCCTCTCTCTCTCCTAAACACCCTCTTTCCCACTATCTCTCTCTCACTCAATATCTCTCTCCCCATCTATTTCTCAAATCCCAACACCACACTCATTAACTACATCCCCTTCTCTCAAATTCCACTACCCATCCCCAAACTTTGAAACTCTTGATCTTTACTTTTTTCCCTCCTCCCCCCATACCCCAAATCTCTATTTCTCTCTCACCCCCCTACTCTTACCCCTACAAATAACAACCCTCCTCCTCCTCCCTCCCTCCCTCTCTCTCTCTCTCTCTCTCTCTCTCTCTCTCTCTCTCTCTCTCTCTCTCTCTCTCTCTCTCTCTCTCTCTCTCTCTCTCTCTCTCTCTCCATTGTGGTGATGTGTTATTTCTATTCCTCTATCCTTAAGATTTAGATTTGGCCCATCAATGGTTCTTTAGAACTTAAAGTGGTGCTTTATCAAAAATTAAAATTTTACCACGATGATCCCGAATGACTTAGCTATTTCCTTCAATTGGTGACATAAAATTTATTGTAGTGATAAGTCAAAAATAACATCAGTGATTTTAAAACTAATTCCCATGATGAGCCTTTAATAATTGTTTTGTTGTTGGTGGGTTAAGTTTTAAGAGCGCATCAGAGCATGGAAATAAATGTCAGTGGTGTAACTTTTATTGCAGAAATTCATTGACTTACATAGCACTAGGTCATTTTTCCATTGGTTTGACAAAATATATCAATTATCCAAAGGAAATATTCATCGCGCTATTAAAATTTATGGCAACATTTAAATGAAGTTGTTGAATAAATTTTTATGTAGCAAATTGCACAATTTGTTTTGGAGAATGGATTTAGTGAATCAATAAAATGATTTAGCAAGGAAATCAAAATGGCCAAGAGAATGACTACATCCTTATCTCAAAGTATTGTTGGTTCTCATGTAGGTACTTGGAGATTTCATTGAGTATAGATGATGACATCGGGAAGATAACTCAAGATCATTAGGAAACACAAGGGAAAATTAGATCAATTCTATAGCACCTAACTCCATTCCATATTGATCAGATGAGAATAAAAATATTCCAATACTTCATGTATATAGGGACAATGATTAGAGTTTCCATACATTTTCTTTCCCTGAACAAACGAAGACAAGAAGGGTGGAAGCACAACCTTGAAATCCTTGTTTTCCATATGCTAATGCATGCATCTTCATCCTCCTTCTTCTAAGAATGAGGGTCAAATTTTTGGGAAGTAGATTAACATTGTATTCCAGATTCAATTTTGTTAGAAGAAGCCAAGACTCTATAATATTCTTGATCATTCCTATTTTTATTCTCATTTCCATTGTCATTGCTCTACTTTGAATATTCCAAATCAAAGGCCAAGGAAAGTATTATGCTTACATGTATCCACCCACATTTTATTTTCTCTCACATGTTTTATTTATTTGTATTGGATATTACATGGTCACTTACTTGGACACATCTGTGATAAACAATGGAAGGCCAAGAGCCAACAATTCTCCATGTTCTACAACCACAACACACCACACTTTTTCCAATTTTCTAAATATCATGTTTGTTGGTTTCTAAACAAGAACCATGTGAGAAAAATTTCAAGTGATATAGCCTGAGGTTGGTGACAGAGATAAAGTTGATTTATACAAAAATAAATGAAAATATTGTATCTAATTTTATAAAATTAATTAAAAATTTAAAAATAATAATGATAAAATTATTATACGAAGTCATTTTCAAAGTTAAAGGTTTGGTCAATATGATCACAAATATAGATATCTCATTTTTAATATTAAATTATACTGATAAAAAAGTTATAACTCAAAGTTATTGGAAAAATTCCAGGCTCGGTCAAGACCATCACAACCATTATGAATCCTATATTTTTAAATATTTTTAACAATTTAGTTCAGCGTATTACTTGAAACATATATTGACAAGCTGGAAATTTGCAATAACCTTAAACACGTGGAGTGGAGAACTAGTGAATAGAGCTATGATGCTTGCGTTACTTGTTTTTGGCGATTTCATTGATCTCTATGCTTCAATTGTTATATATTGGTCGACGAATTCTACAATAGCCATCAAATTCTTTATAGTAGTCCCCACCTATTGTCGGATTTTCCTCCACTACTGGATACTCCACTATTTGCTTGTTTGTTTCCATCCATAGGAACATTATCTATTTTCCTATTTTCCTTGTGTGGCTGCGCCTATCCTTATGGTAGGGACATAGCTACATCGTAGCTTTAATCCTTGTTTATATAAAATTTATGAAAAAGGTAATTTGGATTGATGGAATTGAAGAGATGAAATATTAATATTAAAACAATTAGATTGTAATAAATATATTAAATTCCATTATTTATGCATTAAAAGCAATAATAAATCATAAATTTAAAATTACAATTTTGCTATAGAATATTTAACCATTTTTTTATGATAGCAAACCTAGAATGTATATTCTTCTGCTTATTAGTTGGCATGATATTTTTCCATTTTTTGCTATTAATCATCATAACATTTGCATTTTTCCATACTTTCCTATTAATCCCCATAACATTTGCATTTTTTAACCATTCGCAAGTTTGCGAAAAAGTTTATTTACCTTTTTTTAAAATTAGAATTCCTAAAAATTCATTCAACCATTCCCTAGCTTTAAAAAAATCAATATGATGTCATAAAAAATAATGCAAATGTCATGCCAAGTGAAACCTTCTAGATTGTGGTGTTCTTGGTTTGGATTTTGATTTTTCTCCCTCCAAATTCGTGAAGTAGTAGCATGCCTAGAGAATCCTTCTTAATAGTGGTGTATTTGGTTGGATTTCGAGTTTTCACCCTCCAAATTTGTGAACAAAGAAATAAAATTCGAGGTTACTGTTGAATAATTAATCACCATCTAGACCTTAGAGCCCTTAGTTTAATACTTTTGGTTGATTCATAGGTGTTTATACCATGGTAGATGTTGTTCCTAGTGCATAACTTGACTACTAAGTGATATTTATCCACAAGTGTGCCCCACGGGATGGTTTAAAGCAACTTTTATGAGGTACGGTTTCCAATCTACTTTATTCTTGTTTTATCCTACTTTATTGAGTCAAATCTAGCTTTTGCACTGCTTTTCTCATGATAAGGATGAGGTAAAGGTGCTAGGATGATTTTAGCAAGTTTGCTATATTTTTCTTAAACTCGTTCCATCTTTTTCTCCTAAAAATCCTTCGACTTGCTGCCTTTTGGTCACTCATGAATGTGTGGCTAGGGTTTTACCCCTAGCTTGTGCAAATGAGCACCTACTAAGGAGAAGGGACTTCTTAGTAGCAGTTTAGTAAATGGAAATAACTAAGCTAAAACAGAAATAGAAACTACTCTAAAACAAGTGCATGAAGCATAAACAACAAGATGTAAATAATGGTTTTTTGTATTAATATTACCTCCAATGTGAAGGTTGGTGAAGCTCTTGCAATGTCCAAGAGGGTTGCTCCAAGCTCCAATGTGCTCCTTCTCTTTCTCCAATGGTGGAAATGAGCCAAAAGGGGCTCTCAAGGTGAAAGTGGCTCAATGGTGAGCTAGGGTTTCAAGAGAGATTTTGGTAGAGTAAGGGTATACTTGATTGTGGATGTGGAATAAGAGATCTCCATCACCTATTTATAGTTTTTTGGTGGTGGAGTGCTGACCCATGGTTTTGGGAACCATATGGTTTAGGGCAGTTGTATAGGGTTTTTTCCTCCTTTTCCTCATTATTTTATATTTTTCTTCCATTTTTAGGGGGTTTTTGTTATTTTTAGAGGATTTTTGGATATTTTTGGAGGAAAAATGGGTTTTTTAGCCTTTTTGAGGCTATTTTGATGGTTTTGTGGCCTTTTGGAGGCATTTTAGGCCTTTTGGAGGTTTTTTAGTGGGATTTTTTGGGTTTTTAAGGGAAATATGGTAGGAAAATGGACAAATGAGCCATATAATGTGGTAAATGAGGTAGTGAACACTTTTTGGGTGTTAACATCATGGCCTACCAAAGCTTAGTTAGCCAATTCATGACCTTTAATCTATGATTTGGAGTTAGTAAGTTGTCATAGATGGAGATGTTTCCTAGATCTAAACCTACCACATGTGACCATTTCGAATTTCCTCCAAGGCATTTGAATTTATCCTCAAATATGTATTATTTAATGTATTGCCATTTTTTCGTTAATAAGATTATGGAATTTTATCCAATTGAGTTATCTTTCTCATGTGTTTCTGGTCAAATTTTCTCTCTTCTATGTATTCTTGTGAAATCATTGAGTATTTTTCTATGATCTAGATCCATACTGTGATCAAATTTTCACATGGTATCAGAGCTAGCTAATTTCAATCTACTTAGATACTTCCATTGAATCACAAGAAGCAGTGGAGTTTCCACAGAAATCCTGGGGAAATTTCCTTGAGTCCTTTGGCTTGCCATTGGGGTCTACCAAGTGTGAGCACTTCCGAATGTGCTTAGTATTGAAAGATAGTTTGATTGAATTACTGAATTTTCCTCTGAAGTGTTTTTTGCAGGTATTTTGTGAAGCTATAACAACTTCATGGATTGAAAATCAATTCTCCTCTGAATCCATTCAATAATGTTGAGTGGAATCCAAATATGGTTGCATCTCTAGAGAGATAATGTCTCTATGATGTGTCTATTGGTGTTGTGATAAAGCCAGAGTCCTTTGAATAGAAGAATGAATGGTTCAATGAATGTGATAGAGCATTTGGAATTATGTGTCTGGCGATTCCTCCTTACATGTGTTGGAAATTTATTAATATCGATAGGGGGTTTGAATTAGTATTAGCTTAGTTATGAACAATTTTCACTTCATTTCAGATTTAACTTGAACTTAAATTATGCATTCACATAAACAAAACATTCATCCATATATGCATAATACATAGAAAAAAAATTAGATTTTTACATGGAAACCCAAACGAGAGAAAACCACAAAATGCTCTTTTATAATATAAAGATTACATTCATGGAAGCACCAAATTTTGAATTTATCCAACACCAAATGGAAGGAGGCACCAACCCCCTAGTTTTACAGGTACCGACCTGAACGAAGCACCAAATCCCTGATTTACCAAGCTCCAACTGGAAGGAGGCACTGACCCCCTGCTCCTTTCCTTGTCTTACTTCCCTGATATAAAAGAAGAATATATTGCTTTGTTATTATTTTGATCCCGCATTCTTTCATATTGACTATTGTTCATTATATTGTGCACGTATTCTATATGTTGTAATCTTATTGTCATCGGTACTACATACTTTTCTTAACTTCACACTTCACAACATTACAAAATTGTGTGCTACTTCATCAGCTTTTGCATTCTGCACTCTGGTTAAATATGTTGTTATGTTTATGTGCATCTACAACTTCAATTTATACTACGCATATTCTATTGTATTGTTGTTCTAACTTTGCGCATCAATACCAGATCAATCTACGCACCTTCTATGATATTACCCTTCTATCTTGGTGCATCAGTACTTATATAATCTATGACCTTTTGTGCATCATATGCGATTCGGCCTTTGTGTTCTTCACACTTGTCTCAGATCATCCTCATAATAATGTGCATCCTTTACTGTGAAACAATTATTTCTTAGCGCATCAGATAACTTCTTCACTTCGCACATCACTAGTTATACTTCAAGTATGTCTTTCCACATATGTCATAGATAGACTACATCATCCTACACACCATTAAGAATTATGTTTTCTTCAATGCGCACTTGTCTTTGTGCTAGATCATGTTGTTTTGATTCCATGAGCCCTTGATGCCCCAAAATAAGAAGCTTGTTAAATCTACATCTTCTAGTATTAATCTCACAAGCTTACTTCAACTCTCGAACTTGGATTCTTATTTATACTTGTCCTACACGGATGGTGTATCCACAAATTGATTGTGGATTCCCTTCTTCCTTTCTTCAAAATTCATGCTTCTTCCATGTGTCATGTTCTGCACTGCTGAGGTGTCATCTCTTGTGGGTCTTCCGCATACTTGGTCCTTGTCTTAGTGGTACTTGTTCCCTTGCGGTGTGGTCTTGTTCCTTTAATGTACCATCGGCTTCTAGGACTTGTGCACTTGAATTCTCCAATCGCCACTTTATACCGGTCTTGCTACGCACTTCAACAACTTGTAAAATTCATCTAATTGGTGTGTCTTGCGCACTTATAGGGCTTGTATACCTACCTAACCACTTCTTTTTTCTAAGCCACTTGTGCACTTCCTGAAACTTATCCAACCATCTCTTTTGGATTTTACGTTTGAAGTAGTATAATTGGGTGGAATTGAGACCTACACGTGTACTGAATGTATAGCTTATGTACTTCTTCAAAATGGATATACTTAATCTACATTGCTTGTTTACTTCTTCAAATTGGATTTCATAGACCTCTTTAAACGGGCACAACTGGATATACTTCTTCAAAGTGTCTTTCATATATTTCTTCAAACTGACACATGAATTTTGAATCCTCTTTGACATCATTTGACATTAATAACAACAAAAATTCAACAATCTCCCCCTTTGACATTGATGCCAACTCCTCATGAAGATCTGCATGTCAACATTATGAAATTATGCGCTTCATGCATTTTAGTCGCAGTAATTCCCCTGTGTGTACTCCCCCATGTGTTATTTCCAGTTTGATCCTTTGCTCATCTGCACATTCTTCTTTTAGTGATCTTCTACATTCTTTCATTTCTGCGCAGATCGCATGCTTCATGTCTTTCATCTGCATTTCATTTTTGTGTTGACTACATGCTTCATGATATTTACCCCCCCTTTGAAAGAAATGGAAAATAGGTTCCATCACTATGCAATTATAGGTTATCCTTTATTCAGTTTTTCACTAGCCTCATCAATTTTCTTCCTTTGAATTACTCCCTTGTCTTCATGCTCCATTATTTTGCTGGGGTCTCTGTGCTGATTTGAGTTACCTTGCACCTTGTACATTATTTTTGTAAGTCATATCGGATATGATCCCTCTCTACAGTTGTTATCTTCCTTCTATATTTATCTTTTGTTCCAGTCATATCAATCATCAATCCTTCATCATTCATGCACAATATTTCATTCCATCTTCCTATCATATTCATTGCACATTACATCTGCTTCTGGTTTTTCACTTTTTTCCCGATCGATTTCTTCCAGTGTCTAACTATTCCTTTTTTCGCATTTACTACGCTTTGACCAATCATTGTTATCTTTTTTGACATCACATATCTCACCATGAAAACCCAATATTCTTGCACACATTTCCATCTATCAGCCAGCTTGGCAATAAAGTGATGTGACAAACAATTCATGTGGAAACTTTCACGTGTCACATTCATACTTGATCCTTTTGGGAAACATCATTCGAGTCACATGGAACAATGAATTATATTTCCACTTTTTGTCCTCTTTCCCAAATTCATTAACTCATGCAATTAATTTTGGTGTGTCCATAACCAGCTTTCAATCATCTAGATATGAATGTCATTAACTCCAAGTCTCTTCAACTTAATTTTAGAGCATGCAGAGAACCACCTTCTGATTCTATAAATGAACTGAGAATTTCCTGGTTCATCATCCTTGATCCTTCACTATATAGCCCATTCTTCTTGTTGTTATCTTTGATTTTCTCATCATGTCTCCCTTCTTCCAAAGGTTTAATGAGTCACTTCAGAGTGTATGCCTTGCGGTTTAGTCACAATAGGAAGAATTCACATGACTGAGAGTGGATATGGGTGTTTTGCAAACCCAATTCAAGGAGTCTTATATCAACAACTGGTATGATCAGTCGCAAGTAAATCATAGCAATGCTAATGGATTATCTGGTCTAAACAAGCGAGTTGAATTTCTAGAATAGCAACAACAGTGGATCCTTGAAATGTTGAACATTATTTGGGCTGAGAAATCTACCGACAACACGTCATACTCAATTCTTCAACTATACCCATTGCATCCATCCTTTTCTTTCAAATATCTAGTTCCACTGGATATCGATCTTCAACTTGCACAAAAACCAACAAACAATGGTACAAAATTATACCTTGAGCTGTGGCTCTAAGTTACCCCTGTAATTCTCAATTTTGCTTGATACAAATTTCGTCGGCGTTCTTCAATTTCAATTGTATTTTGATCCTTAGCATGATGCCTCCTTTTGTACTTCAACTCTGTTTTCTATGACAGAGGGCTCATACAAAAATTTAAAGACAAATTTTGAATATAATACAAGTTATGTTTAGGTATCTGTGCAGACTCGTGTGTTTGTTTGTCACAATCCTTATTTGCATTCAAATTTCTATGTTTGAGCTCTTTTTAAGTGTCAATCCAACTTATCATATCATTAACTTGAATATATGTGCATATCTTTTACAATACCACATTAATGTAACTGAACAACAAACTTCAAGTGAATTTTGACTGAACTACTTTACTAACACACTCCTTGAACTCCTAATGAACATCATGTTGAATTCAAGGATCTCACCCAATCTTTTAGGGATCTACAAGATGGGAAGCAATTACTTGTTGCATGATAGGTACTTGGGTTGTTAGCTTCTTATTTACATGCTTGAGATGTTTTTCTTACCCACATATTCCTATGCACACTTCCCTTCTGATGCTATGCCTGGTTGTCTTCCCTTTTTGGTCCTTGTATTGCAATTACTTATATGCAGAATATTTCTATCTAGAAAATTTATTGTTGTTCGACCATACAATGCCTTGTGCCCCAATCCATCACAAGCATAACATCTCATGGTTTGACAATACTTCCCAATATGGCCAATGTGATTGCATCATGCTAACTTTATTGTATATTCCTTCTTTTGGAAGTGTAACGAAAATAATTGTAAGTACTGAAGGAATTATCATACCTGAATGACTTCATTTGAATAAGATGATGCTTACTATCGTAGACCTTCCCAAATGTTTTGTCATAGCCAAGTCCTGACTTGTTTGCTGGTGGCCTTTGATCATTCAAAATCTTATTCAGGATTGATGTGCTGTCTTTGAAGTTGTGCTTCACTTCATTTCCCATAAAGACTTTGTCACTTCCTAAATGTGCGCAATCTGTAGTATCAATCATGATGTGATCTTGAACCTGTTTCTTCCCTTTTATTTTAGTAAATTTTTCTTCTAAGAGAGAGACTTCTCTATCCTTACATTCAATCTAACTTGTTAGAAATTTAATTTTCTACGTTGACTCTTCCAATGATATATTCAATATTGATTTCTCTTCTTCAAGCATTTTGATTTTGTCTACTGCCCAGTCTAGTTGTTTCTCAAAATTTAATTCCTTTTCACTAACCTGCTTTTTGAGACACTTTTGAATCACCTTGGCTTGCTTGACTTGTTCTTCACACTTTGATAGTTGGTCCTGGAATATTTTGGTCTTCTTTCTTAAATTCTTCAATTCATCTAGGGAACTAACCAAGACACCTTCCCATTCAACCGCTATAGCTTCTTCTTCTTCATATTGACTATCAGATTTAATTTCTACGACAGGATTAGGAGGTGTAGTGAAGGATCCATTTAATATCCTATCCAAGATCTAACCAACATATTGTCTTCCACTCAAAGTTTTAATAAAATTTTACTAGCAATTTTTAAGGCCAAATTCTCAAACCGAGCAGGATGTAAGTGATGGGGATTGAAACTCTGAATGGGGATTGTAGGAATGAGATTAGGTTCTGGAATTTATAAGGCTTATTGTACAGCATCAGCTAAACATGTTCAGAGAAGAATTCCTTGGCACAAAGTACTAGAGCCCTTCACTTTTCAGTAATACAACAACTCCATTGCCTACTTCGAGGCTTCCTCGGCTTCTAGCATATGTCAACAAGATTGGGTGAGGGTAATCAGATTTTATGGAAAAGTTATATCATTCATTTAACTTATTAAATATACTAGGATAATGTCTAAATGAACTTGGGAATATTTGGAGTGATTGGGAGGTCGAATGCACACTGTGGACTGTTGAGCTAGTCAAAATTACAGGCTTTTCCAAATGAGGATAAATACATCCAAATTCTTAATAAAGGGGCTGATATGGGAATAATACTGATTTATTAACTTCCTTAAATCGATAGAATGCAAAATGGATTCTCAGAATTGATTTGGTAGTCATAATGGTGAAACTAGTCTAGAATAAGCACCCAACTAGCTAGCCTTGCATTTTAATTCATAAAAATACTCCAATAAATCATAAACTCTGTTATGATATTAAATAAAGCTCTGATATATGATATTCAATAGATATAAGTTTAAATAAAACTTGAGAACACTTCCTTTTTAGTATTTGATTGCCTTCCAAAGTACAATGCCTCACAGGCTAGATTTGCAATACAATAGAGGGAGAATGAAGATGAGAAGTAGGAAATTAATTTGCATCTATTCTGAAGTGGATTATTAGACCATCTACAAGTCATATGTATGATATTTCTGCACTCTAATCTTTTGATCTTCACTGGGGCACATTCACTAAACTAGCTCTCTCCTCCAAGAGAAACTCCTCCAAATCTAGCTGAGAAAGATGTCTAGGTGAGAGAAGGAGGTGGATATCAGGTCTGAAGTAGATCCATAAACATGGGCATCCTATTATCTCTGCAAATAATATCCCACTGGGCGCATCCACTAAATACTATCTTCTTCTTCTTGTGATTTTCCTCTAAAACTAGCTACAATTTTCATGTAGAAATGATATCCTCTTCAAGCTGACTATGGATCTTCACCGATGGACTGATATGAATGTTATTGGATGCAATAAAATATTCTGGACCTGCATATTACTCACTAAAACTTATGGGGCCTTGGGGCACATCACCCAAGAAAAATTGTTGACGCACATCACTCAACCAAGAGAGGCTCAGAGCTCTCAATACAAAAATGCAAATGACAAAAGTTCTTAATGGGAGTTGGAAGCATTCTTTTATAGAATTCATGTTGACCTATTGAGAAATTTAATTGGTTTTGTGACCTGTGAGAATGGGTCACCCATGAGTTGATATACTTTCTTACTTTTCTTTTTACACCTTTTCTCTCATTTAGAAACCGTGCCTCTTTTTGTCTCAAGATTTTTCTTTCCTTGTAAAACTTTCATGCTTTGTAATTTGAGTTCTCTTTTGGAAATTTTCACCTCCCTTAGCATTTTATGGTTTTCTTCCATTTCTTTCTTTTAGGTAACATCTTACACCTTCCCACTTTTCATCCCTTTCTATTTTTTGACCTCAATTTCTTATTTAGCAACATTATCCTCAAGGGCATTCCCTCTTGGCCCACTTGCACACATCATCCACTTGCCAAAATATTAATAAATGAATATAATTAATAAAATTAATTAATTCCTCACTCCAAAATCCAAAATCCAAAATCATTAATTATTTAATTAAACTAGATTCCTAGCTCAAAATTTCCCAATTAATTAAATAATTCACCTTAGCACTTAGTTTGGGGATTAATATCTTCATGGGGGGGGCACCTTGTCCATTTAATTCCCCAAATTCACCCTTAGGCATATTCCATAAGTCCATTTCTTCATCCATCCATTAATTAATTAATTAATTCCTAGGTGACTTAGGATAAAATCATCCCTATTGACCATAGAAAAATGACATCAAGAACAAAATTTCAACCTAAGGAATGCCAGGATCCCATGGATTGTGCAACATTCTTCCAAAAATTATGGCATTCTGATAGATGCCATGATCCCAATACCAAGTTGGAATCTCTCTGGTTCCAATGCTCATGAAAATTTCTAATATGAAATTGTACACCTAAGACTTGTGTGAAGGTGTACTGGAAGTATATAATGGTTGCAAATTAGGCCCTTTCTGCTGCTTGCAAATCATAGAAAAATCAGCAACATTAAAAACAATTTTCTTGCAAAAAAACAAAAAACTTTTACCTTGGAGATTTTCCTTTTCAATGATGCCTCTATCCATCCATCTAGTGGATGAATTAGAGATCTTGCTTGTTGATTCACATGAGCTAAAATCATCCGTCTATGCCTTAATATGATCTATCTCCCATAGGTACAGATCATGATCCTCATTTTGTATATGTGGCATCAACCAGAAAAACGTCTTCACCCATTGTTCATTCCCCATTGTTATTATTGAATCTAGAACATGTGGGAAAGAACTATGAACCTTCTTTGTATGTCTGCGACCTTCAGTAATCAGACTTATGGCTACAAATTCTTCATTATTGGATGGCCCAAATTTGGTGCTCTCATCCCACTCTTCCATGGGAGAGTGGTTGTCTTCAAGGAACAACTCAAGTTCCCTTAAGAAATGATCATGTGCTTGGTTTTCATCAAACTGTTCTGCACACTCCTCAAGCACATAGAAAGATAAATGATCCTCATGATCCACCATCTCATGAGGTTCCTTCATATGGTCATGAATTATTTCATCCCAATGAGGTTGACTGAATGGTGTGTAGGAGGGTAGGGAGGATCTTTGCAACTTTTCAAGAAGCCGCAATATCTCTGTCTTGGATTCTTGGAGGGAACTTTAAGTGATTCTCAAATAATATTGGGTGGATATCAATTCACCATTGATATTTTTTATATCTTCATCATCCCTCAAGGATGCATGATGAAACAATTCTACAAGCTCCAACAAACTATCTCTATCAGAAAGCAAGTTCAAGAATTTACTTTTTATGCTTGTCATGGATTTCTAAAATTCTTCCATGTCTCTCATGGAAGACGGCTCCCCCAAATTCCAACAAAGGTTATTCATTAAGGCATGTGTGTCATTGAGGGTTTTAAGGGCTTCTTGGATCTTGCATTCATTCATCTTCAGTGTCCCTTCAAGGAAATGAGGTTCTGGTAGATGAACCTTCGCTTCTTATAGTTTCCTAGGATCAACTTTAGTTGATTATGTTGAAGTTATGAAAGCTGATCCATATTTTGGGGCTGCAAGATATTCATATTTCATATCATGAATATCATATCTTTGGCTGCAGCTGGGGTTCTCATTCATCTCTGGTGCACCAGTAAGGATTTCTCTCCAATTTTCAGCTCTCCCCAATTCAGGAGTCTCAACCCTCGAAGGTTCAACCAACGCCATCTTCTCTTCAGAAGTGGCTTCCCCATCAGAATGACACATAGGCACATAAATATCAGAATTTACAAAACTTCCATGTGTTATATTTTCTCCTCCTTGTGATGGTATGTTGGTGGTTTGTTCTTCCACCAATTTCTGATTTTCAATTTCTATTGCTGCAAGACCTTCTTCTTTATCCATGGATATTGCACCCACAACACCTTCATTAAGGGGGATCTCCATGTATCCGACATATATGTGAGAGTACAAATATTTATATGCTTTCTCACACTTAAAATATTCCTCAATAGGTTCTCTTTCGACCATGTAGGGATCCTACAAATACCCTTCTAGTGATCCAGTCTAGTCACTGCATTCACCCTTATCACTAAGGATTTGAGACTCAGCATCCAAGGAATCCCTTAAGCAATAATTATCCTATAATGTGGCTAAAAAATCATCATGACACACATTAGTACAAAAATCTGAAAGTGGTCCATAGCTTTGCATGATGCTTCTCTCTTCAATGGGTGGGGTTATGGTGCCTTGTTCTACCACCAATTCTAATAGTTCACATCTAACTTATATGTGGTCAAATTTTGCTTCCCTATGAAGCTCATGTGGTGACTTTGGATCTTATTTATGTTCTTATTTGGGATATTATCCAAAATATGTCTCAACATCCCTCATAGTACCAATATCTTCTAAGGTGATCTTGAGATCCTCAGAATAGAATCTTGCAGTAGATTCTTCTTCCATTCTATCAACAACCTCATGACTGGTTTTTGGGTCTTGCTTCTCCCTCATTGTATTGGGATGAAGATTCTTGGAGGATCTGATTGAAAAGGATCCAAAAATTATTGTGAGGTGTAAAACACATGCATCCAATTAATCTCTTACTTATTTTAGGCATTCTTCGGAAGTAGTTTGATCTTTGTCTGTGGAACATGCAACTTTTCCATCCATATGGTTATAAGAATAACCATAGTCTCTTCTTCCAACTATGATCTCATGGGAGATACTTGAGGAAGGTACTTCTTGGAAATTCTCTTCCTCATAATGTCTGCAATATTCTTCATACTACTCATTATAATTAACATACTCTTCATAAAAATAATCTTCTTCCTCATACAACTCAAAGTATGAATCTTCTATGACATGGAACTAATTCCACAACTGCAACTTGAAGATAGTGCTGAGCTACTTTACCACTGAGAGTTACTTTCCATAGGCTAGGCCAAGGAAAGTGCTATGATACTACTATAATATCCTATCCAATATTTGACCAAGATATTGTCTTCCACTCATAGTTTTAATAAAATTTTACTAGCAATTTTTAAGGCCAAATTCTTAGGATGTAAGTGACGGGGATTGAAACTCTGAATGGGGATGGTAGGAATGAGATTAGGTTCTAGAATTTATAAGTCTGAGTGTGCAACAGTAGATAAATATGGTCAAAGCAGAAGTCATTGGTACAAAGTACTAGAGCCATTCACTTTTAAGCAATAGAACAACTCCATTTCCTACTTCGAGGCTTCCTAGTCTTCTAGCATATGCCAACAATACTGGGTGAGGGTAATCATATTTTATGGAAGATTTATATCAGTCATTTAACTTATAAAATATACTGGGATAATGTCTTAGTGAACTTGGGAAGGTTTGGAGTGATTGGGAGGTCGAATGCACACTGTGGACTATTGAGCTAGTCAAATTACAGGCTTTTCTAAATGAGGATAAATGCATCCAAATTCTAAATATAGGGGATGATATGGGAATTATACTAATTTATTAACCTCCTTCAACTAACAGAATGAAAAATGGATGCTCATAATTGATTTAGCAGTCATAATGGTGAAACTAGTCTAGAATAAGCACCCAACTAGCTAGTTTTGCATTTTAATTCATCAAATTGCTCCAATAAAACATAAAATCTGTTCTGATATTAAATAAATCTCTGATATATGATATTAAATAGATATAAGTATAAATATAACTTCATAACACTTCCTTTATTATTATATGATTGCCTTCCAAAGTACAATACCTCACAGGCTAGATTTTCATTACAATAGAGGGACAATGAAGATGAGAAGTAGGAAATTACTTTGGCTCTGTTCTGAAGTGGATTATTAGACCATCTATAGGTCATATGTTTGATATTGCTACACTCTAAGATTCTAATCTTCACTGGGGCACATTCACCAAACTAGCTCTCTCCTCCAAGAGAAACTCCTCCAAATCTAGCTGAGAAAGATGTATAAGTGAGAGAAGGAGGTGGAGATCAGGTCTGAAGTCGATCTATGAAAATGGGAAGCCTATGATCTCTACAAATAATATCCCACTGGGCTCTTTGAAGTTTGTGGGTGCATCCATTGAATACTATCTTCTTCTGCTGCTGATTTTCATATAAAACTAGTTGCAATTCTCATGTAGAAATTATCTCCTCTTGAAGCTGACTACGGATCTTCACTAATGGACTGATATGAACGTTATTAGATGCAATAACATATTTTGGACCTGCGTATTACTCACTGAAACTCATGGGTCCTTGGGGCACTTCACCCAAGAAAAATTGTTGAGGCACATCACTCAACCAAGAGAGGCTCAGAGCTCTCAATACAAAAATGCAAATGACAAAAGTTATTACTGGGAGTTTGAAGCATTATTTTATAGAATTCATGTTGACCTATTGAGAAAGTTAATTGGATTGGTGACCTGTGAGAATGGGTCACCCATGAGTTGATATACTTGCTTACTTTTCTTCTTACACCTTTTCTCTCATTTAGAAATTCTGCCCCTTCTTGTCTCAAGATTTTTCCTTCCTTGTAAAAATTTCTTGCTTTGTAATTTGAGTTCTCTTTTGGAAATTTCAACCTCCCTTATATTTTTATGGTTTGTTTCCATTTCTTTTTTTTTGGTAACATCTTACACCTTCACTCTTTTCATCCCTTGCTATTTTCTAACCTCCAGTTCTGATTTAGCAACATTATCCTCAAGCGTATTCCCTCTTGGCCCACTTGCACACATCACCCATTTGCCAAAATAGTAATAAATGAAGATAATTAATAAAATTAATTAATTCCTCACTCCAAAATCCAAAATAATTAATTATTTAATTAAATTAGAGGCCTACCTCAAAATTTCCGAATTAATTAAATAATTCACCTTAGCACTTAGTTTGGGGATTAATATCTTCATGGGGGGGGCATCTTGTCCATTTAATTCCCCTAATTCACCCTTAGGCATATTCTATAAGTCCATTTCTTCATCCATCCATTAATTAATTAATTAATGCATAGGTGACTTAGGATAAAATCATCCCCATGGACCATAGAAAAATTTGGGGACATGACAATCCACTAAAGAAATGCTTATCCAGTGATCCTGGTTTGCTTTGCATAACTCGTTTATTATTATTGGTTGAATGAAAACTTTTCTTCTTTTCTTCACTACCTTCCTCTTAAAAAAAGACCATGAACAGTACCTCATTGACTTATCATCGCAATCACTTTCTTCAGATAAATTGTTGACTTCATCAGTATACAAACTCTTCCTTTGCTATGGAACTTTCTTCCTACTATTAGTTCTATCCTGAGTGCGTGCCATCCTTCGTTCATGGGATCTAACTTCTTCCTCACTGTCACTATCTCCATCTTCCTTCTGTGGACACTTAGAAGCAAAGTGGCCTATCCCTCCACATATGAAACATTTGAAAGGTAATATATTCTTATACCTAGCACGTCCTCTTTTTAGCTTTCGTAAGAAGTTTGATTCTTCCTCATCTAGTTCATTACAAAAGTCCTTGTCATGTTCATGTTTAGCTTTAAAGGCCTCTTATTTTCTGATAGGATTTTCCCCTTGAGTTCTCATCTCATATGTAGTCAAAATTCCTTGAAGCTCATCCTTTTTCATATCTTCAAGATTGGCTCTATATTCTAACACACATGCTTTTGAATCAAATCTCGGAGGAAGATTTATTAGTATCTTCTGCACAAATGATTCTTCATCTAGTGCAACTCCAAGGATTTGATGGAATTAGCTAACTCATCAACTTGAGGGAAATATGAGGCAATATTTTATTCATATTTCATTTTCAAGGACTCATACAATCCAAAGTAATTCTATAGCTTTTCCTTCTCTACTTTATTTTCACCTTCATAGACATTTATGGGTTTATCCCATACATCCTTAGTAGAGGTGCAATGCGTGACCTTAATAAATTCAGTGTTGGTTAACCCACATAATAGTGAGTTTCTAGATCTTGCATTTCATTCATACTATATTTTCTCAACTGGATCAACAAGTGATATTGTTTGAACATCATAACCATCCACAATAGACTGTCAAACATCAGATCCAATATTGGATTGCAAATACACTTCCATACTAATACTCCAGAAGGTGTAGTTGGTACCATCAAACCTTGGTGCTTTGTTAGTGGAGAGACCTTCCCGCTTGACCATATTTGCACACAGTTTTATCTTCCATATGTTAAGTTGTTACTTAAGACACCCATTGTTGGAATATTATTAATATTGAGAGGGGGGGTGAATAAGTATTAGTGCAGTTATGAACAATTTCCACTTAATTTCAGTTTTAACTTGAACTTAAGTTATGCATTCACATAAACAACAACATTCATCCACATAAGAATTGCATTATGATGGGCATATCAAAGGTTCCATACTGCAAATCTACGTAGGGTTTCAACTCTGGCTCGTTCTGTCATGTCCTCTGCATTACCTGTATTCCTTCTACTTGTTTTGATCCTCTTCCAGCAAACCTTGGAAACTCCAATGACTTTTGGCCAGGGGGGCAAAGGGCCCCTGCCCTCAGAACATTGATATACACTGACCATCCCTTGAGAAAACCCCTAACACTCTCCATTCCTCCACGCTAGAGATTGGATTAGAGTAAATCGCCATCACCAGCAGTGATCCCCTGCAAAAGGAGCAGAAGGATCCAAAGGAATTCCCTCCCTATAACCGAGCTCTAGAGACTCATACATGCATAGCCCATATATCCTAATGGCCTTTCCTAGTTCTCTCTGTAGAAGGTATAAATGCTCATGCTCAGTGCATGAAATACCACGCGCTCATCGGCAATTCCATGTGCATTTGGACCATAGAGCAAGCCCTCAGAGGATGAATAGATGTGAAATGGAAACCTAAGAAACATTACGACTTACATTTAGGATCTAAAGGATTATTTACAGTAATTTTCCACCATGGTATGGATGACAAGGATGGGTTGGAAGCACGGGGGTTTCACTCAGTAAACCTCTATCATAGCACGTTCGTTCATGGCATATGAAACAATACCCCTAATTTCACTAAATGTTGGAAAATACCATAGAAAATCATTTCTTAACCCCCCTCCCAATATGCCTTCCCAATTTTTGAAAACCCCTTTTTTCATTAACTTTTTTTTACCCCTTTATATTTCTACCTAGTATATTGATATGATACCCCTCTTACGACCCCACATGCATTCTATAATGCACCTTGCTTCTTTCGATGTATATTGTGGATGCACATTACTTCACCCACAATGCAATTACTCAACCACATATCATTATGATTTGCAACGTCTAATGGTCTAATGAAGAGATAGGAGCTCACTCCTTGTATGTCACTAGAGCCAATGCACATAGTACAACATTTAGATTGCATGTTATAGTTTCCCAATCGATGACTAATCCTATTGTGGGATAGGTATCCAAGCCCCATGGCCTCTAACAAGCTCCAAGAGGCTGACTAAACCTCCCAAAGCCTATAATAGGCATGAGTGGTTGGGTATTCAAGCCCCCAAGGCCTATTGAGGGCCTGTAACAGGCCCTGGAGGCTTAGATCCTCCCAAGGCTATTAGTAACAGCTAGTTGAGTGCTATTGGTAACAATTGGCTGTCAATGACCACTGTGTCTCGACTATGATCGACTGGAAACCCTATTCACCATGAAACCCCTAGCCTCAAGCATGCCTCAAGATGTGATGTCCCTGCATACTGGTAAGCCTGAGCCTTGCCTCAACCCGATTTCTCATCTGATCGTGATCTCTCCATCTCCATTTGGAGGATATTTGTCATTCTGAGCATATAAAAAAGACCCCAAATTATTTTTGTATTCTTACATTAAATAAAAAAAACCCTTTGCCCCTTAATATATAAGCAATATAATTTTTAGGTTTTCATGATTATTTAATACCACAATATGAATGAACGTGATATTATATTTCCTTCTAGTGAAGCCCCCTGGGTGGAAGATGGAGGTCCTTATTTCTTCAACTCAACGAGCCTATACCTAAGATTTTGGACAGAATGCTTCAGCTTGAAAAGGAAGAATTTACTTGGGCCCCTATGTTACAGCGTAATTTTCCACCTTGTGAGCATCAGCATTCTTTGGCCTTTAGTATCCATTTCATTGACTCAGATCCACTTTATGTCCTCAGAAACACATTTTTCCCTATTTTTCTTTCTGTATGCTTGCTGTCTCACTATAGCCAGTGTACACGTAGGTTGTTCCACTATAGCCTGCGGGTATCAAGTAAAATGGTAAAAGTCATTAGAAAATTACTTTTTACTCCCAAAAAGCGGTCTTATGGTGACCTTTGTCCCTCCATATGTTCCGAAACACCTCGATGTGTCCTTTCACTTACCTTTGGAAGGCTATATGTTGAGATCTGATGGTGTATGGAAGGGAGGAGAAAGAGATAGAAAGATAACTCTAGTGGATTTTTGCTGTGACTTGAGTCTACACTCATTGATCCTTGTTGTTGTGAATTCCTTATATTCACCTTCCAAACTCATTTCATAGTTTGAGTTTGCCATTACATGGAGGATTGAAGTGGTGGAGGCACAAGTGGAGAGACCGAGTTCTTGGTTCAGAGTGGTTGCCGACAAGAGGTCATATGTTGTACTTCTTGTTATTCATTAATGGAAATACTCATTTTCTCGTCCAATTGATGTTGTGAATATTGTTAAATTACATTGGGTTATATTCGCTTATGATATCATGGATCATGCTGTTGATTATGGTAATTTCTTTCACATGTTATATGCACTTTCTTGTACTTGTTGTTGAGACTAATCTACAGGTATAAGTGTTGTTAACACTCAAAAAGTGTTCACTACCTCATCTACCCAATTACATGGCTCATTTGTCCATTTCCCTACCATATTTCCCTTAAAAACCCTCCAAAAGGCCCAAAATGCCTCCAAAAGGCCACAAAACCATCAAAAAAGCCTCAAAAAGGCTAAAAAACCCCTTTTCCCTCCAAAAATATCCAAAATTCCTCTAAAATAGCAAAAACCCTCTAAAAAGGGAATAAAAAATATAAAATGATGAGGAAAAGGAGGAAAAAACCCTATACAGCTGCCCTAAACCATATGGTTCCCAAAACCATGGGCCAGCACTCCACCATCAAAAAACTATAAATAGGTGATGGAGACCCCTTATTCCATATCCACAATCAAGTATACCCTTATTCTGCTAAAATCTCTCTTGAAACCCTAGCTCACCCTTGAGCTACTTTCACCTTGAGAACCCCTTTTGGCCCATTCCCATCATTTGGAGAAAGAGAAGGAGCAAGTTGGATCTTGGAGCAACCCTCTTGGGCCATTGCAAGAGCTTCACCAACCTTCACATTGGAGGTAAAATTAATACAAAAGCCATTATTTACATCTTGTTTTTTCTATTTCATGCACATGTTTAGAGTAATTTACATTTATGTTTTAGCATAATAATTTCCATTTACTGAACTTCTACTAAGGAGTCCCTTCTCCTTAGTAGGTGCTCCTTTGCACAAGCTAGGGGTAAAACCCTAGCTACAAGTGTAGAGGTTGAAAGCTCAACGGGGATATACTTCAAACATCTGGTTGAAGGTTGGTCTTTTCTCCATTATCCTAACATTGTCATTTATATAGCATTGTATTGGGAATTGAGTCATTTTTTGGTAGTCAGCTGTCTATTGTGGTTTGCCCCAAGCCATAGGAATTTTTCTCTGTAACAGAAATGGTGACTCCACTGGGGAGAACATCCATTTTTGGCGATTTTTAGGCATTTGTCCTTATTTAGAGTTGTTGTGTGTCGAGATTTTGTGTCATTGATTGGCTGTTGGGATACATTACAGAAAACAAGATTTTTATGGGTTATTGGACTTCTTGTTTGCTCATTTGCCTTTCCCTATACGCGAGTGAACTTAGTTTTGCTTGTTCTACCCACCTCTGTTTGTACTATTGTCTGCATCTACCCGCAGTTTTCCTTTCGACAATAGCATACAAATTCGGGTTTGATTGATTTATGGCCTTGGATTGTTGCTGGGTTGGTTTTGAGTGTTCTTGAGTCTTAATTGGCCTGATTCATGATTGTTCCATGCCCTGTTTGTGACTAGAAACTCCTTTTTCTCTTTGTTTTGAGCCTTGTTGATTTATCACCATTTTTTATTTTCTAGTTCATTACATTCGTTGAGTCTCACTATTTGGGTTTTGCTGGGTTGTCTTAGTGATCTGCTCTTCATTTGTTTAACCAAATAGGTAGATTTCGCTTGCATTTTTTCATTTCATTATATTGAAAAAATACAAAAACATAGTTTTGAATTTTCCTTTCCATTATAAGAGAAAATACAAAAATATTTGCTTTTTTTACTGCATTTTGCATCTAAGTGCTTGTGATTTCATCTAGGATCTGCTTGTGCATTGGAAATTTAAAAGAATTGCATTTTATTTTCGAACCATTGGATTGATTATCATTTTAGTGGAATTGTTTTTATTGATAGATGAGTCTATATTTTTTCGATTGTGCATACTATTGAGTCCTATACATCATTAGTTTCACAACCATACCCTTTGAGTAATTACAACCATTTAAAATCAACGCTTGATCTTAAAATTCATTACAACAATTTTCTTTTATAGGGTGTACCAACTAGTATAAGTTTAGAATCTTGGAATAGATCATTGTGAGTTAACAATCCAAGACTATTGAACCAACATTATGTGTCTGACCAGGGAGTGGTGAAGTCCATAATATACATCAGTATTCTGAGGAAGCTCTACTCAGACTAGAGTTAAGCATGAGGTCATGGAAGGTTGGTTGAGGAGATTTAATACTGGCCAAACGTGGGAGATATTTCTAGGTTTTGTTTGTGTACGGGGACTCTTGAGGGATCTGTACCTCTTGAGTTTCAGGCTTAGCCACCCTTCCCATACGATGGATCCCACTAGTGAATGTCCACCTGAGCATTGGTTATATTGTGGTGACCTTAGTTTATGTACCTAGGTATCGCATAGGGCATTCGTAGTGGTTATATTGCAGTTGTCCTGAGTCAAATAGGGGTTGGACAACACCATTTTTTGTTGTATAGGGATTTGACCCTATGCACGCAGTGAAGTCTGGGAACCCTTATAACTAATTCGGTTACCTCTGGTTATAGTTTGGGAGTATTAAGCCTCTCCTAGGTGAGACATACCAGCTGTAGTGTCAGGAGGTCCCTTGAGCCAGTCCTGTTTTTTTGCATTTGGCTGTAGTTTCCTTAGGTGTGTGCTCTTTTATCGTTAGTTTGGTCGTTAGGGTATGCTATGATTTATTGACTCTTCGGAGGTATCGTGGCACAAGGTCCAACTCTTCATTGGTCTCATTGGTTGGATGGTTTACCAGGCACTGAAGTTACACGCTGTGTTTCGAGGGGACGTCGGAAGGCCCTCTCTGATTCTTTTGATTCTTTTGAAGCGCTTTGCACTGACGTTATCACTACACATTCTGGCATGGGAGAAATACCTACGACTCCGTCGGTTAGAGTCAAAGATGCTTCTTCTCCTCCTATTCCTAGAGAGGAATGGGGAGGCAATCAATTACAACTAGAGACCCAACCTCATCTATTTGGACCAAATCCACCCGAGGATGACCCATTCGATCCTTTGAATCCATAGAATTTCCTATATGGGATGCCGAATTTGCATGTTAACACAGGCCCTACGACCACTATGAATACTCCATTGTTCTCTTTTGGTATGCCTATTTACACCACAGTTAATCCATCCACTATGTCTGGTAGTCATTCTAACACTAGTCATGGTATTGGAAACACTGCACCCACTGGGGGCACTACCCTGACTAGGTCATCACATTTTCTACTCACACACATAATATGGGGATTGGTCGTATCCCTTCAAACAATAAAAATTTTAGAGGAAGGCCACCTCCTAGGACTACCCCTCCTGATGGGAACACTGTTCACAATACAACTCACAATCCATAGTACAATACACATGCCTATACACATCAACCCAGGACCACATTCGCTAATGTTAGCAATCCTCCTAATACCCGGAGTGGATACATACCATATACTTTTACATCTGCTCTTTCTACTAGTAATTCTAATGTAGGGGGTGGGAATATACCTTATACTTATGGTCACACCATGACCGCTCCTGCTACTAGTAATGCTTATGCAAGGGGTGGGAACATACCTAACAATTATGGTCAGTACAATACGGTCTTTCGGTACAAGTAATACCTATATAACCCATAATTATGGTGGTAACCATTACTATAATACAGTCGGTAATGGCCCTCATTACAACCCACCTCATTACGGTGCTCATAATACACATATACATGCTTACTCTCACACGAGTCAGGTTGGGGGAGGTTATCAGCCTTATGGAAATGGTCAGGGTTATGGTCCATCTTATCCTTCAGGTCCATATAATCAACCTTTTAATGGCCATGGTCAGGGTTATGGTCCATCTTATCCTTCAGGTCTATATAATCAACCTTTTATGGGAGCTTATAATCAAGCTTTACAGCCTCGGCTTTTGTTCTTTGCTCGATTGAATCTTCTGGATCTTTTGAAGCTCATGAATGATCTAGTGTGTCATGATCCTTCTTGGCCCCTGGTCCCTACCAAGATCCCTTTAGACATTCCCAAGTTTGAGGGGAAGGGTGGTGAGGATCTGGGTGATCATGTCATGACTTTTCACATTTGGTGCTCGTCAAACTCATTAAATCACTATTCCATTCGTTACGGTTCCATTTGATACTATTTCAATGCACCCTCACGGGGGTAGCCACGAAGTGGTATGTTGAGTTTCCTGGGAGCACGTACAGGGGTTTCAATGAGATAGACTTGGTTTTCCTGGATCATTTCCAGCTTCCAGTTCGCTACGATACTAGCACTGAACTTTGTCTACCTTCCGCCAGAATAAGGCCACACACATATCTGACCACATTCAAGAGTGGCGTCGATGGAAGAGGTTACTGAAAGCCAACATTCCTCTAGAGTTTATGTTGGAATGGTTTCTCAAGTCTTTGCTTCCATACATTTCTAAGGATTTTTCGATGTCCTTCATTACGACTGACGAGCAAGCTATATTAAAAGTCCAGCAGCTAGATTTACTCTATGATCAATCTGGCATCCTATATGAAATTATTCCTGATGCACCACGATCACGACATGAGCCCAAGCCCGTTTTTGGACCACATGCCGATGGCATTGTTGGATCCGCAAGTACTCGACCCGTAGATTTGGTTGCTAATCAAATGCAAAAAAAATTTCTTAACCAATCTACTCCCGAATAGATTCACACCTTGTCCACTTCCACCCCATCATCTGATGTACATGCTATGCAATCGGCGAACCCATCGGATAACCAGGAGCCTGGTGGTAAGAAGAAGGGGAGAAATAATAGTAAGGGTGGAAATAATGGGAACAATGGTAGTAATCGTAATAATCCTCGGAAAGAGAATGCCAACCCTCCTTGGGATGACGAAAATGATGGTAGGGACTGTAAGCCTAGGCATAGAGTGAAATTCCCTTGCAAGCTTTTTGGGGAAGTTCATCTTACTCACTTGTGTCCTTGGATTGAAGAGCATTGAAGCATCTCGCATAGAGTCTAGCTGTGTTGAAAGATCCCCTTCCACATCATTAGAATATGGCTTCGAATGCTCTCGCTACTAGTTATGGGACCAATGAAACTTCCACGTCTTCTTCCCAATATACCGGTGGCTTTGGATGCATGAATATGGTTAAATCAGAGGTTAGTGTTGCTACTCGTCAACATGATTATGATACACCACAACTGAATATGGGGAATGATCCTCCTCCTTCTCCTGATACCTCTTTGCATATCGAGAATCCCACTACTATGCCACAGATATCGAAAGGTGTTCTCAAGTGCTCCATGCATAATCCCAATGCTCAAGCCGCCCAGAACTACTCTATTGTAGAGGATTTGGGTAAAAATCCGTGTGCCATGTTAGCTCTTGAATTTTTATAGGCATGTCCTTCTCAAAGGCATGCCCTTTTGTGCACTTTAGGAGTTCAGGATGGGGGAAGTCCTAATGTTATCAAGTTTAACACTACTGACATCCAGCATCGCTTACCTTACCATGTGGCTTTTCAAGTCCATGTGGAGTGCTGAAATGGTTGGTCACCCCGTGGTTCCTTGGGATTCACATGGGATTTATGCAAAGGGGAACATGGCTAATATTTCCCCTACCATACCGATCAACATTTCGTGTACACCCAGAAAGGTTGAGAACATTTACATCGGTGTTGATTGCTCTCCTGAGGAGGCTGACATTTACACCGAATTATTTAAGAAATTTCGGGAAGCTTTTGCCTCATATGAGGAGATGCCAGGAATAGACCCTAGCATTGTCGAACACAATATTAGAACATATCCCAATGCTATGCCAGTTCGACAATGCCTTCATGCTGTGAACCATATAAAGGCAGCCACAATCAAGGCAGAGGTGGAGAAACTGCTCAAGGCTGGTTTCATCTACCTAGTTCCCCTTACCGAATGGGTTTCAAATTCCATTCCTGTGGATAAGAATCAAGGAACTATCTGTGTATGCACTGATTTTAGAGACCTGAACTGTGCATGTCCAAAAGAAAATTTCCCCACTCTGTTCATATATCATATTTTGGATGCTTGTGCGAGAAGCGAAGTTTTTTTGTTTATGGACAACTTTTCCGGATACAACCAGATCCAGATAAAAACTGAGGACCAACAAAAGACTACTTTCATTTTCCCTTGGGGTACATTTTCATATCGGAAGATGCCTTTCGGCCTTAAAAATGTCAAAGTCACTTTTCAGTGTGCTATGACCTATGCCTTTCATGACCTTAAACGCATAGTGGAGGCATACTTGGATGATCTTGCTGGCCATTCTTGCAAGAGAGTGGACCACCCCAAGCACCTCCCTTTAATTCTCAAATGATGCATACGCTACAAGATTTGGTTAAATCCCAATAAGTGCATCTTTGTTGTGAGAACGGGTCACCTTCTAGGTTTCATAGTTTTGAAAGAGGGTATCAGAGTCGATCCTCCTAAAGTTGAGGCAATACTTTGATTGCCCCCTCTGCGATTTACTTCAACTTCAGAGCCTCCAAGGTAGATCCACTTTTCTACGTCGCTTTGTAGTGAACTATGCTAATCTTACCAAAGGTTTCGTGTGCTTGGTGAAGAAAGACACACCATTTATTTGGGATGAGCGAGCCCAACAGTCTTTCGATGCTCTTAAGAAAACTTTGGTATCAGCCCCTCTACTTAGTCCACCCGACTTTGCAAGAGATTTTATACTTTATGTGGCCACATCTCAAGAGGTGATTGGAATGGTCTTAGTTCAGGTAGATGATGTGCTCATGGAGCATGTGATCTATTACCTTAGTCAAAATTTAGTAGACATTGAGCTGAGATACACTCATGTGGAAAAGTTGGCACTTGTGACTATTCATGCAGTCCAACATTTAAGGCATTACATCATGCTTAGGAAAATCACATTCATAGCACATATCAATCCGTTTCAGTTCATGCTATCATGACGTCTTATAGTGGAGAAGTATAATAAATGGGTTGTGATCCTTGAGGAGTTTGATCTTGATTTTGCTTCAGCGAAGTCGGTGAAATCCTTGGTTTTTGCTAAGGTCATGTCGGACCTTCCGCGACTTGATGAGGATATTGTCCATGAAGATTCCTTTGTGGATGAGCACTTATTCCTTATCTCGTTTGTGGCCCCTTGGTATGGGGATATCATCGTATATCTTCAAACTTTGAAGTTTCCTTCGCACTATTCATGAGACAAACGATAGCTTGTGAAACACCATGCTAAAGATTATACCATCATCGATGACACTTTGTATCATCAAGGAAAGGATTCTATCCTCCATTGTTGTTTGACTCACAAAGAAGTAGAGCATGTTCTTAATTATTTCCACATTGGGGCGTGTGGCGGTCACTTATCCGGGCTTGCAATAGCCCAACGCATTATGCGAGTTGGTTACTTTTGGCCTTCGATCTTCAAGGATTGTATGAATGCCGTAAAGAGATGTCACCCTTGCCAGGTCTTCTCTCAAAATGTGCACTTGCATCCAACACCCCTTCATCCAGTCGTCACCGTCAGTCCCTTCACCAAGTGGGGGGTGGATTTCATGGACTGCAACCCAGCTTTGGATGGGAGGCATCACCATATCATTGTGGTCATGGACTACTTTTCCAAATGGGCCGAGGTCATGCCTATCATAAAATTCGATGGTGCTATAGCATCCCACTTCTTATTTAATAATATTATTACTCGGTTTGGTATTTCTAAAGATATTGTCACTGACCATGGTAGTCACTTTCAAAACAAGATGATGGAGGATTTGTCTCTCAAGCTTGGGTTTCATCAAGAACATTCATATTCTTACTATCCCCAAGCAAATGGTAAGGTTGAAGCAGTCAATAAGTCTTTAAAAACCATTCTCCAACGTACCATCCAACAGAGCAAGAGCAACTGGCATATTATGTTATATCCTGCTTTGTAGGCATATCGAAGCACAGTTAAGACTGCCAACAGGTTCTCACCGTTTCAACTAGTACATGGTGTGGAGTCTAGTCTACCGATTTAATGTGAAATCCCTTCGTTAAAAATAGCCATAGAGATCCTCCTTGATATGTCAAATATTGAGCAATGTTTGATCCACCTTGAGAAGCTTGACAAGCAGTGTCAAGATGCTGCTGTGGCTATAGATGCCAATAAGCATTGTGTAAAGGTTCAATATGATAGGTTTGTCCATCCCCGACAATATGTTGAAGGTGACTTGGTCCTCTTATATGACCAAGCTAAAGAACCCCTGGGGTAGGCAAGTTTAACCCCATGTGGCACGGTCGTTACATTGTGAGGCGTGTCCTTGAGAAAGGATCCTACGAATTGGAATATTATGAAGGGAATGCCTTGAAGGAGCATAGAAATGGGCTCTACCTCAAGCGGTATTACGTTGAGCTTCTAGCTTGAGCTAGTGCTTTTGTATACTATTCTATAGTTTCTTATGTACATAGTTTAGATTTCATTTGGTTTTTCAGGTCTGCTGATTCGCTTCCATTTGGTTGACAGATGTCAGTAGAATCTCCTGTGTTCTTGGGATTGCGGATGGTGCTCGCTGTAACATCCCATAAACTACCAAAAGTTTAAAATTTTTTAAAATAACAATAATTATCGAATTTGTTAATGCGTAACATACACAATAGTTAAATCTCTTAACTAGGATAATTAATAATGATGACACATCGAATTTCTCAGAATAAAATATGAGGTTAGTTGTAATTTCTATTGCGGATTAAATGGCTGCTAATCTCTTTAATGAAAGGCATTTTATGATCATAACACAAGAATACAATCTTCAGATCTGCTTAAATTCTAAATGTAACTTTATGCTGTACATAGGTTTGTATTATTATAATTGTCTTGATAATGTGCTGACAGTTTGTTTTGTATGATGACGAAGCGGTCCTACGAGGTACCCTAGGGTTTACTTAGATACGTTTAGCTAAGGCATTTGAATCTTGTTTCCATGTGCAGAACACAGGTGAGAAATTCTATGACAAACATGAGTTAAGAGTACATGTGTCTTTCAATTCAACGTCAAAGTAATATGAAAATACTAAATACTTCCTTGCGAAACAAGTTACTGGAGGTATGGATATTTTGGTTCCAATTCTAGTTTACGTGCTAGCTTACAAACTCTTCAGTGAAATTAAAAATCGCATTGTCAATTTGTTTTTACATTACTATAATTATTATCTATGAAAAATCATCTTAATATGACTATTGTCATTAACATCAAAAGGATGATACCAACGTCCAAATGTAACTCTAATTGAAAGCTTGTGAAAATAGTGTTTATACTATTTCAAATTGAACTATCATTATATTTTTGCATCAACAGAACTTTAGACTATCCTAAAGTCTCTCATTTATCATTTGATTAACATTACATAGTTTATATATGAAATATATAGTGATTATAGTACTTATGCTATAATCTTAGCATTATAGTGTGTATCAACACCTTTTAAAGTATACCTATAGTATCACATTTATCATTTTGATTAACAATATATTGCTAATATATGAAATATATAAACTTTACCCTATGAACATACATAAGCTATAGAAATGAAATATATATAATCTACCTTAACCATGCATTTTCACACCATATATTAGCATATAACTATTATCATGATGCCTGTATAAACCTTAGGAACTATTATGAATTGTGATCTACGAATATAACAATGCAATGATTATAATGTTGACAGGGTATTAAAGCTTGGTACTTGGCATGCTTTCAAACTGGCAATGACACATCCTAGCATTAATGGCGCTCAACTGTTAAGTGAGATGGAAGATTTGTTGGATGTCTCCACGTGATTGTGTTTACAAAAAGCACCATATATTATTGAGCTATGCCATTGCACTAGCCCTCGGTCTGCTAAATTGGAAACTTGGTAGATGCAACAATCAATGCAATATTGATTGCAATAATCTCTCGAATCTCTGCATGCCCAACTTGCAGCTAATCCACCGTTGATCTTTACAAGATCTAGGGCTTGGAAGACACCCTAGTCTTTCGTTCGTAAGTAATGAAAAATTGTTTTCCTGGTCTTCATTGTTGCATTTAGTGGTAAGGTAGAAGAGCCAACCATGTTGCTGCATTGTAGGGTTTAGAGTTTGTTGTGAGGAGGACTCCTTCCTCGGTTTCAAACCTTAGACCTATGAGATAGATTTTATATGTTACAGACTTATGATCTTGTGCAATAGAGCCACGATACAGTTGTGAGAAGGTTATTCTGTCAGTTTGTTGAGTGTAATTCGAACTGGGGTTCGATTCTCCAATTTATGAAATAGTCTTCTGAGTTTGAACTTGTGTTTGCTACAAAAGCCATCAGGATTCGTCATTTTTTTAGTGTGGGGTTTCTAATCCTAGGAGCTTCAACGCAAAGGTAAGTTTTTTATTATAGTAACAGTATTACTATGATACTTACTTATATCTGCGTTTGTGACTGGAAGGTACTACTTCATCGAAGGGTTTCTATGAGTAGAACTTGGAATGGGGATACTACAACTACTTCCTAGTAATCCGCGGTGGTTCTTGAAACCTTGTAGGTTCCTTTGGCATGGTTTAGTTGGTGATTACAGGGTTATGAGAGTTGGAAAATATATGACCCTATTCGGAGTAATGGTCGAGTGTTAAGTTTTAATGTTTTATTTTGATAAATGTTGTAAAGAGCATAAACCCTCAGTATTTAGTTGTCATTCGGCTCTGAAGTGACTTGCTGCATCATTTGAAATGAATTCGAACTTGTCTTTGTACTGCTGTTTATTAAGGGTAAAACCCTATGTAGTTTTGAAACCTTGAAAGGTCTACAATGTAAACTCTGTCGAATTTTGATATACTGTTGAACATGAAATCAAGAGCTGAGGGTTCACTTATTTCCATAAGACAATGGCTCGTCTTGTATTTAAATGTTTTTATTTAAATAATGGTTGAGAAACCGTGTATAAATGTTGATTTGGTTTCGAGCAACGAATGTTGTCTCAGGTCGAGAGTCGTTAGTTGCTTGTTTGTTGGTAGATAAACCTGTACTTCGTATCGTTTTTGGAATTCAAGTTTAAAATAGTGATGTTGTAAAATTTGGTCTTTTGTATGTTTTGAAATGGCTAATGCCACAGTGTTCGATTTATTTCAATGAATGAAACCCTACTCTTTAGGTTTCATTGGCAAGCTTGCATGTACTGAGAAATCAAGCCCAAGAACTGGGTCTTAACTTGTGCATGTAATGGTTTTGACACTGTGTATGTTTTCTTTTTAGGGTTGTAAGATATTTGTTAGACATTGGTTTAGGGTTTGGAAAATATGTCTGCTATAACTTCAGAAATAATTGTCTATTGTTGCCATGAATGGCTTGATGAGAATTTTATTGAACTGTGCACTACATAAATGTTTAAAATCTAGGATATGCAAAATCTTAGGTTTTTGATTTTATAGTGAAAGCATTTGTGTTAAAAGATTGCAATCTCTACCAAATCAAGATATGAGAAAAATGGAATAGTGATAACTAGTGATGAAATAATAAGTGTTTACTTATAACAAATCTGTATAGAGAATAATTTGCAGCTGCTATATTTCTTAGAATATGAAGTGCTTGAAAACATTGGATTTATAATATTGAAATGCATATTATTACTATCTGAAATAGATGGAGTTGACTTGAAAAATATAGACCTATACAAAAATAAAAGTGTTCTTCTTTTATCATGAAATAGTGGAATACTATACATCTATTTACACTATGCTGTACTATTTCCTGAATTCTAGACATGATTGAAATGACAAAATTTAACAAGAAATACTACTATGTTTAACTATTCATTCCAATGGGATTCTGTCTATCACTCATCTCTATTAATTGTACTTTTCTGTACTAGAGTACTATACTGTTAGAACAGTAACCACACTTAGTACCATAATCCATAAATTTTTTAATTGCCCATGTGCTTAATTAAACCATGTTTTGGATTAAGTGACTATAGTTGGTCAAAAACCCACTTTTGAGAGTGTTCACACCCACTTCCAAGCAAACCAGTTCACCCAGCCTCCAGTTTTGTCCACAAGTGTGCCCTCATTTATTGCTAGTGCGCCCTCTCTCCTTGTTTTGGGGAATTTTAGTTGACCAAGGCCGCTAGGGTGGATTTTTTCCCTTTTTTGGCTAGATTTGGAGCATTTAATGCTCCCTTGGGCCCCCAAACCTCCTCTACTTGCTCACCCACGCCTGCCTTGAGCTAATTAATGACCTAGCATGCTTCAGCCACCTCCACACCAGAATTCGTGGCTGTTTGGGGTGATTGGGATTGAGTTGGACCCACCTAGGGGGGATTGAGGCCAATTTGGCATTGATGACTTGTACACTCAGCTTGAGCCACCTAATGCTCTCGATTTTCTCATGGATGTAATAAAAACCTGTTACTAACATTTTCACATGTTAGACAGTCAGTTAATCAAAGGTTTCAGCATACATTGTGTGTAAAATTATCATCTCTTTCAAGTTTTTCCACTGTATTTGCAAATTAATTCGATTTTGTGAGGTTCTCCATAGCTCCTAGATCTTCTGTGATCAAAATACTCACATGGTATCAGAGCCATCGTGGAGTTAGTGAGTTGAAGGTCAATATTGAGCGTTGAACTGCATTCTAGAGAGGATTTCCAGATAAAAATTGAGTGTTTTTTGCAGGTGTTTCAGTAGTTTTCTCACCATTAACGTAGCAGTCATGGAAGCAAACCAAATGTTGCTCACACCCTTCAATTTTTTCGATTGGAAGGCTGAGATGGTCATCAAGCTGAGATCTAAGGGTCTCTATAGAGTGACCATGGGCACATAAGTGGAGCCAAATTCTGCTGTGGAGAAAGCAAAGTACTACAATCGACTTGATGAAGCTTATGGATTGCTATGCCTGAGCATTTCAAGGGAACTCTTGTTTCATACAAACAGTTTGACAACCCCCAATGAAGTATGGGTGAAGCTAGAATCACTCTTTGGGAAAACTGATGAACTGAGAGGCCACCAGCTTGAAAACGAGCTCATTAGCTTGAGCCCAGCGCATTTTGAAACCATCCAGGAGTTCTTCACGAAATTCAAGTCACTGGTGCTTCAACTGCAACAATGTGGAATTGTTAAGAAGGAGGAACAACTGATTCTGTCCATCCTTTCGAAGCTAGGCCCAGATTTTTCAGTATTTGTTAGCACATTTCACTCAACCAAAATGACCCTTCGAAATTGGCAAATGCCATCACTAGCCACCTTCATGGAGTGTCTCACTCAGGAGCAGGATAAACTAGCTGCAAATTTGCTATCAGTCTATCAAATGACCCATACAGGAGAAGCCAAGAGAGTGACTTTCACTCCAGATTTGGTAGAAATCTCAGAAATCTCTTCAAATCAAGTTGTGGCTGTAGGGTATGCAGATCATGATGAGAGAATGTACAAATTCTCAAATTTCATTCCAAATTCTAGTGACCATGCTCTTGTCTCTCATGCCAATGAGACCTCCAAGTTGTGGCATGAAAGATTTGGCCACATGAACTACAAATATCTCCAGCAATTGCACAAGGACGAGATGGTGGAAGGGCTTCCAGAAATCAGATCATCAAATGGTGCATGCATTGGGTGTGTAGTTGGAAAGCATCCTGAGCGCAGCTATGAGAAGGGAATGGCAAGGAGAGCCACTCAACCACTTGGATTGGTACATTCAGACCTCATTGGTCCTCTTCCCACTCCATCATATGGTGGATCAAGGTATGTACTTACATTCATAGATGACTACTCTCGATTCTGCTGGGTTTACTTCCTTAAATTGAAGTCAGAAGTGTTTGAGAAATTGAAGATTTGGAAAGCCCTAGTGGAGAACCATAGTGGTCATAAGATAAAGATCCTTAGGACTGATAATGGAAAGGAATATGTGAATAACAACATTCAGCACCTTTGTGAGGAATGTGGCATCCAAATGCAACATTCAATCCCCTACACACCTCAGCAAAATGGTGTGGCAGAGAGGAAAAATAGATCTCTCAAGGAGATGGCTACTTGCATGATTGAAGCTAGGGATCTAATCCCTATGCTATGGGCTGAAGCCATCAATTGTGCTGCTCATATTCAGAACAGAGCCTTTCACAAATCAGTAAAAGGAAAAACCCCCTATGAGGCATGGTTTGGCCAAAAACCAAATGTGTCAAATTTCAGGATTTTTGGGTCTAGAGCATGGGCTCGAATTCCATCAGAAAAGAGGAAGGCTTTGGAGCCACAGAGCAGGGAATGTATCATGGTTGGATATGGTGAGGACACAAAGGGCTATAAGCTCTTTGACACATCCACACTCAAAAATTTCATTGAGAGAAGTGTGCAATTCGAAGAAGAACCAATTCCAGATTTTGAGCTTGCACCGGGGGAAAGCTCCTCTCCTCCACACCTTAATGAGATTAGTGATGATTCTACCTCTGATTTTTCTGATATTGCTGAAGATGACATGGCTGAAGATGACATTGCTGTACATGAGTCACCATCAAGGCCCAAGTGGGCTGAAAAAATCATAGAAGCTGCAGATGAATTGGCAGGCAATCCCCAAGAGCCTAGGAAGACTAGATCTCAAACAATCAATGCTTCCTTTGCTAATGAGAGTGAACTTTCTGATCACTGTTATATGATGATTGGATCTGATCCAACATCATATCAGGAAGCTCATAATGATCCAAGGTGGAGAGCAGCAATGCAAGAAGAATTCCAGTCTCTCCAAGAGAACAAAACATGGGATTTGGTGCCTCTTCCTCCCAAGAGGAAACTTGTGCAATGTAAGTGGATTTTTCGAACCAAACCTGTTGCTGATGGTTCTGATCTGAAGTATAAGGCTAGGTTAGTGGCTAAGGGCTACTCACAAATCCATGGTGTGGATTATACAGAGACCTTTGCACCGGTTGCAAAGATGGATTCAATTAGACTAGCTCTAGCCATGGCAGCTAGTAAAGGTTGGGAAGTTCACCACATGGATGTCAAAAGTGCATTCTTGCATGGTGAGCTACAGGAAGAGATATATATGCAGCAGCCTGAAGGATTCCAAGAGGATCCCACACTTGTATGCAGGTTGAAGAAATCACTCTATGGACTCAAGCAAGCCCCCAGGGCTTGGTATGCCAAAATGGATGCTTTTTTGCTCTCAATTGGTTTCTGTCGATGCAAGTCTGATCCAAATGTTTACTTGCAGCATTGTGATGGTAATTTGCAGGTCATTGTACTGTATGTTGATGATCTCTTAATTACAGGGAGCTGCACCAAACAAATTGGCTCAATTAAAGCTTCTTTGCACAGTGAATTTGCCATGAGCGACCTAGGATTGCTAAGGCAATTTTTGGGTTTGGAAATTGAGCAATCTGAGAGAGGTATATTGCTGAGTCAATCTAAGTATGCTTCAGACCTGTTATTCAAGTTTAAAATGGCTGAATGTAAGGCAGCCAAGTGCCCATTCCTTTCAGGCATAAAACTAGGTGAATTTGAAGACTCTCCATTGGTGGATTGTACTCTCTACAGGCAGCTAGTCGGAAGTTTGTTGTATCTTACACATACAAGACCTGATTTGTCTTATGCTGTAAGTGCTGTAGCAAGGTATACGCAGCAGACACATGAGATCCATTGGAAGGCAGCCAAAAGGATCCTTCATTATGTCCAAGGAACAAAGAACTTTGGGGTACACTATGCAGTTGGTTCTTCACTTCAACTAGCTGGATTTTCTGATTCCGATTGGGCGGGAGATCCCATCGATAGAAAGTCCACTTCAGGTTTTGTGTTTATGTTTGCTGAAGGTCCTATTTGCTGGTCAAGCAAGAAACAGCATACAATTTCTCTTTCATCAGCAGAGGCCGAGTACAGGGCAGCAGTGAATGCAGCCACACAGTGTGTTTGGTTGCAAGGCATTCTTCGGGAGTTTGGTGTTGCTATTGATTCTCCAACCAATATTTGGGTGGATAATCAAAGTGCCATCAAGATATCTACTGATCCAGTACAGAGGCAAAGAACAAAGCACATTGAGATCCACATGCATTACATTCGGGGCTTGGTGCATGACAGGGTGATTTCATTGCAGTATTGCCCATCCACCGAGCAAACTGCAGACATTTTCACCAAGTGCTTTACTGAGAAGACCTTCACTCACTTGAGAGCTTTGCTTGGAGTGAGTGATGGATGGTGATTGCTGCAATTTAATTGCAGGTTCAGCCCCATGTCCATTTTTGAGGGAAGTTTTTATCCCATGAGGTTTTACTTCTTTTCCTCGGTTCATATGGACAAATAAAATTTCTGTTTGTATTGAGGTGACTTGAGCCTTTGTTGCCAAGGCCTCCCACTTATCTTTCATGAGATGTACAAAGTTATGGTTAAGGGGGGGTGTTAGAACAGTAACCAAACTTAGTACCATAATCCATAAATTTTTTAATTGCCCATGTGCTTAATTAAACCATGTTTTGGATTAAGTGACTATAGTTGGTCAAAAACCCACTTTTGAGAGTGTTCACACCCACTTCCAAGCAAACCAGTTCACCCAGCCTCCAGTTTTGTCCACAAGTGCGCCCTCATTTATTGCTGGTGCGCCCTCTCTCCTTGTTTTGGGGAATTTTAGTTGACCAAGGGCGCTAGGGTGGATTTTTGCCCTTTTTTGGCTAGATTTGGAGCATTTAATGCTCCCTTGGGCCCCCAAACCTCCTCTACTTGCTCACCCATGCCTGCCTTGAGCTAATTAATGACCCAGCATGCTTCAGCCACCTCCACACCAGAATTCGTGGCTGTTTGGGGTGATTGGGATTGAGTTGGACCCACCTAGGGGGGATTGAGGCCAATTTGGCATTGATGACTTGTACACTCAGCTTGAGCCACCTAATGCTCTCGATTTTCTCATGGATGTAATAAAAACCTGTTACTAACATTTTCACATGTTAGACAGTCAGTTAATCAAAGGTTTCAGCATACATTGTGTGTAAAATTATCATCTTTTTCAAGTTTTTCCACTGTATTTGCAAATTAATTCGATTTTGTGAGGTTCTCCATAGCTCCTAGATCTTCTGTGATCAAAATACTCACATATACAGATAACAGTATGGGGAAAATACAGAAAAGAATTTAATCATTCATTTAATTTACTTAATCATTCTTAAAACATATCATCTTTAAGTCAAAAAATAAAATAGTTTCTTCTGTATAAATGTAAATAGTAATTATATCATGCATAAGACATTTAACTGTAAACAAAAGTAAGAACACTAGAACCTGGTTGACTGTAGGAGAAACAAATAGCCCAAGGAACCTGTTCCACCCAACCTATTCCTGAAGATAGCCAAATTACTTGCCTTAGGACCCCCGAGCCTATTCACTGAACCACCAGGATGAAGAATTTGTAGAAGCCTTAGTTCATCAACTTGTAGTAGAATATAGATTATCCAGTCATAAAGACTCAGCAGTCAAAGAGACTTGCACTAGCACCTCTGGTTTTCCTTCTCAGAAATAGAGCAGTAACTGGAGCATCATCCTGATGCTCATCATCCAGCGCTTACATCCAAAGCCATGTGAAGGATCCTCCTTCCAACATGCTTGGAATGGCTTTTGCAAATGTGTCCATCACTTCTTCCTCGAAGTGTCATCAATCTGAAGAACACCAAGCCTCTCCCTGAAGTACTCGAATTTCACCCTGGCCGGTGGCTTCGTCAGCACATCTGCAATCTGCTCATCCGTCGCAATGTATAGGACCTTCACAGCTCCTCTCTGCACCATATCCCTGATATAGTGATATTTGATCTCTATGTGTTTTGACCTGTCATGAAACACTGGGTTCTCGAACAACTTCACACAACTCTGGTTATCACAAAAGATACCAGTAGCATCCAACGGGAGATCAAATAACTCAGACAGTAGCTTCCATAGCCATACTGCCTCACAACTAGTTGAACAGGCTGCAACATACTCTGCCTCAGCTGTACTCAGTGCTACGCAGGACTGCTTCTTGCTGAACCAAGAGATCACACCTGATCCCATACTGAAGCAGCACCCAGATGTGCTATTCCTATCTGCAGCACTGCCTGCCCAATCTGAATCAACATAACCCTGCAGGTTAAACTTTTGATTCGCTTCATACTTGAGCCCATAATCCACTGTACCTTTTCGGTACCTCAGAATATTCTTTACAGCAACTAGGTGAACACTCCTTGGATTTGTCAGGAACTGGCTCAATGTGTTCATCGCAAAGCAAATATCTAGTCTCATGTTCATCAAGTACATCAAGTACCCAATCATCTGACGATACATAGTGACATCAACTGGTTCAAATGAAGCATCACACAGAAGCTTCAGGTTTGATGCCATAGCCTCGCATTCCATCATCCCGAACCTCTTCAGGATCTCTACTGCATACTTCCCTTGTCCAAGGAATATTCCATCTGCACTCTGCCACACCTCCATACCTAGAAAGTGGTGCATCATACCCAAGTTCTGCACATATATGACTCCCTGTCATGTGTCTCAGAACCAAGTGGTTGCTCCACATACACTTCTTCTTCAACTACACCATTCAAGAAAGTTATCTTGAAATCCATCTGGTGTATCTTCTATTTCATCACTTTTATATTTCGCTATGCTGCCATTTGCAGCATGCTTGATCTTGATAGATCCATATGGAATTCATAACAAACTTCCCTTCAGGTCTTGGGACTACATCCCAAACATCATTCTTCATGATCGACAGATCATGGCATTCTTCCCATATCCTGGGAACTTCAATATCTTCAATAGATAATTTTGTTGCTGAACAAATGTTGTAGTTCTTCTTTTGTAGGTGATGGCATATGATCTTTCCTACACAACAAGCTAAATTGCATGATTAGAAAACATCTTATAGTTTTCAAAACAAATTCTTACACATAAATAAATATGTCATACAGTCATGCAATTATCTTAGCCAATGCTTCAATACAACATTTATCCATATCCCGTAAATTTCTAGATGCCTTCCAATCTCTACCAGAACATTGTTAAGAGTGTGCACAACTCCCAACATGTCAGCAAAGAGGTTTCATTCTAGATAAGTAGCAACAGAATGTTGTACAGTTCCATAGGCCACTTACCCATGCATATTAGTAGTTTACTATTCATCAATGCAACTATTCAAATATGCATAATACACAACCTAATTCTAGGAACATAAGTATATACATTATTGAACAGTATTATTTAAACAATAAAACATGCAAGTAATGACAATTCAAATACTTATCTTTGTTTGTTTGTTGGGTTGACTCCTTATCAGTCTTTGCTTCTTTTCTGCAACTCCATTCTTATGTGGATTGTGAGAAGTGGTCAACTCCCTCTAAATATCTGCATCCTTGCAGAAGCTACTGAAGTGTGCTCCTTTGCTTTCTTGCAGGAACAACTAGAGTGTGCTCCCTCTTGATCTTTGCTTCCTGGATTACCTGTCCTTGAACTTACATCCATCCTTAATCACTATGCATGATTATTAGTATCATCATTGTGATATCCTTGAGGTCTCATACATAATCACACATTTATTAGTATAATCTTAATACTATCAAAACACAATAATCTTAAACATGTATATTCATGATCATTCACAGATAATAAACATTAGTATTCAAGGTTTCAAGGAAGTCTTCTTTTACTCATACATATTCTTATTTGATCATAGGACTCTTTTGGTTAGTTGAATCATCAATCAAGATAAAAGATATAATATGCATAAAACACGTGATTATTCAAACCTATACCTTCATGATTCTTCTGGTTAGTCATATCCTCAATTATGGTAAGAAACATAATATGCATACAACCATGATTATTCAAACCTATGACTTCATGAATAATCATTATCAACAACACAACAGTATAAGATCCTAACACAAGGTAGGATTCTAGCTTGATATAGGAAAAACATACCTAGATTAGCATGCTAGCTAGTTATGTCTAACATACCCACATAATGTCTTATGGTTCTCTTCAATGACTTGTGCTAGTAACCTGCATGTCTCATAAGTTAACCATTGTAGAACCAAGTTATACATACCTTGAAAGTAGATCTTCTATGTGATCCATGACAATGGATGAATCTTTGTCTTCATGTCACCATGAGCATATGTTCTTGAAGTAGAACATTATTTGACTTTCTTGGTGTAACTTTTGTGTTAGCAAACAACATAAACCTCATACAACATCACAATGCATTAATACAATCATAAGTGTCAAAACCTAAATCAATGAATATCTTCTATTAAGGTGATACGAAAAGTCCAGTAATTAATCAAGATTGTACAGTAATGATATGAAGACAAACATATGATAAGCTTAACCATGAAACATACCTGTAAGCCATACCTATCAAGATTTCTTGTAATCTTCTTATGGAAGGCCTTAGCCTCATCTCCCTCTAAGACAGGAACTTCTTCACTTATGCAGGTGACCAATCCATCTTCTTCTACGATCAACCCAATCCACTTGATTTGCAAGAACTAGACCTGGAGCTGGATTAGGGTTTGTCAAAGAAACCCCAAAAATTCAAACTTCCAAAAGGATAGAAATATGTGCCTTGATGAGTTGATCAAGTTGGTATATTCAGAATTTGAAAACTGCAAAGTTTCACCCCTCAAAATTGCCTTCTAGATTTTTGGATTCACTGGGAGGACCCTGAATTAGGGTTTGAGTTTCCCGGAGCTTCACCCAACCAAAAGATTTGATTCAAAACTCTAAGCTTCAATTTTTTTGAGGAGCTTCCAGCCGTGGTCACAGATTTCCAAAATTCCAATTTTTGCAAAAGCCCTAATTTTCCATCTTTCCGATCAAAGTCCCGAACTTGGGTTTGATCAAGCCTGACCTTCTGCCCAACCAAAAAAATCTGATCTTGGTCTCTAAATTTCGATTTTGATGAGTAGCATCCAGCTGTGGTCTCCGATTACAAAAATTCCAACTTTCTTCGAAGCCCTAAATTCCGGAAGCCATGAATGAAGGTACTCAAAAATAGTTATGTTTTGACAGAAATATGTACCTGATTGTTTCTGGTGTAACTCTGACCCTTTTGATCCACAGGGTCTGAAAAATGTTTCTGAGATAACCCGACCTGTTATCTTTCCATCCCGACAGGTGTGACCTCAATTAAATTCTCTGAGAGAGAGTTATTCCAAGTGTCACAACGTGACCTTTTTATGGGATAATACAGGAGAGCGAACTTGTACGGAGTGCCATGTGTCATTGTTTCAACTTCGGCCTCTGAAAAGTTTTCCTGAGATAGCCCAACTTGTTATCTTTCCATCCTGATAGGTCCGACCTCAATTGGATTCTCTAAGAGAGAGTTATGCCAAGTGTCACAACGTGACCTGTTTATGGGATAATACAGGAGAGAAAACTTGTACGGCCTGCCACATGTCACTGGTTCAACTTCGGCCTCTAAAACGTTTTCCTAAGATAGTGCAGTCTGTGTACTACCTGTCACTTTTTACGAAATTTCATTTGGAGTTTCCTAGACTAGGTTATGACCTTTTTCCCAAGGTCATCTAAGTTTGACTCAGATTGGAATAGGTAGAAACCATATATTGTACAGATCATAAATCACAAAGTACAACGAATTAGAGGTTTTACTTTGGACACAAGGTACATGGGATCTGATCTTTGACCTATAAAAGTTTCAGATCCGAAAATTTCTCCAAAATGGATTTATAGAGAAAGTGCTACGATGACTGGTTTTTGCTATATCAAGCCCTAGCATCGTAAGTGCAACAAGTGTCATACATGCCATATCATGCCTTCCTTCAGGCTAGCTCTAATACCATGTTAAATTTTCAGAATTTACTTCAATCTGATCTAGGATCTCAACTGAGAGAACAACATGTATAACAAATCTACAGCATATCAATCATGGACACAATAATGCAAGCACACAAGAGACACAGAGTTTACTTGGGGAAAACCATAAAGGTGAAAAACCCCAATAACTTCCTCAAAGATAGATAGAGCAATGATACAACCAGAATACAAGAGATAGTCTTCTCCTAGCAGTAGAGCCTCCTCTTTCACAAGTGCACCACTCTCCCAAGTGTGAGTGAGAGAATAAAATGTGTAAAATGAGAGAGACACACTCTCTATTTATACACTAACTTGACTTGACGTTTACTCAACTAGGTCAGCCTCAACTTAACCACTAAACATAATGCTGACTGGGTCGACCCCCACTAGGGTGGTCTAATAACCCTTTGACCCACATGGCCGACCCCCAATAGGGTGGTATAATAACCCTTTGACCCACATGACTTATACAGTGTCGACCCCAACAAGGTGGTCTAATAACCCATCAAGTATAAGTTATGACACTTACAATATAAATGACGAAACTTCCGTATAGAGGAATAATAACATCTCTATAGGAATACAATATGCATATATGTGAAATACATTCCGAAGTTACATATACATCAACATGAAGCTCCACAGTACTTCGCTCACTTGAATCACAAAAACAATGAAAAATAGTTCGTCGAACAAAAAAAACATCCGCAAACTGTCGCTGGTATGGAAAACATGTCGGAATGGTTGGATATTTATAAATTTTAAAAGTTAAAAAGTCAAACCGACATCGGATATCCGACGACTCTAACCTAGTTACCATTGGGAAAAATCCGTTGGATATCTGACTTCTTCGGGTTTGAAATGGCGTCGGTTATCCGACATCCCAGGCATCGGATACCCTCATAGGCGTCAGATATTCACATTACCATCAGATATCCTACGGGCCTCGTCGGATATTCAAAATGACGTCGGATCTCTGACAGACACCTCACGAAATTTAAAAAAAAAAAGTAATTTTGAAAGAAAAATCTGATGACACAGTCCTTTTTATCGGAGGTCATCGGATTTGCTCATCGGATTTTGGGTTCAAATCTACTAGTGTACCCTAATGGGATTGTAATCCTAGACCCCATAAACTTGATAAAATATATGTATTTTTCTAACCCACTGACATATAAAGTGCATATAATTATAAACTCCTGAAATGTGTGTTTCTCGAGTCTACAAGTACTCTTTAAGCACACTACTAGTCCTTCTGATCTTTCCCATGCATCTTTCTACAAAACCCCGTTGTTTTAACATTTTTCCAAGATTATACATAACATCTCTACTATTGACCACAATTTCTTGAAAAAATTGTTATCCAACTTATACTTATGGATTCTCCTTTTGTGTGTATTTTTCTTCAAGGGAGACCCTATTTCCCAAATGCTTATTGATAAACCAGTCATCTCTTACCCCACTTGGAGGCATTCTTTTCTCCATATGCCTCTTTAATGGAATTCTACTTTCCTTGAAAACTTCTTACTATAACTTCATCTTTTCCACTTATAGATGATATTTTCTACTTATAACTCTATGGGAATTATTCTTGCAATATAATTCTAACTAGCCTTTGCAAAGCTCCTTTATCTCTCTATTTCTACCTCTATGGAGGAATATGGAAGGTACATTTGTTTTGATGAGGGTAAACCTTTTATGTTTTATGATGAGGATGAACCTAAGATTTTGATTGAATTATAGACTGTCTAATTTTTATTATATATAATAATGTATAATCCTTTATAGGTGGACTCTAATAAGATAGTTTGAATACCTTCAACTTCTTCTATATTTCAAACTCCATCCACCATTCCATATCTCTTATAGCATAATAAATATCCAAATATGGCAAGAGATATAGATTTGAGGGTTCCATAATTCCTTTCGTATCATATTTATGCTTAATTCCATGCTTATTTAAAATTACAATGTATGAGAAGGGTTTTGACACTTACCTTGTGATTTTTGATCCTCTTGGGATCTAGGGGTATTTCCATTGGTGTCTTCCTCACTTCCCATATACAATGCTATCTTATTCAAATCCATTAATCCTTACTACCATAAGAGGTATTTTCAATATTAAGATGATTCAAGCTTTCGCAGTTATGTGAATACTCCATGATATTCTGGATTTTACTACATTAAGAATTTGAAATGGATGTTTTGAGCAAAAACCCTGTTCATATCCAAGGAGGCAGAAATAACAAGAAGTTTATGAAAAACCCACCATGAGAATTTTTTTATTTCTATATGCAAAGAAAAGAAAGAAATTTATAATGAAGAGAAATAAATATCGACATTAATATGACGGGTAAGGAAGTCAAAGTTGTTAGTTCAAAAATAATAAAATATATTTGAATTTAAAATTAAATTAATTTAAATTTAAAAAGATTAAGATTGAGAGATGAATAAGTTATTATTTTTAAATGATTAAGGTGTAAATTAAATTAAGAAAAGAAACTGAATTAGAGATATTTTTAGATTGAATTTAATTAAAACAAAATTCCAATAAGTTTTGAACTATTTATTTAAAGAAGAGAGGAAGAAGAAATAAGGGAAAAAAGTAATAGTAATAAGTAGTTAATAATAATAATAAGGAAAAAATAAGTAATAGTAACAAGTAGTTAACAACAACAATAATAATAAAAATAAAAATGAATAAGGGTAAATTAGGGTAAGGTGAATAAACAAATATTAAATTAACTGTCACAACCCTAATTTTTCCAATTAATTTTATTTTTTTTAATTCATTTATTATATTTAATTTTTTTTTGTAAACAAAAGTATGAATCCTAACTCTAATGCTTAACCTTTCAAGCTTGATCTTTTTTATGTTTCAGGGTCTTTGGATTTATGATTATGACAACAAGAACATACCATGCAATTCTAGAAAACACCATGGTGTTGTGAGTTAAAACATGAAGTAGCACTTATACATTAAGTGCTAGGAAAAAGACCCATAAGGACAATATTTGATATCATTGCTTGACATTAAAGTGTTTTGGAAAGGTCTTATGGTTTCGAACTCACTATGGCTCGACCTTGGAACAATTTATATACATATCCTTTGACAATGCTTAAGGTTTTTACCTTGGATAGTTTGATCATTGGAAAAACATGCACTTGACATCGAGCCATGATTTTAAGCTTGGATTAGTTGATCAAATTAAACACATGCATTATTGATAGCGTGGTCGTGGTTTAAGACTGGCCCATGTGATAGCATTTAATTAGACCACATAGACCTTTGTGCCTATGTCCTGCCTGGACACAAGGCTTGATCCACACCGTCAGATGCATTTTCTTGGAATTATACTTGTCTTTTTAACCGTGATCATTAACCTCTGTGTTTATTCGGACAAGTTTTGGTGCCTATGTGATATCCCCAAATAAAACAATTCAATTTTGTTGATGTAATTATTTGATTAAGTTATTAGTCAATAGCTATTTGGTTAAAGAATGATTTGGCCAGTTTTGAAAATGGCGAAGAGTCTGCTTATGGACAGATGTAAGAAAAATGTTTTGAGTTAATAAAAGAAATGGATTTGGTGAGGACAACCACGCTGAAATAGGTGATTGTGCATCTCAAGGGTGGGGGAACAAAAAGAGTTAACCTCAAACAAGTGTCAAAAGTGAATTAATGGCACTGGATGCACTCCCTTAAGAGTAGGGATCATAACAACGACAAGATTCGGGAGGAATCAGCTGTTTGCAAAAGACCTAGGAAATAAATAATCAAAGGACATATGCGTGAGGTAGGAAACTGCTTAGTATGTCTTGGAGATGAAATGATTTGCTGTGTGAGCACAATGGTGTTAGAAAAAATTATTTGCTGTGTGAGAACAATGCTGTTAGGGAAAATGATTTGGTGTGTGAACACCTTGTGCTAGGGAAAAGTGAACTGAAACTTGACAAAGGTTAACTATATTCCACTCTTGGGATGCACGATTTGGCTCGGGGGTTATTAGAGTGTGTCAGGCGAAAACTCTAGATCTACGGTTGGGAGGAGCGTGGTTGTTCCTACATCATTCGACATCAACTTTATTACCAAGTTTCATGGTTAATTGTAATTTCAGAGGATTAATTGAAATGATTTAAAGTTGTGAATGGATCTATCGTCTATTAATGATTTGATTTGTCATAGTTAAATTGTGAAATGTTGATAATTTCTTTTATAGTGTGTCCTATTTATTTGATATGTTCATAGAACTGTATATATGCGATCTCTTTTTGATTGATTACATTTTGAAGCTTGATATCTGATCATTATATTAGATCTACTTATACTTATCTATGAATAGCAATCTCAATGCATTTAGTTGTTGCAACCACATAGATTCTCTTTAGAGGCAATCTTCCAATGGAAATAAATTCAACCCTATGTTAATCATTGTTTAGAAAAAAGACTTGAACATTGAAATGACATAACAGTATTCTAGATCTGCATTGTTTGAAGTCCACATGGATTCCTGATCCGCATTTTAATATGAGGTACTGCAACCAGAGATCCGTAATGCGGAAATCAGGAATGCAGAGATAGTTGTTGACTCATCCATAAAGTGGAGGGTTCCGCAACTCGCAATTCCGCAATGTGGAAGTCGGGATTGCAGAATGGTCGAAATTAAAATTGAGGGTTCCGCAACCTACAATTTCGCAATGTGGAAGTCAGGATTGCAGAATGGTGGGAACTCCATCCTTAAATTTGAAGGTTCTGGAACTTGCAGTCTACACTGTGGAAGTTCAGATTGCCAAACGGTTGAGAACTTCGCCCAAAATTTTGAAGTCCTGCAACCCGAAATACGCAATGTGGAAATGGGGAATGTGGATACCGTAGAAAATCATCCTATAAGTTGAAGTCCTGCAACCCAAAATTCGCGATGCGGAATTCAAATTGTGGAAACCCTTGGAAATGCAATTTTGTATTTGAAGAACCCGTAACCCGCACTTCGCAATGCGGAAGTCAAAATTCCAGAAAATTTAAAAACCAATCTTATAACTACAGGTTCCTGCAACACGCAACCCGCAATGCGGAAGTCAACATTGCGGAAGCTTTGAGATTGCAGAATCACTTAAGTTGCGAAAGCCAGGATGTTGAGTCTGTAAATTTCTTTTAACCATCAATTTTCTTAGGTTTCTGCAACTCAGTAAATGCATAATTGTATTGAAATTTGATGTTTATTTTCTGATTAGAGTAGCTTGAAATTTTAATGGATTAAATGATGCTAAGTACTCATTATATTAACTGCGTATGGTGAAGTAAAATAAGTATATTAGAAAGCATTGTGTCGATAAATTATTGTAGATCCTTAGTAAGGAATGAATGGTATGAATGTATATCAACGAATGAACTTCATATGGAAGTATGGTGTTGATGAGTTATTGTAGATCCTTAATGAGAAATGAATAGCATGAATGAATATCAATAAAGAAACTTCATGAGAAAGCATTGTATTGATGAATTATTGTAGATCCTTAGTGAAAAAGGAACAGTATGAATGTTATATCAATGATTGAAATGCATGCAGAAGTATTGTGTTTGGATTTTAAATATCATACTCTTGTAGTAGGAAGGAATAACCTTTTTAGTCTTGGGACATGTGTTATGTTGAATTAGATTAAGAGTTAAGGTCAACTTATAAGATTCATCATCACATTATGAGACCAAAGATAAATGCATTTGTTTATAATTAATAAGTATGTTTAGTGAGAATACTAATGAAACTGTTTATTGGGTAATCAAGGGTGAATGAATATCAATAAAGAAACTTCATGAGAAAGCATTGTATTGATGAATTATTGTAGATCCTTAGTGAAAAAGGAACAATATGAATGTTATATCAATGATTGAAATGCATGCAGAAGTATTGTGTTTGGATTTTAAATATCATACTCTTGTAGTGGGAAGGAATAACCTTTTTAGTCTTGGGACATGTGTTATGTTGAATTAGAATAAGAGTTAAGGTCAACTTAGAAGATTCATCATCACATTATGAGACCAAAGATAAATGCATTTGTTTATAATTAATAAGTATGTTTAGTGAGAATACTAATGAAACTATTTATTGGGTAATCAAGGGAAAATTTTTAATTTTATATCCCGTTTTCCTTAAATATTAACTTGGAATTATGGGTATGTTACATATGGTATCAGAGCCAAACTAAAATATTGTGGCCTTTTAAGAATGTACCTTTGAATTATAAGGTAAAATTGATATAATATTTTCTAACCAATGAAAAAAAACTTTGTTGCTTACCAATTATTACCAGGATGATACAAAATACAATTAAACTATGGCTTCTGATCATGAGGATAATGACCACCCTGAAGAAAACCACCACACTGATAATGCACAATCAGATCAAAGCAACTCTGAAGCCAGTCTAGTACTTGAAATCATGAGGAAAAAGATCTTGGAAATACTGAGTTATAAAGAGGATAAAAAGCAACTGAGGAAAGATCAAGAGAAGCAGCAGGAGATCAATGAAATTCTACTTCACAATTTACATGAAAGAAACCGGGAAGAAAAACCAAGAACATAATATAAGGCTGAGAAAGATACGACTGGAGATGGTGAACAGAAGGATGGTTCTTCCAATGACACCCAGTGTTAGCACCGAAAAAGTGCTCACTACCTCATCTCCCTCATCACATGACTCATTCGTCCATATTTCCTACCATATTTGCCTCCAAAACCATTAAAAAGCCTCCAAAAGGCCAAAAAAACCCCTTTTTCCCCAAAATAATGTAAATTCCTCCAAAAATATCAAAAACCCTCTAAAAAGGGAATAAAAAATATAAAAAAGAGGAAAAAGAGGGAAAAAAGGAAGCAAAAACCCTATACAGTTGACCGAACCATATGGTGCCCAAAACCATGGGTCAACACTCCACCACTAAAAACCTATAAATAGGTGATGGAGGCTCCCCATTTGATATCCCCAATTTTCTCCATCCTTATGCTGCCAAAAATTCTCGTGAAACCCTAGCTCTCCCCTTGGAGCTATTTTCCCATTTGAGAACCCCCTTTGGCACAACACCTTGGAAGAAGGAGAAGGAACAACACTGGAGCATTGGAACAGCCCCTGGACTACTGCAAAGGCTCCACCAACCTCACATTTGAGGTATACTTACCACAAAACCAATTTTTAATATCTTTTTGTTGTCTTACGCACATGCTAGTTTAAGTTTATTGTTTTTATTTACTGTCTTGTTTCATCATTTTACTGAACTGCTACTAAGGAGTCCCTTCTCCTTAGTAGGTGCCCATTTACACAAGCTAGGGTGAAAACCCTAGCTACAGTTTTGGCGAGTCCACTAGTGTTCCTTTGAGTTTCTGGTTATAATTTTTAGAATTTTTTAGTTTTCTGCAATAATTTTTCTATTTTTCCCTTTCGGCAAATGGGTTTGCTGCCGTAAATCACATATTTTTCCCCACAGTTGCGATCCAACAGTGGCTTCAAGTCAGTTTCCTGCGATCCGACCGTGTCTTTCAGTCCGTTCCCTGCGATCTCCCTGCGACGTTTAGTCTATCTCCTGCGATCTGATCTCGGCTTTCAGCCTGTTACCTGCGATCCAACCGTGGCTTTCAGCCTGTTTCCTGCGATCTCCCCGCGGCTTTCATCCTGTTTCCTGCAATCTCCCCGTGGCTTTCATCTTGTTTCCTGCGATCTCCCTACGGCTTTCAACCTGTTTCCTGTGACCTCCCGCAACTTTCATCCTGTTTCCTACGATCTCCCCGCGGCTTCCAGCCTGTTTCCTGCGATATCCCCGCGTCTTTCAGCCTGTTTCCTGCGATCGATCCACGTCTTTAAGCCTGTTTCTCGTGATCCGCCCGCGCAGTTTCGCCACAGACCCGCGATCTGTTTCTGCACTTTTTTACCCTATTTTGAACCCAGCCCTTTGTTGCAATATTTTCTACACTTGCACAGCCACCTGTCTTGTCTACAGCCATACTTACTTACAACCTTTTTTCTGCAATTTGCTTTCTGTTCCATTTACATAATTTTTTTTAAAGTTTAAGCATTTCAATTGAAAAGAGAAAATTTTGCATTACAAGTTTAATTTCTGCATTGTCATTATTAGTTAGAAAGTTACCCACCCTGTGGCACTTTTGATTGGGTTCATTACCTCACATGCACACACTTTGTCACCTAATTCAAGTGATCCCTAAAATACTGCTTAACACAACCAACATTCTAACCCAACTTGGGGAACACATAAGAATATTGTAGTTAGGTAGGACAGGGGGGATAGGCATCCAAATAACACCCCTCGGTCGCTTACACTTGAGACATAGTTGTTTTCCATTAGGGAACCAAAATCCCCTAGTATTTTTTGGCACGGTCACAACCAATTTATCAGAGGGCCTCTCCCTTAGGAGGGTTGAAGTAGCCAGACTGGTTCCGGAGGCCTGAGTGGAATACCAAAATCCATTCAGTAATTGAAGGATACCTACTCGTTAGTCTACGTGTGGTGTTCTCTTTAGGCCCACACGGTGATAGGACCGGAGCTGCAGATTCACCCTTTCTGGACGTGTCATGAATGGGGTATCTTAGTTGCCTTTCTTCTAGGATTGTCTTACCTGGTGTCCCGCCCGGTAGGGGGATATCTTTAGCCACTTGGAACTACTATCCATATTTTTTGACTTAGATTTCATCACCTTCCAGAGGATATGTCTGGTTGAGTCAGAATACTCTTTAGCTAGGTGTTTGCATGCTCCCTTACCTCCCTTTGGTCTAGCGAGTCCACTATTTTAATTTTTAGGAAACCTGCTGTTTATTGATATTCTGACCATTGTTGTTGATACTTCGCGTATTGTAGCATAGCTATTACAGTAAGTGTTTTGAGTCGGTTGTTGGACTGAGTGCCATATTTTTGTGCTCTCCTTCTGCACACTTGGCCGCATGAGGGTTTTTTGAGTTGTTTTCTTCACTCGACACAACCCCCAGATACTTGACACCATCTATCACCATTGAGTCCCCGAGACACTCTCGGCACCTCTGGGGTGAGCCCCCACAACATAGTTCACTTGACATCACCCATCATAGACGTAGAGCTTCATCACTCAACTCCACTCGTTAACGACATAGAGCTCCTTCCCCTAGCCCTGATGCCCCTTATTTCACATCTGATTCTGAGGCAGAGTCTAAGAACCCCACTTACACTGCACCAACCAGCCCTAGGGCTGGCATGAATTCCAACCCTTTCTTTGTAGGGACCATTGGTGGATAATCCACCGCCACCCCAGCAACCATAGCTGCTTTGGGTATGCCCTCGATGGGGCCCACATCCACCATTCTAATCACTTTACCTATTCCAGTGGCTAGCATATGCATCCCAACTCCACCAATGACTCACACTACCCTTGGCGGTGCAGGACCGTCACATACCACCTTCATTCCTCCACCCATGGGCAATGTCCCCAACCTAAACTTAGCCCCTCCACTTGGGGGCATTAGCCCTAATGTGGTCACAACCTCTAGTATGTCACATCCTTATACTAGTTTTCCATTCATGGCTAGTCTCAACCTTCTTGACCTAGCCAGACTGACTAACGATCCCATCAGACACGACCCTGTGTGGCCTCACATGCCCACCAAGCTCCCATCAGACATCCCTAATTTTGAGGGAAAGGCAGGTGAAGACCCCCATATCCATATCATGTCCTTCCATCTATGGTGTTCCTCCAACTCCATAGTGGATGACTCTGTTTGATTCCGTCTATTACAATGCACTCTCACTAGCTCTACAACCAAATGGTACATCAAGCATCCCCATGGGACCCATGCCACCTTTACCTCCCTCGCCTTGACCTCCCTGTAGTTCTTTTAGTTACCTATCCACTATGACGCGGGAGTTGAGATCCTACTATCTTGTAGACAGAACATGGCCACCCACATCACTGACCACATTCATGAGTGGTGTCGACGCTGAAGCCTGTGCAAAATCAAGTTAGATGACCGTATCTTTTTAGATTGGTTTCTAAGATCTCTCCTTCCTGTCATTGCCAAGGATGTGGCATCCGAGTGACCCCAGTCCGAAGAAGAGGCCATCCTCAAAGCCCAACAATTTGACCTTATTTACGCCCAGTATGCTTATCTATATTCCATCATACCTGATGCTCCCGCAGCGATTCATCCCGACACAATGCGCCAGGAGCATCCCATGCTACAGATAGCATCATTGGCCATATTGCCTCGCGTAACCAGCCCTTTTCCATAGCACGCACTAGTCCTAGCCCCGACCTTTCATGGGATACATCCCATTCCGGAGCAACCAATTCGTATGCTTCCATGGCACATCACCACCATTCCCATGGACCCTCATGTCCACCTCAGTGCTTTGGCCATGCATCTTCCGCTTACGTCCCCCAGTCGCACCTCAGCCATATTACCACCCGCAGGCCGCGCAAGCTCATGTATCCTCTCAAGCACCCCCTGCTTATTATCCGCCACCGGCATCACCTACAGCAAATCCACAACCTGTCACACAGATGTATCAACAACCCCCACAAGGTTCAGCACCTGCATCGCCTCCACCCACTTATTATCCACTGCCACCTGCTCCTGCACTTGCACAACCCCATAACCCACCTGCCACCCAAGGGCAAGTGTATGTGCAACAAAATCCGCAGCAGAACCAAAATAATCAATGCAAACAAGGCCAACAAAACCGTGACAAAGGACATAATTGCAAAAATAACACCCCTCTAGACCAAGGCGTCCAACCTCCTAATCCCATAAACAATAATAATACGGCACCTGCCAACCAAAACCCTGATAGGCAGCCCAAGCAAGCCAAAAATTCTAATTTATGAATGAACCATCCTTGTTCTATTTGCGTAGTCTATGGCCATTACACAAATGCTTTCCCACATCTGGAGCAGGCTTGACAACTCTAGACTGATGATGCCCACTGCTAAGGGCACGTGGCTCCTCAGGTGCCACCCAATCCCCCGCCACACCAGGCTCAACCCTTCGTGTTACAAAACCATTTTCCAACCCAAGACCTAGTGAATGCTCAACCGTTGGCTCCCCCTCAAGGAAACGTGCCACCCCAATAGCAAATCACTTATGCTGCTCCTGATCAACCCATGATAGACTCAGGTACCCATCACTTGTTAATGATGTCATCCATCGATGTCAACCTTTAAACCCGTCGGAACCAATATGGCTCCACCCTTGAAGCCCCTCCCACCGACAAAAACACCAACGCTCATCCCACTGATCAGTCATTATGCATACCTAAGGCTCCACTAGACAACACCTCCAAAGCCCCTCACTTCCCACTTCGCCGCATCAACAATAACCCCAATACTCACGCCGTGTCTAATAACAACATTGTAGATGATCTAGCTCAGTCCCCTACAACCATGTCTACGTTGGAAGTCTTAAAAAACTATCCTACACAGCACAAGACTTTGCTCTCAGCCATTGGTGCTATTGACCCAACTGATTCATGAATGATGGCCTTTGATTTGGACTAATCCAAACCACACCTTCCTTCCACATTAGCATTCCAAGTTTCTGTATTCATTTGAAATCTTGTCATCCATCGGTGCATCATCGATGAGGGTGCCTTTGCATGCGTTATGTCCACATTCGTTTCAAAGAAGTTGGGATCCCCTACTCTCCAGCAGTCCACTACTGCGTTGCGAGCCTATGACAACCGTTAGGCTAAACCCCAAGGTCAATTAGCTGTTATCCCCATCCAGTTGGCTGGTAAAACTGTGCTCATTGACATAGAGGTCATCAACGCCCAACTTGATTATAATCTCTTACTTGGCCGCAGTTACATGTATGCCATGCGGGAGATTGCCACATTTGTTTTTCGTACCATGATGGACACGTGGTCAAGGTTGATCAACTCACCTATTACGATCCCAATGCCCCCACTGCACCCAAAAATGTTGTCCCCATGGTTGAACAACCTATTTGTGGTGCAGCTACCTCGTTGGTTTCCTCAATGGGATCCGGAGTCTACTTAGATACGTCGATGACCTCAACATTCCAATCCATTCCACCACCGTCACCTACGACCGAAATATATGACTTATGTACCCTTTCCCACAATACACCAACACCCAACCATCAACCACCCTTGCTACCCCAACCACCATTGGTACCTAGTCATGTTGGTGTTACACCCATCCATACAATCCCCTTCCTCTTCCCGCCTTCGGGAGTAGTAAGGGCCCCGGTTATGGCTACTCTCAGCCTCCTAGGGTTAACTTTAGGGCTATCTGTGTTGTACATCACACCTCTCATTTCCCCCCCGACACCAAATGTCAGCTTACAACTGGTGCAACCCATCACTATTACTAGTGAACCACCTCTCGGTGTCACTACTCCTTCCTCATCCACCAGTCCCTCCCCTCTTATCAAGCACACTGGGGGCAGAGGCCCACAACCATACACCGCTCTACCAATGCCCAAACCCGTTAAAACCCCCCCCACATTTCGCGCTCCTCCCAAATGCTCGTTATGTGATGAGTTGGGCCATGCTACCCATCAATGTCCACAATTACCCGCATTACAAGAGCACATGCAAATGCTTGACGATGACCCCAACATCCCAGTTGTTCAACTCGAACCTACCCCTAAGCCTCGTGATAAATCACTGCGTACCAACCACCCTTGTGCAATATGCGGTATTTATGGCCATTACTCACATCACCGCCTAGATCTCCTAGATTACATAGCATCTCTCTATGAGATGAATAATTTGGACCTCAAGACGGCTCCCCTCACCATTGAAGAGATACACACCTCAGCATCCCCACCAACCGGAGAGATTAATACCATTTATATGATCTCTTCTACTAGCACTCCCTCGTCAACTGATTTGACAATCCAAAGTTTCCACAATGATGAGGAGATTCTCGAGGATCTTACTACACCTGATTACCCTTGGGAAGATATGCACCATCGTTCCTATTTCATCTTAGAAGAGTCCTCCACCACCACCTCCACCCAATTTTTGGTTGAGTCCAAAAATTTCCTCCCCACCAAAGTCGACTGGTTTAAAGATCCCATTCCCGCCCCCGATACCTTTGAGGAAGGTAACATGGCCAATATCTCACCCACAATCCACATTGATATATCTGCCCCAGCTGGTGCTCTTGAAATCATTACATTAGGAGCCTCCTACAGTGAGTACGAGATCGGAGAGTACAAAAAACTTTTCCAAGAGTTCTGCGATGTCTTTGCCTGGTCCTATACCGACATGCCTAGTCTTGACCCCGCTATCATCGAGCACCACATTGACACCTCTGAGTTAGGGGGCATAATAGATTACCTCGACCCTGCGATAGGGGGCATGATCAATCATTTTTAACCTTCCCCACCACATCTATCTCAGTATTTCAATGACCCCATTGTTCAAACCAACACATATGTGATCCACAATCATTAACCCCATACACATAGCATGGGGGCAAGTCATCAACCCTACTCACTTTTTCACATGCATGATCTCAACCATTTTTGAGGTCACATATCACTTGTATATTTGATTTGATTTGATACACCTAGTATTCTTCCCCCGCGGGTCATCATTTCTCCCCACCACTCCATCCTTGGCTTGGTGGGCTTACCTTTATTTGCAACCATTTTTTAACATAGTTATTTCCTTTGACCATTTCAGAGTCTTTATGACCTCCATTTTTCACACCATTTGCACTGCAGGATTCATTTTTCCATGCTCGTGATGATGCTTGAGATTATTTCTCACTCTCACCCCCATATTTTTCAGGTATTTTTTCCAAAACACCCCCCGTCACCTCGGTTTGCGTGCCACCTCGGTCGTTGTCCATTATTGACACATTTTATATCACCGGATTTAGTTTTTCGAGCTCGTGATGATGCTTGAGATCATTTCTCACTCTCACCAGATACCATTCCAACATCATGTCCCGACACCTTGCTGCCTCAGTTTGTGCACCACATCGACCTCCATCGACTTATAACACATTTTTACCTGAGCCATTCACTCCATTCATACTGAATTATTTCGTTATTTTGCCACCATTCATCATCCCACAAGGAGGCCCACCAGTGTTCCCCCCCACCCTCATTCTTGGTTCTCATCGATGTCCCTTGATTGAGTACTTCCTCCTTGCCTGGCCATTCCTTTTTTTGGTATAATTTTATCCCTTTTTCGGGATGGACAAGTCCTTTAGGAAAAAGGCACATAGGGAGTTTTTGGTAAGCTCTTTTCTGACTCCTAAAAGAATGAAAATATCGTCGAGAAATCTTGCTTCCTTTGATGCTCGTTAAAGTACCTAAAAGGGCATCTATCTGGTATAAGTTTAACCCTTTTCTGGACCTGGTAGACTAATTACGAAAAAGGAATACTCTAGTCACACCGGATAGAAGAGTTCTTCATTGCATCCTTTTATGATTCTTCAGGCCTTGGAGACTAACACATGAAAAAGCACCCCCTGGAGTCTTCTTATCGCTTTCAGACTCTCTAAAATTGAAAGAAACCATGAGCACGCACTATCCTAGGCTCGTACAAATCCACACGATGGTACCATTCCATTATTTTAGATTCTTCTTATCGCTTTCAGACTCCTTAAAATTGAAATCAATCATGAGCATGAACTATCCTGGGCTCGTATAAATCCACACAACAGTACCATTTTGAGCACACTTCATCCAGCGCCTTACACCATAAAGAAGTCCCCCCCGTGCCTCTTGGCACTATGATCGATCATCTCAGCAACACCCCCAATAAGGTCGTCTTTGTTCAGAGTATTCTACAGTCTCCTGCCATCTTCCACCAACTTGAGTATCACTCATCCCAATCACCATCCTTGATCCATTACATCTATGATCCCTTTCCCACCAATCAGTTTCAGATGCTTCCCCATTATCCCTGCCATCATTCTCTGACTAAAGGAAGTTTGAGTCCACCCACTCTACTTTCCCAGTTATTCCCCACCCCCCCAGTATGTTAGTCCTACCATCAATATTCTCACACTTCGATTCTCCACCTCGTGCTCCTATCAAGGAAACATCATTGCCTTGCTAGTTGTAGGTCTCCCTTTGTCGATGCCAGCCCATCTATTCCAGAGGATAGACCCAAAGGTCCCTGTACCTTGGACTCATCACCATTTGTGGTGAGTGCCTACGGACAATTTTTAGAGGAGTCATCAGTGCCTCTTCGAGTGGTTGTTTCTCACATGCTCGACTTCAACACCTTCATCGCATCATTGAGAATCGTTCAGGGTATATATCCCTTCAGTCATTGGTCGAAGACCCTAGACTTCCCCCGACTCTAACACATTGGTGAGTCACCTTGAAACACCTAGTTATATGTTCCCATGGATGTCTCGGTTGCGTTGGCGATTTTATTTAGAATCCATCCAGTTATATGCTTCCTTGAGTACCTAGTTCAGCTCCAGTTCAGTGTACCATTGAGTGTGTGACTCTCCGTCATTATGATCTTCCAGTTCATCAGTTCCTCTAGTACCATACTCAGCACTACTATTGATCTTCCAGTGCATCAGTTCTTCAGCTCAGACATGGTCATCCCAGGAAGTATATCCCATATTTGTGTCCCCTCTGGACCCTTATGATGTACACAATGGTTCTCCATGTATCTTTCAGGTCCCCATTTTCGGGCCTCCTTGTTATTGTATATATCTTGATATGAGCATGGGTATGCCCGCCTCATCCATATATTGAGATTCTTCCTCATTCATTATTTGAGGCCATGTATCTTTCCGGTCCCCATTTTTTGGACCTCATTGTTATTATTATAGATCTTGATACGAGCATGGGAATTCCCGCCTCGTCCATATGTTGAGATTATTCCTCATTCATTATTGAGGTCATATATTTTCAGTTTTTGCAGTTTCTTCAGGACCGTTGTTCCAGGCTCTAGTTCATTTCTTCTGCTCTCCACATCCCAGGAAAACCATAAAAGACCTATGATGTCTATCGGCCATATGATGAGCTCTTGCCCTCACACATTAGGGGGCAATCTGTTAACACCCAAAAAGTGTTCACTACCTCATCTCCCTCATCACATGACTCATTCGTCCATATTTCCTACCATATTTGCCTCCAAAACCATTAAAAAGCCTCCAAAAGGCCAAAAAAACCCCATTTTTTTCCCCAAAATAATGTAAATTCCTCCAAAAATAGCAAAAACCCTCTAAAAAGGAAATAAAAAATACAAAAAAGAGGAAAAGAGGGAAAAAAGGAAGAAAAAACCCTATATAGTTGACCTAAACCATATGGTGCCCAAAACCATGGGTCAGCACTCCACCATTAAAAACCTATAAATAGGTGCTGGAGGCTCCCCATTTGATATCCCCAATTTTCTCCATCCTTATGCTTCCAAAAATTCTCGTGAAACCCTAGCTCTCCCCTTGGAGCTATTTTCCCATTTGAGAACCCCCTTTGGCCCATATCCAAAACACCTTGGAAGAAGGAGAAGGAACAACATTGGAGCATTGGAGCAGCCACTGGACTACTGCAAAGGCTCCACCAACCTCACATTTGAGGTATACTTAATACAAAACCAATTCTTAATATCTTTTTGTTGTCTTATGCACATGCTAGTTTAAGTTTACTGTTTTTATTTACTGTCTTGTTTCATCATTTTACTGAACTGCTACTAAGGAGCCCCTTCTCCTTAGTAGGTGCCCATTTGCACAAGATAGGGTGAAAACCTTAGCTACACCCAGAAATCAGAATATCAAGCAAAACCAGTTGTGAAGAGAAAGGTTGATCACCTCGAAGGTGAACTTAAAAAGATTAAGCTAAACACCTTTGACAGAGAACCAAGGACTGGAGAGTAATTAGAGGCATGGTTATTAGATATTAAAAAGTACTTCGAGATCTATAATTACTCTAGCAATATGAAAGTCAGAATGGCATTTTATAACTTAAAAGGCAAGGCCAGTATCTAGTGGCAGGACCTAAAGATCGCACATGGGATGAAGGAAAAAGTTTATGGTCGGAATTCAAGAAATTCTTTAAGAAATAGTATCTGTCGGAGAGCTAGTATGAAGCAAAAAATGAAGATTTTTATGAATTAAGGCTCAGACAAATGACCATGGAAGAATTAATCAATAAATTTCTAGATCTACTACAATTCATACCTTACATCAAGGATGAAAAGGTAAAGGTTCAACGATTCTTGAGTTTTTTACCATAGTCGTACAAAGACCGCATAGAATTTGACAACCCCAGAATGTTGGATGAAGTACTAAGGAAAGCGATACTTTTCTATGAACAGTACAAACAGAGGACTAAAATGCCTAGGGCATGGAGGGATAAAAAGCAAGAGATGATCAACCAGCACTAGAAAGGATATAGGCCACCTCCATATAGAAATATACCAGGAAATCAACAGGGAAATGATTACCCCAGTAAGGAGCAGCCGATACAAAATGGAAATAAGCCTGCAAATCTAGGCCCGAAAGGAGCTACAAGAGATCCCAAAGGTCCCCCACAGTGCTGGGAGTGTGGATAACCCAATTTACAATGTAACAATCTACAGTTCAATGGGACAAACCAAACTATCCACAATGTTCAAGAGGCCTCAACTATGGGAGAAATAAATGGAAGCATACACAGAATTCATGCAGCTCTGGATAATAGACAGTAAGATCACCAATCGCTACTACATATGGCTCAAAGGTCCCATGAAAGTTTGCCACAAAACAGTTAATATCATTGTTTTCGTGGAAAAATAGTTAAAATTTTTGGAAAATTTTGAAAATTCCCCCGACAATTGTCTGTATAGCGATGGTATGGACCGTTTGTCTCTATAGCAATGAACTTTGGTCACTAATTTTATCGATCGTTAATTTTATTGAGTCTGAGCTCTCCTAGTTGGCAAATTGATATTAAACCATTAAGGTGCATCTAATAAATCTTATCGAGCATACCTAATGACTTTGAAGCATCCATGGCCGTAGGTATTTGCGCATCCATTGTCACCAAACTTCTGGAAATCCACAGGACACAATGACCATAAATCCAAATAAGTCCGCAGTGAATTGCACTGAAACCCTTAAAAAATTAGAAGTCCTCGAGGAACATAAGACTTTTGTTGTTAAATAAATACGTCTGAAGGTGGTGGCAGCGAAAGCGATGATAACATGAACGACATAATCAACTAGTATTGGGAGATGGTCTCCCTCACTTCATCCACATGCGCTGATGGTTCGAATGGAGTTTATACAGAGGTTTTGGAAGATTTGGACTCTGATACCTTCATTTTCCCCCCTAGTCACCAAGAAGGCCTACCAATTGAATCTGATGACCATGAAGGCTTCGAAAACCCTCTACTTGGTTCTGAAAATTTGAGTGATAACAATGCTAAAAATGAAGAAGAGGACCCTTTGGGAGGTTCAGAGTTCGAATACTCGAGGGCAAAGGAAGAAAATTCGAGGAACTTGGATGTATTAAGGGATTCAGACATTGGTGGAGAAGGAATTCGTGATTCGACAGTTGATGAAAACATGGAATTGAAGTACGAGGGCTTGGATAATGAGGGTTTTGGGAATGAAGGTTGGCTGGATGAGGGTTTTGGAGATGAATATTTTAGCTGCGATGGTTGGTGGAAGCATCAGACGGCTTCATTGACATAGCCCAATACTCTATGGTCGATTGCGGTCTCTACTGCTCTACTAGGGATTGTATATTTGGGGCAGCGGTGGCAGCACGAATGTTGGAACAACAAGCAGCTAAGGCTACAGCTATGTGCAAAGGATGAGCTATCTTGAATTATTTATTTTGTTTATGTTTATGCTTCCCTTTTAACATCCTTTGATACCTACTTTCTCTATAAGACCTCTTCTATTCGAATCAAAATGGAAAACTGAAATTAACCAGGATTTAGTCAAATGTTTCCATCTGTCTTTGAAAATCCAAGTCATGAAATTTCTTAGTTCATTTTGTATTTTGCTGGATACTGTATGCTAGAGAGAAATTGTGGTTGCAAATTTTATTTATTTATGATTTAGAGTGTGATTTCACCCCTGAACAAGAATGTTGTTTTTATATGACACGCAAGGGATTTTTTGATTTCGAATTTTGTAAAATGGTTTGAGATTTGTGTTTGAGAAAAATGGATTTGTATACAGTCATTATGCTAAGGTGCTCTTACAGCTAGGGTGTAAGAGTGTGACATGCATATTTGCACCTGGGCTTTTTTTTATCTCTCTGTCCAAATATGTAGATTCAGGGTTAACTTAACCTTTATGCTACTTTATACTTATAGCCCTGGTGGTTTCTGGTTATCCATTAACTCTGTGTACACATGTAGCAGTGCATTAAGTATAGATGGTGCAATGGGTGTATTCAATATGGCGGGCAATTTCGAAGATCCATCTAAGCTTAAGGATGCATATGCCCCTCACCATATTTACTATCATGTCTTTGAGTGACCACTATCTGTCAATGATACTACCTTGGATGTTTTGTGGGTCTTGCGGAGAAAACATAAAAGCATCCTTAAGTCACCTCCATCCCTTATTCTTCCCTTTCCTTGCCAGATCCGATGCTTTCAATCTAACAATTAATGAATGTTGAGCATCATAAAATCTGCAGTATGCTTTAGCTACTCTATAATAATGAGCACTTTTTTCCCTTTTATAGTAGTTGGGGATACTCCTTTTGAAATCTGGGTTTCTGTCTTCTTTAATGCTTTCAGTCGATTGCGTCATGCGAGGCCCCCCACATTGGGAGTTTCCCTCTAACTCCCTTCATTTTTTTTTTAATCCAGATTCTAAACAGCCCCATCTCTTGTTCAAAATAGGGGCTAGGGGCTAGCTGAATCATCTGTTGCAGGAGAAAATATGGTTTCCTGAAATTATAATAAAAAATGCTTCTACCATAATGCTAAACCCAATCTCTCCAAAATTCTAATAGGGCTATGTATAGCTCCATTCAATTTGGGTAGATCCTCCACTTTGATAAGAGATTGTAATTCCCCGATAATGATTCTGTCTAATGCTAACAACTCTCTAGAATGGGCTAAATCTCTCTATACTAGCCATAATCCAACTCAGCATCTCAAAGGTCCTGCCAGCAAAATATGCCATTCTTACTTAGTCTCTGGGACTGGAATCGAGGGATGTTAGAGATGCATTGCCCTAGAACTCTCTAATACCACATCATTAAAAAATGGGAGATCCCAAGTTCCAACCCTTCCTGCTACCAGAAATATCCCAAGATAACCATTTGACAACTTGTTTCCAGGCTTCCGGGATAGAAATGATATATGGATTTTAAAATAATGTGGGGTACTAATGATATCACATAAGGCAAATATTCCTCTTATCTTCTCCATGTGACTACAATGAAGAATCTTGTGGGTTATAAGACACTGCCATGGTGCATCACCCTGAAAAAGCCTAGTCACCTATTTGGCTGCCAATATATTGCCTTGATTGAAAATATTATTCAATCCAAGTCCTCCTTACTACTCTGGCATAGTACAAAAGTGCCAAGGAACCACTGGAATTCCTCAATCACTATCAAATTTCTCCAACAAAAGCGACCTCAATCACCACCAAATTTTTCCCACAAAACCCACTTCTAAATTTTATTGAGTTCAAGGTATTGCGACAATCAGGAACCAACAAGAGGAATAAAATGCATTTCCGTCCTGAAGAATCCCTGAAATGATGATCAACTTACCAGCAAAGGGAAGGTCTCTAATATCTATACTTCCATCTTTGCAGCTTGTCCTACAACTTTCCCAAGCACCAATACGACATAACAGCAGGTGAAATGCCATCCTGAATAGATACCTAAATATCTGACAATTTCCCCAGGCCTTATCTTCTTCCAACTCTGAAATTAATGGAGGGGCATTGTCAACCTTGATTAACCAAAACTCAGACTAATGATCACCTACTAGTGCACCTGAAGCTGCACAAAAGTTGTTCAAGCAACTCATATTACCCTCCATCAATCTAGGATCTAATCAAACAATTCAAAGTTATTAACAAAATTATTAAGGACCCCATTGTCATCCAAGATCATCCTTTGAAGTCTGGCTAACTCACATAGGTATCAATTTTTTTGTGTTTTTTTATTTTCCATATCATGGATTTTCTAGACACAAAAATTAATATTCCCTCCACTTTTGGTATTTTATTGCAGACTGCAATTTGTCCCTTTGTTCCAACACCAAGCAGGTGATATTTATCCTTTCAATGCAACTACTTTAGTTATGGTTCCAATGGGGACAAACATATTACCTAGTGCCTGAACTCAAACTACTGTATGACCCCCCTCCATATAAGTAAGTGATAGTAACAATGTTCCACAGAGCCTTTGTTCAAACCTTTGTTTGGCATCCAAATACTCCCTTGACTGTGAAGAGCCATGTCTTCTTGTTGGCGCAGCAGGAAATGAAGTGGAATACCCGCCTCTAAGGAAAGGACATGGCTCAAAAACACAACTATGAAGAGAATTTTAGTTGGAAATCACTTTCCCACACCAACTACAAACCTTATCCCTGCCCACTGTTATTCTCTGTTGTTTTTGGGTGAAAACCATTTCTCCACTACTACAATTTTCCATCTAGTTGGCTCCAAAATTCCTTTGGTCTGCTAGTCTGTTGAAAATGCAAAATGAAGTGTGAAGAATAGTAATGGACCATAAAAACCATAAATGGACTGCCCTTTTTTTCCTATTGTTTTTGTTTTTCTTAAAATTGGAATGTTTTCTTATAATCTAATATTTATTTCCACATATGTTATGATTTATGGGTATAAAAATCAGTGTGTGTGGTCTTCATATAAATTTTGAACTTAATACCAGGTGAAGGCTTCTGAATTTTGTGTTTGCTGTCTATTTGACATCTATATTTCTCTTTGAACTGCACTTTGTCTCCTTGTTTAGAAATAACATAGTTTCATTTCATAATATTCAACAGGTTTTCGAAGCCCTTAAAGAATCAACTTGTGTTAGGCTAACATTTTTTGCAATTTCAAATCGAACTAACAATGGTGAGTTTCTTTTCAAGTTTATTCACAATGTCTGATGGTCAATGTTAGTTATATTTAGTTTCTATGTAACAGATTGAGCAGACTATTTATGTTGCAGTCCTTAAATGTGCAAATTTCTTACTTCTGGAATGGCAGCTGAATGTACACTCGAGTAAGATTTCAATACTGTGGGACACCATATAGTTTTTGCAAGTGGAAGTCCATTTCCTAACGTGGATCTTGGTTTGTGGATTTAAGTAGACCCATACAATAATACTCACTCACCAAAAGTTTATTTTCTATTCTTCAAAATAGATTTCCTCTTATTCAAAGTCAATTTCATTGGCTGATTTTGGGAACATTGATTGTTTATGTTGTTGTCCATCAGGAAATGGCCAAATTGGGCATTCCGACCAGGGCAACAATATGTACCTTTTCCCAAGGTTTGTTTCTCCTTTCACCTAGTGTATGGAGAGTTTCATTGCATGGAGCTATATAGACATTTCAATTTTCTTATTAACACTTTTTTTCCTTCGAAGAATTAGGATTGGGTTGGGTACACTTCTCTCTGGTGCTTGTCTAATTTTAGATGGCATGCTTCAAGCTGCAAGAGAATGGTAAAACATCCATAGTGTATGAGCATTTAGCCAGAATGCAAACTACAGTTATTAGTATACCTTTTCTAGTCTTTAAACACAATTCTTATTTCTGTCTAATTGGATCTTGCAAAATATTCATGCCTTAGTCTTGTGAAGGAAATCCACATTTCTGAGCAATGTACATTGCTGAGCAATGTACATTGCTTCACATTTATTTTGTCAACTCTACTTTCCTAATGGAATCTTTATATTGATAATACAGCCTTGCTGAATGCATGACAGAGGAAGAAGTGCAAAGGGGGATTATATATCCCTCAACATCTAGGTACTTCCATTTCTAATTGAAGATTATTAATGGTATTTTGAGATCATTGAAAACCATTTTCTTATGATTCAATCCGTTGTGTGTGTTATTCATAATTCCATTGATGTAGGATTTGTGAGATTACCAAGGAGGTAGTTGCAACTGTTGTAAGAGAAGATGTGGATGAGGATCTTATAAAGGGTTACTGAGATATAGATGCTAGAGAGCTTCGGTGTATGTCAAAGGTAGTGCATTCATCTCCAGGGATTGCAAGCTTCACCTTTACTACACAAAATGTCATTTTATATTGCTTGTAAAGCATTGTGCCAAAAAAACCCAGCTAAATGCACAGTATTTGTTATACAAGTTTTAAAAGATTCTTTGGAAAAATGCCACAAAATCAATTTGCTCCATTTCTCCTTGGGGGACTTCTTGATTTTTCACTTTTGTTTATTAGCATTTATGTGAATGTGTTTGTTGTGATTCAAGACAATCAGGGAAAGATTAAAAGTGTTCTTAACACCCTTCACTATCTGGGTTCCAGATGGTTTGGTGCTTTGCTTCTCCTCTTATCTTCTTTTCTGGTTCCATGTGGGATGAAGGGGACACTATTTTTTGATCCATTATTGTCTATTCAAGAAATGTGAGAGATGATGAGCTACAAGAGGCTGACTATGGAATGTGGATTGCTAAGGCTAGGAATGTAAAACGATAAGGGGGGATTGTCTTTCCTCGCTAAGAAGTTTCCAGAGGGATGTGCCATGTCATATTTTCCCTCCAATTTTTTGGCAGAATCTAATATTTGCCTTGTCGTTCATGTCTATAGCTTTTCATCCCAATGGATATTATCCTCATAATTATTACGATCATTTTAGAGGTGTCCCATCCAAGCCTTTTAGTAAAATTCCTAGTCACTCTTTTGCTCGAGCCTCCCTCCTCATGTGCTCCATTATCAATGGGAGGTGGATCTCAATACCCCTCAATCAACAGCAATATGGTGGGAAGCATCATTATCATGCATTGGAACCTATGGAACTCAGGTTATTTTGGTCCTAGCTGTCTTCAATAATCAAACTTTTGAACTTGTTGAGATTCACGTCTTCTAGTAGTTCATGGGTCAATATTAGGGTTTTCACTCTCTAATTGACCTCAACACCGAATACAAATTTTGGTAGGCCTTAGGTAGAACATGGGGGTGAGCTTGGGTTTGAAATATGTACACATAGGTCCCAATCCTATTGGACATCAGCATAGTCTCATTTCTGTGTACGGTGTTCTTTTCTTTCCTTTCATTTTTTCTACCGTATCTATTGAATGAAACCCCATTAACGAAAGGTATACTGTAGAACTTTGTACATGGATGATTCTATTAAACCTTGTGTGGTTGATTATAGGCATTGTCAAGTCCACTTGGTTGGTCTCCAAAGCCATTGAACCTACAAAAATCCCCTAGTGTTCACTCATAATTGTACATGATGGAAAGCTTGTGGGTGTTAAAATTATAGAGGAAAGAAGCCCGTTTGGGAAAAGTCAAGGAACTAGTGCCAGGAGATTGGAGTGGTCAGAAATAATTTCCAAAGGCACAACAAATCTTTTTCTTTATTTATCCTATTTGTGTCATTAAAGTCTTGGAATTTCCAAAATTAATGCCATTGGTTCTCTACTATATTTATTTCACTTGCTTGAGTAGAATTTAGTATAATAACCCAATAACTCAATGGTGGGCAATAAAAACGTAATTGTGTGGGACGTAGATGGTATCATGGTACCTAGGATGGCCAATTGAGGTTTGTGTCTGTATAATGATTTTTTCTTAAATTAGAGGATATTACTTTCGTAGATGAAAGTAATTCCATTATGGAATTATCAATTAGTGAGAGATGTTGGTGTCCATTTTCATCATTGGTTTTAAATTCATTCTTGCTTGTGTGAGGGAAAAATTTAGATATCTCTCAACTACGTTTTGGTATCTGTTTCACCTCTTTGTCTGAATATACATAAAATATTATGCGCTAAGTGGAAATTCTTGAGATACTATCACTGTTTATTTCTATGCATTGAATTCATATGATGGACTAAGACATCACACAACATGGAGCTAAAGAGAAGCTGATTGATATTTTCCATTGGAAGTTTTGCTGGTGATTGTAGTACTAGCCTATGAATGATATTTGTTTACTCATACTGTCATGAACTGAATTTATATAAATAAAAATAAGTAAGAACCTAGGCCCCAGAACCTATCTTCTCTTCAATAATTCCCAAGTAAAAACCCTTTTAGACATAGCCAGCCACATATGCATGATATATTTTTTCGGGAGCTATTATGTTTAGAGTTTATACCACCACCACATTGTGTCTTGCTTCTCTTCAGAACTCAAAGCCATATATCCCAGTTTGCAGTGTAGTAGCCTCGGGACTTATTCATATACCAACCCAAAATATTAGTTTAATTTTTAATTCTTGTGTCCATTTATTGGCTCCTCAAGTTATGATGCCCACTGACTAGCATGGTCACCTACCAGGCCCAAAACTTAAGCTGAAAACCACTTATAATGCCACAGGTATGTAGAGTTCCTGTCAACAATTAAATTTAGAGTAAAAAGATCCATCTCATGTTGGTGACTGATCAGATTATCAGGGAGAAATATTCTATTTCGACAGCCTATGTCATAGGGTTTGCTGAATTTGAACCTCTAGGTTCAAAATTTGGCTAACCTTAACCAAAAATCGAATTCATTGAGGTTCCTCAATCATAGCATATGTCTTTGGGATCCATGACATATGTGGGTTGGGGTGATTTGATGCCTTCACTGCTGTGATATCTAACAATATCTCAATAAAAATGACTGTTGTACAACTTGTATACATAAATTTGGAAATTGTATAATCTCCAATGGAAGTATTATATATGAGCAGCTTTATTCTTTCCCCCATAGGGAAATATGGTATAGTTTCGTAGTTGCATTCCTTTCCTTGGTGGTATTCCTTCTTTGTGTATTCCCTTCCCGATTGTTACACCTTTAAGTGTATTTTGTTGTTGCAAGCGCAGAGCTATTAGCAGTACTCATTTTCCTGTCCTTGCTTGGTTCATTTGTTCATGTAGGCCCAATTCATCTTTTCTCTAATTACCCCAATTAATGATAGTGTTGGTGTTTATTATGTGTTAAATAATTCCAATATTTAAATTGTCAACCTGGGAGGGAGCTTGTGAGATGCAAACACTATATGTGCAGGATTAAAGGCTTGAACTTAATCTAAACTGGTAACCTACCTAGAATTGAGTAAAGGTTCTAAATTATCAATTGCAAGCGAATGATACTTGAAAACCTAATTACATTACTTAGAATTAATTCAAAATAAAATACTATTAACAAGAAATCAATGATACAATCTAATGACTATTCTGAAACGAAAGGCATGCAAATATCTATGCTATCCTACGAAGGTGAAGCATGAATTTTTTTTAAAGAAATCTAAGCAATATACAAATAACTTGGAAATAAATGTTAATCTAGAAGCAATAGAAAACTTAATAAATATATTTATTTCTAATCCAAATCTTATGTCATGAACATCTTCATTATTTGCATGAATAGAAACTAATTCTTATGATTAACAAATTAAAACAACTTAAAGAATGGAATTATTAACTATGATTTAGAAATAAACTATCTAGAAACAAACTGATAAATTTTGAGACAGTAACTAATTATCAAATCTGATATAAAACTTAACTTTGGAAGAAAGTTGAAAGGAGATAAAGGAAGAAAATATGGAAGGAGGAAATAGTAAGAAAACTTAATTAAAAACTCTATGTAACATAAAACAAGATTTAAATTATATCTAAAACTATTAATTAGAAGCAAGAAGCATTGTATTTAATAGGCAGAAGAAACAGGATTCTAGGAAACATAAAATAGTGCAGAAAAGGTAAAAATACGAATGATGATCTGAATGCCTGTCCGAATGATAGTCCGAATGTCAGTCCGAATGAGGAAAAACGAACTAAACTAATGAAAAGGAGTAGTGCTGATGATCTTAACGTCAGCTGGTGAATGCAGATGAACCTACAATGGAGAGAAATCAGTGAGAAGACTTGTTGAGAAGCTATGTTAATAGAAAGCAACCTATTCTAATCACTGTCTAAAGGTGATAGACTATTTCTATGATATGTTAAAAGAAGATTAATGATGGAAGATAGAAGTAACATATAGCTACAGAGAAGGATGATTAACTAATGGAATTAACTTACAGCTATAGGAAGAAGGACTAATAGACAGAAACTAAGAAAACTAATGCTAAGTATGGAAGAATTTGAAGCAATATCTAACTACAGATGATGGAAGAAAAAAAAGACTAAAAGCAAACTGCAAACTATTAAGCTCGGTCGACCATTTACTAATTTTCTAAACACAAATTAAGTTAGCAGCATAACATAAATTACAAAGAAGAAAGAAATATCATATACAAAAAAACAAAACTAATTACATATACAGGAAAATAAACTAACTATTTGCAGAAAAGAAAATGCAGAAAACAAGAACAAAACCTCCGGTTGATGAGGGGCCCTTCCCAGCAATGAGAGGTGGAAAACTAAATTGGTTTAGTTACTCAGAACATCAACAAACTAAAACTTCCATTAACTTGAGAAAATTACAAAATGTCTGCTATCTGTTGTAAATTCTACAAACTATTTACTAAACTAATGATCATCTCCTGTCTATTCTCTATGCTATCTGATCCCCATATATATATGTGTGTATCTTCTGTTTCTCCATAGGAGACGCCTTTATATAAGTTTACAGTGGGAGAGAGGGTTGGCGAAGTCGACCTCTCTAAAAAAAGAAGCTTTAATGTCTATACAACGACTGCATAATGATTTACGATAGCGCAGGGAGCATACACCAGGCTTCACGGGGCCGATTCCTTCACAAGGTAGTTGCAGTGTTGATTTTCCTTTGACATGGGCAGAGAGGTAGTGCGCTGGAAACTGAACGAATAGAGGAGAGGACTACTGGAGCACTGACGTGGGTGAAGCGTTGTGTTGGCAGGCTGAGCTTGGGTGGTCAGGACTCTTTTGGAACACTGGCGTGAATAGGAAGCGTGGTTTCAGGCTAAACATACGAGAGAACTAGCATGTGGAGTGTTGACATGGAAGCATGGTGTGCTATCGAGTTTAGTAGGCCTCGGGACTGTTGTAATCCCATGGTTCACATAGTTATCATAGATACATTACACAATATAAGCAAGCATACACAATGACACATATACAAGAGACGAGATAGATAGAGAGAATAGTATTTGTATTAACTAGCAATAGCAGAACAATATGATAGAATCAATCTCTACATTCTATCGGCTCACCAGCCTAGATATATATATGTGTAGATACAGTTACATAACCGTCTGCTGGTTTATCTAACCGACCCGACCCATACTAGTCGACACGACTAGTCGACATATGCTGCAGAGTGGTCGGGCAGACGGCCTAGTCGACAGGCCGACCTAGGCCCCTCCAACATCTCCCCCACCTCAAAATATTTCTTCATCCCAAAGAAATGTAGAGATCAAAATTACAAAAAATGAATTATAAAAACACTTATTTCAAAGAAATGCTAGAATCCATAACATCAGGAATCTGGAGACAAGCTTGAATGATAACTTCAGCAGAGACATATAGATGGTGTTGGAACTCTTCCCAAGTATGTAACAGATTCTGGATGTCAACAGTCAGAGTTGTGATTTTCGACAGATTTTCCATCTTGTCGTGAGTGGATGTAGCCTGCAAATGGATCATGTCGGGACCAAATGTGTTAATTATATTGTCAACCGCAGCAAGTAACTGATTAAATCTGGGCTGAATTTCTTCAAGTTTATTGAGGCCTCCTCGAGCTTGTGACATCCACTGAATTTCCTATTTTTCTAACTTTTCTAATTGCTTGTTCTCCATGATGATCTGATTATCAAGTATTTCAATATGGGTTTCATCTGCAGTTAAGCGTTGTTGCTGAAGCTTGATTAGCAATGCTCTTGTTTTCTGAATATTTTTGTAGACATCACCATAGTAGACATACGAATTGTTGAGAACTGTGGCAAGTTTTTCTATTTGGTGAGCGTACTGCTTGAGTGCTTTGGAGGCTTCTGAAAAGGATGTAAACTGATTTGTCATGAGGGAAGCTACCTCAATAGCCTGATCTTGTTGTTTCTTGATAAGCTCAGATTGTAACATCGACATGACAAATTCTAGTAACTTGTATGTTTTGTCTAGAGGTGATGTCATGTCGAAACTAGCTGGAAGCGAGATAACTTGCTGAGCTAATTTTTCACACTTAGTAAGAAATGTAGCCCACTTGTTCTATAGTTGCAGTAATTGATCTTCTGATTCCTATGGGCGATGTCTTTGCACTCTAAAAACTGCATCTTCAAGTAAATCAAGTTCTACTTGGGAGGCCAACTGTGGTTGATAGCTTGTAGCAGCTCCAAATTGATCTAAGTATACAGAAGGAATATATTTTGATTGCCTTGCTGTGTTTGCTGTATTTGCAGTTACTGCTACAATTCTCTTTCTTTACGTTTCTTCTCTTTGTGTTTCTTTCAGCTACTTTTCTCTTTTTCTTTGCTTATGGTTTGTTGTTCTAGCCCCTTATCTTTTTCGACTGTTGTTGGGTGATTGTTGATGGCTACTTGTGCACTAATGGCAGCCTATTCTGCTTGACTGTGTGTACTAGGTACTACTGTTGTCATGACTGGATTGTCATGTTTTGGTCCTTCGACCATTAGTGGATTTGCTGAAGATGTGCTAGAGATTTCCCTATTGCTTGTATTAGTAGCTGGATCATTTGTGTGTTCTGATGGTCCTGTCGTCTCGGCTACATCTTCTCAAGTCTTGACTAGTTCCATGACTTTCTCTGCTTTTGTCGTGTCTGCTTCTTTGTTGAGTTGTTGTGAAATTGAACTAGACTTGGATCCTTCGACATGGGAACTTGACTAGTTTACTGGGAATGATGGTAGGTCGGCGGATGTCGGAAATGGACTTGGTGAAATGGTACTGTCGAACGGATCCAGACTAACTAAACTAGACTCGACCTGGGAACTGAAAACTTGGGATTTTTCCGCGCTAACGGTTTTTACTTGAATTGGAATTGTTTGATGTGGTAGTGATTCAACTGGAAGAGGAGTGAAGACACCTTTTTGTTGTGCATATATTGGATTTGATGGGTTAGGATTTCTGATATGGTGTGTGGTCATGTGACCGACAATTTCTGGGCTGGGTAATGGCAAAGTTGAAATTCCTATTTGAATGTTGACAGACGGGGCTAAGTTAACCGAGAGAGTAGATGGAGAGGCAAAAATAGATTGTTGGATGACTATCTCATGCCAGATAGGGAAGAATATCGAAATGTTTGCAATGAATGTGCTCAGAGCGGTGTCTCTTGTGACATGAGGAGTAGGTAATGCTAAAAGACTTCTTTCTTCTTCTACTATAGTTGGGGAAAAGGGGGGGGGACTGGATGGTTAGATCAACATCAGGAGCGACTGAAATTTTGGGTTTCTTAATAATGATTTGGGATGATGGATACTTATCTTTTTCTAGGAACTTTCTGAATTGTTCTTCGATGGGCAGTTTATTCTTGGCTGCATCTTCTAGGATTTGGGTAGTGCTGTCGTATAGCTCGATATCGTCTATCATCAACAGTTCTTGAATTGTTACTTTCCTTTTTCCTTCCCTTCTGGCGATATTATTCGGTTCTGTCGGTCTGTGACTATTTCGGCTGCTACCTTCTGGATATTATCGTCTGTCAGAAGATGTTCCAGATTGTCAGATTCTGTATCGTTGTTCGATTGCTCTCCAGCTTATGTTCAGAGTCTGGGTGAGTGCTAACATCTTGGTGCTAGGAGTCGGCTCGGGCTGATAGCTGAAAGTGTTCATGTATAACCAACTTTCATATGCTTCTTCTTGTTCCATGTCAGTCAGAGGTTTGACATATTTGACATTGGTTTTCATGGCTTGTGTCGGGATGGGTAGTACTTGATTAGATTGATGCCTTAGTTCTGAAAAGATTTCACTTACTGAAGGGTAATAGTTGAGACGTTTTGTTGGGCCTGCTGCTCCTTCCATGTACCATACTGCTGTGTCGTCCAAAGATAGTTGGATCTGCAATATCGGTGGCAGGCTTCGACAGACGTTCTGTGGTACCCTCCATCTTGTTGCTATTTCTTTAAGGTCAGTAAACCATGCTTCAATCCAAATCTTGACTGTTGTAGGTCCATGTCGGTTTGTTCCAGGTGCAAAACAATGAAAATTTTCCATCTAGACAAGTCAGACTTCAATGAATTCTTTGTTTTCTTTTGGTCAACAATGGGTCATAGCAATCCAAATGAGTAGAGATGGGTAGCGGATGCTAGCTCCCTCATCTTGGCAGCTTTGGCATGTATATTTGAGAATATCAGCCAGATAATCTGCCCAGTTGTATACCTTGCCGTTCATAGCCATATTTTTAACAGCTTCTACAATTTCGGGCTTCAGGTCTGAACCTCTACCTGTCGTTGAAAGTGCATGTGATACAATCGTGGCAGCCATTTTGAATTGTCGAAAACAATCTGACTCACGACTACTCCTCGTGAATTCTTTCTAGTAGGAGAATTGACAAACTCATCAATCAAGTTTGCAGCTGAACTTGTTGGTACAACATCTCCTTTATGTGAAAGGCCAGTGATTTTGTGGGTGATTTCACCATTGATTTCGAATGGAATATCAAAGTAAATCTTGCCGTTGTAGTATCTGCTAATGATGAACTATGCAATGACTTCCTTCAATCCTCCAAATTTATCCAATAAGGGTGCCTTCAGGTAGTGCAGGATTGTGGCTGTCTACAACCGTTTTGCTTCCTCTCTCCAGTGACTGCTTGATTCCTTTCCCCAATATTCAACACTTCTCCATTCTTTCTTCTAGGCGGGTTCCAATTCCTTTGCATTCTGAATCAACTAGAGTCTAGTTTCCAGTGGTGTTTATTCTTTCTCCAATTCTCTAACTGTTGTTGCGATGGCTCTGCTAGCAATTAAAGTTTTTCGAGGAGCCATGGAAGATTCAGGGTGCAGGGTTGTAAGACTGGTTTCAGTGGAGTTAGGGAATTATGTTTCTTGGAGTTCAAGTTCTCAGCAGAAGAGTAACCAAGAATCCTGAAGCTCTGTATTTATGGTGGAACTACTCCGCATGGGCGAACGAGACGTAGAGGCCTGTATTAATGGCTGATGTGATGGAGTTATTAAATTAGGCTGGCTAGATATCGACGCTTCATAAGGTACATTACTTTTGGTGGTGTGATTATCTTTAGCCTTTATTGCTTTGTCATCATGGTGCTGCGACATCTCGTTAGTTGTGTTAGGTCGACAGGCTTCTCTATTTATGTTTGGTCGGTCCGAGCTCCAATACTTCTGCCGTGTCGGATTTTCTTCTGTAAACCGTCGATGTTCTTGTTGGTGTCTGTAATATTGACAGTTGTGCATTGGAATTCTTTCTCTGTTGTTTCCTTGCTTCCTCTTCCATTCTCTTGTCATTTCTGCTTTTTTCCACGATCTACTATATTTGGTTGATTGCTTTATATTACTCTCGTTCAGTTATTTCTAACCATTTTTTTTTTGTTCATGTTCATGATTTATACCTTTTTAGTCGGGAACCGTTTACGAATTTCTTGAAAATATCTCCTTGTAATGTTTTTAGTCGGACTAAGTCATTAGGATTTAACTTTTCGATGATATAGGGTCCCTTCCATTCTATATGCAACTTTTTTGGTTTCCCTTTTACTCTACTATTATATAGGAGTGCTAAATCTCCAACTGATAGATTCTTTTGTTTGATATTTCTATCATGCCATGCTTTCTGTTGTTGTTTTTGCATTCTCTGATGTTCTAATGCCAATTGGCAACTTTCATCTAGCTTCGACAGCTGCAATAGTCATTCGTGTTGAGTATTTTCGATGTCGATATGAAGAGTTGTTGCAAAGGTCGGTGCTTGTCGTCGAAAATGTAACGGGACAACAACCTCTTGACCATAGACAAGTGAGAATGGTGTCTGTCCTATTGTTTTCTTATATGTTGTTCTATATGCCAAGAGGACAGCAAGTATTTTATCGTCTCAGTCATCTTTCTTTGTAGTGTAGATTTTTGTCAGTCCTTTTGTAAGTGTTTTATCGAACGATTCTACTACGCCGTTCGACTGAGGGTGATAAGCTGTGCTTATTCTATGATGGACTGCAAACTCCTTAGTCAATGCTTTAATGGTTTTACATACAAAGTGTGTGCCTTGATCACTTATCAATGTTATGGGACATCCAAAGCATGTTATGATGTTTTCATAAATGAATTTAGCAGCAACTTCACTTGAACATGTTTCGACTAGTTCTGCTTTTGCCCACTTGGTAACGTATTCGACAACAATAATAATATACCGAGCACCTGTTCGTCTTCCTACTACTGGAAATGGTCCAATAAAATCAATAGCCCATATTTCAAATGTTTGGCTAGGGTTAATTCGACATAATGGCATTTCTGTTCTTGGTAGTGGTCGGCCCATGTGCTAACATTTATCACACTTAGATACAAACTCTCGATAGTATTTATGAATCATCACCCACTAGAGTCCTACTTGCAGGATTTTTCTTGCTGTTATATCCACATGATAGTGTCCTCCTGCTGGTCCAGCATGGACTTCTGTAATTATATCCTGTCGTTCATGCTCAAGTGCACATCGGCATAATATATCATCCAAACCAAGTTTATAGAGGAAACCGTTGATCAAGGTGTAGGGGGATGCTTTCATTGCTAATATATTCCTCTTTTTCTCATTCATTCCCTCAAGAGCTTGCCCATTTTCTAAAAATTGTGCAATTTCCATAAGTTCTGAAGATACTGCTGCGATGCGAAACAAGTGTGCGTCTGGTAAGTCATCTTCAATTCCTGTCGGTTCTTCTCCTGTGTCGATTCTTGACAGGTGGTCTGGTCCGGCATTAAGTTTTATAGGTCAGATGATTACTTCGAATTCAAATTCTTGGAACAGTAATAACCAGTGACATAATATCCCGTGATGCAATGGCTTATTGACTAAGTATTTTAAGGCTTGGAGATCTGTATAAAATACAAAGGGATTAGCCAATAAATAATGGCGGTATTTCTGAAGGGAAAATACCATACCTAATGCTTCTCTTTCAGTCATAGAATAATTTCTTTTAACTTTATTCAATTTTTGACTGCTGAATGCATTAGGATAGTCCATGTTATCATCTCCAGGTTGTGTTAGGATGGCTCCTACTACTATTCCGGATGCATCAATATGTACATGAAATTTCTTTGACCAATCTGGAAATTGAAGAATCGGTGCTTCGACTATTTTTCTTTTCAGTGTGTTCAATGAAATGTCGCATTCATCCATCCATTTATAATATCGATCTTCTTTTAACAATTCTTCTAGAGGATAAGTCATATCGGAATAGTGTCTGATAAATTTTCTATAATATCCGGTATGTTCTAACAGGATTCGTACTTGTTTCGGATTTACTGGAGGCTTTTGGTCGAGAATGATTTTGATCTTCGCGTAGTCAACCTTAATATCTTCTTTGCACATGACATGACCAAGTAATATGCCGATAGGCGTCGTGAAGATGCACTTTTTAATGTTCAGGGATAGTTGTATCTGTTGATATCTTTCTAGCATTAGTCTGAGCCATTTGCAGTGATCTTTCAGCATTGTACAAATTGTCTAGTCATCAAAGTATACAACCATGGTTTTGCAAATGTATTCTTGGAATGCTTTGACAACAATTCTTGAGAAGACCACAGGTACATTCTTCAACCCGAAAGGCATAACTTTATACACGAATGACCCGAATTCGCATACAAATGTTGTCTTTTTCTGGTCTTCTTTTGTGATAGGTACTTGGTTGTACCTTGAGAATCCATCCGTGAAAGAATAGCACTCATGTCTTGCAACTTCATTGATGATTTCATCTGCAAAGGGTGCAGGGAAAGGATCTATTAGACTAACCTTGTTCAACTCTCGAAAGTCAACACAGATTCTCAGTCGAGTCAGATCTTGTTTCTTTGGCTGAACAACCATTGGGCTTACCCATTCCGACTAGTCAATAGGATATATGATTCTTGCGGAAAGCATGTTATCGATCTCCTTTTTGACAATATCCTTATATTTGTGACCAAGTTTGTGTTGAGATATTGTAACTTCAAAGAATACTATATTTGTACTTTATTATTCTGGAGATGTTTCATTCCTCCTTGAAGATCTTATTGTATATTCGAAGATGTTTATTCCTTCGTCAGATTGTGGTAACTTGGGTTATTAGACTTCCCTAGTGGCGGTTGGCCTTGTATGTGTTATGTGGGTCAAAGGGTTATTAGACCACCCTAGAGGGGTCGGCCTAGTCAGTTGTAGTGGGGTATTTAACCCAATGGTTAAATACGAGCCTACATGATTTGTGTAAGACAAGTCGGAGTAGTGTATAAATAGAGGAGGTGTATTCCTCATTTTACACACACTCACTCACTTGAGAGTGGCGCACTTATGAGAGAGAGGTATGCTATGGAGAAGGAGGAGCTTATGCTCAGAGTTACATCTTTTGTATTTGCTGGTCATCTATATTGAGGAAGCTTTACTGGGTTTTCTACCCCATGAGGGTTTCCCAGGATAAATCTGTGTCTCTTGTGTTTATGTTGTGCTTGTTGTTTCTTCAGTGATCCTGTATATGCTATTATTGTGAAATGGAATGTAATGCTGCTATTTTATGTCTTAGCATATTGAATTTTAACATGGTATTAGAGCTAACCTGAAGGAAGTCAATGTATGGCACTTACGACACTTGCTTCACTTGCGACAATTTGAAGGTTTGAGTTTTACATAGCAAAAACCAGTCATCGTGGAACTTTCGCTATAAATCCATTTATGCGAAGGGTCAGGATCTGAAAATTTTATAGGTCGTAGATAACATCCCAAGGTACCTTGTGTCCAAAGGGTACCCTCATATTCATCGCACTTTGTGAGTTATGATCAGTACAAGTTAGGGTTTCTGCTTCTTCCAGATCTCAGTCAAAATAAGGTGAGCTAGGAAAAAAGGTCATAACTTGGGCTAGGAAGCTCCAAATGAAATTTCGTAAAATGTGACAGGTAGTAAACAGACTGTACTATCTTAGGAAACTTTTTCAAAGGCCGAAGCTGTACCAGTGACATGTGTGGCACCGTACAAGTTCGATCTCCTGTTTTATCCCATAAACAGGTCACGTTGCGACACTTAGCATAACTCTCTCTTAGAAAATCCAATTGAGGTCAGACCTGTCAGGATGGAAAGATGACAGTTCAGGCTACCACAAAAAAAAATTTCAGATCCTTTGGAGTGAAAAGTTCAGAGTTACAGTAGAAACAATCAGGTACATATTTCTGTCATAACAGAATTATTTTTGGAGCACCTTCATTCATGGCTTCCAGAATTTAGGGTTTCAGAGAAAGTTAGAATTTTTGGAATCGGAATCCATGGCTGAATGCTAATCAGGAAAATCGAAATTTAGAGTCCAAGATTGAATTTTTTGGTTGGGTAGAAGACCTGGCTTGATCAAACCCCAGTTTGGGATTTTGATCAGAAAGATGGAAAATTAGGGCTTCAACAAAAGTTGGAATTTTTGAAGTCTATAACCATGGTTGGAAGCTCCTCAGAAAAATCAGAGTTTAGAGCCTTGGATCAAACCTTTTGATTGGGCAGAAGGGTGGGCTTCATCAAACCCTAGTTTGGGATCCTATCCAGAAGATCCAGAAGTTTCGAAGGCAATTTTGAGGGGTCAAATTTTGGAGATTTCAAAATTGAAGTATGCTAGTTTGATCAGCTCAGCAAGACACATCCTTCCATCCATTCAGAAGTGTGAAAGTCAAAGATTGAATTTTTAGGGTTTTTCTAGCAAACCCTAATCATGCTCCAGATCAAGTTTCAGGGGGAATTGAGGCTAAGGCCTTACATAAGAAGACTACAAGAAGTCTCGATAGGTATGACTTAAGGAGGTTCAGGTATGTCTTGAAATCTGATTCCTGATTAAGTTCATAATGTGTTTTTCTTCATATTATTTATTAGTACAATCTTGATTAATGTTAGAACTATCTTATCACCCTAGTAACAGTGTAAATGCATATGAATGATCAAAGACATTCATTGATTAGGGCTATATGATTGTACTAATGCATTATGGTGCTATATGAGGTTGATGTTGTCTGCTAACAAGATACAGGTACATCACGAAAGACAAATCAAGTTCCATGACCATGACAACATAATCTTTAATCACATAGAAGTTCTACATACGAGGTATGTATGACTTTGTTCTATTATGCTTAACATATGAGATATGCAGGTTCCAGCATAGGATCTCTAAATCATTGAAGAGAACAAAGAAGATATTGATTAGGTATGTTAGACATAACTAAGCAGGTATACTAATCCAGGTATGTTTTCCTATGTCATGTTAGAATATTACCTTGTGTTAGGATCCCTTATATAAGTATACTTGGTATGATTGGTTATGATTATTCATAAAGTTAATCAAGGGTTTATGCACATTATGTCTCTTATCTTGATTGATGTTTTAACTAACCAGAAGAGTCCCATGATCAAACAAGAATATGCATGAGTAAAAGAAGACTTCCCTGAAACCTTGAATACTAATGATCATGACTATACATATTCAAGATTATTTAGAATTATAATGTTTTGATAATATTGATAATATACTAATAAATGTATGTTTGTGTATGAGATCATGAGGATGACACTAGTGCACACTTGAGCATGCACAGTGGTACATAATGAATAGAAGTTCAAAAGACATATAGAAGATCAAGCGAGAGGAAACCACACAAACATAAAAGACAAGTATTTGAGTTGTTATTTGAAATAGTAAATGATATTGCTTGTATGCATATTTGTATTCCTAGAATATATCATGCTGAGTGTAAACATTCATAGAGCATTGAACAGTATACTACTAATATGCATATGATTGGTAAGCTGGACAAACATTCCATTGTTGCTTGTCTAGAATGAAACCTCTTTGCTGACATGCTGAGAGTTGTGCACACTCTCGATAGTATGTTCTGGTAGAGATGGAAGGCATCTAGATAGCCACTATATGCATACAAGATATGGGAAAGTGTTGTGCCAAAGTATTGGTCAAAATAGTTGCATAACTATGTAAATGATATCTTTATGCATAATAGGTTATCATGTCAATATGATTTGATGATTATGAAGTATTACTAATCATGTACTTAATTTTGATTTGTAGGAAATATCATGATGAATGATGAACACTGAACAAGCGATGGATGTTCAACAAAAAGATTTACAAATCAAACACACTATAGAAGGCTTGTGGCTAGAATATTCTCTTATAAAGAGGAAGAGAATCATGATGAGATGTTTGCTCCAAGTGGCTAGATAAGACCATTATCTTAATGGTGTAATTAAAGAAGAAGTGTGAATCAGGTTCTATATGGGTACCTAGGATCGATAATCAATTGATGAGCTTAATGATCATCATGGGTGATGTGGATCTCAACCTTTACTACAAGGTTGAATATGGTTTCTATACACAGATGACATGGATGCAAGAAGGAACTCACCACATAGTTCAAATGATGTTGAGGCTCATATCAGTAGACCCATCTGACAAGATATGGCACAGATAGATGGCTGGAAAAATGAAAATGAAAGATCTTAGATTGATGCATTACTTCCTAGGTCTGGAAGTATGGAAAGGCTCAGAAGGAATCTTTCTCAACCAGGGAAAGTATGTCGAGAAATATTAAAAGAACTTGATATGTTGGAATGGCCACTCGCATGGATTCCAACTTGAAGCTGTTATCAAATGACTCATCAGAGTTAGTGTATATAACTTTGTACAGACAAATTATTGGGTCATTGATGTATCTAACAAATACTAGGTCAGATATATGCTTTGCTGTGAACACCTTGAGTCAGTATCTAGTGGAAACTAGATGTGTTCACCTGATAGTTGCAAAGCATGTGATGATGTACCTAAAGGATACAATAGACTTTGATCTATGATATCTTGGAGATCATGACTTCAGATGGCTACATAGATGTTGATTGGGCAGAAAGTGTATAAGACAGGAAGAACACATTGAGAGGATGTTATTGTTTGGGACCAACCATGATATCGTGGTTTAGTTGGAAGCAGTCTAGTGTGGCTCTCAACACAAGCGGTATATATGGTTGGTTGCTCTGCTAGTTGTGAAACAGTATGGCTTCTGGATTGTTTGAATTAGAGATAGACCCAACTGTGATCCTATGTGACAAACATAGTTGTATCAAGATGGCAGAGAATCCATTGTTCCATGATATGGCGCAGAAAGGAACTATAAAGTTTGAATTTGTAACAAGTTGTCGATGTACTAACCAAACCTCTACCTCAAGTGAACAAGTTACCGTTGTACTAACCAAACCTCTACCTCAAGAAAAGTTTGAGTATTTTTTGAGACAAGGTTGGTAGGACCCTCCTCAAGAGGGGGAGTGATGTGGTCACTTATGACAAGATTGCCTGCATCGACAGTGAGTTTGATGATGTGGATACCTATATTGGTGATGCCGACAGAGAGGTTGGTGGATGGTACTTAGACAGGGTCTAAGATGACAAGGGGATTGCATCATCCTTGAACACATGTTCTAAAAGGATTCGTAGACATATGTCTCTGAGAAAGAGGGGGGATTTCATCATCCTTGAACACATGTTCTAAAAGGATCCCTAGAAAGATGTCTCCAAGAATGTGGTCCCTAGTGGACGAGAGGATTGTATCATCCCTGGACACATGTCCTAAAAGAGATCCGTAGACATATGTCTTCGAGAAAGTGGTCCCTAGTGGACGTGATAGGACTGCATCGTCCCTAAGCGTTTGGTTCAAAATGTACGTGATAGGATTGCATCATCCTTGGACTTATGTCCTAAAGTGATAGGGATTGATCATCCCGTAAGTGGATCAGGATTGCATCGTCCTTGGACTTATGTCCTAAATTGATAGGGATTGATCATCCTGTAAGTGGATCAGGATTGCATCATCCTTGGACTTATGTCCTAAAGTGATAGGGATTGATCATCCCATAAGTGGATCAGGATTGCATCGTCCTTGGACTTATGTCCTAAAGTGAAAAGGATTGATCATCCCATAAGTGGATCAGGATTGCATCGTCCTTGGACTTATGTCCTAAATCGATAAGGATTAATCATCCTATAAGTAGATTGGGATTGCATCGTCCCTAGACATGGTGAGGTGTCTTAATGTGATAAGGACTAATCATCCTATAAGTAGATTGGGATTGCATTGTCCCTAGACATGGTGAGGTGTCTTAAAGTGATAAGGACTAATCATCCTGTAAGTAGATTGGGATTGCATCGTCCCTAGATGTGGTGAGGTGTCTTAAAGTGATAAAGACTAATCATCCTGTAAGTAGATTGGGATTGCATCGTCCCTAGACATGGTGAGGTGTCTTAAAGTGATAAGGACTAATCATCCTGTAAGTAGATTGGGGTTGCATCATCCCTAGACATTTTGAGGTGTCTTAAAGTGATAAGGACTAATCATCCTGTAAGTTGATTCGGGATTGCATCATCCCTAGACATGGTGAGGTGTCTTAAAAGGATAAGGATTTATCATCCTGTAAGTTGATCGAGATTGCATCGTCCATAGACATGAGAGATGTCTTAAATTGAGAGGGATTGATCATCCCATAAGTGGATCAGGATTGTATCATCCTTGGACCTATGTCCTAAAGTGAGAGGGATTGACCATCCCGTAATTGGATCATGTGTGTTGCAGGGTATGCTACTATTGTGTATACTTGTATTGATGAGGATACTTGTATTGATGATGTGTGTGCTTGTATTGATGACGATACTTGTATTGATGATATGTATACTTGTATTGATGAGGATACTTGTATTAATGATATTTATACTTGTATTTATGATGTTGTTGATCGTGATGATCTAGATGATCTAGATGACGATTCTACTGATCGTGATGATCTAGATGACGATGATGTTGATCGTGATGATCTAGATGACGATGCTACTGATCGTGATGATCTACATGATGATGATGTTGATCGTGATGATCTAGATGACGATGCTGTTGATTGTGATGATCTAGATGATGATGCTGCTAATCGTGATGATCTAGATGGCGATGATGTTGATCGTGATGATCTAGATGATGATGCTACTGATCGTGATGATCTAGATGACGATGATGTTGATCATGATGATCTAGATGATGATGCTGATGATCGTGTGATGATGATGCTGATGATCATGTGATGACGATGCTGATGATTGTGTGATGACGATGCTGATGATCATGTGATGACGATGTTGATGATCGTGTGATGACGATGCTGATGATCATGCGATGACGATGCTGATGATCGTGTGATGACGGTGCTGATGATCGTGTGATGATGGATCATGTGATGACGATGCCGATGATCGTGTGATGATGATGCTGATGATAATGAGAAGACGATGCTGATGATCATGAGGATCCAGGTGTTGATGTTGTTGTAGCTGTTCGAGTGCTGCAGAAGATAAAGACTCAGTACTGAAGATGTTGATGTTCTAGTATTGAAGATGTTCTAGTAACTGCTTGAGTGACTGATGATGTTGAGAAAGCTTCCAATGATTTATAGATGTATCATGTATGATGTTGATGACTCCTTGCTTGTGCAGATGCTGTTATAATATCCTTCTCGTTAAGGGGGAGTGTTGAGATATTGTAACTTCAAAGAATATTATATTTGTACTTTATTATTTTGGAGATGTTTCATTCCTCCTTGAAGATCTTATTGTATATCCAGAGATGTTTATTCCTCCATCAGATTGTGGTAACTTGGGTTATTAGACTTCCCTAGTGGGGGTAGGCCCTGTATGTGTTATGTGGGTCAAAGGGTTATTAGACCACCCTAGAGGGGTTGGCCCAATCAGTTGTAGTGGGGTATTTAACCCAATGGTTAAATACGAGCCTACATGATTTGTGTAAAAGACAAGTAGGAGTAGTATATAAATAGAGGAGGTGTATTCCTCATTTTACACACACTCACTCACTTGAGAGTGGTGCACTTATGAGAGAGAGGTTTGCTATGGAGAAGGAGGAGCTTATGCTCAGGGTTACATCTTTTGTATTTGTTGGTCATCTATATTGAGGAAGCTTTACTGGGTTTTCTACGCCATGAGGGTTTCCCAGGATAAATCTGTGTCTCTTGTGTTTATGCTGTGCTTGTTGTTTCTTCAGTGATCCTGTATATGCTATTATTGTGAAATGGAATGTAATGCTGCTATTTTTTGTCTTAGCATATTGAATTTTAACAGTTTGTAGGTTCTTTTCTTCACAGGTCTGGCGTCAGGTTTAATGTCGATTTTCATCTCACCCATTTCATTTACAAGCCCTTTCAAATCTTTATAGTCTCGAGCAAAAACATATTGGAATTCTTTGAGAATACTGGAGATTTCTGCGGTTTGTTCCTCATTCCATTAATCGCCTATTTTTGCCATTTTTGGTCGATCATCCTTTGAAATATCTACTTCCTTTATTTTAATCTTTGCGTCCATCCATTATGGTGCATGGCTGTTACTTATCTGTCTTTCGTCTTCCTTGATTTGTGTGAAAGTTGGTGGGAAGTCTTTTTCTGATAGTCTTTCAGGTTCATCTTTTTCTACGATCTTTGTACTTAAGATTGTTCTTATGGGCTTTGACACACTGGGATGATCCTTTCTCCATTGAAAACTTTTCCCTAGCGACATCTCTGTTTCTAGGCTTAGTCTTGTCAAGTGCTGCTTTTATGTCATCTTTATATTGTAGCAAGTGTTAGTTGGGTGCAAATTCTCTTGTTTGTTTCCAAGTGTTGAAGTTTCTGTTGGCTATAAGAATTCTTTGATGCTTTTGCTTGCTTCGACCAATATCTCATCTTGCAGAGAAAAATGGAAATCCTTAATAAAATTTTCTTTTAGATCTTTCCAAAGGAAAGTTTCTCCTCTTGCTTCTTCCATCTTGTACCAATTGTTAGGTAGATCGTCGAGTGTTTTGGGAAAGAGGTGAGGCCATTTTCTTTCATCTTTATAGCCTAATTTTCTCCATTCTTTTTCACAATAATCAATGTGAGCTTCAGGGTTTTGTCCTTGTGTGAACAAAGGAATGTTGGCTTGATTTGTCAAGTTTCTTCCTCCAAACCTTTCTATGAAAGATGTAGATGCAGTATTCCAACTTTGAATTTTCAACTGATGAGTATCCCACGATCTCGCAGCTTGACCAGAAAATGTCTCTACCAAACTTTGTAGACAACCTTGCTCTTCGACATGTTTTGATACCTGTTCGACATGTACATCAGGTGGATCATGTTCTTTATATCTTAATGTCGAGCTACCATATTGTACATTTTTAACTAGAGCAAGTGTTGGATATGCTCGTATTTTTTGTTCGAAAACCTTCGGTGTGTAAGATACAAAGAGACACTTCTTTATTTGTTTCCTCGAGATGGCTTCCACATTCCAGCATTCTTTTGCATGTAGATCATAGTTTTCTATTTGCCAGTCATATAGTTCTGCATCGGAATTATATCCGAGCGAGATAGGATCTTCGAGATGAAGTTCTCCTTGGTTATTTGGCTCAATGCAATCTTCGTTATTATCTATTCAGTAAAACTATCGGATATCATTATCGACTTCTGTAGGTTCTGACCAAGGTTCTCCTTATGATGGGAATATTGGCACGATAACCTTCTGGCCATTACCATTCAACTTGATGCAGCTTTTGTCCAAAGAAATTGAATCCTTCATCTTCCGTCCCCATGGTCGACCGACCAAAGCAGGGAAAGAGCTTGCATCATCTTTTGGTACAATGATTTCAAAATCTACTGATGTCGTGATACCTTGAAGTTTCAACTCCTTTCCACACTCCAATCGGCTCAATTAATCCTTGATCTGTGAGTTTTAAGTAGATGCCTGATTCCTATAGTTGAGGTCGACCGAGTTGGTTCCAAGTATCACAAGTCATGATATTCACTTGGGATCCAAAATCAAGTACAACTTGTCGTACATGATATCCATTTATGTCGAGATCGACTGATGGGTCAGCATCATTTTTCTCTTTTTGTTTTAGTCGACAAATGTTTTTAGTTTGTCTTTGCTCGACGTGTTTTAATTTATGCAACAAATCAATCATTTTTCCTACAGCTTCTTCATGTGAAATTAATTTGAGCAATTCTTTAAGAGTTTCTTCATGTGTTTCTAAATCATGAAATATGTCAGACGCATCTTTGTACACAGATTTTTGTTTTATAAGATTTGGATAATCCTCTTTATCGACAATTCTAGTTATCTGAGGTTTATCTTGACCAATATGACTGCCTTACCTTGTTACAATTTGCAAGTTTTTTGTTCGCAGCACATCAATTTTTTGAACACAAGATAAAACATGAACATTTTTCTTGTTATTTATTTTCTCAATCATGGTAGGGCAATCCTCTAAATAGTGATCGCCTACCCCACACTTTGTACAAAATTTGAGATCAGTTCTTTCCTTATAAGGGCATTTTGCATGTCGATGATTCTCACTAAAGCATGTAAAACATGCACCAGGTCGACCATATCGAAAGCCTCGACCTCCACTGCCATGACCATGACTCTGATATCCACCATGTCTATTGTAGCCATTGTATCACCAATCATTCTGTTGGTCGTTATACCTTGGGTATCTGTCATTCCTGTTTTGATTGTAGTAGTTATTTCTTCCATCATTTCTCCCAAATCTATCATTTGCTGGATTTTTGTCTTGGTTCTGCTCGACAGAATTTGCTTGGTACACTACATGATAATTTTACCGATTGAATGTATATTTACTTCACAAATTTGACACCATCTTGCCTTCTTATTTTTCAGATTGTATGGGAAATCATTTGTTGTATGTGAATCATATTCTTTGCATAAATCGCAGAAACATCTAGATTGGATGAGTTTTACATCTTGTCACCGATCATCATTTCGACAAGAATCATTGGTATGTCTTGAGTTTTGACAAGTTGTACACCATAGCTCTGGTCCTTTTAACATCATATTTATGATAGCCTGCTCCATACTTTCAAGTCGTTCGTCGACATGTCTTTCCATGGATATTAGAGGGTATTCATCATCCATTTTGATTTCTAGCACTACTCTTAGCGCATCTTCATATGTATTAACATTTTGTCGACAAATATGTATTCTGATTTTATTGATCATACTAGCAATAAACGATTTGATTAATAGTTTTTCTTCGATTTCATAGTCTAATTTTCTCAGGAGGTCTTTAAACCTCTTATCGTACTCCTCGACAATTTTTGTCGGATTTTGGACTGTTGTCTTCAGTCATTCTGCCTCCAGGTATGTCACATCTTCAATCATAAAGAAGGCCAAAAAGCTTTGTTTGATTTGTGCTTTTGTTGCTGTTGGTGTTTTTCCGATGTACCCCATGTACCAAGTCAGTGCTCTCTTTCTCAGTGAGCCAACAAATTCAGCAATTTGTCTGTCTTCATTGGTAATTTGATTGGCTGTCTAGATTGCTTCGCATACAAACCAACGTCTTCTTGGGTCTTCATCTCCTTCGTAGAATGGAAGGTGTGCTGTGGTGTGCACCATGTCTGCTATTGTATTATTCTGAGAATCTGATGGAGGTGTGGGTGGGTTATTTCCACAATCAATACTTGGTACTTTGTTAGTATGAATTAGCTGTCTTTTTGGACTTGATTCTATGTCTTCAGAATCAATGATTGTATCTCCTTCGATGTTGCTAGACCTGCCTTTGTCAATTACTTCTGTCGAAATCTAGTTAAAGTTTTGCTCAAATGGGATTTCGCTAAATCTTGGACTTTCCGACGTGCTTATCGAATCACTCAAATTTGGTATTGGCAGGAGGGGCACTTCTGTAATATCCTCAGAAATATTTAACCAAGATATTAACTCAAGTTCAGAATTTTAAACAAATTTACTTGTCCATTTTTTTATTTATCAATTCACCTAATGGAGCAGGATGTCAGTGACGGGTAAGGATACTTGAAACTAAGTTTGGTAAGATGAACTTTCATTTCTGGAATTTATATGGGACAATGTGCAGCAGCAACTTAGACAGTGGGAAATTGGATCCTTTGTACAAAGCACGGAGACCATTTATGTTTCGGACATCAGTTACCGCTTAAGCCTACCGCCATGCTTCCTAGGTACATCCACATATACAAACTAGATCGGGAATGCTAATAGGTTTTATAGAATTCAATGGATTGCTGGTTATTCTCATAATAATAAATGATCAGTCTTGGAAGAGTTTGCAGAGAATTGGGGATTTTGGTCTCTTCCAGGATTGTGGAGCTAGTCTTTTTCTTAACTTTCCAAGAAAGGTCAAAAGGAATTCAAAATATGATTTTTTGGACTGATATGGATACTAGGATGTGTCAAGGACCTTCTCCAACTGATGGATCAACAAAAGAGTGCACAGAATGAATTTTATGGGAAAAATGGCAAAACTAGTCAATTGTTGGTATTAAACTAGCTAGTCTTGGATTTTTAACTGTAAAATGACTTGAAGGAATTAAAAATTTTGTTCTGTGCTATAATTATGCTCTTATATAATCATTTTTGACCTAGATAAGATAAATATGGATGCAAAACACTTATTTTCTTACTAATAAATTTTCTTCCCAAAGTACATGCCTCATAGGCTAATTTCTCATTACAATAGTGGGAGAAATGAAGAGAATAATGAGAGTTTTACTGTGGATATACTACCGAGCTATGATCAGGTCACCAAAAAGTTATGTGACTATCATGGGCTGCATTCTGAACTTCTGGACTTGACAGGGGCGCATTCACTGAGCCAACCCTCTCCTTCAGGGAAAGCTCGTCCCACTTTAGCTGTGAATGGTAGCAAAATGTAAGAAGAGAAGGGGGATCATGTGTGGATCTGATATCTGGACATGTGACACTCTGATATGCTGCAAAACATGGTAGGCTGAACTTCTTGGAGATTCTGGTCGCCACTCATGAGAACTAGCTCCTCCTTCTGGCAATTTTCCTTCAAATCTAGCTGTTAGTCCACCGTAGAATTGTCCTCCTCTTCAAGATGACTGTAGATCTTCCTGGATGGAATAAGATGAATGCTATAGGCTGCAATACATGTACTGGACCTGCACAACACTCTTGGATAACTCACAAAGTCTTGGGGCACATCACCCAAGCAAACTCACTGAAGCACAACACTCAGCTAGAGAGGCTCAGAGCTCTCACACAAAAATTCTCAAATGATCAAAAGTCCCAAGATGAAGTTGGAAACATGAATAAATAGATGAATAGCTTCTTACTCAAGCCATCCACACATGTGGATGAGGAAGGGCACCCTCTTTGTGGAAAATATAAACTTCTTACTTAAAAAAAATTTCCTTTATTTGTCCTCCTTCATTCTTTTTAGCAAGTGCACCCTTGTGAGCTTGCATGGAAGTTGCTAAACGTTTTCTGGTTGATTTTCTTGTTTTTCTCTATTTTAATTACTTTCCATCTTTTCTTCTTTTCCTTATTTGGCTTGCTTTTGATAGTTTCCTTTTATTTGACTTTCTTCTTTTTTCCTCCCATGTGTTCCTTGATTTTCTGAGTTTGCCACTTAGGCAAGATTGGCCCTACTTGCACAAATTCGACCTCCAAGCCTTGTCATCACTAGTTGCCAATATTATTAGCCACAATTATTAATAAAAATATTACAAACTCATATTCACTCCAAAATTCAGAGTTTAATTAATTAATTAATAATTAATCAACCCCTATGGTATTATTGCCTCAAGCTTACCCCACTAATTTACTCATTTAATTAATCACTTAGACTTAGTCATGGGGTTAATAACCACATGGGGGCCCACCTTGTCCATTTAATTACCAAATAGAACCTTAGGCATCTTCCATAAGGTAGTTTCCATACATGTTCATTAGTTAAATAATTATTTCCTAGGTGTCTTAGGCCAAAATTACCCCATCGATCATAGCCAAAATGGGGGACATGACAGTCCTCCATTCCTAAGATTGCTTGTCCTCAAGCAATGTCAGGATTCCACCAAGCTTCTATTGCACTACTCTGATTATAACAATCGCCATCCCCTGTATAGTCTAAAATTTAAACTTGGCACTGTAATTTATATCTGCAATTTAACTAGCAATGAACAAAATTTACAACCCAATTGGGATAACTTGGGTAGAATTCCTGGATCCCACTGTTTCTCCTACAAGGACCAAAACTATTCTATCACCTTTGGAAATTTGTCACTCCCATGAATGCCAGGATCCCAAAGTATCAACTGCATTTTCCCGATCTCTAAGCATGTGGATTCCTTCCACATAGGAAAACTTCTGCCAGTAAAATGTTCCATTGGTCTATCTTGGCAACTTGCCTATTTAGTTGCCTTCCCTTGACCGTGAGAAGAAATATATTTGTAGGGATGTTTCATTTTTGATAGGTAATATTTCATCCAATCAATATGGGGATGAGTGATATCCCATGGCTGCAAAATATACCTTGGTTGCTGCACACAATTCCAGACAATGTCAGTTGTAAATAAAAAATTATTGCAGAAACAAGAAAACCTTTTACCTTCGAGATTTCTCATTTCAGTGTTGCCTCTATCCATCCATATAGTGAATGAATCAGACATCTTGCTTGCTGATTCATATGAGATGAAATCAACCATCTCTGCTGCAACAAGATCTATCTCCCATAGGAGTAGATCATGATCCACCTGTGGTACATGTGGCACCAACAAGAAAAACTTCTTCACCCATTGTTCATTCCCCATTGTTATATCTGAATCCATGACATGAGGGGAAGGACGGTGAACCTTATTTGCATGTCTGCAACCTTTAGTAATAAGTCTTATGGCTGCAACTTATTCATTATTGGATGGTCCAAATTGGGTGCTCTCATCCCACTTTTCCATAAGAGAGTGATTGTTTCCATGGAACAGCTCAAGTTCCCTTAGGAAATGATCAGGTGCTTGGTTTTCATCAAACTGTTCTGCACACTCCTCAAGCACATGTAAAGATAAATGATCCTCATGATCCACCATCTCATGAGGTTCCTCCATATGATCATGAATGATTTCACCCCACTGTAATTGACTGAATGGTGTGTAGGAGGGTAGGGAGGATCTTTGCAACTTTTTCATAAAGCAACAACATCTCCGTCTTGGATTCTTGGAGGGAACTTTGAGTGCTTCTCAAAGAACCTTGGGTGGCCATCAATTCATCCTTAAGCTTATAGTTCTCTTTTTCATATCTACAAATACTTTCTTCATCATGCCATGATGCATCCCGCAATAATTCAACAAGCTCAAACATGTAATTTTTATCTAAAAGCAACTGTGAGAAATTACCTTTGATTGTGGACATTGCTTTCTGGATATTCTCCATGGCTGCAACGAAATATTGATCTTCCCTTACAGCAGCTTCCCAACACAACCTCAACACTGAAGAATGAGTGTCATGGAGAATTTTCAAGGCCTCTTGGATCTTCTGTTCATCCATCTTCAATGGCCCTGCAAGAAGATGAGGTTTTTGCGGATGTTCCTCCTCTTCAGTTTCCATCCCCGGATTGATTTTATGCAGTGCACTCGAAGTTTGGAAATCTGATCCATATATTGCTGCTGCAATATATTCATCTCTTAGGTCCTCAACAACATAATTTGGGCTGCAAATTAATTTCTCATTCATCCTGGGTATACCAAAAAGATCTTCTCTCAAAATTCCAGCCTTCACATTGCATTCCTTTTTCACATCAGAATTCTAAATCTCATCACTAGGGAGCTCAACCACTCTGAACTTTTCACTAGAAATCACTGCCATATCAGATTGAAATAATGACACATAAAAATCAGAATTTAATAACTCACCAGGTGTCATGTTATCCTCCCTCTATGGTGGAGTGTTGGTGGTTTGGCCTTCCATCAATTTCCCATTTTTCAATTTCTGTTGTTACCAGAACTTCTTCTTTCCCCATTGATGTTGCACCCACAACACCTTCATCAATGGGGATCTCCATGTCCCCCACATATATGTGAGAGTACACATCTTTAGATGCTTTCTCACACTTAAAACATTCCTCAGTAGATTCTCTTCCGACCATGTAGGAATCCTGCAAACACCCTTCTAGTAATTCGGCTTGGTCACTACATTCACCCTTATCACCAAGGATCTGAAACTCAACATCCAGGGAATCCCTTATGCATTAATTGTCTTCTGATGTGGCTGCAATATCATCATGACACAATTTAGTACAAAAATATGAAAGTGGCGGATTCCTTTGCATCATGCTTCTCTCTTCAATGGGTGGGGTTATGGTGCCTTGTTCTACCACTGATTCAACTAGCTCACCTCTAACTGATGTGTGGTCAATTTCTACCATCTTGTGAAGCTCATGTGGTGTCTTTGGATCTGATTTATGTTCTACCTTTAGATATGATCTGAAATATGGTTCAACACCCCTAACACTACCAATCTCATGATTAGTGTTTGGGTCTTGCTTCCCCAAACAAAATAATGAAGCTTCTTCCTTGGTTGTTTTAGGGTTAGGATTCTTGGAGGCTCTTTTGGAAGAGGATCCAAACCTTATTGTGAGGTGTAAATAGCATGCATTCACTAATATTCTTGCTTCTTTTAGGTACTCTTCATAAGTAGGTTGATATTTGGCTATGGAACATGCAATTTTTTTTTTCTAAATAGGGCTATCAAAATAACCATAGTCTCTTCTTCCAATCATGATCTCATGGGAGATGCTTGTGGAAGGGACTTCTTGGGAATTCTCTTCCTCAAACTGTCTACATTATTCTTCAGACTGCTCATCATAATTATCATACTCTTCATAAAAATAATCCTCCTCCTCAGACAATTCAAAGTCTGAATCTTCCATGACATGGAACTAATACTACAACTGTAACTTGAAGATTGTGTTGCTAATTTCCCACTGACGGTTACTTTACACGGGATGAGCCAAGGAAAGTGCTCTGATACCATTGTAATATCCTCATAAATATTTAACCAAGATATTAACTCAAGTTCAAAATTTTAAACAAATTTACTTGTCCAGTTTTTTATTTATCAATTCTCCTAACGAAGCAGGATGTCAGTGACGCGTAAGGAGACTTGAAACTAAGTTTGGTAAGATCAACTTTAAGTTTTGGAATTTATATGGGACAATGTGCAGCAGCAACTTATACAGTGGGAAATTGGATCCTTTGTACAAATCACGAAGACCATTTATGTTTCGGACATCAACTACCGCTGAAGCCTACCGCAATGCTTCCTGGGTACATCTGCATATACAAACTAGATTGGGAAGGATAATAGGGATTAAATTATTCAATGGGTTGATGGTTATGCTCATAATAATAAATGATCATTCTTGGAAGAGTTTGCAGAGAATTGGGGCTTTTGGTCTCTTCCGGGATTGTGGAGCTAGTCTTTTTCTTAACTTTCCAAGAAAGGTCAAAAGGAATTCAAACTCTGATTTTTTGGACTGATATGGATACTAGGATGTGTCAAGGACCTGATCCAACTAACGAATCAACAAAAGAGTGCACAGAATGAATTTTATGGGCAAAATGGAAAAACTAGTCAATTTTTGGTATTAAACTAGCTAGTCTTGGATTTTTAACTGTAAAATGACTTGAAGGAATTAAAATTTCTGTTCTATGCTATAATTCTGCTCTGATATAATCATTTTCAACCTATATAAGATAAATATGGATGCAGAACACTTCTTTTCTTATTAATAAATTGTCTTCCCAAAGTACATGCCTCACAGGTTAATTTCTCATTACAATAGTGGGAGAAATGAAGAGAAGAATGAGAGTTTTACTATGGATCTGCTCCCAAGCTATGATCAGGTCACCAATAGTTCATGTGACTATCATGGGCTGCATTCTAAACTTCTGGACTTGATAGGGGCGCATTCATTGAGCCAACCCTCTCCTTCAAGGAAAGCTCCTCCCACTTTAGCTGTAAATGGTAGCAGAATGTAAGAAGAGAAGGGGGATCATGTGTGGATCTGATATCTGGATATGTGACTCTTTGATATGCTGTAAAACATGGAAGGTTGAACTTGTTGTAGATTCTGGGCGCCACTCATGAGAACTAGCTCCTCCTTCTGGAAATTTTCCTTCAAATCCAGCTGCTAGTCCACTGTAGAATTGCCCTCCTCTTCAAGATGACTGTAGATCTTCTTGGCTAGAATAAGATGAATGTTATAGGCTGAAATACATGTACTGGACCTGCACAACACTCTTGGATAACTCACAAAGTCTTGGGGCACATCACCCAAGAAAATTCACTGAGGCACAACACTCAGCTAGAGAGGCTCAGAGCTCTCACACAAAAATTCTCAAATGATCAAAAGTCCTGAGATGAAGTTGAAAACATGAATAAATAGATGAAGTAGCTTCTTAATCAAGCCATCCACACGTGCGGATGAGGAAGGGCACCCTCCTTGTGGAAAATAGAAACTTCTTACTTAAAAAAAACTTTCCTTTCTTTGTCCTCCTTCATTCTTTTTAGCAAGTGCGCCCTTATGAGCTTGCTTGGAAGTTGCTAAACTTTTTCTGATTGATTTTCTTGTTTTTCTCTATTTTAATTACTTTCCATCTTTTCTGCTTTTCTTGATTTGGCTTGCTTTTGACAGTTTCCTTTTATTTGACTTGCTTCTTTTTTCCTCCCATGTGTTCCTTGATTTTCTGAGTTTGCCACTTAGGCAAGATTGGCCCTACTTGCACAAATTCAACCTCCAATCCTTGTCATCACTAGTTGCCAATATTATTAGCCACAATTATTAATAAAAATATTACAAACTCATATTCACTCCAAAATTCAGAGTTTAATTAATTAATTAATAATTAATCAACCCCTATGGTATTATTGCCTCAAACTTACCCCACTAATTAAATTCTCATTTAATTAATCACTTAGACTTAGTCGTGGGGTTAATAACCACATGGGGGCCCACCTTGTCCATTTAATTACCAAATACAACCTTAGGAATCTTCCATAAGTTAGTTTCCATACATGTTCATTAGTTAAATAATTATTTCCTATGTGTCTTAGGACAAAATTACCCCATGTATCATAGACAAAATTGGGGACATGACAGCTTCTTCATGCTCTGTGTACACTAGATGAAAAATTCTATTTGAAAATTCGGGTTGAAAAGATATGCAATTCCCTTCTTCTGGCCGATGAATCAATAGTCTATTGACATCATCGCCTTCTATGCTTCGACGAATCCAAACTCTCGACTGACCAGCATGGATACCAAGGTTTTCTTCGACAATTTATTCCACCTGAACGCTTTTTGTTAAATTGAATGGAGATGGAGGTGGTACCGTTTCTGGTATTTGAACTTGGAGAGCTCTACCACGCTCTATCCACAAGTATTCATCCATCGGCGACAGTTCTTCTTCGACATCCAAATACATCGCAGACTCAGCTTGATTCTGGCAGATTCCCTTCTGCATTTGTCACAATATTTGATCCTTGCGTCCCTCTAGAGCGCAATTATCTTCTCCCACAACTCTTCACGTCGCTGCCTCCTTTTGTCTCTTTCAATTTTCTGAATTTCTGGGGTGCTTTTGTGACTTAAAAGTCTATCTTTGTCGTATTTTTTTCCACTGCTGGTCATTTTGTTTGTCATATGTCGAGTTCCATCAAACTAGGTACATTAGAGCATGCTTCATCACCCCGCCAATGCCAGCTCGATGGTTTCTAGACTATTAGGGAAGTGTAGACCATCACTTGTCTAAGAAAAATTCCCATTCACGCTCCTTTACAAATGTTTCCCACTTACGTTCTTTCTCCTCCCAGTTAGAGTTTGGAATCAGCGGGGTTAGCAACGGTCTTGTTTTGACAATATGTGCGACACCTTTTTCAATCAAAAATTTAAACAATAATGTCGGCAGAGAACATAAAAATTGATCGGCTAATTCGATGAAGAACTTTCTTCTTATTTCATCTACTGATACTCGATTTTTGATCACCTGCTCTTCACAGAAATCTTCTACAATATTTTCGCACCATTCTGATAGATTTGTACGACCTATGTTGATTAGCTTCGATACTAATTTACGCTCTGCTTCATCGACTGGTCTGTTCATCCAGATGTTTCTTCAAGGTGGTTGGCACAGATTCTACAAATCGCTCATGGGTCTCGGAGAAGAATCGATCGCTTGCTTGGTTAATCGTTAGCTTGTTACGCCGCGCATAATTCTGCAGGTAATTCACAATTTTCTTCTCCCACTAGTCTCTAATCTCCTGTTCTGAAATCATGGGTCATGCTGCTAGTAATTTTTCATGTATCAACCGGCAACGAAACCAGATGTTGTAATCCCACGGTTCACATAGTTATCATAGATACATTACACAATATAAGCAAGCATACACAATGACACAGATACAAGAGACGAGACAGATAGAGAGAATAGTCTTTGTATTAACCAGCAATAGTAGAGCAATATGATAGAATCAATCTCTACTTTCTATCAGCTCACGATCCTAGATATATATATGTGCAGATATAGTTACATAACCGTCTGTCGGTTTATCCAACCGACCCAACCCATACTAGTCGATGCGACTAGTCGGCATATGCTGCAGAGTGGTTGGGCGGAGGGCCTAGTCAATAGGTCGACCTAGGTCCCTCCAACAGGGACGAATCTTCCAGAACTAGAGCTCATTAACCATGACCATCACGTGCCTAACAGAACCCACATGCTCATTTTTTACTTTAATAGACCAAAGCATGCCAACCGTGGATTTTGTGAGCTGAATGCAAGGCTAAATGATGGGCTAAACATGGTTGAGCTTAAGCAATATGAACACACAGTCTGAATGAAGGGTCATTTGGAAAATCGCAGCCTGTATATTAAGACTAAATGCTAAGTATGCCCAGAAAATGTCATTTAAACATAAATAATTCATAATATAGCAAGATTTGATCAAAATTCATGTGGTAAGTAAATGTATGCATACCTGATCTGTTTGACAATTTGAATGGCAAGGAGAGTGACTTATTATAGCAAAAATGATGGAAATAATGCCATTTAGAGTAGATTTGATGATAAAAAATGGTGACAAAAATGGACATCAACAGATAGTAGGGCAATTATTCTTCATTTGAGAAATACGGTGACAATACCATAGTAGTGAGCTCAACTTAAGGTAAACTTCTACTTTATTATTAGGTATTTCTTATAACTGTTATTAGTGGATTCCTTGGTATCATACAATAATAATGTTATTATTACAATAAATAATAAATATATTTTATTTATTATAATAACATATTAAATTGGTTTATTTATATATTTTTTTCCTCAGAAAAAAAAAGTATTTGTATTTCTAGTAAGAAATAAAATCCAATCCTCATTAGATCACAACAAAACATCTGTCCTTCCTAGAACCATCTAAACTGGAAAAGCTTCCATCATCAGCACAAAATAGGATCTGTTTGTAGATAACAAATCTTAATGTTCAGAAACCAAAGGTCCTCTGTCCATATATATAAACTGTACCCTAAGCATATCAAAGTTCAAAATTTTACATCAAAATACATATCAAAATGATCCCACTTCCCAGCAAAGTCATTTGACAAGAAAAAATACATCAAGAAAACAAAAAGTATTCAGGACTTCCATCTGTCTTAGAGATCATATAAGGTGTTGATGTATATGTAACTTCGGAATGTATTTCATCTATGTATTTTATTGTACTCCTATAGAGATGTATTATTCCTCTATACGGAAGTGCTGTCATTTGTATTGAAAAGTGGCGCAAGTGTCATAACTTGCCGATGGGTTATTAGACCACCATGTGTGGGTTCTGACCTGATTAAGTTAACCTGGGGTTATTAGGATGATTTAGACAAGTCAGCCCCATGGGTTTATTAGGCTGCTCAGAACAAGTATAAATAGAGAGCGGGATCTCTCTATTTGACCACTTCAGAACTCACTCTTCCTTCACTCGGAAAGTGGTGCACATGTGAGGAGGAAGATCAGCTGCTATGAGGAGTCTATCTCTATGTACTTGGGTTGTACTTTGGTTGTATCATTGCTCTATCTATCTCTGAGAAAGTTGTGCGGTTTTTCACCTTAGGGTTTTCCCCACAGAAACTCTGTTTGTCTATTGTCTCTTATGATTGCATCTTCTAATGATTGATATATTGTACATGTTATTCTATCAGTAAAGATCCTAGAGTATATTGAATTAATGCTAAAAAATTAACATGGTATCAGAGCTAACCTGGGAAGAAGACATTGTGCAGTTACGGAAGATAGGGCTTCTTGTTTTTGGGTTTCTATCCATAGATTTTGGAAAATGAATATGATAGATTGACTCTCCTTATCAAGGTGAATCTTCCTATCCAATCAGAATTTAGTTATGAGCACTTTTCGTTTTGGCCCTAAAAATTAGGGTTTCCACAAAAATAGGAATTTATGAAATCTGAAGACATAGTTGGAAGCTCCTTGGAAAAGTCAAAGTTTAGAGCTTTGGATCAAGATTTTTGTCTAGGTAAATCTTCGGGAAACTCCAAGCCTAATTTAGGGTCCTCCCCGGTGAACCCAAGAAGACTAAAAGGCATTTATGAAGGGTGAAGCTTTGCAAATCTCAAATTCTGAATACACCAAGATGATCAGCTCATCAAGGCGCATCTTTCTATCCTTTCAGAAAGTTGAAATTCACATTTTGAATTTTTAGGGTTTCTCTAACAAACCCTAATCTGGGACCAGATCCAGTTTTCAGCAAATCGAGTGGTAAGACCTAAATCTTTTCTATTTCCATTTGAAGTGCTCTTTAAGATGTCTCACCACACCAAGCTTGAGGATAAGCTTGAAGGGGATGATAACTTCTGAGCTTGGAAGTATAGGATTGGGTTAATCTTGGAAGAAAATGAATTGGACACCTACATCAGCTCTGAGGTCCCTATCCTAGAGGATGAAGAGGGTAAGGCATTGCATAAGAAGAACTTGGTAAAAGCAAAGAGAATTCTATCAAAGACCATCTCATACCACATGTGTCATCTCTAAAGACACCCAAGGAGATGTTTGACTCTTTGACCAAGCTATTTGAAGGGAAGAACATAAATTGGAAGATGACTCTGTGGAATCAATTGAAAGGGGTCAAGCTGTTGAATGGAGAGACCATTCAATCTTACTTCTCCAAGGTCTCTCAAATCAAGGAACAACTTGAAGTTGTGGATGAAGTAGTGGACAATGGTGAAGTTGTTATGACCACTCTAAATGGCCTACCTAGGTCATGGGACTCTTTTATTCAAGGAATTTGTGCAAGAAAGAAATTGATCTCTTTCAATAGACTGTGGGAGGAATGCTCTCAAGAAGAAGCTAGGCTTGTGACACAAGAAGAAAAGATGGGGAATGAATATCAATCTCTCATAGCTCACACCAAGGGAAGCAATTTTGAGAGGGATAAATCTCATAACAAGAAACATTCTCATCCTCATCACAAGAAGAAAGATCTATATCATGTTCGATGTTACGAATGTAATGAAATGGGACACTTTGCTTCAAATTGCCCCAAGAAGAAGAAAGACAACAACTTCCACAAGAAGAAGAAGTATAACAAAAGAAGATATCATGCTCATGCTGTTGAGGATGATGAACCACCCAAGAAGAAAGATAGAGAAGAAAGTGATGATGATGACTCATCAAGCGAAGAAGAGTATGTTCTAATCTCTGCTCTCACAGGTACTATTTCTCATGGTTGTAATGATTGGTTAATTGACAGTGGGGATTCTAAACACATGACTGGGTTTAAAGAATCTTTTGTAAATCTGTCTAAACATGAATCGCCCCATAAAGTGAAACTTGGGGACGTTATCAATACCCTATCAAAGGAAGTGGGGAAGCCTCCTACAACCTAGAATCTGGAAAATCCTTCAAGATGAAAGATGTGTTATTTGTACCTGGACTCAAGAAGAACTTACTCTCCATCTCTGCATTGGATGCAAAAGGAATGAGGGTTGCATTTCTAGATGGCCAAGTCCTAATATGGCCGAAGGGTAAAACTATTGATGATGCAGTGGTGATTGAAGAGCAAGAGGGAGGATTGTACAAATCGAAGGGAGAACCTAAACATGCCATGGTACATGAATCCATGGAGCCAAATGAACTTTGGCATAGAAGACTTGCACATATGCACTACAGAGCATTACCAATTGCAAGTAAAGTTGTAGAAGGTCTTCCTGAAATCAAGACCAAGCATGAAGGTGTTTGCAAAGGATGTGCAAAAGGAAAGAACATAAAGAAGGCATTTCCAAGTAGTGAAAGCAAGGAAAAAGGTATCATGGAAATTATCCACTCTGATGTATGTGGTCCAATGTCATCCAGTTCTCTAAGTGGGTATGCTTACTATGTCTCTTTCATTGATGACTTCTTTAGGAAGACTTGGGTTTACTTCTTGAAGAACAAAGATGAAGTGTTTGATAAGTTCAAGGAATTCAAAACCTTGATGGAGAACCAAACTGATAAGAAGATCAAAACATTCAAATCTGACAATGGTGGAGAACTCACTTCAGGTGACTTCAAGAAGTTATGTAGTGATTCGGGGATTAAGAGGGAGTTGACTACTCCTTACAATCCACAACAGAATGGAGTTTTAGAAAGAAAGAATAGAACAATCATGGAAGCAGAAAAGGAAATGCTGCATTACTAGGATCTACCTATGCATCTGTGGGTAGAAGCAGTTAGGACAGCTGTATATGTGTAGAACAGAACACCTCAGAACATATTGGACAATAAGACACCAGAAGAGGTCTTTTCTGGTAAGAAACCTGAAGTCAACCATCTCATAATATTTGGTTGTCCAGTATACACACATATCCCAAAGGAAAATAGGACCAAGCTAGATCCTTCAGGAAATAAGGGTATCTTTGTGGGTTATAGTGAAAGCTCGAAGGCTTACAGAATATACTTTCCAGGGTTCAAGAAGATTGATGTCAGCAAAGATGTGACATTTGATGAAAACTCAGCATTCATCAAATCAAGGAAGACACCTGTTGAATATTGTGAAGAACCTAAGGAAACTAGATTTCAAGACAGTACTATGACTGAAGCAATTCTAGATGTAGATCATGAAATTGAAGATCTGCAAGAACCTGTAGATCCACCCCGTGAGAATAACTCTCACAAGAGGAAACCTGCATGGGCTAGAGAGCTCATTCAAGATGCAGAAAGATATGGCATTCCATAAGAAGAACACAGAGCAAAGAAGATAACTAGATCTCATACCAGCTATGTTGCTTTACTCTGTGATATCATAAACAAAGAACCTTCCAATTATGAAGAAGCAGCGGAAAATAAAGAATGGAAGGATGCCATGGTTGAAGAATACCAATCAATAATGAAGAATGATGTTTGGGATGTTGTCCCAAGACCTGAAGGGAAGTCTGTTGTGACTTCCAAATGGATCTACAAGATCAAGCATGCTACAGATGGCAACATAGAGAAATACAAGGCAAGATTTGTAGCTCATGGCTTCTCTCAGAAAGAGGGAATAGATTATGAAGAAACTTTTTCTCCTATAGCCAGGTACACTTCCATCAGATCAGTACTTTCTTTGGCTGCAGTGATGAAATGGAAGATACACCAGATGGATGTCAAGACAACTTTGTTGAATGGTGTTGTTGAGGAGGAAGTGTATGTGGAGCAGCCACTTGGTTTTGAGACACATGACAGAGAGTCATATGTGTGCATACTGAAGAAAGCCTTGTATGGCTTGAAGCAAGCTCCCAAGACTTGGTATGGTAGGATGGATGGTTTCCTATCCAGTTTGGGCTTTACCAAGAGTAAAGTAGATTCCAACCTTTATTACAAGGTTGAGGAAGGCAATCCAGTAATACTACTTCTGTATGTGGATGGTCTGTTTGTAACAGGTAATGATAGTTTGATTGCCGATACCAAGAGGAAACTTGCAGTCTAGTTCGAGATGAAGGACTTGGGGATGATGCACTGTTTTCTAGGCATGGAGGTGTGGAAAAATGTAGATGGTGTCTTCCTTGGACAAGGGAAGTATGCAGTAGAGATCTTGAAGAGGTTTAGGATGATGGACTGCAAGGCCATGGCCACACCTATGGCATTGAACCTAAAGCTTCTATGTGATGCTTCATCTGAGTCGGTCGATGTCACTATTTATCGTTAGATGATTGGGTCCTTAATGTACGTGATGAACGCTAGACCAAATATTTTATTTGCAGTGAACACATTGAGCCAGTTCCTGACGGATCCTAGAGGTGTTCACCTAGTTGTTGTAAAGCATATTCTGAGGTACCTGAAGGGTATAGTTGACTATGGGATCAAGTATGATGTGAATGAAAAGTTTAACCTGTAGGGTTATGTTGATTTAGATTGGGTAGGCAGTGCTGTAGATAGGAAGAGCACATCTAGGTGCTGCTTCAGTATCGGATCAGGGGTGATCTCTTGGTTAAGCAGGAAGCAATATTGCATAGCACTGAGTACAACCGAAGCAGAGTATGTTGCAGCATGTTTGTTTAGTTTTGAGATAGTATGGCTTTGGAAGCTACTGTCTGAGTTATTTGATCTCTCGTTGGAGGCTACTGGTATCTTTTGTGACAACCAGAGTTGTGTGAAGCTGTCTGAGAACCCAGTGTTCCATGATAGGTCGAAACACATAGAGATCAAATATCACTATATCATGGATATGGTGTAGAGAGGAGTAGTGAAGCTCCTGTATGTTGCAACAGATGAGTAGATTGCAGATGTGCTGACGAAGCCACTAGCCAGAGTGAAGTTCGATTACTTCAGAGAGAGTCTTGGTGTCCTTTAGATCGATGACACTTCAAGGAAGAAGTGATGGAGACATTTGTTGAAGCCATTCCAAGCATGGTGGAAGGAGGATACTTCACATGGCTACGAATGTAAGCTCTAGATGATGAGTATCAGGACGATGCTCCAGTTACTTCTCTATATATGTATCCTCTTGGATGCTGGATATGATCAGCTAGATCATTTATATGTATATGTATTTACACATCATGTTGGATGCTTTGATCAGTGTGATCATGTATTTGTATATGCATCATGTTGGATGCTTGATATGATCATTTGGATCATGGATTTGTATCAGGTGGATACTTGTATGATCAGGTAGATCATGTATTTGTATATGTATCAGGTGCATACTTGTATGATCAGGTATATCATGTAGTTATGTATGTATCAGGTGGATTCATTATATGATCAGGTAGATCATGTATGATGATATGTATCAGGTATATACTTTGTATGCATCATATGGATATATTGTTTGATTAGGATGATCACAGATGACGAGCTGCAGGATGTTGCTCTAGATGATATGCATTAGGTTAATGCTATGATGATGATCAGGATGATCATAGATGATGAGCTATAGGATGTTTCTCCAGATGATATGCATTAGGTTTATGCTATGATGATGATCAGGATGATCACAGATGACGAGCTGGAGGATGTTTCTCCAAATGATATGCATCAGGTTGATGTTATGATGACGATCAGGTTGATCATGTGATGATGCACATCAGGATAATGTATGGTGAGTATTGGTTTGATACTCTGTGGCCATGGATAGGTTGTGCAGGTATCATAGAAAAGATCCTTTGAAACCATACAGGTAGAGCGGTGTGCTCATAACAGCCTGGGTTGCTCTATCGAGATCTGGACAGGTAGAGTGGTGTGCTCGTAACATCCTGGGATGCTCTGAGTAGGTTTTGCTACAGTTTCGCATAGAAAATATCCTTTAAAATATGGACAGGTAGAGCAGTGTGCTCGTAACATCCTAGGATGCTCTATCGATATCTAGATAGGTAGAGTGGTTTCCTTGTAACAGCCTAGGATTCTGTGAGTAGTTTTTGTGAAAGTTTACATAGAAAAGATCCTTTAAAATCTGGACAGGTAGAGCGATGTGCTCGTAACATCCTGGGATGCTCTATTGAGATCCAGACAGGTAGAGCGGTTTGCTCGTAACATCCTGGGATGCTCTAAGTAGGTTTTGTGAAGGTAACATGTAAAAGATCTTGGGAGATCCGATAGGTTGAGCACTATGCTCGTAATCAGTCTTGGGATGCTCTTTCGAGGTTTCGTTGAAGCACGTAATCAGTCTTGATTATTCCATAGTATGGCCAGTGATGATGAATACCTACAAGTGGTGGGCCTACTTCCAGTATGAAAAAGGACTGGCTCTGTAGAACTTCCTATGATGAGTAGATCAGAGATTGATTGAGATAGCAGCAGCAGTGATGATGACGATGATTCAAGGATGATGATTCGCTGATGATGATCCAGAGAAGAAGACTTGTGTTAGCAGATCTGTGTCGAGAAATACCTTCCTAGTTAAGAGGGAGTGTTGAGGTATATGTAACTTCGGAATGTATTTCATCTATGTATTTTATTGTACTCCTATAGAAATGTATTATTCCTCTATACCAAAGTGTCGTCATTTGTATTGACAAGTGTCGCAAGTGTCGTAACTTGCCGATGGGTCATTAGACCACCATGTGTGGGGTCAGCCATGATTAAGTTAACCTGGGGTTATTAGGCTGAGTTAGACAAGTCGACGCCATAGGTTTATTAGACTGCTTAGAACAAGTATAAATAGAGAGTGGGATCTCTCTATTTGATCACTTCAGAACTCACTCTTCCTTCACTCGAAAAGTGGTGCACATGTGAGGAGGAGAATTAGTTACTAGGATGTGTCTATCTCTGTGTACTTTGGTTGTATCATTGCTCTATCTATCTCTGAGGAAGTTGTGTGGTTTTTCACCTTAGGGTTTTCCCCACGGAAACTCTATGTTTCTATTGTCTCTTATGATTTCATCTTGTGATAATTGACATGCTTGATATGCTTGATATGCATTGATATACTGTACATGTTATTCTCTCAGTAAAGATCCTAGAGTATATTGAATTAATGCTAAAAAATTAACATAAGGAACAGATCTTTGATGAGACCATAGTTCCATTCCTATATTCATCTTCCTAAAGTTGAGAGAGGACCGCATATAGACTTTCCTTTGATAAAGAATATGCTAATTCGTTGAACTGTCTAAAGATATGAGAAAAGGAAATGTGGTAGAAAAGAGCAGCAACTTCCCTTAAGTGGCTGGCTAGATTGAAAAGGTTAGACCTTTGCACCTGGTTTTCACCTCTTATCCATCTGATAGTTAACTCAGAATCCCCATAAAGCTGGAGATTAGTAAAATCTTTGTGTAGACTCATAGAGAAGATTTCATCAATAGGAGAAGTGCCTCAAATTCTCCATAATTGTTAGAACCTTGGCCCAGAAAAGCCCTGCCAAAAAAAGTAGTGATCATCTGAGACATAAAACATAACCAAATCCACACAACAACCCATTATTTTTTCTGGCACCATCAAAAAACCCCCATGGGATTGACTTTTCAATTTGAGGTGGATTCAGTGTTCTGACCTTAGGCACTAGAGCAGAATTCTGAAAATAGTGTAGTGGGGAGAGGGCTTGTGCAGAGACCTAAAAGCTGGGGACAAACGTATCTTAAAAAATGCATTCATTTCTAGCAATTCAAATTTTCTAGAGAACCAAAAAGGGCACAACTCTATATTGTTGTAAATCACCTCTTTCAGACCATTCAGTGAAATTTCGCAAAAAAACACCTTTAGATCAGAGGTGTTGAAGACCTAAAGTAGATTCCACATTCCTCCACACCTGTACAGTGAAAGGTCAGACACAGAATAAATGTTGTATGGTTTCACTATCATACTTACAAAGGCAGGGCCACCCAGGACCTTCCAATCTCTTTTTTTGGAGTCTGTCCTAGGTTGGGACTCTGTTCTTTAGGATTAGCCATAGAAGAAGAGTACTTTTGGCAGGGGATTTTACTTTCCAAATATTCTTCATCCACCACTATACATCCAAAATTCTAGCGGCCTGTTGTGCCTCATAACCCAAAGACACTCGATAGTCACTACCTTCCCCCTGCCATGACCAAGCCAATTCATCAGGTTCTCATGATATTCTTATGTGAGCTTTCTTCAGAGCATCAATAAATCTTTCCCATACGTGTACATGAATTCCTTCCAAGGAAACCTCCTGAGCTAATAACCATCCTTGAGCCCAGATAGTAGATTCTTCATCTTTGAAAATTGTATTCAAAGTGCACAAGCCTCTCAATTTGAGACGATCCAGTACCTCGAGGGGAAGAAAAATTTGATGACTTCATCCTAAAATTGTATCTGCTCCAAGCCTTACATGAGAACCTGCACCAACTTTCCAATACAAGTGATCTCCAATAACTAAAAAAGCAGAGGTGAGAGCCTTCCAATGGTTAGAGATTTGATGAGGATACTTCCTTGGACTTTTGACGAATCAATCAAACTTAGAGGGGCCATATATTTTTCTTGTATAATTCTGCACCAAAGACTATCTTTAGTGAAGATTTTCCATAAGGATTTGGCAGCAAGGGATTTGCCAAACTTAATAAGATCTTTGATTCCCCATCCTCCAATTTTGTGGGGTTTTGTAATTAAATCCCAGCAAACTAAGTGGGAACCTTTGTATTATGGACTTCCTTTCCATAGGTAATTTGCACAGATTCTCTTAATTTTTTCAAGATTCCTTTTGGGATAGAAGCAAGGGTGTGCTAGTATACTAGGATTGCTACAATTACAGAATTAACTGAGACCAACTTGCCTCCCCCTAGAAATCCATCTATTACTTAACTGATTTATTCTACCCTCAATTCTATAGATGAGCCAAAACCAATCTGCTTTCTTGTAGCTATTGGACTTAAGGTTGAAGCCAAGTATTTGATACCTACACCACAGTCTTGCAAAGGAATATGGAAAAGTCTTGCACTTTGATGGACATGCAAGTACATCATAGAGGGAGTTTCCATCATAAGATCTCTTAGAATCCCTTTTGACTCCATTAACCCAATCTGGTATATAGGCACTGGTTGCCCCTTTTTCAACCACCAAAACCACTAAAAAGATTTATTCTCTATTTTATGCAATCTGAAGTCAGTAAAGTAAAAAATTAGTTTTACTTTTCCAGTATTGTATTTGATGTCTTAAACTCTATTCTGCTATCATTAAGAGGGCAGTAATTTTCTGCATAAATGATTATAGAAAGAACCAGTATAAAGCTTCAATTTCAAATTGCTGCCAAGGCCCCAAAATCTGTGTTATACCCATCTAAAAAAGGAACTAGTAAACTGTTGTACAAATCTGCAATTTCCATCTTCACATATGATCTCAGATTTGCCCTTTTAGCCATCAATTTTTGCTATTAAACTATCTTTTATTGGCTGAATTAAATGTGTAAATATGGAACTTAATCTATCACAAGTGAACCTCAAGAATAGATTTACCCTAAGTCCTCATGATCTCTCCCATACATTTCATTTTGTGGACTTAGATTGCTATAGGGACAACCTTCTTTGAGTTAGGTAAGACATCTAGAGAAAGGAATGGCTATTGGGTAGCAGTGGGTAGCTTTCCTATTTGTTGTCCTCGAGTTCTCACATGTGTGGTTGGGACTTTTCCACTAAGTGAGAACTTGGGAGGTGTTACCGGATGAACTAGCAGGGTTAGTGTCCGATGAATAAATGTACGGAGAGCGTGACCACTATCACCTTAGTCACCACTCCAACTAATTTGGAGTGTTGTAACCTCCAAGGGGAGAGAGCCCTTCAATGCTTTACAAACACTTAAGATACTATGCTTTCTAGATAATCAAGTTATAGACTAGTGCCTTCAATCAATCCGAAATATAACTTATTTATGGTGGTACAATCAGAATTTCACCTAAGTTCCATTAAATAATGATTAAACAAGTTATCGTGTCAAGAATTGCCCAGTTGCAGATTACTTGTATGTCAATCACTTTTTTGTTCAAGTTTTGTCTATATTTGGTCTTTGATCAAATTTGTGCATTTTGTGTCTCAAGAGGATATTTTGACAGTTTTATTTTGATTTTTAATATGGTTTTCTTTTTTGCATGAATCCTTCAATTTTTTGCTTGAGTGGCATTGCTTTTTTAATTTCTATATTTATTGATTGTGTCTTTTCAAGTTGTGAAAATGAAAGTTAGCGGGACTAGAACCAGTTTGATCACAAAAAATAAACTAAACTAGAACCAGATGAAAAACCAGCATAAAAATCAGTCAAGTAAAAATCACATAAATATTCAAATTTTAATATACATATCTACATATAGATATATATTAATGTCTATCTTGTCCCTCACATTATGGTCTAATGGCAATGCAGAGTGGTTGTTGTGACAATGAACCAGGTTCAACTTCAAACATGGAGGGCATGCTCCATCCCTGCGTGGGATTTGCTAGAGGTGGCTATTGATATTGATGAAGCCTTTGAGCAATTTTTTAGACTAAAAAATGAGTCATTTTTCAGACTAAAAAATGAGTCATTTTTCAATCCAATGAAGGAGGGTGGGAGAAATATTTCCAGGTTTACTGTTCGTCAAAAAGATGGGTTCCCATTTCAAAATTTATATTCATGTACATCAATGCAAATCCAAACCATTAGACAACAAATATGCAAAGCTTGCTCATTCATTTATTTTCCTTGGAAAAAAAATCATAATTTTATTCATTAAATATAAAATTACGTTCTTCAGATGCACTTATGCAATCAAAACCTCAATTATGATGCAAGTCATCATGAATGCGCTAAATGAAAAAACACCCAAAAATTGAGGTTATAGACTGACAAGGAATAGTTTCCTCAATCCATTTTTTTTCCTTTCTTTTTTCTTAACTTTATTGTACTCCTTTAAAGGAGGCCCTTCGAGAGTTACTTAGATCTGCATTCTGAATCAAGTCTTACTGCTTATCAAAATCTTAAATTCAGATTCATGATTTCTTTTACTTGCTCCAGATGGATTTTCATTGGCAATTTCTTCTGGAAACTTCACGAACATCTATAAATTTGAACTCATATTTTTGAGACTCCATTGTAAATTTGAACTTAGTTTTTTTTAGACTCCATTTGTATCCTTATTCACGTCTATTGTAGAAAAATCATCTGCTCCATATTGATCTTCATCATTCTTATCCTAGGGCTCATTGGGCTGCTAGATTTTGGATTTGGGAGGATGACCTATTTTCCCACTTGAAGGAGCTCTTGCATGAGAAAAAAAGTCATGAAGATGTCCAGTTTGGTGGCATATCTTACAATGAAAAATTTTGTTTTTGTAGTCCAAAATATGAGTCCAATGCTCTTCTCCCTGTATTAAAATCACAATGTCATGACAAATATTGCTAATAGATGTCACGTTATCAATCTGTTTCGTTGGCATAGATTAAACAATATTTTCCATCTATACTTGTCAATCAGGCCCACTGCATTATGCAAAAATAGTGCTAAAGTTGCATTTAGGTTCCTAGTTGGAGGGGGAAAACATAGAGCACACATGATTACACTGTTAAATCTAACCGACAATATTTTCTTGTAACATATTGTAATGCATTTTCAATGCACAATGCAGGCGTTACATTGTATGGTGGCTTAAAGGCTGTTGATATACTGAAATTACCAAAGGCCAGTAGCTTTCATCATGAATATAGTTCAATGGCATGTACCATAGAAATAATAAAGGATGTTTATGGGGCTATTGATCATATTCACAAACATGGAAGGAAAGTTCTCAAATGTTTTGTGTTGATTGTTTTGTGTTCCAAGAGAAACATTTATATTTATACAATGACTTGGTTCATTGTATTTTTTTTTTTTTTTTCCGTCACTTTATATCTCCATGTTAGTAGCCTTAGCCAGAGATAACGACCTGTATATTGCATTAAATGAGTCAATGACCCAATTGTTACAAAGTAATTTTCCATTTTGATGCATTTAGGTTTGGGAATTTCAAATCAAGCAACATTTGACTATTTGAATCTGGGATTATTAATTTAACAACACAAAAACCAACAATTATAAAACAAATGGCCAAGAGAAACTTTTGATTGCCTGCTTTCTTAGATTTTTCCTTTCATTTTAAATGTGAAATAGTTAGTAACTTGCTTCTAAATAAAATTAATTTGGCAGTAGTGTTGCAAATATTGTGAAAATATCATTGGCATGGCAATGTATTGTGAGTGTTACCCCTCGTATTGTATGAGGATTATCTTAGGATGAAGACCCTTCCCAAGTAGGATGCATTATGAGGATAATGGATTAGGAGCCATATTTTTGTGGTGTTGGCTGCATACTATTCATAAATTATTATTTTTGTTGACAGCATCATTTCACATTTTGGAGTCTTACAACTTGCACATGTGGAATTTGGTAGAGTGTTGAGTGTCTTCATGGGTTTTGATAATACATAATGTATCATGTATCTGGACCACCTTTACGTTACCCATATGAGGAGAGACTAGCCCTAGCCGTGGTCTTTTCCATCCAAAAATTACGACACTACATTTTACTTAGTCATACCACAGTCGTCGCCGACTCTAACCCCATGGTCTACCTCCTCAACCAGCGGCTACTACAAGGTCGTGTTGCTAAATGGGTCATTATCATCCAGGAATATGACCTGACCTTCAAAACCCCTAAGAGCACCAAAGCCCTTGCACTTGCACAGCTCATTACCAATCTCCCATCCCTTCTCCCGTCCCCTCAAATCTCTGACGAGTTACCTAACAATCCTTTGTTCACCATCTCGTCTGATGACCCCTGGTACGGTGATATTTTGTTATACCTGCGCAGGCAGAAGTTTAGACCCAAAGTCACTCGTAATGGACGTCATCACATCCGTCACCAGGCCTCTCGCTATCTCCTCCTAGGCGATGTCCTTTACCGGCGAGGGGTGGACACGATTCTTCATCGTTGCCTTACACACGAGGAAGCTGAACATGTCCTCAATGACTGTCATAGTGGTGCCTGCGGCGGCCATTTCTCAGGGATGGCCACTTCCCAAAAGGTCATCCGCGCCAGATATTTCTGGCCCACACTTTTCACCGATTGCATCACTGCGGTCAAGCATTGCCATAACTGCCAACTTTTTTCCCCCAAGGCTCGGACACCACCTGCTCCGTTACACCCAGTCGTCATAGTTGGTCCCTTTTGTAAATGGGCCATCGACTTCATGGAGTGTAGACCCCCGTCTACCAATGGCCACAAGTATATCATTGTCGTCATTGATTACTTCACCAAATGGGCGGAAGCTATGCCTACCTTCAATTGTACCGCCGACACTGCCACCCATTTCTTTTTCAACCATGTTATCACTCGATTCGGGGTCCTTTAGCAGTTAGTCTCAGACCATGGTTCACACTTCGAAGATGCCGTCTGGCGTGAGTTATCCACCCTCCTCAAATTTGAACACCAATTTTCCTCTGCCTACTACCCCCAAGGGAACGGCCAAGTAGAGGCCATCAACAAAATATTAAAAACTATCCTCCAATGCACTGTTGATCGGCATAAGTCCAATTGGCACCACATGCTCTTCCCTGCCTTATGGGCTTACCGTACCTCTACCAAAACCGCCACTGGTTTTACCCTGTTTCACTTAGTGCATGGCGTAGAGTCTGTCCTCCCCATTGAGTGTCAGATACCTGCCCTACAGATCGTCGTTGCGCTTCTCCCCGATACCTCCCCACTCGAGCAATGTCTGCTATCCCTCGAACAAGCCGATGAAGACCGCCGTGCCACTCTCCAGAACATCGAAGCTGCCAAAAACCACTCCAAAGCCGGCTACGATAAACATGTTCACCCTCAAACTTTCCACGAAGGGGACCTTGTCCTCGCGTATGACCAAGCCCATGACAAAACCGGTAAAGGAAAGTTTGAATCTATGTGGCAAGGCCCTTACATTGTGCAGACTTGCCTTGGCAAGGGGGCATACATTTTAGCTGACTCCGAAGGTCACCCTTTGCGCAACCCCCGTAATGGGTTGTATCTTAAGCATTTTTACCCATAAATGCAACCGTGGCCTCATTGGTCCGCATTGTACAGTTTGCTCTCTTTTTTTTGTTTTTCACCTTTTTTACCATCATCTCACAATCATCATTTTTGCATGCCCACAGATGGACCACCTTCCACCTTGTTACACTGGCTTCGCTGATGGAGCAAGCCGCTGGTCTCCAAACCTGGCTTCTGCAGCATGGGTCTTATATTCCCCCTCACATGAGATGATCCACCTTGACGGAATATGTATAGGTGCTGCTACCAATAACCAGGCAGAGTATGATGCTATGACTGGTCTCCTGACTGCTGCCCTCTAGATGGGCATATGTCACCTTCATGTGTTCCTTGACTCCTAGCTACTTGTCTCCCAGCTCAACAACTGCTACCAGGTGCGTGATCCCTGCCTCTTTAGAAAATTCCTGCGCACAAAACAACTCAGCCAAGAGTTTGAGTCCATTACATTCACTCATGTCCCAAGAGCTCACAATAGTGTCACAGATCAAATGGCAAACAACATCCTAGATTGGCACATCAATCACACCATGTAACACCTACATCATGCATCATCATCCCATAACATATCATAAAAATATATAAAAACCCAAAAAGATTGCATCGCATCAACATTTGCATCGATGTATATAAACCATCAAACCACATGCATATCCATAGGGGCATCCACGTGCCTAATCATACATAAATCATGCTGCATCACATAAAATACACAAGGGGCATCCACGTGCCCAACATCCTATGCTACTTGCATCCACGTGCAATACAAACATATCACATATCATAAAGTGCATCCACGTGCGTACAACTAAACCAACATCATAAAAAGGTGCATCCACGTGCATATATATATATCAAAAAAATACATGTTACAGTGCTATACATGTCCTAAGTACCCCTGTACTCAGCTATACAAAAAATGGTTGTACATCCCTAAAGCCTCATAAAATACATGCCGTAGCTACAAAACTCGGGGAGAGTCCCCTGCACTCCCTAATGAGAGTCATACCCTGCATCACTGCCTGCATCGACTGCCTCTGAGTCCTCCCCTCGCTCCTCCTCCGGCAAATCCTCATCCCCTACGGGCTCCTGTGCCCGTGCCCTGTCCACCAAGATAGCCACCCGGATGGCAATGGATCTGAACTCTCGGGGTGCCCTCATGCAATCCTGAACCACGTCCGGATCGACGTCCTGCCACCCCTCGTCAGTCACCCCCACCAGCAAACGGTCTAGTAGTGCCCGTACGGACTCTAGTGTCCCCTCTGCATCCCGGCGACGCACATCCCCCCGCCCAGGTAGAGCTGGAACGGCCACAATCCCCCTCCATGCCACATGTCCTGGCGGTGGCCTCGGGCCCACATCTGCAGATCACCCATGTGTCAGTAACAGTATATCAATAAACTATCATATCTGAAACTTGTCATCTATAATATGCAAGCAAAAACATATGTACCATCGGGTCCCCATGCTTGTCCCAGTGCTCGTGGCGCCTCTGGATCTCTGGTGTAGTCCATGTCCCTATACAGGAAGTCATCCAGTGTCAATGGTATCTGGAGCCACTAGAGGTACAACTCTTGCGTAAAATACCTGCCAACATCGCCGCCACCACGGCGGCGCATCATCTCGCCCCACCGCACCATCCACGGCTCCAAATTGCACATGTGGAATTTGGTAGAGTGTTGAGTGTCTTCATGGGTTTTGATAATACATAATGTTAAATGTATTAAAGGTGGTCCCTAGATGTTGCTATTTCATGATACATGCACCCACATATGAATTTTAACATGATTCTATTTCATTGATTTCCAGGTTTAATTTTAGACATTCACTTGGTTAAGTAATGGTTCAAAGGAAACAATATGTTTGTTTTTATGATTTCACTTTGAGCATGTCCTTGTTTATAGTTGAAAGCAAATATTCATATTTGCATTTTTTTATTTTACATAACATTTTCATACTTCAAAATTACTTGCTTCCAAGTTTAAACATTGTTTTGGTCATTAGGATATATTGAGAAAAGTTATTGTATATTTTTTATTAGGATATTTTGAGAAAGCATACAATGTTTTCTATCTCCCTTAACATAAGTGTTGTTACCATGACATCAAAAGATAGTACATTAATCCACATTGTCTTTGATGATTATTCTTGGTTTGTTGAAATTTTCCTATATCTATTCTCAAACTTGAGGCTTAAATTTGTCATTAATATTTGTTATTCCTATATGTCTGATCCATGTTCTTGTTAACATTTGGAGTTTGTGTTAGAAAGTCAAATGATTTTACTTGTTAATTTCCCTATGTAATTAGTACCGTATGGTAAATATATTATATGGGAGCTAAAATTTCATGTTAAAAGCATTTCTTATTGTCACATTGAATCTATAGTTGAAATATTTAATGTTTTAATGTATCATTTACTAAATTTGAGTGCTAATTGCATTTTGTGCACTCCACTAACTTCTGAATTTTGATGTGTTTTTAGAGCTTCAATACACCTATTGTAAATCAACAAATCTAGACATATGGGATGTATCCTACATCGTTGAAAAAGCCACTTCAAATGTAGCAATAGTTGGAACCATCTATGCAATCAACAAAATCAACAACCCCAATATTATTACTCACAAGTCCATCAATCCATCTATACAACAGTTTGGGAAACATTTGCAATTATCACAGCCAGCTATGCAGCAACAACATTCACTTGTTCAATTATATTCATCACGATAGTCTTCATCATTATATGGCTAGCCACTAGTTTCTCAGTCTTAAATGTATCCACATGTTAACCCAACACTACAACAAGTTCCTACTAACTTAGAGTAGCAGCATCACTTGCCAATAACTGTTATTCAAAATCCTTGACTGTTAAAATGGTAACTATAAAGTGTTCGGAAATAGTTTTCTAAAAACATTCAAATTTCTAAGTATTTAAATTGTTTCTAGAAATTTTTGTTGATTTTTAGTAAAATAATTTTATCATGGCCAATCATTTAAAAAAAAAGAGTATTGTAGAAATATAGTGGCACTGGTGGATCTCGAGAGGCACTATTTTTGTCATTTATTTATAAATTTTTTTTTAAATAGACAGGTACGTCTCTACAGCGACAAAACTACCTAGCAAGTTCTGACGAACTTGGTATACTAGCGACGGACATTTTTGTCGCTAGTATAGCAAGTTCGTCAGAACTTGCTAGGTAGTTTTGTTGCTATAGAGACGGACCTTCGTTGCTATAGCGACGGACCTCCGTTGCTATAGCAACAGAGTGTGTTTGTTTTTTTTTAAACATGATACTTTCGTTGCTATAGCAACGAAAGTTTGTTTCTATAGCGACAAACCTCTGTTTCTATAGCAACAGAGTATGTTTTTTTTTTTTTTTAACATGATACTTTCGTTGCTATAGCAACAAAAGTTCATGGCTATAGCAACGAAAGTTCGTTGCTAGAGAGACAAAAGTTGGTTTTTTAAAGGTAGCATAGTCCATGTCATTTCTATCTCTATAGCGATGAAAATTGGCAAGTGTTGCTATAGCAATGAAATTATTGCCACAAAAACAAGGACTCATGTTCGTTGCTATAGAAATGTAAAAGTGTTGCAATAGCAATGATTTTCCATGGGAAAAATTTCCACATGTATTAGTGAATCCACCATCATGGAAATCGAAGGTAAAATTTCTAATCAAAAAATTTCTGTATTGATTTATCCAGGATCTAGCCTGAGCTATATCACTCCAAAAATGGCAAAGGTATGCCACCTAACCAAAGTAAAACATCAGAAATCTTGGCTATTCCAACTGGACATAGGGTCTAAATGAAAGGTAACAGATTTTATTGCTAATTGTGAATTTGAAATTCAGGAGAATAAGAATATAATCAATTTGAATATATTCCCTCTAGGGTCTTATGACATGATAATTGGTATGGATTGGTTGGAAACAAATAGAGTTGTCTTAAATTGATATAATAAAACTTTTTCATATACAATAGGAGATAAGATAATTAGGACAGTGAAAGGAGTAGCCAAGCCTGTTTCAATGAAGAAAATCTCTGCAATGTAGATAAAGAAGTGTATGAGAAAGGGTTTTCAGATATATGCAATCTAGGTCATTGAATTACTGAAAAAAGAAAGCAGTATGAACCTGAAGGACTACCCCGTCGTAAGTGATTTCATAGATGTGTTTCAAGAGTAATGTTCTGGACTGCCTCCCTAACGAGAAATAGATTTCTCCATAGAACTCATACTTGGATCTGCACCTGTGTCCCGAATACCATACCCGATGAGCTTTCTAGAACTAACTGAATTAAGAATCCATCTCCAAGAATTATTAGAAAGAGGATATATAAGGCCTAGCATGTCACCTTAGGGAGCACCATTATTATTCCTCAAGAAGAAGGAAGAAACAATGCGATTGTGTATTGATTATAGACAAATAAATAAAGTGACAGTCAAGAACAAATACCTACTTCCTCGGATAAATTATTTGTTCGATCAAGTAGGTGGAGATAAAGTATTCTCGAAGTTAGAATTGCGATGTGGCTACCACCAGATTATAATTAAAGAAGAAGACATCAATAAGACTACTTTCTGAAAAAGGTACAAACACTACGAGTTTGTGGTGATTCCATTTGGTATAACAAATGCTCCTGCCACTTTTATGTGCCTTATGAATAATATTTTCAACAAATATCTCAATCAGTTTGTACTAATATTCATTGATGATATCTTGATTTACTCAAGAATAGAATAAGAGTGCGAAAAACATTTAAAGATAGTGTTAAAGACTTTGAGAGAACACCATCTTTATGCCAAATTTTAGAAATGTGAGTTCTTCAAAAAGACGATACAGTACCTAGGCCATGTAATCTCAAAGGAAGGGATCACAGTAGACCCTGAGAAGATAAAATCTATTCTAGAATGGTCTGTACCCAAGGATGTGGTAGACATCTATTCCTTCTTGGGACTCACTGGGTATTATTGACGATTCATCGAGGGTTTTTCCAAAGTACCATACCCAATCACTTCACTGCAAAAGAAGGGAATGAATTTTTTGTGGTCTCCCAAGTGTCAAGAAAGTTTCAAGAAATTAAAGAGGCTACTAACAACAAAACCATTTCTTAAGGTAGTTGACCCTTATAAGGATTATACAGTCTACCGATGCAAGTAAAGAAGTTCTGGGAGGAATACTATCCCAAGAAGGACATGTGGTGTGTTATGAATCACGTAAACTCAAGGAAAATGAATGGAATTACGTGGTCCATGACCTAGAAATGGCCCCGATAGTACATTCCTTAAAAATATGGCGCCACTACTTGTTAGGAAAAAGGTTTTTATTATTGACAGACAACATTGGGGTAAAACACTCATTCACTCAACCCAAGGTTAATGCTCGTCAAGAAAGGTGGATGACCTTCTTGAGTGAATTCTATTTTGGGGTAAGACATATAAAGGGAAAGGAGAACAAAGTGTTTAATGCACTTAGGTGAAGAACTCATGAGATTTACGATATGACTATAAGTCGACCTAGAAGCTACCTCAAAAGTAAAATCAAAACTGAACGAATTAACGACACATAATATGGATATTTTTTGAATAGACTATTAACAGATGAAGTTAATTTAAATGGAACTGAATTCAAAGTGGACTAGGAAGGAGTGTTATGGTTCAAAGATATATTGCATGTACCCAATGTAGTAGAAATAAGGTTGTTGATTTTAAATGAAATGCATAAACAGCCTTATGTCAGCCACCCTGGTTGTTAAAATTAATTAATTAATTATCAACAGGGTGGCTAACATAAGGCTGACATAAGGATGAAGGATGAACACAAACACCCAACAGGTTTGTTGCAACCTCTACCAAGTCCTGAATGGAAATGGGAGGTCATATCTTTATATTTCATCACAGGTTTTAAAAAAACACTAAAGCAACATGATTCTATTATGGTTGTAGTAGATAAACTAAGGAAATATGCACACTTTATTCCTGTGAAGTCAACTCACAAAGCTGTGAATATTGCAAGGATATTTTTGAAGGAGATATTCAGATTACATGGAGTAGTGAAAATGGTGATCTCTGACCAGTATGTGAAGTTCACATCAAATTTATGGAAGTCTTTGTTTTCTAGACTAGAAACCAAACTAAATTTCAGTACTATCTATCCCCCACAAACAGATGGATAGACAGAACATACCAATGAAATTATTGAATATATGTTAAGAATGTACGTCATGGAAAGACCCACTAAGTGGGAAGAGCATATTCACCTCGTTGAATTTTCCTACAATAATGGGTACCAAGCCTCATAAAAAATGATCCCATTCAAAGTTCTCTATGGCAGGAAGTGTACTACCCCAGTTAGCTGGGATAGTCCAGTGGACCACCTAATGGTAGTGTCACCTACCCAAATTTTGAGACTATTTATTTTATTGCAAAAACATTATGTTAAATTATAATTACAAAGTTTTGTAAATATGACCAAATCTAGTCAAGGATGATTGTAATGACATATTATTATTATTTAATAAATTAAAATAGGATACAAACACCAAGGGAATTGTTGAATGAGTGTTCACTGACCCACTAGGAGGAATGGAAGCTGTTAGAAGGCTTTGGACAGGTCTCAGCATTTGCACTCCACCACTAGTTGTTGGTTATGGGACAACTAACCCTAAATTTGTGGCATTATCCCTTTGGTGGGTGGAATAGAGTTGTTAGCTCATTAATGACCAAGTTAACCACTAAAAAGGCCTAGGCAGCCTAGAGAAGGCAATTCAAATTGAGTAGGGAGCTCCATAATTATTTTCTGCAGAAATAATTCCTCAAGTGTATCAGGTGATGACTGAGAGATTCGAATAGGGAGGCTAAGTTGAAGTGCATTGTGAGTCTGCTGAAATCATTATGATAAGGAAACCAAAGGTGTTGGTGTAGGTCTCTTTGACTTCTAAGTCTATATGACCAAATAATCTACATTGTTGCTGCAAGTTTATGACCTAAAGCTTCTATAGATTCTTCTTCCTATTGGTTCAGTGACTAGGCTCGAGGGTCCTAAGGTAAGTAATTTGGTTGTCTTCAGGAGTAGTTTGGGTGGAACAGGCTCCTTGGGTTGTTTGTTTCTCCTACATTCATCAAGTTCTACTGTTCTGTCTTTTTTATTTTCAGTTGAATGAACAAAGTTGTTTTATTAAACCTCTAACCCTTTTTCCTGGTTTGATAATGAATACTTATTGACTAAATTATTTAGCTGAAATGTATATTCTAGGTTTTATTTCCAAAGTATTCCACCTAGTTTTATAAGCAAAAATATTTCTCACAGTCTCGTAACACTTTTCATTTTTCGCTCCTTACGGTACTTATGCTTTTTGGAAATAGCTATAATATCAACACATAATATCTATGTTATTTCAATACCAAAACTTTCTATTTTTATTACGCAACATTTAGATATTAATCAAATTTAAACTGTCTATGTATTCCAACTTTTTGCAGTAGATTATATTTTATACTTAGAATAAGAATATGTAATCATATAGTTAGCTTATGGCCAAATATTTTAGAACATGTAAACATCAATTTCTTTTCTTCAGAATTTTCAAAACGGAACACATTGCTTTAGTTCAACTATTACATTTTACGATAGCTATCTACCTGTGCAAGTCAAACTCAGTTTAAGACACTATTATCATTTGTAATGGATATTGTAAGTTATGTTTCAATGCAACCTAGCCCCATATCACCATTCAAACAATAATATAAACATTTTTAGCATAGAACCTTCTCTTTCGCAAAAACGAGTTATCCCAGGGCTCTCGACTTTTATCAAACACTGTATTTTTCACTCAAACAACGATTTAGATAAACTTAGAAATTGCATAGAAACCATATTAAGTTTTCTCAAATACTGTATTTCCATTAAAATGATCGAGGGTTCATCCCTTTAGCAAATACATCTTAAACAAGTTTACATTTAAACAAACGCCATAGCAGAACACTACTGGGCCAATTAGCAAAATATGATGAGGATTTATCCTCTACTCTTGCATCATATTGCTCTAAAAACATCATAAATTCAGCCAAAAGCCTTGCTGGGAATAGTTTCCCAACTCTCGTCAAACATTAAGCATCGGCCAAACCATGCCAGGAGTACCTATGAGGGTTTAGAACCACCAAGGCTTATCTAGTGGTTGAGCAAATCCTCCCATCAAGATTCAAACATAGTAATCTTTTGACGAAGTATCACCTGCCATAAAACAATTGAGAGGTTAAACGAAGAAAGCAGGGTTTAACTTTGAACAATAAAAATAACATTACTAATTCATTTTTGAAAATTTACCTTGGCGACGAAGCTCCTGGAGTAAAGACACCTTCAACAAACAAGATGATGGAGCCATCTAGCAAACGCAGATAATAAGGGTTCATATTTTGAGAACAACCAATTGTTATGCTAGGAGAATTGAACCCTGGTCCAACTTTGCTCTCAAAGAAACTAACAGAAAAAACCCTAAAAACTACTTCCTAAAACATCATCGAAGGTTGTGTTGTGGCTCGTCTCTACAAGAAACACAAAGCCTGGAATTATTAAGTTTCCCTATAGGTCTAGGGATCGAAACTGAGTAAGAATTCCTCCGAACAACAACTACCAAACCCTACATTATTGCAGGCGGTCAGCCTCCACCTTACCACCACCAAGGAAAAATGAAGGCCAAGAAACCAACTCGATGCAAATCATAACGAAGGACTAGGGTTTCATTTCAAAGCCCAAGAAAATGTGAGATCAACGATGGAGAAGATGCCAACCAGGCATGCCGAAGTTTGGGCAACAACCACATTGAATGCCATATTAATTATTTCATCCACTACGAAATCCAACTCAGAAAACCTTACAATAAACATGGCATAGCTCAGCATCGTGGTAGTATTATGTGAACTCCTTCACGTGACCTACAGCCATGAAGGCATCCACCCAAGACTTCCACTAAACTTAGCAGTAGACAACTTAAATGCCAAAGACCGGTTGGGATAGTCTACCAGCACGATAGCACCAATACATTCAATGCCCTGTCAATATCACGTGTCAGTGCAAAGACTTAGGGTTGCAATGTATATTTCATTTCTTTTCCAAAGTATTGGTCATAGAATGCATAGCTAATACATGTTGCATATTTCTCAAATGACATATTTTATAGAAGGATTTCGATACTTAGTTTATAGTTTAGAACATTATAAAAATGCACATCGTTTATATTGCCACATTTGTATACAATGCTATATTATTAATAATCCATTGTATAAATATTAAACAAGGAATGATTAAAATCCTATAGTTTTATAATTCCATACTAGTAACATCATATTCATGATGGATACAATATATCAAACCCTTGCTACAAAAGTATGGATCTTCGTCTAATTATATATTGAGGTATGCATAAGATATTTAGTTTACATTTGTGATTCTAGTCAATCCACTTAATAAACATCAAATTGGCTCACGTTCTATAGTATGAAGTAACATATAAGGTTGGTACTTTCACATAAATAAACACACAATGTTATCATTCTTTCCAAATAGGCAAATAGAGATAGTAGTATGTTAAGCATATAGACATTGTATCCTAGGTAAGGTTTAGTAACATTTATATTATTTTTCCATGTGATGAATTATTAAGACTCTAGTCTATTAAATGGAAGTTGCAATTCTGCAACTCTTATTATGTTTAATAACACTAACCGAAACAAGAATAAAATTCATACCGTGAAATAACTCTTAGGCATGGAGTACTAGAGCTATCACAATGCATTTGACGACTAACTTAAAATATATTTAAAACTTCTTAGAATTACTGGAAGTGCTGGAACATGTCGTAATACTCTTACCTATGGATCTGCGAAAAGAAATAGGTTCAAATTCTTTAGCTAACATATCTAGGTAAACCTCAGGGTACCCCGTAGGACCCCATCGTCATCATCCAAAAGCAAACTGTTAGTATTATGTCTAGATAATTGTATCGCAAGAGAATTTAAATACAACATATAGATTTACAATTAACACAAGTAAAACTAATGTCATATTTTGTGTTAAGAAGTATGAAGTGTCATCATCATAATTTGTTATTAGTTAAAAGGATTAGTATTTATTTTATTTCCGCACTAGAAAGTACAACATTTAATGCTACTTTAAAAAAATTTATATTTTGTGAATTTTCGGGATGTTATATGTGGTATCAGAGCTCATGTTCGAACTCTTGGCCTGCAAAGGTCCAAAGAACATGCAACAAAAAAAATTTATGACAGCAAAAATATTTACTAATTCAAGTTAAATTATTTTGTTATACAGAAAATTGTTTTCTAAATTATAGGTATGGAAGGATCAGATGAACACATGGAGGACAGATTTCGACTGACCAATCATACCAACAATAGCACTGGATGGCATTATGAAGAAGAAGTCCATGGTGAATTGAATGACAATTCATCAGAATTGTTACGTGCATTTCAAGACTTGAAAGCAGAAATAAGATCTATTAAATAGGATAATGGGAGAATTCTAAAGGCACAAGAGGAACTGAACCAAGTACTATTCGATCAGTGCCCAACTGATGAATAGGATAGAAGGGTTGAAAATACCTCCAATATTGAAGACTTACCTCATCAGAACAAGGGTAAGAAAGTGAAAATTGATGATGAGAATAACAGTTCAACATCATCATGAGCTACCATTGAGATACATAAAAAGAAACGTAATTATTCAAGTGATAGCAGCGAAGGGGATTACAAACGAAAAAAGAAAAAGCCATAAACAGTATGAGCAGATTTCTCGGGTGTTTAAGAAGATCAAACCCCCAACCTTCAATGGTGAAACTGAGAAAGGAGAGAGAACTGAAGCATGGTTGTCCAGCATGAAGAAATACTTTCAAATTTATGATTATTAAGAATCATTGAAAGCAAAGATGGCCATCTACAACCTAATTGGGAAGGCAGACATTTGGTGGAAGGACATCAAAAGAGGATGTGAATTCGAGCACTTTTAAATGGTACTTCAAGAAGAAGTTCCTATCTGAACAATATTACGAAGAAAAGTCCAAGGAATTTTATGATTTAAGACTAGGAACCATGAACATGAAAGAGTTTAACAACAAATTTCTGAATTTGCTAAGGTATGTGCCATACCTTGTGGACGAGAAACCAAAGATTCAGAGGTTTCTAATTTGTCTACCTTTCAACATCAAGGAAAGAATAGAGTATGACAATCCAAAGACCTTAGAAGAAGCCATGAGGAAAGCAACTTTCTGCTATGAATTGAACAAGAAAAGAGAAGGGATATCCAACTGGAAAAATAATAAACCCAACAACTTTGAGTTGAAGAAGAAGAATTTCAAGTTCAATGGAAATTCTAGTTTTCAAAAGAAAAACTTTCCAAATTGAAATTTCCAAGGAAACAGTCTTAGAAATAATCAACCGCGGAATTTTACAGCTCTTAGAAATACACACAATGTTATTAGAACTAATGACCAGAGGACACCTATAAAATGTTTTGAGTGTCAAGGTCCTCTTTATGGTTCAAACTGTCCCAACAAGAAGCGGACAGCCAATAATATTCACTCCATACAAGCTGAACCTACTGTGGAAGACTTGACAAGAGAGATGCCCAGAATTAATGCAATTCTAGACAACAGGCAAGCGGAGCATCAAGTCTCTATGATAGAGATTGACGGTATGCTACAAAACCACCCTGTTTCTATTTTGATTGATCTAGGCGCTAGCCTGAGTTATATATCTCCAAATATTGTAGAAAATTTTAATCTGAAAACAAAAAAATTTAATAAATCTTGGTTAGTTAGACTAGCAATAGGAACAAAAAGGAAAGTGTCAGATTTTGTTGAAAGTTGTGTTTTATCTATGAATCAGTTAAAGACACGAACCAAGCTAAATGTTTTACCTTTAGGATCCTATGACATATTAATTGAAATGGACTGGTTAGAAGCAGATCATACTATTTTGAATTGTTATGAGAAAAGTTTTATTTGTCTAAATGATGAAGGAGAAATAGTAGAAGTGAAGGGTATTCCTAGAAAGACATCACTTAGACAGATTTCAGCTATGCAAGTAAAAAGAGCGGTTAGAAAATGATGTAAGATGTTCGCAGTGAATGTAGTACATGAGGAGTCAATTACAAAAGAGGACAAACTGAAACTAGAAGACATACCTGTCCTAAAAGAATTCTTGGATGTTTTTCCAGAAGAGATTCAAAGATTACCCCTGAAGAGGGATCTAGATTTTACCATTGAGGTGATACCGGGTGCGGTACCGAACTCCAAAGCTCCATATAGGATGAACATATTGGAATTAAATGAGTTAAAATCACAGTTGAAGGAACTGATTGATAAAAACTATGTAGGACCCAACATGTCTCCTTGGGGAGCACCTATTACTTTTGTTAAGAAGAAGGATGGCACTTTAAGGATTTGCATGGATTATCGCCAACTAAACAAGATGACAATCAAGAATCGATATTTGTTGCCCCACATCGATGATCTATTTGATCAGCTGCATGGGGCAACGATATTTTCGAACATTGATTTAAGGTCAGGATATCATCAAGTTCGTGTGAAGGATGATGATATTTTTAAAACATCCTTTAGAACTCGTTATGGACATTATGAGTTCTTGGTCATGCCATTTGGGTTGACTAATGTCCCGACAGTATTTATGTGCTTAATGAATAATATTCCGCACAAATATTTGGATAAGTTTGTCATTGTATTCATAGATGACATTCTAGTATATTCTAAAAGTAAGGAAGAACATGATGAACATCTGCGTATTATTTTACAAGTTCTGAGAGATCATGAGTTATATGCTAAGTTTAGTAAGTGTGACTTTTACAAGGATAAGATTCAGTATTTAGGTAACATCATATCTAAGGAAGGAATTTTGGTTGATCCCGATAACATAAAAGCCATTAATTAATGGCCGGTTCCTATGGATGTGTCGGACGTACGATCGTTTATGGGGATTATAGGATATTATAGGAAATTCATAGAAGGTTTTTGAAAGATTGCAAATCCCATAACCTCCTTACAGAAGAAGGGGAAGAAGTTTGTATGAGATCAAAAGTGTGCAAACAATTTTAAGAAGTTGAAGGAATTACTAACTATGGCACCTAATCTGAGAATTGCAAATCCTAATAAAGATTTTATAGTATGGACCGAGGCATGTAATGACGGACTTGGTGGAGTCCTAACACAAGAGGGATATGCTGTTGCATATGAGTCTCGAAAGCTGAAAATACATGAGAAAAATTATTCTCCATATGATTTGGAATTATTAGCAGTAATACACACCTTAAAAATGTGGCATCACCATCTTATTAGCAGAAAATTTACTTTTATGACAGATAACATGGGGATGAAGTATTTACTACATCAAACGAACTTGAATGCTAGACAAGCTAGATGGCTAACCTTTCTAAGTGAATATGATTTTGAAATTCAACATATAAAGGGTAAAGAGAACAACGTTGTTGATACTTTATGTCGTAATGCAAAGTTAAATTTTATTTTAGCCATTAGTACATACACAACAGATTTAGAAAATCATATTTCGAAGGGATTAAAACTGATGAAAAGTATAGAAATTTACATGAAAAGACAGTAGAAAGTAATTCTGAAAATTCTATGGCAGATTTCAGGTTAAAAGAAAATGGATTGCTATTGTACAAGAGCTGCTTATATGTGCCCAACGTACCAAAGATAAAAATTTTGATTTTAGATGAGATGCACAAAAGTCATTATTTTGGTCATCCAGGTTATCAGAAAACCATAACTATGTCACAAAAAGATTATTATTTTCCCAGGATGAAGGATGAAGTAGCAGAATATATAGCTAAATGCATTGACTGTCAAAGGGTAAAGGTTGAACATCACCATCCGGATGGACTGTTACAGCCATTACCTATACCTAGTTGGAAATGGGAGATCATAAGCATAGATTTTATTACCGGACTACCCAAGAATCAGAAACAAAATGATTCCATCGTGGTGGTAATGGATAAACTCAGCAAGGCAGCACATTTTATACCAATAAAAACTACTTATAAGGCTTCAGATATTGCATAAATTTTCATGAAATAGATTTTTCGATTACATGGAATACCAAAAGTGATAGTTTCAGACCATGATTCTAAGTTTACTGGAAACTTCTGGAGATATTTTTAAAGGGTTGAATACAACCGTAAACTTTAGCACATCATTTCATACACAAACAGATGGATAGATGAAAAGAGTAAATCATATATTCGAAGACATGCTAAGGATGTATGTTAAGGACTAGCCTGGTGAGTGGGAGGACTACTTGCATTTAACAGAATTTGCATATAACAACCATTACCATGCATCATCCAGGTTGGTGAAAATACACAACCCTCTTTGATGTTTGACCATTGTTCACCATCAACAATCAAATTTGGAATTATTTGTCGTTCTTCCGAGGGACAATATAACCCTCGCTCCATGGCAACAACACCATTATGTTAGCACTCGAATTGACCCTCCAGGTTGTGGGAGAAGGCCAGTTCAGGGTAAACACAAAACCACTTGAGATTGTATTACTGACCCAATACAATTATAGAGGGATCTCTCTTAAACTTGTAAAAGACTGAAAATAATCAAAGATTTAGCAATGAAAAACACATAGAGGTCATATTCTGGCAGGCCAATTTGTTTAAGGTTTGGTAGGATAATCCTGAGAGGAACCATTGGGTAATGGGGTCAAAACATAACACATCTATCAAATAACAGTTTTGTTACACATAATATCAAAACAAAGGCAAGATAGCCATCCACTTACAGTTAGAAAGTTGTTGTCTGGTGGTAAGGGAAGAAAGAATGAACAGTCCATTAGCATGGGTGTCTTGCAAGGGTGAATACGATGCCAAATTTAGTAGAAGAGTTTTGTGAACACTTGGAATTAGAAAGAAAAAGCATGAGCGCATGAATTCTGTCTTAATCTATACTTATTCAAGTGTGAAAAGGAATACAATATGGAAAACAGAAACAAAGAAGACATTCACATGAGAAGAAGAAAACACAAACTATGAGAGAAACGACACATGAATCTCTATTAAAAACTAGTTGCAACACTGCAATTCTATTAATGATTATGTCTTAAAATAAGCTTAGCCTTCATAGGTCTCGGCCCACTGATTTTCCAACCCCTTTTCTATCTCTATTACATTTCTTATATAGGCCCTTAGGCTCGAATTCTATAATAGAAAGCAGTTATAGCTGTCTCGACACCTATACGGCTCTAACCATCACCTTTGAAAGCTAATTACAACAAAAATAAAAGCTTATCGACAAAAATGACTGACTTTGCAGGTGTCACTACCTGATTGTGGACTACGACTACCCATGAGTAGTTGGAAGGATCTAATAGGCCTCAAAATATAGGAATATTGCAAATAAAATAAAAAATATGCAATAGATTGATTGTGACAACAAACAAAACATCATGAATAGGCTACCACCTTACGTTGGAGCTTTTACATCGCCCTGCTGGTCGAATAAATCCTGCACTTTGAGGGAATCAACAACCTGCGCTTCTTCTACTGAAGGAGGAGGCGTTACATCATCATTTGGGACTATGAAATCTTGGAGAATATCCACGTCCTCGTGAGTGCTCTACTCCACTTCCTGGACTCCTCCCTTCTTCTTCTTCCGTTGAGCTTTCTTATGCACCTGTCATTCCACGTGCTCTTCAGGTTTGATGTTCAAACTTTCTTCTACATGGTCGAATCTTATAGGAAACGGGGGAATGGGATCGTCCTCCACTTTAGACCATACCTGCTCTGGCATGAAAACCACCTTGGTTTCCTGATCCTCTGCCATCACCGAAACTCAACAAAAAAATATTCCAGGATTTTTTGGTCCGCCACCTTTCGGAATATGGACATGTGCATCCAACATAGAGGGAATGTGATATAATAAGATGATGATTAAGCTAATCATTCGACATGATTTCTTGGTGGGACTCTTCGCACATAGCAGGATGATGACTGCACTCCAACATGGATTTGAGCAAGGTGGACTAGACTTTTGTTGCAGGTGAAATGGCATATGGCAGCTTTGGTGTGCCCCCCCTTCCTTGGGAAATGATTCATATCTAGCAAAGGTGTCCTTTTAACTCTTCACTCCTGTGATCGACTCAACGCCGTCAATTTTGGGATTCCCTACATCCAGACCATCGGTCGGCGGGACCCCCACCATGTTTGCATATTTTGGATTTGTAAGCCTCATGTGTAAGTTAGATTTACGAACCAAATCCCAACTGTGGATATCCACCTAGCCAGATCTGCACCGTTGGAAAGTGTAGGGATTTAAAAAAAGTTCACAAATATGGAAATCATACCTCTCCGTGCACGTCAGATACGTGAACCATTTTTCGACCATTGATCTACATCAATGTGTTGAGATATTGTAACTTCAAAGAATATTATAATTGTACTTTATTATTTCGGAGATGTTTCATTCTTCCGTAAAGATCTTATTGTATATTCGGAGATGTTTATTCCTCCGTCGGAATGTGGTAACTTGGGTTATTAGACTTCCCTAGTGGGGGTCGGCCCTGTATTTGTTATGTGGGTCAAAGGGTTATTAGAACACCCTAGAGGGGTTGGACCAGTCAGTTGTAGTGGGGTATTTAACCCATTGGTTAAATACGATCCCACGTGTACTTGTGTAAAAGATATGTCAATGTAGTGTATAAATAGAGGAGGTGTGTTCCTCATTTGACACACACACTCACTTGAGGATAGCGCACTTGTGGAGGAGAGGTCTGCTATTGTGGAGGAGGAGATCATGTCTCAGGGTTTCATCTTTGTATATTTCTGGTCATCTATATTGAGGAAGCTTTGTTGGGTTTTCTACCCCATGAGGGTTTCCCAGGATAAATCTCTGTCTCTTGTGTTTATGCTATGCTTGTTGTTTCTTCAGTGATCCTGTATATGCTATTATTGTAAAATGGAATGTAATACTGCTATTTTCTATCTTAGCATATTAAATCTTAACATGGTATCAGAACTAACCTGAAGGAAGACAAGGTATGGCACTTACGACACTTGCTTTACTTACGACAATTTGAAGGTTAGGGTTTTACATAGCAAAAACCAGTCATCGTGGAACTTTCGCTATAAATCCATTTCTGCGAAGGTTCAGGGTCCGAAAAGTTTACAGGTCGAAGATAACATCCCCAGGTACCTTTTCTCCAAAGCGAACCCTCAGATTCGTTGTACTTTATGAGTTATGATCAGTACAAGTTAGGGTTTCTGCCTCTTCCAGATCTCAGTCAAAATCAGGTGACCTTGGAAAAAAGGTCATAACTTGGGCTAGGAAGCTCCAAATGAAATTTCGTAAAAAGTGACAGGTATTACACAGACTGTACTATCTCAAGAAACGTTTTCAGAGGCCGAAGGTGAACCAATGACACGTGGAACGCCGTACAAGTTCGCTCTCCTGTTTTATCCCATAAACAGGTCACGTTGCGACACTTGGCATAACTCTCTCTCAGAGAGTCCAATTGAGGTCAGACCTATCAAGATGGAAAGATAACAGGGCGAGCTATCTCAAGAAACGTTTTCAGAGGCTGAAGTTCAAACAGTGACACGTGGCACACCGTACAATTTCGCTCTACTGTTTTATCCCATAAACAAGTCACATTGCAACACTTGGAATAACTCTCTCTCAGAAAATCCAATTGAGGTAAGACCTATCAGGATGGAAAGATGATAGGTCATACTACTGCAGAAAAAAATTTCAGACCCTTTGGAGCAAAAATTTCAGAGTTATAGCAGAAACAATCAGGTACATAATTCTGTCAAAACAGAATTATTTTTGGACCACCTTTATTCATGGCTTCCGGAATTTAGGTTTTCGGAGAAAGTTAGAATTCTTGAAATCGGAATCCATGGCTGAATGCTACTCAGGAAAATTGAAATTCAGAGACCAAGATCGAATTTTTTGGTTGGGTAGAAGACCAGGCTTGATTAAACCCTAGCTCGGGATCTTGATCGGAAAGATGGAAAATTAGGGCTTCAACAAAAGTTGGAATTTTTGAAGTCTGTAACCACGGCTGGAAGCTCCTCAGAAAAATAAGAGTTTAGAGCCTTGGATCAAACCTTTTCATTGACAAGAAAGGTGGGCTTCATCAAACCCTAGTTTGGGATCCTGTCCAGAAGATCCAGTAGTTTCAAAAGCAATTTTGAGGGGTCAAATTTTTGGAGATTTCAAAATTGAAGTATGCTAGTTTGATCAGCCCAGCAAGACACATCCTTCCATTCATTCGGAAGTGTGAAAGTAAAAGATTGAATTTTTAGGGTTTCTCCAGCAAACCCTAATCAAGCTCCAGATCAAGTTTCAGGGGGAGTTGAGGCTAAGGCCTTACATAAGAAGACTACAAGAAGTCTCGACAGGTATGACTTAAGGAGGTTCAGGTATGTCTTGAAATCTGATTCTTGATTAAGTTCATAATGTGTTTTGTCTTCATGTTATTTATTAGTACAATCTTGATGAATGTTAGAATTGTCTTATCACCCTAGTAATAGTATGAATGCATGTGAATGATCGAAGAAATTCATTGATTAGGGCTATATGATTGTACTAATGCATTATGGTGTTGTGTGAGGTTGATGTTGTCTGCTAACAAGATACAGGTACATCACAAAAGACAAATCAGGTTCCATGACCATGAAAACATGAAGACAAAGACTCATCCATAATATTTGTTCTACTTACGAGGTATGTATGACTTTGTTATATTATGCTTAACCTATGAGATATGCAGGTTCTAGCTCAGGATCTCTAAATCATTGAAGAGATTGTTTAGGTATGTTGTACATAACTAAGTAAGTATACTAATCCAGGTATGTTTCCCATGAATCTTATCTTGTGTTAGGATCCCTTATGTAAGTATACTTGGTATGATTGGTTATGCTTATTCATAAAGTTAGTAATCAAGGGATTATGCATATTATGTCTTTTATCTTGATTGATGATATGCGTGAGTAAAAGAAGACTTCCCTGAAATCTTGAATACTAATGTTTATTAACTATAATCATGACTATACATTTTCAAGATTATTTAGAACTATAATGTTTTGATAACATTTAGAACATACTAATGGGTGTATGTTTGTGTATGAGATCATGAGGATGACACTTGAACATGCACAGTGGTACAGAATGAATAGAAGTTCAAAAGACATACAAAAGATCAAGCGGGAGGCAACCACACAAACATAAAAGATAAGTATTTGAGTTGTTATTTGAAATAGTAAATGATATTGCCTGTAATAGGTTGTATGCATATTTGTATTCCTAGAATATATGATGCTGAGTGTAAACATTCATAGAGCATTGAACAGTATACTACTAATATGCATATGATTGGTAAGTTGGACAAACATTCCATTGTTGCTTGTCTAGAATGAAACCTCTTTGTTGACATGTTGAGAGCTATGCACACTCTCGATAGTATGTTCTGGTAGAGATGGAAGGCATCTAGATAGCCACTGTATGCATACAGGATATGGGAAAGTTTTGTGCCAAAGTATTGGTCAAGATAGTCGCATAACTATGAAAATGATATCTGTATGCATAATAGGTTATCATGTCAACGTGATTTGATGATTATGAAGTATTACTAATGATGTACTTAATTTTGATTGGTAGGAAAGATCATGATGAACAATTAACAAGCAATGGATGTTCAACAAAAGGATTTACAAATCAAACACACTCTAGAAGGCTCACGGCTAGAAGATTCTCTTAGAAAGAGGAAGAGAATCATGATAAGATGTTTGCTCCAAGTGGATAGATAAGACCATTCTCTTAATGGTGCAACTAAAGAAGAAGTGTGAATTAGGTTCTGTATGGGTACCCAGGATCGATAGTAAATTGATGAGCTTAATGATCATCATGGGTGATATGGATCACAACCTTTGCTACAAGGTTAAATATGGATTCTAGACACAGATGAACTGGATGCAAGAAGGAACTCACCACATAGTTCGAATGATGTTGAGGCTTATATCAGTAGAACCATCTAACGAGATGGCTGCAGAAATAAAAATGAAAGATCTTAGTTTGATGCATTACTTCCTAGTTTTTGGAAGTATGGAAAGGCTTAGAAGGAATCTTTCTCAACCAGGGAAAGTATGATGAGAAATATTAAAAGGACTTGAGGTGTTGGAATGGCCACTCTTATGGATTCCAACTTGAATCTGTTAGGGGATGACTCATCAGAGTTAGTGGATATAACTTTGTACAGTCAAATTGTTGGGTGATTGATGTATCTAACATATACTAGGTTAGATATATGTTTTGTTGTGAACACCTTGAGTCAGTATCTAGTGGAAACTAGATGTGTTCACTTGATAGTTGCAAAGCATCTGATGAGGCACCTAAAGGATATGATAGACTTTGATCTATGCTATCTTGGATATCATGACTTTAGATGGCTACTCAAATGATTGATTGGGAAGAAAGTGTATCAGACAGGAAGAACACATCGAGAGGATGTTATTTTCTGGGATTAGCCATGATCTCGTGGTTTAGCTGGAAGCAGTCTAGTGTGGCTCTCAGCACAAGCAGAATATATGGCTGCTTGCTCTGCTAGCTATGAAGAAGTTTGGCTTCAGGATTGTTTGGCTTAGAGATAGAACCAACTGTGATCCTATGTGATAAATAGAGTTGTATCAAGATGACATAGAATCTAGTGTTCCATGATAAGTCAAAGAACATAGGGAACTAACAAGATATGATGCAGAAAGGAACTATAAAGTTTGAATTTGTACTAACCAAACCTCTACCTCAAGTGAAGAATTTACCAACCAAACCTCTGTCTCGAGTGAAATTTGAATACTTCCGAGACAAGCTTGGTGTAGTTCACAAGGACCCTCCTCGAAAGGGGAGTAGTATAGTCACTAATGATAAGATTGTCTCATCGAACAACAAGGTCGATGATGAGGTAACCTGTTCTCTAGACCTACATACTTAGAAATATTTAGATCTAGGACTCTTATACTTAGAATACTTAGTTTTACTTATACATGCCTTTGATATTAGATGTATTAGTGAGAATACATGCTAGATGTATACATGTTTTGATTAGTGATGTATACATGTTTTGATGTTAGATGTATTAGTGAGAATACATTCTAGATGTATACATGTTTTGATGTGATGTATACATGTTTTGATTATACATGCTAGATGTATACATGTTTTGGTGTAATGTATACATGTTTTGATTAGTGATGTATACATGTTTTGATGTGATACATGCTCTTGGATATTTGTACCTGTATAGATGAGAAGACAGTTGAGGGGATTGGATCATCCCTGGACTTTCAGTCCTAAAGAGAGCCGTAGACGTGAGGTCTCCAAAAATGAAGTCCTTAGTGGACAGTTGAGGGGATTGGATCATCCCTGGACTTTCAGTCCTAAAGAGAGCCGTAGACGTGAGGTCTCCGAAAATGAAGTCCTTAAGTGGACAATTGAGGGGATTGGATCATTCCTGGACTTTCAGTCCTAAAGAGAGCCGTAGATGTGAGGTCTCCGAGAATGAAGTCCTTAGTGGACAGTTGAGGGGATTGGATCATCCCTGGACTTTCAGTCCTAAAGAGAGCCGTAGACGTGAGGTCTCCAAAAATGAAGTCCTTAGTGGACAGTTGAGGGGATTGGATCATCCCTAGACTTTCAGTCCTAAAGAGAGCCGTAGACGTGAGGTCTTCGAGAATGAAGTCCTTGGTGGACTTGAGGGGATTGGATCATCCCTGGACTTTCAGTCCTAAAGAGAGCCGTAGACATGAGGTCTTCGAGAATGAAGTCCTTGGTGGACTTGAGGGGATTGGATCATCCCTGGACTTTCAGTTCTAAAGTGAACTGTAGAAAGGTGTCTCCGAGAATAGAGGATAGGACTGCATCGTCCCTAGACCTTGGTTCAAAATGCACGTGATTGGATTAATCATCCTTAGACAGTAAACCCAGGAAGGATATTCTTAAATGTGATTGTGATTGGATTAATCATCCTTAGACAGTAAATCCAGGAAGGATAGTCTTAAATGTGATTGTGATTGGATTAATCATCCTTAGACAGTAAATCCAGGAAGGATAGTCTTAAATGTGATTGTGATTGGATTAATCATCCTTAGACAGTAAATCCAGGAAGGATAGTCTTAAATGTGATTGTGATTGGATTAATCATCCTTAGACAGTAAATCCAGGAAGGATAGTCTTAAATGTGATTGTGATTGGATTAATCATCCTTAGACAGTAAATCCAGGAAGGATAGTCTTAAATGTGATTGTGATTGGATTAATCATCCTTAGACAGTAAATCCAGGAAGGATAGTCTTAAATGTGATTGTGATTGGATTAATCATCCTTAGACAGTAAATCCAGGAAGGATAGTCTTAAATGTGATTGTGATTGGATTAATCATCCTTAGACAGTAAATCCAGGAAGGATAGTCTTAAATGTGATTATGGTTGGATTAATCATCCTTAGAGAGTAAATCCAGGAATGATAGTCTTAAATGTGATTGTGGTTGGATTAATCATCCTTAGACAGTAAATCCAGGAAGGATAGTCTTAAATGTGATTGTGGTAGGATTAATCATCCTTAGACAGTAAATCCAGTAATTTCGAAAGGAAGGATAGTCTTAAATATGATTGTGGTTGGACTAATCATCCTTAGACAGTAAATCCAGTAATTCCGAAAGGAAGGATAGTCTTAAATATGATTGTGATGAAATTGATCCAGTAAATCTGAAAGTAAGGATCATGTGTATTGATGACGATGCTGCTGATCGTGTGAAGACGATGCTGCTGATCGTGTGATGACGATGTTGCTGAGTGTGTGATGATGATGCTGCTGATCGTGTGATGACGATGTTGCTGATCGTGTGATGATGATGCTGCTGATCATGTGATGACGATGCTGATGATCATGTGATGATGCTGATGTTCGTGTGATGATGATGCTGATCATCGTGTGATGACGATGATGCTGATCGTGTGATGACGATGCTGATGATCGTGTGACGATGCTGATGATCGTGTGATGATGATGTTGATCATCATGTGATGACGATGATGCTGATCGTGTGATGAGGATGATGCTGATCGTGTGATGACGATGCTGATGATCGTGTGATGACGATGCTGATGATCGTGATATGATGATGCTGATGATCATGAGGATCCAGATCTTGATGTCATTGTAGCTGTTTGAGTACTGCAGAAGATAAAGACTCAGTACTGAAGATGTTGATGTTCCAGTATTGAAGATGTTCCAGTAACTGGTTGAGTTACTGATGATGTTGAGAAAGCTTCCAATGATTTATAGATGTATCATGTATGATGTTGATGACTCCTTACTCGTGCAGATGTTGTTATAATATCCTTCTCGTTAAGGGGGAGTGTTGAGATATTGTAACTTCAAAGAATATTATAATTGTACTTTATTATTCTGGAGATGTTTATTCCTCCATCGGAATGTGGTAACTCGGGTTATTAGACTTCCCTAGTGGGGGTCGGCCCTGTATTTGTTATGTGGGTCAAAGGGTTATTAGACCACCCTAGAGGGGTCGGCCCAGTCAGTTGTAGTGGGGTATTTAACCCATTGGTTAAATACGAGCCTACGTGTACTTGTGTAAAAGATATGTCAGTGTAGTGTATAAATAGAGGAGGTGTGTTCCTCATTTGACACACACACTCACTTGAGGATAGCGCACTTGTGGAGGAGAGGTCTGCTATTGTGGAGGAGGAGATCATGTCTCAGGGTTTCATCTTTGTATATTGCTAGTCATCTATATTGAGGAAGCTTTGCTGGGTTTTCTACCCCATGAGGGTTTCCCAGGATAAATCTCTGTCTCTTGTGTTTATGCTATGCTTGTTGTTTCTTCAGTGATCCTGTATATGCTATTATTGTAAAATGGAATGTAATGCTGCTATTTTCTGTCTTAGCATATTAAATCTTAACACAATGACTGTTGATCTACCTCTAACATGCTCGTTGGTTAACACTCCTGCACATGCTTAAACAACCTCTAACTCCTTTTGTGAAGGAAGCTCACGACCGTAGATCTCAACCGTTCCAGATCTACGCTGTCCACAGATGTCATCACATGACTGTACGTGGACTTTCACTGTTTTACCCCTTCTTTGCAATACTTAGGCTTCGGATTTGATTGCATCCTTCTCTAATCCACAACTATTTATCCAAATATATTACCTTACCAATCTTACGGGATATCTGACTCATATCACTGAGGCTTTTTTTCTGTTTGCTTCTTGGTTTAACCCTCCCCTTTATCAAGGAAAAAAATGGTTCTAACAACTGGCTCCTATTGGGGATGCTATCATCCCTGTGAGGTAGACAAGAACCCCGCAAACTAGTGCCTCATCCATTGGGTCTTTCCCATCACAAAAATTTTCGACCTGCAACTCTTTATTGAAAATTGGAAATACAATGAAAACCGTAGCATACCACTGCGACTGGAAAAGATGAAAATGGGATTTCCATATCAAGCTTATTTATGCACAAACTACTCTACCCAATACTATTGAAATGGATGCAACCTTAGGTGATATGGAAATGCCAATGCAACCAATCCAGCAGCTGATGCAACAAGAAAAATTCCTCATCATGCTTAATTAAAATCAGAAAATAAGGACACAATGGCACAAATCAATGATGATAGATAGAATCCCTTTGGCAAAATAAAACCCAATCACCCCAACATAAATTTTTTTCCAAGTAATCAGATATTGGGTCATAAAAGGCATGATATCCTTTAAAAAATTTTGCCATTCCTCTGACATGACAGGGCCACTTTAGCTATAACCTACCTGGAATCTTATCAAAATGTGATTTGGCTCATAGCCTGGCAAAATTTTCTTCAAAAGAAATGTAAGCAACAAGCTCATACCCTTTGTCATTCACCCCAGGTGTAGGGATTGAATACTCAAGATAGGTCTTAAGTGGAATCTGAAAATTATGCCTACTTGATCCCTTATGTAGCCCAATAGGACTGAAACAGTCAGCCTCATCTACCTACTCCCACTGAGACTACGGCTCTATACCATGATGTGTTGTTTCAAAACCTAGGATATTAATAACCTCACCTCCTAGGCTATCTAGGATTCCTGGGTTAAACACCTGATTTTTCTCTGGGGCTTCAAAAGAAACTCCGTCATGGACTTCAAATGGATTAGGAAGGACTTCTCCTTGAAAAAATTATGGGCCTGAGTGCTATGAAGAAAAAGTAGATTGACCCTCCTGGTTTTCCTCCAGAGGGCTTATTGTTTGGCCAACTTGCTGAGTGTATGCATTAAATTATGGAAAAGGAACAAGAAATTCTTCATGGATACCCTCATCCGCTTCAACTTCAGCCGAGAGAGAAACCTCCACTTGTAGGAGGCCTTCAGGAACATATTGACAATTAGCCTCTTTTCTTTCCCTTTGATGAGGGCAGGGTTCTTCATGCAAGGCTCTTGGTCTCTCTTCCTTCATGATCCTCAAGCTTCTCTTCATTGTCACAAATAACTCAGAGGAGAGACGCAAGGTGTTATTTTCATCAGGCTTGATACCTCCATGGCTTCCAATGATGAAATCAGGGACTACAATGGAGTCCCTCCCCTTGGATGGCTCCTCTACATAGTGGAACTGACTGTATGGATGCTCCTCTTTCTCATTTACCTCTAGAAGGTTCAAGACCTCCTCATCCCTGTATTCATCATATATAGGTAGACCGAAATCTCCTTCAAGACCTCGCACCACAAAGCTTTCAACATATTGATTGCAATCCACATAAAATAAACCAACATTATCATCTTCTTGCATATTACTGCGTTGATCACTGCTTGGTTCACCATGTAAAGGATAGGAATGCAAAGCAGACTTTCCTGGCTCACATCTTTCCTCAATCCCTAATTTCTCCTCCACTTGATCACCAATGCCTTGTTCTGAAATTTTTCCAGACATCTTGAGATTGTTCTCAACCTCAATTGAATCAATGAACATATGCTGCAATGTGCAAGACTTTCTCTCCAAAAGAAGGAAAGACAACTCAGGAGGAAAGATGGAGGCATAATGCAACTTAGCAGCATTTTCTAGGGGCTGGATTTCTTTTGGCATGTTGTAATAAAAGCTTGCAAACATCCTGTTAAAACTGGACATGGTTTCACCTTCTTGTCTTTTCATGGAATAAAATTCTGAAAGAACTTGGTCTAATGATCTTCTCATACCCCAAAACTCTAGAAAGACATTAGAGAACTCTTCCCATGTGTCAATAGATTCACGTTGCAAGTGCTTAAAGCACTTCTTCACATATCCTTGGAAAGATTGGGAAAAATCCCTCATACAAACGTCATCATGCTTTATTTAAAAAAGGTCTAGGAAATGCTCAAACCCTTGGAAATGCTTCTCAGCTGTAAGGATTCCATCTTCTCCATCAAAAATAGGGAGGTATTTATGGTATTTGGGAGCGTATTCATGAAGAATAGGGGGCAGCTTCAAAGGACTATATCTTTGTTGAAATCTAGAAGGAAAAGGAGTATGTACAGGAGGAATGCTATCGGCCTCAAACCCATGGGGTTTGTAGGGCTGATTATGGATCTCACATGGTTCAAAAGAAGGAATAGGATCAGCCCTAGGAATGAAGGAAGAATGTACATCTGTTATATCTAATGAAGGATATACAAAGGAAACTCTCTCATGGCTGGGGATTTTTGGTGAAACAAAAATTCCTTGATACATATACATAGGGATAAAAGGAAATCCATGCAGAAGAACAAGATCTCTTTGCAGAAATTAATACTTTGATGCTTGACTCTTAATTTTCCCATGCCTCTATCAGCTGGGCTTGTTCCCTAGTGGATCCTGCATATTTGATTGAATCATGAGTGGAGTTTCCATGAGACCTCCAGCACCCCAACTTTGACATGTGGCCACTGATCTCTCTAGTGGAGTCACCCTCGTAATGAAATCTTGATGAGTGGAGTCGCTGGGTGAAAAATACACAACCCTCTTCGATGTTTGACCGTTGTTCACCATCAAAAATCAAATCTAGAATTCTTTGTCATTCTTCCCAGGGACAATATAACCCTCACTCCCCGACAACAACGCCATTATGTTAGCACCCAACTTGACCCTTCAGGTTGTGGGAGAAGGCTAGTTCAGGGTAACCACAAAACCACTTGGGATTGTCTTACTGACCAAATACAATCAAAGAGGGATCTCTCTTAAACTTGTAAAAGACTAAAAATAATCGAAGATTCAGCAATGAAAAACACATAGAGGTCAGATTCTAGTAGGACAATTTGTTTAAGGTTTGGTAGGATAATTATGAGAGGAACCATTGGGCAATGGGGTCAAAACATAGCACATATATCAAATAATAATGTTGTTGCACAGAATATCAAAACATAGGCGAGATAGCCATCCACTTACAGTCAAAAATTTGTTGTCTGGTGGTAAGGGAAGAAAGAATGAACAGTCCATTAGCATGGGCATCTTGCAAGGGCGAATCCAATGCCAACTTTAGTAGAAGAGTTTTGTGAACACTTGGAATTAAAATGAAAAAGAATGAGCACATGAATTATGTCTTAATCTATACTTATCCAAGCGTGAAAATGAATACAATATGGAAAAGAGAAACAAAGAAGACATTCACATGAGAAGAAGAAAATATAAACTATGGGACAAATGACACATGAATCTCTGTTAAACACCAGTTGCAACACTGCAATTCTATTAATGATTATGTCTTAAAACAAAATTAGCCTTCGTAGGTATCGGCCCACTGATTTTCCAACCCCTTTGCTATCTCTATTACATTGCTTATATAGGCCCTTAGGCTCGAAATCGCTAACAGAAAGCAGTTATAGTTGTCCTGACACCTATACAGCTCAAAGCATCACCTTTGATAGCTAATTGCAACAAAAATGAAAGCTAATGGACAAACATGACCGACTTTGCTGGTGTCACTACTTGAATGTGGACTACGACGTGTTGAAATATTGTAACTTCTAAGAATATTATATTTGTACTTTATTATTCCGGAGATATTTCATTCCTCCGTGAAGACCTTATTGTATATCCGGAGATGTTTACTCCTCCGTCGAAATGTGGTAATTTGGGTTATTAGAATTCCCTAGTGGGGGTCGGCCCTGTATGTGTTATGTGGGTCAAAGGGTTACTAGACCACCCTAGAGGGGTCGTCCCAGTCAATTGTAATGGCGTGTTTAACACAGTGGTTAAGTTGGGGCCAACCTAGTTAATATAAAATACAAGTCAGAGTTGTGTATAAATAGAGGAGGCGTGTTCCTCATTTAACACACATTGCACTCACTTGTGAATAGCGCATAAGTGAGAGAGAGAGACCTGATGTGGAGGATAAGGAGCTTATGGTTGTGGATTACATATTTGTATTTTCTATTCATCTATATTGAGGAAGCTTCGCTGGGTTTTCTTCTCCATGAAGGTTTCCTAGGATAAATCTGTGTCTCTTGTATTTACGCTATGCTTGTTGTTCTTTCAGTGATCCTGTTTATGCTGTTATTGTGAAATGGAATGTAATGCTGATATTTTCTATCTTATCATATTGAATCTTAACATGGTATCATATCTAACCTAAAGGAAGGAAATGTATGGCACTTACGACACTTACTTCACTTGCAACAATTTGAAGGTTAGGGTTTTGTATAGCAAAAACTAGTCATCGTGGAGCTTTCACTATAAATCCATTTTGGACAAGGTTCAGGATCTGAAACCTTTAAAAGTCGTATATAACATCCCCATGTACCTTGTGTCCAAAGGACACCCTCATATTCGTTGTACTTTGTGAGTTATGATCAGTACAAGTTAGGGTTTCTGCCTCTTCCAGATCTCAGTCATAATCAGGTGACCTAGGTAAAAAGGTCATAACTTGGGCTAGGAAGCTCCAAATGGAATTTTGTAAGAAGTGAAAGGTAGTAAATGGACTGTATTATCTTAAGTAAACTTTTCAGAGGCCAAAGTTGAACCAGTGATATGTGGAACTTCGTACAAGTGCACTCTCCTGTTTTATCCCATAAACAGGTCACGTTGCGACACTTGGAATAACTCTCTCTCAGAGAATCCAATTGAGGTCATACCTCTGGGGTTGGAAAGAGGAATAGTCGGGATAACACAGGGAGAAGGTTCAGACACTGTAGATTTTTAATTTCATAGTTACACAAGAAACAATCAGGTGCATATTTCTATCAAAACAGATTTGGATTTTGAGCACCTTCATTCTTGAATCATCACTGCTGTGGAAAATTAGGGTTTCAGAGAAAGTTGGAATTTTTGGATGCGGATTCCACGGCTGAATGATATTCATAAAAATAGAACTTTAGAGACCAAGATCAAATTTTTTGGTTGGGTAGAAGATCGGGCTTGATCAAACCCTAGTTTGGGATTTTGATCAGAAAGGTGGAAAATTAGGGCTTCTACGAAAGTTGGAATTTTTTAAGTCTATGACCATGGCTGGAAGCTCCTCAAAAAAATAAGATTTTAGAGTTTTGGATCGAACCTTTTGATTGGGAAGAAGGGTGGGCTTCATCAAACCCTAGTTCGGGATCCTATCAAGAAGATCCAGAAGTTTTGAAGGCAATTTTGAGGGGTCAAATTTTGGAGATTTCAAAATTGAAGTATGCTAGCTTGATCAACTCAGCAAGGCACATATTTCCATCCATTTAGAAGTGTGAAAGTCAAAGTTTGAATTTTTAGGGTTTCTCTGACAAACCCTAATCAAGCTCGAGATCTAGTTTTAGGGAGAGATGAGGCTAAGGCCTTACATAAGAAGACTACAAGAATTCCCTGACAGGTATCACTTGAGGAGATATAGGTATGTGTTGAAATATGTTCATGATTAAGTTCATAATATGCTTGTCTTCATATTATTGAGGTTAGTACAATCTTGATTAATATTAGAATTGTCTTATCACCCTAGTAAAAGTATGAATGCATGTGAATGATAGAAGACATTCTTTGATCAAAGTTATATTATTGTACTAATGCACCTATGGTGTTGTATGAGGATTATGTTGTCTACTAACAAAATACAGGTACATCAAACACAAATCAAGCTCCATGACCATGATGACATAAAGACAAAATAATTATCCATAATCTTTAGAAGTTCTACTTACGAGGTATGTATGATTTATTTCTACTATGCTTAACTTATGAGGTATGCAGGTTACTAGCACAAGGTCTCTAAATCATTGAAGAGAATAAATATATTGTTTGGGTATGTTAGACATAAATAAGCATGTATCTAATCCAAGTATGTTTTCCTATGTCAAGTTAGAATCCTACTTTGTGCTAGGATCTTAGTATACCCATGTATTGAATGATCATGACCATACATATTCAAGATTACTTAGAATCATAATGTTGTGATAATATTGAGTTCATACTAATGAATGTATGATTATGTATGAGATCATGATGATGACACTAGTGCACACTTAAGCATGCATAGTGGTAAAGGATGGATAGAAGCTCATGACATGGAAGGGAAGTAGAGACCAAGAAGGAACCAACCTTACAAGACATAAAAAGATAAGTATTTGAATTGTTATTTGAATTACTGAATATTCTATGATATTGCTCGTAATAGTTGTATGCATATTTGTATTCCTAGAATATTGTTGATGTATATGTAACTTCGGAATGTATTTCATCTGTATATTATATATATATTTATTGTACCCTTATAAGAGATGCATTATTCCTCTATAAGGAAGTGTCGTCATGTGGATTGACAAGTGTCGCTAGTGTGTGTACTTGCCGATGGGTTATTAGAACACCTTATGGGGTCGGCCCTAATTAATATATAATATAATGTGGGTGTATCAAAGTAGACAAGTCGGCCCCAGTAGGTCACTGGGCAAAAAGGTGAGTATAAATAGAGATAGGAGATCTCTATTTTACTCACTCGAAAAAGTAACTATCTCTCTCTCTGAAAAGTGGCGCGCTAGTGAGGAGGAGGAGGATCATCTGCTAGGAGACTATCTCAATGTTATTTGGTTGTATTTTGGTTGAGCCATTGCTCTCTCTATCTCTGAGGAAGTTGTGGGGTTTTTCACCTTAGGGTTTTCCCCACGGAAACTCTGTGTCTCTTGTCTCTATGCTTTTGATTCTTGTGATGCTTGTGATGCTTGTCATATTATGATTGTCATGCATTGATATACTATAGATGTTATTCTCTCAGCAAAGATCCTATAGTATTGTGATTTAATACTGAAAATTTAACAAATATATCATGCTAAGTGTAAGCATTCATATAGCATTGAACATTATACTACTAATATGCATATGATTGGTAAGTTGGACACACATTCCATTGTTGCTTGTCTAGAATGAAACCTCTTTGCTGACATGCTGAGAGATGTGCATGCTCTCGATAGTATGTTCTGGTAGAGATGGAAGGCATCTAGATAGCCACTGTATGCATACAGGATATGGAAAAGTGTTGTGCCAAAGTATTGGTCAATATAGTTGCATAACTATGTAAATCATATATGTATGCATAATACGTTATCATGTCAACATGATTTGATGATTATGAAGTATTACTAATCATGTGCTTAATTTTGATTTGTAGGAAAGATCATGAAGAATGATGAACACTGAACAAGTGATGGATGTTCAACAAGAAGATTTACAAATCAAACATACTATAGAAGGCTCGTGGCTAGAAGATTCTCTTAGAAAGAGGAAGAGGACCAGGACGAGATGTTTGATCCAAGTAGCTATATAAATAATGTTCTCTCAATGGTGTGATTGAAGAAGAAGTGTGAATCGAGAAAACTCCCAGGATTCAATTGAAGAAAACTCTATACGGGTACCCAGGATCGATAGTCATTTGATGAGCTTAATGATCACCATGGGTGATGTGGATCTCAACCTTTGCTACAAGGTTGAAGATGGTTTTTATATACAAATGGCATGGATGCAAGAAGGAACTCCCCACAGAGTTTGAATGATATTGAGGCTCATATTAGTAGACCCATCTGACGAGAGATGGCACGGATAGATATGCAGAAGATCACTCAATGCAGAGTGTGAATGATGTTTAGTCACAGAGGGAGAATTAACAGTTTCTTGAAAAGCTTGGGATTTACCAGAAGTAAAGCTGATCCTAATCTTTATCTTAAGGTTATGGATGATGAACCTATCATACTATTATTGTATGAGGATGATCTCTTTCTGATAGGGAATGAGAAACAGATCATGAAAAGCAAGAAGAAGATGGCTACAGAATTTGAGATGAAAGATCTCAGATTGATACATTACTAGGTCTAGAAGTATGGCAAGACCCAGAAGGAATCTTTCTCAACCTGGGAAAGTATGCTGTGGAAATCTTCAGAAATATTTGATATGTTGGAATGTACAACCATTGCCACTCTCATGGGTTTCGACTTGAAACTATTAGCTGATAACTCTTTAGAGTTAGTATATGTAACTCTGTATAGACAGATTATTTGGTCACTAATGTATCTGACGGATACCAGGCCAAATATATGCTTTGCTGTGAACACCTTGAGTCAATATCTATTGGAAACTAGATGTGTTCACCTGATAGTTGCAAAGCATGTGATGAGGTACCTAAAGGGTACGATAGACTTTGGTCTATGTTGTCCTGGAGATCATGAATTCAGATTGTATGGCTACACAAGATGTTGATTGGGAAGGAAGTGTATCAAATAGGAAGAGCACATCGGGTGGATGCTATTGTCTAGGATCTGCCATGATCTCATGGTCTAGCAGGAAGCAGTCTAGTGTGGCTCTCAGCATAGCTGAAGAGGAATATATATAGTTGCTTTCTCTGCTAGTTGTGAAGTGCTATGGCTTCAAAAGTTGTTATCAGGATTGTTTGACTTAGAGATGGAATCCACTATGATCCTGTGTGACAACCAGAGTTGTATCAAGATGACAAAGAATTCAGTGTTCCATGATAAGTCAAAGTACAAAGAGATCCAATATTTCTATATACGGGATATGGTGCAGAAAGGAGCTATCAAGCTCTAGTATGTAGGCATTGATGAACAAGTTGCTGATGTGTTGACCAAACCTCTGTCTTGAGTAAAGTTTGAGTATTTTCGAGACAAGCTTTGTGTAGTTCAAAAAGATCCTCCTCGAAAGGGGGAGTGATATGGTTGTTGATGATGAGATTGCCTGTATCGGCGATAAGGTCGATGATGTGGATACTCTATTGATGAGGATGCTGTATCGATGATGTGGATACTTGTATTGGTATGGATACTTGTATTGATGGTGTGTATACTTGTATTGGTGTGGATACTTGTATTGATGATGTGTATACTTGTATTGGTTTGGATACTTGTATTGATGATGTGTATACTTGTATTGGTTTGGATACTTGTATTGATGTGGATACTTGTATTGATGATGAGGTTACTTGTTCCGACGATGAGGTCGATGATGAGATTTTCGGTTACGACGATGAGGTCGATGCATGGTCCTTAGACTTTGTCTAAACGGATGGGGAGGGATTGTATCCATTAGAGAGATTTTGAGGTCAAAAAATGGCTTCCTAGGAGATGTACTACAAAAATATGAGATATATTAAAATATTATGAATTTGGGTTTTTATAGGGTAGGTATATATGACAAGTCACCTCCCACACTATTTTCCATGCACAATATAAATAACCATGGTTGAGTTGCTTTTCAAAATTCACTAGAAATAAAATTAATAAAATAAGTTTACATTGATGTGACTAAGATTCATTGTAAATCCCCAAAAATTTATTGTCCTTTAGCATTTATTTGTCTTGAACTTACAAATGAAATTAAATAATAATAAAATATTTTGAAGAGCTATTTTTTTAATTTTATGTTGACTTTTTATATTTAGTACTTTTCTCATGAATTAATATAATGTAATTTAATTGAAAATTTATTTACATGTAAAATGTTAATAATATTATTATAATCCACATTGCATTATTATTATTATTATTTATTAAATCTATTATTATTCTCTATTAGTTTGACATTATGTTATTAAATAGAATGGAGTGAATCTATAATTTAAAATTAAAAACATAAAAAATATAATATATTATTTTATAAAAAAATGTGAAAGGATTTTCTTTATGAATTAAAAGTACTTCACTTGAAAATGACAATAATATTATTTTATGAGAAAGTGTGAAAAAGACATTCATTATGAGTACTTTACTTGAAAATGACAATAATATTATTTTATGAAAAAACTATCATTATGAGTACTTTACTTTATGACTTAAAAGTACTTACACCACTACCTTGGTTAACTATGTGTTTTCATCCATCATAGAAAATTTGACAAATAAGCATTCTTAACTCATGCAATGCCACCTCACCAAGGGGGATGATGTCATCTACTAGAATGTGATTGGCTATTTTTTATAGTACATTTTCTTTGTTTTGAGGCCATTTTTTGACCTCAAAATTTCTCTAATGCATCCATGGACTTCGGTCTCAGAATTGATCCGTAGACATATGTCTCCGAGAATGTGCTCCCTAGTGGATGGAAGGGGATTGTATCATCCCCGGACTTCGGTCCCATGAATTGATCCGTAGACATATGTCTTCGAGAATGAAGTCCCTAATGGACGTGATAGGACTACATCGTCCCTGAATGTTTAGTTCAAAATGTACATGATAGGACTACATCGTCCCTGAGCATTTGGTTCAAAATGTACATGAGAGGATTGTATCATCCTTGGAATTCAGTCCTAAAGTGATCTGCAGACAGATGTCTCCGAGAGTAAGAGGATTGTATCATCTGTGGACATTAGTCCTAAAGTGATCCACAGATAGTTGTCACCGAGAGTGGGGATTGTATCATCCTTGGACTTCAGTCCTAAATTGAGCTGCAGATAGTTGTCACTAAGAGTGGGGATTGTATCATCCTTGGACTTAAGTCCTAAAGTGATCTGTAGACATTTGTCACCAAGAGTGGGGATTGTATCATTTTTGGACTTCAGTCCTAAACTGAGCCGCAGACAGTTGTCACCGAGAGTGGGGATTGTATCATCCTTGGACTTCAGTCCTAAACTGAGCTGTAGACAGTTGTCATCGAGAGTGGGGATTGTATCATCCTTGGACTTCAGTCCTAAACTGAGCCACAGACAGTTGTCACCGAGAGTGGGGATTGTATCATCCTTGGACTTCAGTCCTAAACTGATCCGCAGACAAATGTCTCTGAGAGTGAGGGGATTGTATCATCCCCGGACTTTGGTCCCTGAATTGATCCGTAGACGTATGTATCCGAGCAGTGGTCCTTAGAATTTTTCTAAGTTAATGAGTGGACTGCATCGTCCCTAGACATGATATGGTGTCTTAAATAGATCATGTGTGTTGCAGGGGATGCTGCTATCGTGCTGTTGATCAAGAGGGATCTAGTTGATGACAATGATGCTGATCATGTGATGATGATGATGCTAATCGCATGATGATGATGATGCAGATCGTGAGATGAAAATGCTGTTGATCGTGATGGTCTAGATGATGATGCTGTGATCATGATGGTCTCGATGATGATGTTGTAATTGTGATGGTCTAGATGACTATGTTGTGATCGTGATGGTCTAGATGACGATGCTCTGATCGTGATTATCTAGATGACGATGTTGATGATCGTGAGGATCCAGATGATGATGTTGATGTTGTTGTAGCTGTTCGAGTGTTGCAGAATATGAAGACTCAATACTGAAGATGTGATGTTCCAGTATTGAAGATGTTCCAGTAACTGCTTGAGTTACTAATGATGTTGAGAAAGATTCCAATGATTTATAGATGTATCATGTATGATGTTGATGACTCCTTGCTCGTGCAGATGTTGTTATAATATCCTTCTCGTTAAGGGGGAGTGTTGAAATATTGTAACTTCTAAGAATATTATATTTGTACTTTATTATTCCAGAGATGTTTCATTCCTCCGTGAAGACCTTAATGTATATCTGGAGATATTTATTCCTCCGTCGGAATGTGGTAACTTGGGTTATTAAACTTCTCTAGTGGGGGTTGGCCCTGTATTTGTTATGTGGGTCAAAGGGTTACTAGACCACCCTAGAGGGGTCGGCCCAGTCAATTGTAATGGGGTGTTTAACCCAGTGGTTAAGTTGGGGCCGACCTAGTTAATATAAAATACAAGTCAGAGCTGTATATAAATAGAGGAGGTGTGTTCCTCATTTAACACACATTGCACTCACTTGTGAATAACGCATAGGTGAGAGAGATATCTACTATGGAGGAGAAGGAGCTCATGGTTGTGGATTACATCTTTGTATTTGTTGTTCATCTATATTGAGGAATCTTTGCTGGGTTTTCTTCCCCATGAGGGTTTCCCAGGATAAATCCATGTCTCTTGTATTTATGCTATGCTTGTTGTTCTTTCAGTGATCCTGTATATGCTATTATTGTGAAACGGAATGTAATGATGATATTTTCTGTCTTAGCATATTGAATCTTAACTTGTTGGTGTCACTACCTAATTGTGGACTACGACGACCCTTGAGCAGCTGGCAGGCTCTAAGAGGCCTCAAAATATAGTAATATTGCACATAAAACAAAAAATATGCAATAGACTAATTGTGATAGTAAACAAAACATCATGAACAGGTTTCCATTCCACTCTCAGTCCACCTCCCCTACTCCTCCACCTATCTAACCCCCACCTCTCTCTCTCTATCTCTCTCTCTCTCTCTAAACCCCCCACTTCTCTCTAACTTCCCTACACCTCCCCAAACACCTGACCCTCCCAATGTTTTTCTCTTTCCCTCCCACAACCCCCCTCCTCCGCCTACCTCTAATAAATCCCCCCCAATGCTCTCTCTCTTTGAACACCCTACTAATCCACCTACCCCTAACACCCATAGCTCTGTCTCTGCCCCCTACTCCCTATAACCTCCCCACTCTCTCTCTACACACGCAGACACTCACCTCCCTACTCCCACCCCTATAAATAACCCCCCTCTTCCCTCTCTCTATCTACCACCTCCATACATTAACCCTCACTACCCCCATCTCTCACTATTTCTCTCCCCTACTTCTACACCTACCCCTATAAATCCCCACTCTAATATTTATCCATCAACACCCTAAAAACCATGCTCTCTCCCCCTATCTCTCTATCTACCCTAAAATTATGCATTCTCTCTCTCTCCCCCCTTCTCCTACAACTAACCATCTTAACTCTCTCTCTATGACTGCACCCACCCTCTCTCTCTCTCCATGCACCTGCCCTTTCTCTCTCTCCCTCCCAATTCTACAGCCCCACTCCTAAACTATAACCCCTTCTCTCTAACAACCCTACTCCTCCCTAAACCCATACTATCATGATCTATATCTCTATCTCTCCCCAATACGTCATCCTTACCCCTACACCTAATCACCACCCTTCGATCTCTCTCTCTCTCTCTCTCTCTCTACCACACTATCCTACACTATATATAAATTCTATCTAACAAATCTACTTCTCCCTAAACCCCTAACCCACCTAATCTATATCTATTTATCTCCGCCAACCCTCCCTCCACACTACCCCTAATCATCACCCCCTCATCTCTCTCTCTCTCTCTCGCTATCTCTCTCTCTCTCTCTTTCTCTCTCTCTCTCTCTGAATCCCCTACTCCACCTTTCGATAGCCCCCACCCTTCCCTCTCTCCCCCTACTCCCTAACAGCCCCCACTCTCTCTCTCTCTCTCTCTCTCTCTCTCTCTCTCTCTCTCAGACACACTCACCCCACCACTTCCATCTTTACCACTAAACCACCTCCTCCCTCCCTCTCTCTCTCTCTCTCCTACCCTCCAACTAATCCTTACTAATACCTTCTCTCATTCCCTCTCCCTTACGCCCACACATATCCATAACCCCCACCTCTCTCTCTCTCTCTCTCTCTCTCTCTCTCTCTCTCTCTCTCTCTCCAAACCCCCCGCTTCTCAACTATACTTGAATTCTCTCTAACTTCCCTACTCCTCAGCCAAAACATATCCCTCCCATAATACCCCTCCTCTGCATACCCCTAATAAACAACCATCAACACACTCTCTGTCTCTAAACACCGTACTAATCTACCTACCCCTAACACCCACAACTCTATCTCTCTCCCCCTACCTGCTAGAACCTCCCCACTCTCTCTCTATTTACACACACACACTCACCTCCCTACTCCGACCCCTATAACTAACCCCCATCATCCCTCTCTCTATATACCACCTCCTTCCTCTAACCCTTATTATCCCCCTCCTCCCTCTCTCTATATACCACCTCCCTCCTCTAACCCTTATTATCCCCCTCATCCCTCTCTCTATATACCAATTCCACACCCCACTCCTAAACTATAAAACCCTTCTCTCTAAATATCGTACTCCTCCCTAAACCCATACTATCATGATCTCTATCTATTTCCCTCCCCAAGCCCTCATCCTTACCCCTACACCTAATCACCACCCTTAGGTATCTCTCTCTCTCTCTCTCAACCACCCACTCCTATAGTATACATCTCTTCTCTCTAACTACGTTACTCCTCCAAAAACCCCTAACCATCCAGATATATATCTCTTTCTATCCCCAAAACCCCTCCCTTCCTATCCCTAATCACCAATCCCCACTCTATCTTTCTCTCTCAACAACCTAATCCTCCTACTACTGATAAACCCCATCCCCTATCTCTACCCCTACTCCCTAACACCCTCCCAATACCTCTCTCTCACATAGACTCACCCCACTAATCTAACCCTTATGACTAACCCAACCCCCCTACCTCTCTCTCCCTCTCTCTCTCCCCCTCTCTCTCTACTACACACCTGCAACTCCTAAACTATACCTTACTTCTCTTTAACTACCCAACTGCTCAAAAAACCACTAACCCTACTAATATATATCTCTTTCTCTTCCCTACCCCCCTTACTCCCCCTACCCCTAATAACCCCACCCCTCACCTCTCTTTCTCAACCCCCTACTAATCCACCTAACCCTAATCCCCACACTCTCTATCTCCCCCTGCTCCCTAAAAGTACCCCACTCTCTCTCTATAAACACACACTCGCCTCCCTACTCCTACCCCTATAACTAAACCCCCTCCTCCATCTCTCTATCTCCCATAGCCCCCTTAATCCTTACTAACCCCCTTTCTCACTCTCTCTACCCATGACCTCTCTTTGTCTCCACTTGTAACCCAACTCTATATCTTTCTAACCCCGCTCCTACTCATCGTACCCCTAACCACTCCTCTTCCTCTCTATCCCTCTCTCCCTCTCTCTCTCTCCCTCTCTCTCTCTCTCTCTCCTCACTTATAACTTCCCCACTCCTCAACTATAACCCCCTTCTCTATAACTTCCGTACTACTCCCCAAACCTCTAACCTTCTTAATATCTATCTCTTTCACACACCAACCCTTCTTGCCCCACATCCTCTTCTCTCTCTCTCTCTATCTATCTATCTATCTCTTTGGTGTCAAAAAATGGCGCTAGAAAGAGACCACCTAAGGCTTGATGGCTAAACACAACTATAATAAACCTCCTCCAACTCATTCCCCATTTGCAACATGTAGTCATTCCAACTTGCTAGCCACATCTACCACTCTTCTACTAAAAATATTGTATATCCTACTGTTGGTTGTGTTTTCGCACACCAAAAGGCAGAAACGGTGGTGCTACCGCCTTGTGGAATCTAAGGTAGAGAGCCTGGGAGATATGGATCCCATGGCTTTGTGTGTGGTTAAAACAAGTAAAATCTAGTAAACGAGGACAAGCTATTCGAATACAAACATAACCTAAGGTCTAATGCTTGTGAGTTGTGAACATAAATGTAAACATTTGGTGGTAAAACACAGTAAAAAACAAACAAGAAATAATAAATATTATATTTAACTAACATATACCACAATACTTATCAACACGCATAGGTAAAAAAACTACTCCATTTATATTACGAAACCCTTCTCATAAAATAAATGATTTTTATTATTATTTGCAAAAATGGATTTATAAGTTGAGGATTAACTCTTTGGGTTTACAAAACCTTGCGGCCGTAAATATGTGCTATCCTTAGTTGGGTTCCTTCCTTCGGCTGGCCTCCACACTCTACTAGTTTTCACTTCATCAACCTTCCATGGTGGCTAGGAGTGAAGGGTGCTCAACCAGCCGAAGGGGTGTGCAAGATAGGGTGTTGGAAAAAGAGGTATGTGCAAAGGGAGAAAATGGTGGAGTGGACATGGTACCGAAACAGAGGGATTCAAGCAAGAGGGAGTGGATGAAAATGGAAAAAGTTGTGTAAAAATGGTGAAAAAACATATGATACTTGGTGTGTTTTTAGGTTTTCGTAACCCTAAAACACTTATGGTATATGTTTTTTGAATTTTACCGTCTTGTAAGTCTTGGGATGAGGTGGGAACTTTGGTTTGTTACGACATCCCTCTATTTTGGTGGACACCTCCTTTTTAGGGGAGGATCCCTATTTTAGTGGAGGTTGTCCAAAGGGGGATTTAGGACTTAGGTTAGATGGGTTTCTAGGTTTTTTTTGTGAATAAATAGGTTTGTACTTTGAGAGTAAGGGTCTACATGATACTGCTAGGTATGTGGCTAACTTCTTGTGTTAACAGATTTCCCCTTGATGTGTGAGGTAATGAGCTAATCGTATTACCAATAGAGATCATAGGACCCTTTTTTTATTGTGGGCGAGTATGGCCTTCTGGTGGAGGATGGAATTTTGTTGTGAAGGAGGATTGCACTTGCTTCACGGAACACCAAGGGCCATCATTTGCAAATACAATACTAAAAATGGATGAGGTGCATATAATATAAAATATACATGGACGAGGCAGGCATTCCCATGCTCGTGTCAATGATTGAATATATATACAAGTGTTGGGGTCCAGAGGGGACACAAATCTGGGACATACTCATGGCCCAACCATGACTGATATGAAGAGATGGAACTGGAAACAATGGCATTCATATTGAATGCGGTACAATAATAACTGATGCACTATTGGATCTGAAGGCGTCCAACAACTATATGGACTCAACGACTGAGGGTTGGAATCTCAAAGGTGCACAAACTGCATTTGAACTGGGTACTCTATGAAGCATATCAATAGAGGGATTCCAAACACTGTCTCCAATGCAACCCGGATATCCATGTGAACATACAACTGGGGATTGCAAATAGACTCACCAATGTGCTAGATTCAGGGAAAATTTGGGGTCTTCTACCAATAATTGAAGGGACCAAAACCCTGTACGAATCTCAATGGTGCGATTAGGGAATTGGATTCAAGCATGTGAGAAGCAATCAACCAATGAGACACTAATGGATACTCATGGATGATCCATAGAAAAATCACCACCGATGGTCATGAGGCCAAGATACAAGGGCCTCTTGGTCTATCCTTTGGAATTGATGTGTTGGCATCGACAGAGGGACACCTACAACTAACAAGGAAATAAGGCTTCCTTGATAGGAGAAAGAGGTATACGACCAAGATGTGATAGAAATGGACGTGAGACTGAGACACTGTGGTGGGAAATGAGGGCCTTGGAGTGATGGGACTTGGACTTCCTTCGTTCAGAGTATGATGATAGGGCTGACCGAGTAGCATATGACCAATCTCAGGGGGACAGTACCATAGCTTAGGGGATCATGAACTCTGACTACAACGGGGGATATTTTGGTGGGGAAGAGGGAACTAATTCATGATATCAGGAGACTCCATAGGTACCTCACCACAAAATACTCTGAACAAAGTCGACCATACTTAGAAATGATGCCATAACATGGGGTTGTACATGATCTTTCATGGCGTCGAGAGGCATTGTTTGGGCCTTCTTCATGGTTTATTGATCTCGAGGAAGGGATATACGTATGCTCAATATGGTACCATCATGTGGATTTATTCGAGCCCAAGATGGTAACTGCTTGTAAGTGCTTTCAATTTTAAGGAGTTTGAAAGCAATAAGAAGACTCTGAAGTGGTGAGGGGGTACTTTTGTGTGGATTTATATGAGCACAAGACGGTGGATGCTCATGGTTTCTTTCAGTTTTAGAGAGTTTGAAAGAAATAAGAAGACTCCGAGGGGGTCCTTTTTTGTAGATTAGTCCTCAAAGCCCGAAAAATCATAAAACTATGCAATGGAGAACTCTTCTAGTAAGAGAGAAAAGTGTTAAACTTATAACATCATCGAGAACCATCCTTGATGCTTAAAAACTTGTAATGGAAACCATGCATCACTTGTAGGACAAATATTCTCTTTAGAGGTATGTGTGGTGATATTGGACCATGGAGTTTAAGGAAACATAGGGTATAAGGCCATATGAATTTCCTAAGGGGATCATGGGCCATTACAACACCCTAAAACACTATATAGGCCCTACATAGGGACTCTTTTAAGTGTCCAAGACATGGACGCTCGATCCTCATCATTCTCATCCACTTCCTCATCATTCCTTATCATCATTGTCATCCACTTCCTCATCATTCCTTATCATCATTTTCATCCTCATCATTGGTACCATCATCCTTACCTTCATCGTCATTTTCATCATCATCATCATCGTTGTTGAGGTTTTTCAAACAAATTAAGTTGGTTCCCACAGTCCAAGCAATGATCCAGGGTCAAAATATAGAGTCATACACCATAACAATTTTCTTTATGGATCATGGGCCATCCATAGGGCCCCTAAACATCACATGATTCCCGAGTAAAGAATCCTTATATTACAAGTGGGGAATGATAGCCATTTGATATTTACAACATTAAGGATGGTTCTTGGAGCCTAATCCATGGTGTTAGATCAAAATATAGGTTACTAGAAAAGGAAACTATCTAGGTTATTAGGATAGTCCAAACCATGATCCGGGGTCAAGATACAAAGTATTACACCTTGATATTTTCTTTTATGGATCATGGGCCAAGCATAGGGCACCTAACCATCACATGAGTCCCACACAAAGAATCCTTAGATTATAAGTCTCAATGCAAACTAGAAATAACAAAAGGATTTTGTAATGATGTGAAATGTTTTATACAGTGTTTGAAGGAATAAAATGAAATAACAATACGATGTCCTTTCATAAAACATTCAAAGGTATGTTTTCCCTCAAATTGAGATATGCATGCCATTAGGAGTTTTTTAGCACATGAGTTAGGTTCATAGGTGATATGTGTACTTATGTGCAAGGTTGGACCTTTGTGGGTGATATATCCATCATTTATGTCTCTATCATTTCTGTCATCACGTTGTCTCTCCATTTTAGTACTCTACTTGCAATTTAAACTCAAGAAATTTTCTCTCTCTTGATTGACAGATCCAAGTTTAAGTTTAAGTTTTTATTTTATAGATGAACATTGATTTTTTAATTACTTTTCATAATATTTTATTTATGAGCCAGCATGGATTTTTTTTTAAATACTTTCCATAATTTTTTATTTTATGAGCCGACATGAATTTTTTTAATTATTTTGTTAGGAACAAACGTTACAACATCTCCCCCATTACAATATCCACATGATTGTTTAGCTTATGACAAATATTTTATTGATCATGCACCTCGATTCAAAGAGTGAATAATTTTTGGACATGCACATGTCATCTACTTTGTTTCACGAATTCCATGACTATGTATAAGATCAAGTTATTCAAACTCCAATATAAGTTATGAACATATGTCTAGCATTGTATGCAATTTGCAGGTGCAGATCCATCTAACTATGACTAGTGAGAATAATTCCATTGAGCCTTTTGTTATGACCATGAAGCTTTGCGTTGAAAGATCAATAATTTACGAGTAGTATTATGAGGTTCAAAGCTATATCATATTATACCCCCCCCCTCTCTCTCTCTCTCTCTCTATATATATATATATATATATATATATATATATATATATATATATATATATATAAGGATCATGTGTCATTGCAATAGGCCCAGAGGTAAGAGTACAAGGTAGTTTCACAAAAGAGATTTTGCTTTCAATGTGTTTTTTATTATATACATGGTGCGCCCATTTTTTTTATGATTCTCTTTATTTGTATGATTTACATCTAGTTTTTAAGCTTCCAAAGTATTTAAGCTTCCTAGTTCTGGGAAGGGCTAAAAAACCATTAGTAGAAGCCTTTAGCCTATCAGCAAGTAGACTACCAACAATATATATATATATATATAGCTCACCCGGCATATAAGGATAGATATCGTGGCAGATCGGCGATGTGAAAGTGGCACGGGGAATGTTGAGGAATTTCTCAAGAACATGAGCTTCATGATCTTAGAAGAGCGGTTGGCACCAACTCTGGATGTGACGTTGGAGTCCACACTGGCTAGATGGATGGTGGGCTACTCATAAGGATTACCCTTAAACTTAGTAAAAATTTCAACTAATGTTGCAGCATCAATTCACACTACCACTATAGCATCAAACAATTGACATTCCAGCAGTGATAGACGACCCAGTAGCTTTATGTATTTGATTTAATTTGTTAACAAAATACACAATTTTTATGATATAATTTGTGCTATTTTCTTATTAACTCATTACTCACACAAATAGGGAGAGATAATCTCATTGTGGTTCACAAAAGCACTCAAGAATCACATTCACAAATAGGGAGAGGTATGAGTACAATGTAGTTTCACAAAAGAGATTTTGCTTAAAATCAAGGCTCAATTAGGCCATAATTCGGGAGAAACCCAACGCCAAGTGGAATGACGTGGCAGGCCTATAGAGTGCCGAGCAAGCCTTGTAGGAAGCTTTCATCCTACTTGTCAAGCTCCCCGAGTTCTTCACAGGAAGGTTTTTATTTTTATATTTCCAGTCTTCTCATTTTTCATAGTCAAGTGTTTCAAGGTATTTAAAATCCGAATAGTTATAAGCATAATATTTAGTTTGACAAACTTTCATAGATGGGGTTTCATTGCCAATTTTTACAAATGGGTCCTTTATTCCTTTTCATTCAAGGTAGTAAAAATTTCAAATTTATTTGTATAGCGTCTTCTCTGAGGCAAATCATCGATGTGCAATTTAGGTTCTCTTTATTTATTTTTCTATATTAATATTTGTTACAATTGGGTGGCTTATTTACAAATATTGATATTGATGTGTTTTTGAGATGGGTGTATTTGTTTCATTGTTTGGTTTTGTATGAATACTGCATTTGAAACTCGGAAAAATATGAACATTTCTCTTCCTATGGGGTTTGAACCTAGGCCATTCCTCCAGGGTTTGAACCTGGGTCATTAATGTAGGGGCACCAATCTCAACCAATAATATGTGTTTCCAATTGGCTCAACTAGTTCTTTAGGTTCTCGGTGTCAAGGTAGGTGTTATTTCTCATATCCTATTATCATATTCATAACTTTCAGTAGATAAATTCAATATGGTGGACCTCAAATATGGAAAAATGGACTATAATTTAAACAATCTAAAAACAATAAAAAAATTATGATAATTTCGAAAATATTACAAATATTCCTCAAAAGAAACACATGTTTACAAAAAAATCTGAATGCCTAGCATTCCCAAGCTCAACATCCAACAAACCATCTCTTGCTCTCTATATTTTTAGATCTATTTGCCCTGATGATGAGTGAAGAGTACAATTTTTCCACACAAGCATAAACCAGAAAAATCCATTGACACCATTTATTTTTTAACCTTAGTTTGAATTATGGTCTGTTCAACAGAGCGTTCAAGGAAAAGAAGGAAAAAGAATGGTATTAGCAAGCAAAATGGATGTTTTTTGTCACTATGGTTAGCATGTTGTGTTCAACTTCAACCTATTTTTTGGATATCTTATATTGATTTTCTTATTTTGTGCCAGAGGTTTATGAGGTGCACGTTTTAGGACTTGATCCACATTCTTCAGAATCATTCATAACTTTTCATGCAACAGGGTGTAAATCTACTCGTTGTCAGTTTCTGATATGAAGTGGCATGTATCTACTTATGTGTCTAGCCAGCACTAGTCCTTTTAGTTTGTCGTCTTTCTAGAATGTGACTGTTTTCTTGTTGCCTGTTAAGTCATCTTTAATGCCTGTTAATTGTTTACGATGAGGTTTCTGTAAAATCTTCTTCCTGTACTGCGTAGTTTACGAACCCATTAGAATTAATTACAAGTTACAAGAGCATTTGTAACTATAAATCTGTCTAAGGTATTCTATGTCACAACAATCTAAATGAACTAGGAAATTTCATAACAAAGTTGTTCAAACCTAACATCCTTGTTCATGCTTCCAATCAAATTCTGATTAAATATGTTTTTTATTTTGGTTACAAGAAAAGGTTCTATAGATTATGTGGGTGTAAAAAAACATTGAAAGTTAAACATATTAATTAGTGCAAAAGCGTCCTATATTATAATGTTGTGTAGTGTACGACAGAGGTGTTTAATCTCTGGTATTGGATACCTATTTGTTATTATGATCTTGACCTCCAATGTTTTATAATTTTATGAAACCACCAATGTGATGATTTATATAAAACATAAGATATCCAATTTTTTTCCCACATATATATACAACATTCTCAAATTCATATATATATTATGACAATTTTATATCTATCCAACAATTGTATTGATTATGAATAAAATTCTAACATTATTAATTGATTTGTTCCATTTCCAAAGATGAGAAGGGATTAGTTTATTTTCTTGATTTAAGCTTGATGATTCATGCTTTTATTTTTACTTACAAAATCACAATCATACAAAGATACTTATTATATAGAACAAGTTTCCTAAATTATATTTTTTCCAAGGAAAAAAGCGTAATTTCACTACGAATAATCAAATTACATATTGCGGAAAGGCTTCTAGGAGCCCTTTCATGAAACAACTTTTCTTCATGTAACAGTAAAAATGTAGGTACCAAAGCACCACCAGAAAGAAAACCTAAATCTAAAACACTCTAATTCGGGTCAGCCAAGAATGTCTCATAAACAATAGAGAAACTAGCTCATGAAGAGCTGAACAAAAAGAAGAGAAGCCATATGAATGACACTTAATGAAGACAAAATCTGATAATCCAAAAAATTCCTATTGAAAGTAGGGCCACCAGACATGGACGCTCGACCATTGTTCTGTCGGAAAGGTTGCTGTTGCCTCTGTCATAGGACAGCTGGGGCTCGCGGGCTCAACAACCACCTCACTACCGCCACAGCCATAGGAATACAACCTGCAGTTTCCACAGCCGGTGCGTGCTACCATTACCTCACCCTGGATGCACAGTCAACCGCCTCCGTTGTCGCACTTCCTATGTCGCGCCTTGGGCATACTGCCATCCGCCTCCGATGCTATGGAACTCAGAGAAACCACAGCCGCCGCCACTGGATCGCAGGAAGTGATCGCAAACCCAATGGGTTTCCACGCAAAGACGCCTCCCACACTCCAAGTGCATGGAGAATCTGTCAAACACCTTCAATCATCAGTAATAGGTAGCATCTCGGGGGAGAAAGGGGTGGCGGCCATGGAAGGAACCATGGACGCCAAGTTCATCTCAGATGCCGACTCTCAAACCCTCTGGTTTCCTAATATATATATATATATATATAATTCTCAAATTTCCTAAATCACATATATATAAATATAAAACTAACATTCTCATAGGCTTTCACGAGGTCATTATCTATAACAACATACTTACTAGTGGTTCAATATTGACTCCCTTTGTTCATTAGGAGAATGTCCCACTCGACCACTTTTTAGGTAGATAATCCTTAGCTTTCATATGTCATTGATGGTTGAAAAATATTTGTATCCAAAAAAATTCAAAATTTGTAAAAGAGTAGACTTCGCGGTATTGTCCTTAGCACTTTGGGGAAGGCAATTCTGTAATATCATTTTCAGAGATCCAAGGGATTTGAATTTTACTGAGTGCGTGCAATTGGTTATGAGAGTAAGGAATTTGAGAGCCATGAGTACCCTGGTCCCCAACAAAAGGCATGAAATCCAATGCGAAACCCATGAAAACCCTAAACAATAGAGCAAAAAAATGGGATCGATTGAAGTAGAGTTGGAGGACAAAATGGAAATGAGGGTATAAGGCAAGGTTCTAGTCTCTATGAAAAGAAATTGATGCAACTGAAGAAGCTCAATGTTGCAATCTTACCAGTCAGATGCAATGACTAATATTATTCTGACTCCCTCTCTTCCGAAGACTTCACCGAGATCAGTAAAACTAAATCTCTTCATCATTTCATTTCTATCTTTTAAATGAGAAATGAGCAATATTCCTCTTCCAATGGGAATGGAAGCTTAGACTCGCAGTATCCATGGTACGCTGATGATTCCGATCTGATGATACCGATCTTTCTAGACACTATTCTGGATACCCATCTAGCCCTCTCAACAACTCCCTTAGAGACTCTTGATGATCTTAGAGGTAAGTCTAAATTTGAAATTTGTGTCTCTTTTCTTTGTACTATGATTTTGTTGGAGCAATTTGAATCACTGTTTTGTAATAATGTTACAACTTCCTGATAGCTTGTGCATACTAGCTGTCTGAATTGGAATGCATTGTAAATGTGTAGTCATTCTATTTTTTTGATATGTAATTTTTTGGGTATCCGTTGTTGACTGAATGTCACATATATAGTTTTTGGTCCACTTTGTATTGGATTTCTATTGAAAATGAAGCTTTGGGATCTATATTGTGAAATTTTAAATCCAATTGTCGAGACCTTTTTGTTTTTGTTTTTTCGTTGAATGTTTCAATATTTTTTGTTCGTCGGAGGTCTTTTGGCGGAAAGGTCTAAGGTCGAAGCAGGAAGGCAGCAAGTTCGATCTTAGGAAGGCCCAATTGAATATGGTGCCTCTAAAAGCAATTTCTATTTTTTCCTATTCCATTTGTGTATTTTCCCCGAAACCATACAATGTGTCTGATCTGCTCCCTGCTAGGTTGTCAGTTCTTAATTGGATAGGATATAATATTAAGGTAACCAAGGCTTCATTATTGATTGAACCTGAGCTTTATCCCACCCCAGCCGCCAGACAAAATAGGGAGGTTTCAAGTAATAACACCATGAAAATGCATATTGGAACTACTGTACCGGTACCGGGGAATTCATACACTTTTCTTCTTATATACCATTTAAATTTTTTATACTAGCAGGAAATCCACCCAGCGTAAAGAATGGGAACTTATAGATTTCTATCTATGAATGGAATGGGTGAGGTCTCTACTCTATTGGCTTCTCTTGGGGTGTAGTGTATGACATGGGATCTTCCTCTCCAATGGTCTCTTCCCCTTCTTCAATATCTCAACCTTGTCAATATTCACAAAATTTTACATTGCATTTCCACTGATGGGAACAAGATGATGGTATGTTGTTAATGCCACCTTCATTCAATTATTTCTCAATAGCTCTTCAACTGTGATTACAAGAATTTCGATTTCTTGTAACTAAACCTCCAAAATTTCCAATTTTAAAATCTGTGTCAAATCTAACTGATCTACAGTTCGTCTCAACTGCATTCCCATTCAAGCATACACAAATTATAACTCACATCAATAACAAGCTCCAAATATCTAATTGCATGTTGTTGGTTCCCCACTATAGTGGTGATGATGAATGTATTGGAATCATGTCACATCACACAGAGTATTATTTAAAAATGCATTGAAAAGGCAAGAAAATTGAAGTCATACCTGCAAAATTAGATAATCTTGACTTTTTTTTCTTTCTTGATTGACCAGCTTACCACATGTAATAGAAGAGGAACTTGGGGCACCAATGGGTATTTATTTTGTATATTTTCATTTCCCTTTATCATGGCAAGGTGGTGGACAAGTATTCATTTTTTCCTTGTTCTCATCTTCATGCAGTGCTTGGAGCCAGGGTAGGGATTCATTTAAACATTTGGGATTAGCACATAAAAATATAATATGTCAAAATGTGAGAATGGACTACATTGGTTAATTTAATTGATTATGTTCTTGTACTTCACTTGGCCTATTCATGGTAGTAAATGTGCTTCATAGATTGCTTATTTCTCTTGTGCTGATCAAATTTATTACATTGATGTCCATCGGTCCACACGAGGTAATAAATGTGCTACAGAGATCAATTGTTGATATATTTGCAGTTCAAAGATTGAAGTTCTAGGATTTTGTATTTTGAATAAAGTTGATATAAATTCATGCAATTCTTTTGTCCTACTTGGAAACTCATTCTTCTTGTGAAATATTCAATTCAGTCTTTAAAAAAAATTGAGATCAAATACTTTAAATACATTTTATATCCATAATGTGTGTATTCTAATGCAATGCAGGTTATATACATTCAAGGTTCCTTCTATAATTGAGCCTTTGGCTTACATGTATGTGAGAACAACACAAAATTTAAAAAGAATAGCTTCAAAAAGTATAGATTATATAGTTTTTTTCTTTAGGATTATTTTTTATAAGTTGTCCTAAGAAACATACCCTGAGGTTGGGGACTGCACTGCACAATAAGGACTTCCTTCAGCTTAGTTTCTAGGTTGAGGGGTATATATTCTGCCAAACTTCCCCAGTACTTTCACTTGGCCTCATCTCCTTTTGGCATGCCATTTGTGTGGGGAAAACCACAACAAAAATGAAACCTTGGTGGACCACTTAATACACCATCAACCTCATTAGTTAACCAATGCCCCTTTGGATTTTCTTCATGGTTTTCAGTGAAAGTGTGATTTTAAATATAGAAAATTATTATATATGTAATGAAAGCATTCAATATTTCATCAACTCTTTGTTCATAGTAATTCTTGTACCCATTAGATAACATCATAACTGTATTTTTTGCTTAAACTAGACATATGTTTTTCCAAGGTTCTAATATGCTTTATGTCTTTTGGTTTCTATTAAAACTTGGAAATGTAGACACTAGAATGATCTCATATCTACATGTGAAAATTTTATATATCCATTTCCATGAGCAGTTACCATGGAAGTTGCCTATCTACTACAATAAGAAAAACACTGATTTATATTCTCTAATTTTTATGACTATGTTTCTCTATTGGGGTTTTTGCATATAGGAAGTCATCATATTGCAGAGGAATTTGCAGTTAGAGGCAAGGAGCCAAAAGATGAGGTGCAAATTTACACTTGGAGGGATGCTACACTTCAAGAGCTAACAATCCCGATATGAAGGATTTAATTCGTTCTCATTTTTACTACATCAGCTTTCCTATGTTCATGCGATTTTTTGTCACAGTGAAAGCTACAAGCATTTTATGCTTGTACTATTTGCAGGTAGGAATTCACACTTTCGCATTCACTCTCCCAAGTGTTCTTTGTTAACATTGTTAAAAAATGCTTCATTATGTGCAAAAAAAGATGCTTGTGCAATTATAGATGTGCAACATTTGATATTTAATAGCCTACTTAATGGCATATGCCTTGATGATTGTCATTTGACAAAAGAGTTTCAATACATGAAAAATCTATGAAAGAGAATGTGGACTAACCAAATAAAAAAATGCTAATTTTTGAGTGGGAATTCTCAAGCCTAGGGGATTTGTAGTAAAATTCAGAGACAAAGCATTGCCAAAATATTTGGGAGCATGATTGGCGCTAAAGATCATTTTTAGAAGTTGTTCTTAGAGAATTATCCTTTATTGGCACTGTTAAGCCTGAGGACTTTGTAGTAAAGTTAATGGTAAAGAATTACGATACTAAATCCATTGGGATCTCTTTCCCTAAATTCCTTGGTGTGAGAATCTTATGAGAGTGTTTCCATAATCTTTCCCTTCATGATATATTTTCTTCTTATTTATATGTTTGCAGTATACAATCCAAGTACTGTTTACTTTTTGTCAAAAGAATTCGAATATATCTATTCAGAATTTTCAATCAAAACCACAAAATGCCTTGCAATTGTTTAGAAGGTTTGGCTCTTATCATGATTTCATCCAATTAGACATCCCACAGAATGTAAATTAATTCTCTTCTTAAGTAACCATTGAGAACTAATAAGTCTTGGTTGCTTCTATGGTGGTACCTCTTGTTACATCGTAATCTTTCACCCTGCGAGCATCAGCATTATTTGGCCTATAGGATCCATTTCAGTGACTCAGATCCACTCATATCCTTCAGTGATACTATTTTTCCCTATTTTTGTTCCTACCCACATGTTGCATCCTTATAGCATGCGTACCCACGAATTGCATCACTATAGCCCGCGGGTATCAAGTAAAATGGTAAAAACCACTATTAATTACTTTTTACTCCCAAAAAGCAGTCATTGGGTGACCTTTGGCTCTCCATCTGCCCGAGTAACGTCTCGATGTGTCCTTTCACCTACCTTTGAGAGGACTATATATTGAGCACATATGGCTTATGGATGGGAGAAAGAAGAGAATAGTAAGAGAACTCTAATGGATTTTTGTCCAATCTTGAGTCTGCACTCATTGATCCTTGTAGTTGTGAACCCCTTATGTTCACCTTCCAAACTCCTTCTAGTTTGAGTTTGCCATTCATGGAGGATTGAAGTGGTGGAGGAACAAGTGGATTGATCTAGATCTTGGTTCAGATTGGTTGTCGGGAAGAGGTCGTATCACTTTGTACTTCTTATTGTTCATTAATAGAAATACTCATATTCTCGTCCATCATGTTGTAAATGTTGTTTATTATACATTGGGTTACATTTGCTTGTGATATTATGGACCATTGTTATTGATAATGTTAATGTCATTTTTATATTATATGTGTTTGTCGGATATTAGCTGTCAATACAAACTTGCAAATTTCAAGTGCATGGATTGAAAGCTCCAATGGGGATCTAATTCAAACGTTTGGATCGAGGTTGGTTACATTTCTACACTATCTTAACATTGTCATTTATAATAGCATTGTTTTGAGAATTGAGTTGGTTTTTGGTAGTCATCTGTCTGTTGTGGTATTCCCAAGCCATAGTGAGTTTTCTCCAATACAAAAATGGCAACTCCGATGGGGAAAACATCCATGTTTGGGAAATGTTTTGAGCATTAGTCCATAATTAGATTTGCTCTTTATCGAAGCTCCATGTCACTGATTGGCCGTCAAGATACAACATAGAAAAATTGCTTTTTTTGAGCCCGTGGACTCTTTATTTGCCCATTTGCCTTTCCTCACCCGTGGGATAGCTTAGCTCAGCTCGCATATACCCACCTCTGTTTGCTCTACTTCTCACGAGTACTCGCAGGTATTCCTTCGATAGTAGCTTACAACTCTGGCTTTTGTTGGTTTATGGATTTTGGTTGTTCCTGGGTCGGCTTTGATGGTTCCTGAGTCTTTGTTGGCCTCTTTCTTGACTGTTTCATGCCTTGGTTGTGACCAAATCTCTTCGTTTCTCTTGGTTGAGCCTTCTTGGTTTTTTACCAAACTTTGGATTTAGCCTTTTCGTTTTTTCCTTTTGAGCTCTTTCCTTTGGCTGAGTCTTTCTATTTAGGATCTGCTGGGTTGTCTTAGTGATCTTCTCGGCACTTCAGTGACTGAATAGTAGGATTTTGCTTGCATTTTTTCATTCCATTTATATTGAAAAAATACAAAAATATACATTTAGTTTTGCATTTTTCTTCTTGTTTATAAGCGAAAATACAAAAATATTTTACTTTCATGTACTACATCTTGCATTGAGTGCTTGTTTCCTTCATTTAGGTTTTGCTTGTGCATTGAAAAGATAAAAGATTGCATCTTTATTTTGGAATTGTTGGTTGATTTTGCATATTAGTGACATTGTTTTTATGGATAGATGAGTCTAGGATTGGACGATGTTGCATACTATTGAGTCTACACATCACTAGTTTCACGACCATATCCTTTCACGATCATATCCCTTGAGTAACCACAGCCACTAAAATTAACGCTTAATATTAAAATTGATTAGACTGATTTTATTTATAGGGTACACCAACTAGCATAGGTTTAGAGTCTTGGAATAGATCATTGTGAGTTAACAATCCAAGACTACTAGACAAAACATTAGGTGTCTAACCAGGGAGTGGAGGAATCCATGGTATAGATCGGTGTTCTCAGGAAGCTCTACTCAATCCAGAGTTAAGCACGAGGTCACGAGAGGTTGGTTGAGGAGATATCCCTCTAATACCGGCTAAACATGGGAGATATATCTAGGATTTGTTCGTATCTAGGGGTACCGGAGGTTCGTCCTCTTGTGCTTCGGGCTTAGATACCCTGCCCATATGACGAATCCCACCTGCGACTGTCCCCCTAAGCATTGATTATATTGCGGTGACCATAGTTTCCTTACCTAGGTATCACACAGGGTACTTGCAATGGTTATGTTGTTTGTGTCCTGAGTTAGATAGCGATTGGACAGCACAGTTTTGTTTGTGCAGTGGACTTGACCCTGTACACGCAGTGAAGCCTGGGTGTCTCTATAACTGATTATGTTACCTCCGGATATATTTTTAGAGTCTCAAGCCTCTCCTAGGAGAGACATACTAGCTCTAGTGTCAGGAGCTCATTTAGCCACTCTGTTTGTCTGCTCTTGGCTATAGTTTCTCTAGGTGGGTGCTTTTGATTTATTGTTTTTGATCGAAAGTTGGCCTTTAGGGGACGTTTTGATTACATATTCTCTCCGAAGATATCGTGGCGTGGATCCCTACTCTCCGTCGGTCCAATCAGTTGGCTGGTTTAAAGCCACTCCAGTTTTCACACCGTGTTGCTAGAGGACACCGAAAGGCTTCCTCTGAGTCTTCGGATTCATACGAGACTTATGTCCAAGATGTCATGGCTGCACATCCTAATACTGAGGAAAAACCTTCGACTCCTTCAGGTAGACTTGACCATACTTCCGATCCCAATACTCCTCGTGTGGAGTGGGGAGGTGATCCACCTGAGGCTCAACCTGGTTCTATTTGGCCTAATCCACTTGATCTAGATCTGTTTGATCCTTTGAATCTAGATAATTATCTTTATGGAATGCCTGACTTAACCGAGGACGAAGAACAGGACGAGCCTTTCGTTCCTTCATTTCCATGTAGTTATAGATACAAGATGCCTGAATCACATAATGACACTACGATCAACGCCACCGCACTCTCTTTTGGTATGCCTAGTCATAGTACTGTCGAACCTTCCACTATGTTTGGTAGTCACGCTAGCACCAGTCATGGTGTTAGCGATACTACACCCACTGGGGGCACTACGTTGTCCACCCGCACACATAGTATGGAGACTGGTCAGGTTCCTCCTAATAATGCTAATATTGGAAGACGACCACCTCCTAGGATTTCCCAACCTAATAGGAATGTTGGTCGAAACTCGACTCGCCATCCACCACCTAATACACGTGCTGCTATTCGTCAACCCAAGACTACTTTTACGGATGTTAATGCTCCTCCCAACCATGGGGGTGGAGATATACCACACACTTTTGCATCCACTGCCACCACTAATAATACTAATGTAGGGGGTGGGAATATCTCCTATCCACATGGACATCACGCCACCATCCCTGCTACTAGTAACTATTGAATATTGTAACTTCAAAGAATATTATATTTGTACTTTATTATTCCGGAGATGTTTCATCCCTCCGAGGTAACCCTATTATGTATCCGGAGATGTTTATTCCTCCGGGGGTTTGTATTAACTAGGGTTATTAGACCCACCATGTGGGGGTCGGCCCTGTGGTTATATTTTTGGAGTTATTAGACTTTTCTAGGAGAGGTCGGCCCCATTAGGTCTTTTAGTCAGTTGGGAGTCAGTATAAATAAAGGAGGTGAACTCCTCATTAGATCACTCACTCACTTGTGGAAGAGTGCGCACTTGTCTGGGAGATCTGCTAAGGAGACAAAGAAGGAAGGAGCACATCTTGTATTTTGGTTGATCATCTTATTGAGGAAAGCTTTGCTGGGTTTTCTACCCCATGAGGGTTTCCTAGGGTATATTCTGTGTCTATATTGTGATTATGTTTCTTTCAGTGATCTTGCTAGTCTATTTGGTTTAAACTTAACATGGTATCAGAGCTAGACTGAATAGGACATCTTTCACAAGGTAAGAATACCTCTCTCTCTCTCTCCGGTGAAGTTAGGGTTTCAGCCCAAAGTTGGTATTATTGATTTTTGGTTGCATGGCTGGATAGCTCTTTTCAATACCTTTCTTTTGAGATATAGATCGAACTTTTTGGTTGGGTATAACTCCAGGAAATCCAAACCCTAATTCTACCAAAAGTGCGATACGTCAGAATTTGGTTTAAGAAAAAAGTTGGAATTTTTGAATTCTGATTATATGGCTGGATAGCCCTTCTCAAGAGCATTCTTTTGAGCTATAGATCGAACTTTTTGGTTGGGTAGAACTCCGGGAAAGTCAAACCCTAATTCTACCAAAAGTGCGATAAAATTCTGTTCCAGATTCCGGAAAAGTGAAAAGTAACTTTCCAAGTAAGTCTACTCTGTCTCTTGGACTCCCCCAAGAGAAGATGGCTCCAAACACTAAGTTTGAAGACAAGCTAGAAGGTATAGAAAATTTTTGGGCATGGAAGTACAGAATTGGTCTCATTCTTAAGGAGAATGATCTTGCTCATTATATCAAGGAGGAAGTTGTAGAACCAGAAGAAGATGAAGCCAAAGAAAAACATAGGAAGGATTTGATTAGGGAAAAGAGAATCATAGCTGATTCTATTAAATACAACTTGATTCCCCAAGTGGCTTCCAAGAAGACTCCAAAGGAAATCTATGATGCCCTAGGAAGAATGTATGAAGGAAAGAACATCAATAGGAAGATGAATCTAAGAACTCAGTTGAAGAGTACCAAGATGCACAAAGGAGAATCCATTCAAGACTTCTTCTCAAGAGTCTCTCTAATCAAGGAGCAACTAGATGCCATTGGTGATACTCTTGATGAAGATGAACTTGTGATGACAGCTCTAAATGGTCTCACTAGATCATGGGAATCTTTCATACAAACCATGTGTGCCAGAAAAGAAAGCATGAAGTTTGATATAGTATGGGAGGATTGTGTTCAAGAAGAAGCTAGGGTTGCCAATAGAGAAGCATTGCTCAAGGAAGATGACCAAGCCTTGGCCACCCATACCAAGAGAAGAAAGAATCGATCCTACCTTAAGAAGGATAGTCAAAAGGAGTCCCATCCTCCACAAAGATTTCAAAATAAAAGGGGATCCTTCCAAGGAAGAGATTACTCTTCATTCCAATGTTTCATTTGTCACAAATTAGGACACATTGCCAAAGACTTTCCTAACAAAAAGAAAAAGGGTACTTACCACAGAAGACATCATGCACATCTTGCAGAAGATGAGAGTGAAGAAGAAGTTGAAGAGGAAGAAAGGCCTCTCAAGAAAATATCTAGAAGAGAAGAAGAAGATGAAGAAAGGACCTTCTCCAAAAGAAGACCTAGAAGAAATGAAGAAGAAGATGCAGAAGAGTATGTTCTTTTCTCCGCACTCTCTGGATCTATAACACCTGGAGAAGGTACATGGGTCATTGATAGTGGTGCCTCAAAGCACATGACAGGACAAAAGAAGACCTTATCAAATCTTGAAGAAAAGACCTCTCCACTAAAGGTATCTCTTGGAGATAACTATCAATATCCCATTAAGGGAATTGATGAAGCAAACTACAAACTTGATTCTGGAACCCCCATGAAGATAAAGGAAGTTTTGTATGTTCCAGGATTGAAGAAGAATTTGCTTTCAATCTCAGCATTGGACAAGAAAGGCTATAGAGTTGCATTCATTGATGGACAAGTGTTAATGTGATCCAAAGGAAAATCTATTAAGGATGCAATTGTCATTGGTGAAGAGGAAGGAGGTTTGTATAAACTCAAGGGTCATCCAGAAGCTGCCCTTGTTCATGAAACCTCTAGTCCTAGTGAGCTATGGCATAGAAGACTAGCTCACATTAACTACAAAGCCTTACCCTATGTAAGCAAGGTGGTCATAGGACTACCAGATTTGAAGGTTGATCATGATGGCTCATGTAAAGGATGTAAGAAAGGGAAGAATGTCAAGAACCCCTTTCCAAAGAGTGAAACAAAGACTAAGATGGGGCTCCTGAAGAAGACTACTTCTGAAAAATATGGTGCTCCTGAAGGCTCCATTAGAGAAAGAAAGAAACCAAAGCTAGTGTCCAACTATATGGCCTTGATGTGTGATCTTGTGGATCAACTACCTACTATCTATGAAGAGGCAGCTCAAAAGAAAGAATGGGTAGAAGCAATGATAGAAGAATATCAGTCGATAATGAAAAATGATGTTTGGGATATAGTTCCCAAACCAAAAGATAAAAGTGTGGTTTCTTCCAAATGGATTTTCAAGATAAAACATGCTGCAGATGGTAGCATTGAAAAATACAAGGCAAGGTTTGTAGCCAGAGGATTCTCTCAAAAGGAGGGAATTGACTATGAAGAAACATTTGCACCTGTTTCTAGGTATACTTCAATTAGAACTATCATGGCACTTGCATCCATGATGAAATGGAAATTGCATCAAATGGATGTTAAGACAGCTTTTCTGAATGGTGTAATTGAAGAAGAAGTATACATAGAACAACCTCAAGGTTTTGAGGTCAAAGACGGAAGGACCCATGTATGCAAACTGAAAAAGGCATTATATGGATTGAAGCAAGCTCCCAGGGCTTGGTACAGAAGGATTGACAGTTTCTTAACAAGCATGGGCTTTACCAAAAGTAAAGCTGACCCCAATCTTTATCTTAAAGTGATGGATGATGAACCTGTTATATTGCTATTATATGTAGATGATCTATTTCTAATCGGAAATGAGAAACAAATTATTGAAAGCAAGAAGAAGCTTTCTTCAGAATTTGAAATGAAAGATCTCGGATTAATGCACTACTTCTTAGGCCTAGAAGTGTGGCAAGAGCCAAAAGGAATCTTTCTAAATCAAGGTAAGTATACTGTAGAGATTCTCAAAAGATTTGATATGTTGGAGTGTAAAGCCATGGCCACTCCCATGGACTCCAACCTGAAACTATTAGTTAATGATTCATCAGAACTAGTGGACATAACCCTATATAGACAAATCATTGGATCATTGATGTATTTGACAAATACTAGGCTTGATATATGCTTTGCTGTAAATACCCTAAGTCAGTATCTAGTAGAACCTAGAAAGGTTCACCTTATAGCTGCAAAGCATATAATGAGGTACCTAAAAGGTACAGTGGACTTTGGCCTATACTATCTTGGAGGCAATGAACTCAAGTTACATGGTTACTCAGATTCTGATTGGGCAGGTAGTGTCTCAGACAGAAAAAGTACTTCAGGTGGATGTTATGGTCTTGGATCTGCCATGATCTCCTGGTTCAGCAAGAAACAATCTAATGTGGCCCTCATTACTGCTGAAGCAGAATATATAGCCACTTGCTCTGCCAGCTGTGAAGCAGTGTGGCTTCGGAAACTTTTATCTAGAATTTTTGACTTAGAAATGGATCCCACTATGATTATGTGTGATAATCAAAGCTGCATTAAGATGACTGAAAATCCTGTGTTCCATGATAAGTCAAAACACATTGAGATCTGTTACTTCTATATACGAGACATGGTGCAAAGAGGAGCCATCAAGCTCGAGTATATAAGCACTGAGGATCAAATTGCCGATATCCTGACTAAACCTTTGTCTCGAGTAAAGTTTGAATACTTCCGAGACAAGCTTGGTATAGTCCAGAAGGACCCTCCTCGAAAGGGGGAGTAGTATAGTATTTGATAACAATTCTATCCCTTAAATTTTTGTTTTGTTGCACTTAGCTACTTACAGTTATTTAGATTTAGAACTCTTATATATCTTTTATTTTAGATGTATACATGTTTTGATGTGATGTATACATGTTTTGATGTTAGATGTATTAGTGAGAATACATGCTAGATGTATACATGTTTTGATGTGATGTATACATGTTTTGGTGTGATGTATACATGTTTTGATTAGTGATGTATACATGTTTTGATTAGTGATGTATACATGTTTTGATGTGATACATGCTCTTGGATATTTGTACCTGTATAGATGAGAATACAGATGAGGATTGGATCATCCTTGAACTTAAGTTCTAAAGTGAGCCGTAGACATGAGGTCTCCAAAAATGAAGTCCTTAGTGGACAGTTGAGGGGATTGGATCATCCCTGGACTTTCAGTTCTAAAGAGAGCCGTAGACGTGAGGTCTCCGAGAATGAAGTCCTTGGTGGACTTGAGGGGATTGGATCATCCCTAGACTTTCAGTCCTAAAGAGAGTCGTAGACATGAGGTCTCCGAGAATGAAGTCCTTGGTGGACTTGAGGGGATTGGATCATCCCTGGACTTTCAGTCCTAAAGAGAGCCGTAGACGTGAGGTCTTCGAGAATGAACTCCTTGGTGGACTTGAGGGGATTGGATCATCCCTGGAATTTCAGTCCTAAAGAGATCCGTAGACGTGAGGTCTCCGAGAATGAAGTCCTTGGTGGACTTGAGGGGATTGGATCATCCCTGGACTTTCAGTCCTAAAGTGAGCCGTAGACGTGAGGTCTCCGAGAATAGAGTCCTTGTTGGACAGATGAGGATTGGATCATCCTTGAACTCAAGTTCTAAAGTGAGCCGTAGACAGGTGTCTCCGAGAGTAGAGGATAGGACTGCATCGTCCCTGGACCTTGGTTCAAAATGCACGTGATTGGATTAATCATCCTTAGACAGTAAATCTAGGAAGGATAGTCTGAAATGTGATTGTGGTTGGATTAATCATCTTTAGACAGTAAATCTAGGAAGGATAGTCTTAAATGTGATTGTGGTTGGATTAATCATCCTTAGATAGTAAATCCAGGAAGGATAGTCTTAAATGTGATTGTGGTAGGATTAATCATCCTTAGACAGTAAATCCAGGAAGGATAGTCTTAAATGTGATTGTGGTTGGATTAATCATCCTTAGCAATAAATCCAGGAAGGATAGTCTTAAATGTGATTGTGGTAGGATTAATCATCCTTAGACAGTAAATCCAGGAAGGATAGTCTTAAATGTGATTGTGGTTGGATTAATCATCCTTAGACAGTAAATCCAGTAATTCCGAAAGGAAGGATAGCCTTAAATATGATTGGACTAATCATCCTTAGATAGTAAATCCAGTAATTCTGAAAGGAAGGATAGTCTTAAATATGATTGTGATGAAATTGATCCAGTAAATCTGAAAGGAAGGATCATGTGTATTGATGACGATGCTGATGATCGTGTGATGACGATGCTGCTGATCGTGTGATGACGATGCTGCTGATCGTGTGATGACGATGCTGCTGATCATGTGATGACGATGCTGCTGATCATGTGATGACAATGTTGATGATTGTATGATGACGATGCCGATGATCGTGATGTCGATGTTGATGTTGACATTGATATACCAGTAACTGTTTGAGTTACTGATGAATACAAATTGAAGAAAGCTTTCGATGATTTATAGATGTATCATGTATAGTGACTCCTTGCTCCTGCAGATGCTGTTATAATATCCTTCTCGTTAAGGGGGAGTGTTGAATATTGTAACTTCAAAGAATATTATATTTGTACTTTATTATTCCGGAGATGTTTCATCCCTCCGAGGTAACCCTATTATGTATCCGGAGATGTTTATTCCTCCGGGGGTTTGTATTAACTAGGGTTATTAGACCCACCATGTGGGGGTCGGCCTTGTGGTTATATTTCAGTGATCTTGCTAGTGTATTTGGTTTAAACTTAACAGTAACACCAATTTTGGAGCTATGAATACTTCTCATGCTTTTGGTCACCACATGACTGCTCAAGCTAATCCTAATGCTGGGGGTGGGAACATACCATAACATTATGGTATTTACAACATGGTTACTGCTATGAATAGTACATACATGCCCCATACTCATGGTGGAAACCCTTACTACAACACAGTCTATGTTGTCCACCAGTATCACCCACCACCCCAATATGGTGCCCAAAACACGCATATACCTGCTTACTCTCAAATGGCTCATCCAGGAGGAGGGTATCAATCATATGGCCATGGGAAAGCTTATGGTTTGTTAGGTCCTTATCATCAGCAGTTTTATCCTCATGGTCAAGCTTTTGGTCCATCTTATAACACGGTTCCGTTTAGCCAACCTTTTATGGGAGATCATAATCAAGCTTTCCAGCCTCAGCTACCCTTCCTTGCATGCTTGAATCTCCCGGATCTTTCAAATCTCATGAATGATCCGGTGTGTCATGACCCTACTTGGGCCCCGGTCCCTACCAAGCTCCCTTCAGACATTCCAAAGTTTGAGGGGAAAGGTGATGAGGACCCGAGAGATCATGTCATGACGTTTCACCTTTGGTGCTCCTCCAACTCTTTGAATCATGATTCCATTCGATTACGACTATTTCAATGCACCCTCATGGGGGAAGCCTATAGGGTATTCAATGAGATTGCTTTGGTTTTCTTAGACCATTTCAGTTACTGGTTCATTATGATACTGGTACTGAGTTGTTTTCCACCTTCCGTCAGAATAACGCCACACATATTTCTGACCACATTCAAGAATGGCATCGGTGGAAGAGATTAGTGAAAGACAACATTCCTCCAAAGTTCCTATTGGAATGGTTCCTTAAGTATTTACTCCCATACATTGATAAGGATGTTTCGATGTCCGACATTGTGACTGAGGAACAAGCTATCTTGAAAGTCTACCAGTTAGATCTACTTTATTCTCATTCTGGCATTTTGTATGACATTATTCCCGATGCACCGAGAACAAGACATGAGCCCAGGTCAGTTCCTAGACCACATGCCGATGGCATCACGGGTTCCGCATGAAATCACCCTATAGACTTGGTAGCTAATCAAATGCAAATTTTTTTGTTAAACCAGTCCTCTCCCAGAAAAGTTCACAGCTTGTCCACTTCCACTCCATCGTCTGATGTACACAATGTGCAATCAATGAAACCGTCGGGTAACCAGCAATTTGGTTGTAAGAAAAATGGGAGAAATAATCGTAGGGGTGGAAACAATGGAAGTATTAACAATAGAAATCATAATACTCCTCGTAAAGAGAATGCCAACCCTCCTCAGGAAGGCGGTAATGCTAGCGAGGATCGTAAACCTAGGCATAAGGTAAAATGCCCTTGCAAGCTTTGTGGGGAGGATCATCTTACTCACTTATGTCCTCGAATTGAAGAAGCATCGAAGCATTTGGCACAGAGCCGAGCTGTGTTGAAGGATCCCCTTCCTCATCATCAAAACATGGCTTTGCATGCTCCCACCACTGGTTATGGTACTAATGAAATGACCATGTCTTCTTCCAATACTAGTGGTTATGGATGTGTGAATATGGTTCAGTCAGAGGTTTGTGTTGCTACTCGTCAGTGTGATTATGGTGCATCACAACCTAATTTGGGGAATGAGCCTCCCCCTCCTCCTGACAATTATTTTCATATTGAGAAACCCTCTATTATGCCGTGGATACCAAAAGGTGTTCTCAAGCTCTCCACGCATAATCGCAATGCTCGAGCCACCCAGAACTACTCCATCATAGAAGATTTGGGCCAAACTCTGTGTGCCATGTCGGCTCTTGAAGTTTTGCAAACCTGTCCTTCCCAGAAGCATGCCATTTTGAGTGTGTTAGGAGTTCAGGATGGGGGAAATCCTAGTGTTATCAAGTTCAACACCACTGATGTCCAACCTCGCTTACCTTACCACGTGGCTTTCCAAATCCAGGTGGTTTTCCTTAAAAGCTTCGTCAAACGTATTATGGTTGATGAAGGTGCTTTAGCGTCAATAATGTCGTTAACCTATTGGAAATCTCTTGGCTCTCCTCCTGTACTCAAGTCTAGAACTACACTCACTGCATTCGACGGTAGGTCTTTTACACCACATGGAATTATCCCTTCCCTTGTTGTCTCCTTGGGAGGTAAGTCTGTGCCTATTGAATTTGAAGTGGTTGATGCACCCATCAACTACAACCTTTTACTGGGTCGGAACTGGATGTACGCTATGAAGGATGTCGCATCTACTGTATTTAGAGTTATTTGCTTTCCCCATGAAGGCAAGATTGTGACGATCGATCAGATGGATTTTGTTAGCACTCCTTCTGCAGCATCCACGGGATCTATAGTCTCGCAAGTTTCTGATTCTCAGCCGAAAATTGGGAACATAGGTGTTGTAATGTACCCCTCATTGGTGGGAACTTATAATCTTTCTGCACTTATGAATTTTATTGGAACCATTACCGACAATGCATCTCCTCTTTCGGATAATATGTTATTCCGAACCTCCTATTTAGATGATCTGTGGACTTTACCATCCATGAGTTCCACATCTGGAGACATTGCGCATGTCGGGATGTCTATGCCTTATCTATAGAGGAGCTCGCTTGCAATCATATCCAACAAACCACTGCAGATCCGGATCTCTCTTCTTCTCAGACAGTTGAAGAAGATCCCGTTATGCTGCCAGTTTGGGCAGCCAACTCATGTTGCTCCCACGATTTCCTTGATGATACTTTACCATCTGATGAAGCTATCCTTGAGGCCATGTGTGGTAGTGAGAGGCCTTGGGAAGATATGCACCATCGCTCTTATTTCCTTCCCAACCTCGGGCTTGTTGAGCAAGAGGATTTTAGGATGACTCTAGCAGAGATGGTTGGTCACCCTATGGCTCTTTTGGAGTCGCATGATGTTTTTGTCGAGGGGAATATGGCCAATATTTTCCCAACCATTTCAATCAACATCTCTCGCACTCCCAGAAAGATGGAGAACGTTTACATTGGTGCCGATTGCACTCATGAGGAGATCGCTATTTACACTGACTTGTTTACAGAACTTCGAGAAGCTTTTGCCCGGTCATATGAGGAGATGCCAGGAATAGACTCTCGCATTGTTGAACACGAGATTAGAATGTATCCTGATGCTAAACCAGTTCGACAATGCTTATGTGCTATGAACCTTGGGAAGGCAGCTACAATTAAGGCAGAGGTAGAGAAACTACTCAAAGCTGGTTTCATCTACCCCGTTCCCCTTACCGAATGGGTGTCAAACCCTGTTCCTGTGGATAAGAAGCAGGGAATGATCCGTGTATTCACTGATTTCAGATATTTGAACCGTGCATGTCCGAAAGACAACTTCCCCATGCCATTCGTTGATCAAATATTTGATGCTTGTGTGGGGAGTGAGATTTTTTCATTCATGGACGGCTTCTCAGGTTATAATCAGATTCAAATCAAACCCGTGGACCAACATAAGATGGCATTTATTTATCCGTGGGAAACGTTTGCATATCGAAAAATTCCTTTTGGCCTTAAAATTGCCAGAGCTACTTTTCAGCGAGCCATGACCTATTCCTTTCATGATCTTAAGATGATTATGGAAGTTTTCTTGGATGATCTTGCTGACCATTCTCGCAAGAGAGTGGACCACCCAAAGCACCTCCGTATGATTCTCGAACGATGTATACACTACAAAATTGGATTGAATCCAAACAAATGCATCTTTGCTGTTAGGACTGGTCGCCTTCTAGGAGTCATAGTTTTGAGAGAGGGTATTAGAGTCGATCCTCTCAAAGTTGAGGCAATACTTCAGTTGTCTCCTCCGCATAATTTGTTACAACTTCAGAGCCTCCAAGGGAGAGCTACTTTTCTGCGTCGGTTTATAGCTAACTATGCTAGCATTACTAAAGGTTTCACGCGCTTATTGAAGAAAGACACACCTTTTATCTAGGATGAGTGAGCCCAGCAGTCCTTTGATGCCCTTAATAAAGCTTTGGTATCAGCCCCTATCCTTAGTCCATTGGACTTTACATGACATTTTATCCTTTATGTGGCCGCGTCTCAAGAGACTATTGGCATGGTTTTGGTTCAGGTAGATGATGAGCTCATCGAGCATGTTATCTATATCTCAGTCGAAATTTAGTAGACACTGAACTAAGATATACTCACGTAGAAAAGCTGGCACTTGCGACTGTCCATGTAGTCCAGTGGTTACGACATTACATTTTGCTTCGAACAACCACCGTTGTAGCTCACATCAATCCATTTCAGTTCGTGCTATCACGACGCCTTATTGGGGGTAAGTATAATAAATGGATTGTGATCCTTCAGGAATTTGATCTTGATTTTGCTTCGGCAAAATCTGTGAAATCATTGGTGTTTGCTGAGCTTATGTCAGACCTTCCACGACTTGATGAGGATGTCATTCATGAAGATTCCTTTGTGAATGAACACTTATTTCTTACCTTGTTCGAGGACCCTTGGTATGGGGATGTCATTATATATCTCCAAACTTTGAATTTTCCTCCCCATTATTCATGAGATGAGTGACGGCGTGTGAGACATAATGCTAAAGATTATGCTATCGTCGGTGACACTTTGTATCGCCGAGGAAAGGATTCCATTCTCCATCATTGTTTGACTGACAAAGAAGCGAAACGGGTACTTAATGATTGCCATGCGGGGGCGTGTGGCGGTCACTTATCCAGGATTGCTACAGCCCAATGTATCATGCGAGCTGGTTATTTTTCACCTACCATATTTAAATATTGTATGAATGCTATGAAGAGATGTCACCCTTGCCAATTGTTTTCTTAGAACATACACTCGCATCTAGCACCCCTCCATCCGGTCGTCACTGTCGGTCCCTTCACTAAGTGGGGGGTATATTTCATGGATTGCAAACCAGCTTCAGCTGGGGGGCATCACCATATTATCATGGTCGTGGATTATTTTTCCAAGTGGGCTGAGGCCATGCCTACCATAAAAGCCCACGGTGCTACTGCAACCCATTTCGTGTTCTACCAGATTATCACTCGGTTTGGTATCCCGAAAGAGATTGTCACTGACCATGGTAGTCACTTTCAAAATAAGATGATGGAGGATTTGTCTCTCAAGCTTGGGTTTTGTCAGGAACACTCATCTTCCTACTATCCTCAAGCAAATGGTCAGGTTGAAGCAGTAAATAAGTCTTTGAAGACCATTCTCAAATGTACCATCCAACAAAGAAAGACCAATTGGCATATCATGTTATATCCTACTTTGTGGGCATATCAAATTGCAGTTAAGACTGCTACTGGGTTCTCACCGTTCTAGTTAGTTCATGGTGTGGAGTCACTTTTACCGATTGAATGCGAAATCCCTTCGCTCAAGCTAGCCATAGAGCTCCTCCCTAATATGACAGATATTGAGCAACGTTTAGTACACCTCGAGCAACTTGACGAGCAACGTCGAGATGTCATTGTGGCTATTGATGTTAACAAGCATAGTGTCAAGGTTCAATATGATAGGTCTGTCCATCCCCAGAAATATGCTGAAGGTGACTTGGTGCTCTTGTATGACAAAGCTAAAGAACCCCTGGGGGTAGGAAAGTTCAATCCCATGTGGCACGGTCCTTACATTGTAAGGCATGTCCTTGAAAAAGGAGCTTATGAGTTAGAATATTATGAGGGAGTTTCCTTGAAGGAGCCTAGAAATGGGCTCTACCTCAAGCGGTATTATGCTTGAACCTTTGATTCGAGCTGATACTTTTGTACACTATTGTATAGTTTTCTGTACATAGTTTAGATTTCCTTTTGGTTGACGGGTCTACTGATTAGCCTCTGTTTGATTGACAGATGTCAACATGATTTCCTACATTCTTAGGTTTCACGGATGGTGCTAGCCGACATACGCAGCAGCTTGCTTTTGCTGCCTGGGTTATATTCTCACCTGACCACCTAGTTGTGTCCTCAGGAGGTGCTTGTCTCTATCCTACATCTAATAATGTGGCTAAGTATAGTTCCGTTATTGAGCTACTTCGGGATGATATTTCACATGGCGTCTAGTCTTTAGAAGTCCGCCTGGATTCACAACTAGTTGTGTGACAGCTAAATGGGTAGTACTGTGTACGAGACCCTACATTACTACGGATATTCCTTAAGGTACGACTCTTGGAGAGACATTTTGTTTCAATTACATACATTCATATTCCAAGAAGTCTTAATTATATATATGATGCATACGCTAACTATGTATTAGATTGGCATTTGTCACATTCATCATTAAGCACATAAATACAAAGATATTCATATATTTGTACATACACACATGTAGTAGAACCGAGAACCAAAGTTGTATATATATATATAAATATGTCCAAAAATGGTGGTGTCATACAAAACTAGAGCCCGTAGCCCTCAAAAATATACATATCGATACAAAATAATGAGACCCTGGGATATATATTCCCTCTGGGGAGGCCTAGATGCCGCCTCGATGGGATGTGTCTCATAGAAGTATTGTACTGCATTTTCCACCTGCTGCAGTAGCCGCACCCACTCACCAGCAACACCCACTACTTGGTGCTGCATGGCCTCAGGTAGTCGGGCTACTTCTATCTGTGGTACTCGGGAAACCATCCATGATATATTGTGCCGCAACATCTAAAGTGTGTGCCCTATTGCAACATCTGCTGCCACCTCATCTCTACCCCGACGACCATGTCTCGGGAAGCCCTCGCGTCTCACTGGGCCTTTGTCTGTGAGAAAACAGTCACCCATTAGCACATGACACTACCACCAAAAAGATTTTTTGCATTTCATCTATAATAAAAAAATCCATAAAAATTTAATAAACACAAAACCAAAAGAGTACTCACCGATGTCTCCGGATGCTGCACCTGGTGGCAGCGGCATGTCACGGTCCTACCTGAAGTCTATCCCCGCATAGGGGTAGTCTTCTATAGTGATCACCTACCGTTCCACCAGTAGAAGAACTCCTCAGTATATGGTGACGCCAGATGGCCACCACCCTATTGTGTCAAGATCTCAGCCCATCGGGTAAGGGTTGGATCACGGAGGCTATGAGGAGGTACATCCACCCTCAGACTAAGCCTTGGAACCCGCTCAAAGAAGAAGCTGCATAGGATGCTACCATACCCGAAGTTTTTGTCCTTCCCCTCTTTGCATTCTGTCAATTGTGTCTTCATAGACACCAGCAGAGCAGTACACGAGTCGAATATAGTAGGTTGCATGCATTGTCATGTGTAGAACATCACCGGTATGGATGCCTAGTGCAGTGCTTTGGATCCAGTGATCCGCACCAGGGTAGCCACAATGATCTGTGTACTCAGATCCACTATGGTGTTGATGGGCACTTGGCTTCCCACCGCTCGTGTGTTTGCGGGACAATACCGCGCTATGTAGTCCTGAACAGTGATCCCACCACCCATGGTCCGAGACCAAAGACTAGCACCTCCCCTCTATGGGACAAACCGGTAATGAAATAGATATCCTCTACTTCCAGTGTCAGAGTTTTCCCGTTGAGGATGAAATGTTGAGTATCCACATCCCAGTAGTCTATCAGATGATGGAGTAATATGTTTTGGGCCCTTACACCCCCTATACTCCAGTATTTATACAAACGACATGCTTGCAATGCCTATTTCGCTTGCAAATAATTGCGCACGGCCTCATCAACCTGGTCATGCTCTCCCTCCCTCGACTCTAGAACCATCCTAAAGTGCAAAGCAATTAAATTTTGGTCAGTTTCATGATTAAAAATTTCTTCACGGCCGTACCCACGGGCTAATTTTTATATAGTTGCGGGGTACTTACGGCCAGTCTGTTTTTTGACTGCGCGTTTGGTGTCCTACCTGCGACTCGCATAGTTGTAGCCCACAGGTAGCACCGAAGCCATTTAGGGCTTGGCCAAACTAAAAAACACACTGACAAAAATTGAAATAAAAACATTAAAATGAAAGGTATGGAAGTAATCACCAACCTGCTCCGGACGGTTCGCTGAATGGTCGCTTGTAGCTCCCACGATCGGCAATTTAAGTTTCAGGTAAAAACCAACCACTAAACTCCAAATTGGTGAATAGTGAAAATGAATTGTAATTTCGAAAATTTTATTACTATTTATAATTTTCTGGACCCACTTTTCTATAGTTTTTGCCATTTTGAGCAGTTATGAACTAATATCGTGTCATGGAGTAGTGTTTTTTCAGTAGATTTTCCTTGGCGAGAGTTGTTTTGAACAATTTCATACCTATGGCAGGTACGTTTCACACTTGGCATATAGGTTAGATGCCATTTTCGCATGCATTATGCATTTGACCTATTGACCATTTTCATAAACCCTAGGTGTGACCCCGCTTTGTAACTGACATGGAACCTTCACACTGCTTTAGAAGTGTCGTTATGTGGCGGTAGGGCTTTTCTGAACATGGGTACCCTAGTTAGAACCCCTTTATGCATTATCGTGCCCATGCCATTGTTTGTCCTTAGGATTGGGAGTCCTTTGTAGTTATGCCATGACATTGCGATAAAAACTCATACTCCACTTTGTCTTATGCTGGCCATCTCCCTTAAGGACTCCCATCAGTTATATCATGTTGTGATTGCATTGCATCATCCTACTTGCCGCTTGAGCCTTGTGCCGGCTCTCGCTTACTCAATTGTTAGCCTGGTGCCTACGCACTTTTCCTTGTCGAGCCCTACAGAGCTTATATATTTTCCTTTCACAATTTGATGACCCTTTTGACCCCGAGGGAACATACCCCCGAGTGTCCACATCCTACACGCACTTCCTTGCATTGAGCATAGGTATGTTCCACTATTTGGGACTAGTCTGCTAGCTATTTGACACTCGTTCCCTCACTTGTTGTACTATAAGCAATTTTATTCTTTTTCAAGCTTTTCCCAAATATGAAAAAGACCAAAAAAATCAAATATTCCAAAAAGCCAGACGGGATTATGGTCACTATTTCTTGTTGGAAGCTCCTGTGTCGCCTTTGAACAGAGCATTCATTCCACTCCGTACATTATGAGTCAGGACTATAGTTGGGCCTTAGGAGTTGTACTTGTTTCTCAGTTTTCTTCACCAATTGGTTAAGCTTCCAGTAATTATGGAGCCCTCTATAATGCCTCCTGCAATGCACAGTTTATGTCAAGCCTATGCTGCCTGAGTCTATCCATCTTCTCATGCTCTTGTTCATAGGAAGTCCTGAAACCAGTGTCAGCCACTCCTCAGACATCTTGACTATTGCATGTCGGCCATCCTTATTGAGTCAGTCCGTTCACCTGAGATCTTCCAAATATTTCAGCATTGCTGGTACCTCATGCTGGTTGATGGGGGATGCCTTAATGCCCTCCTTCCAGCGAGTCTCGTTCCGTCGACTTCAACCCATTTATTCTGGGACTTGACGCTTAGAGTTTGGTTGAGTACCTTGAGGCTTGCAGTCATTAGTGGCAGGTTCTCTCGCCATCGACAGTTTTGGGAATACATCAATGTCCCCTGATTGATGGATTCATCCTAGTGTTCGACTTCAACCCATTTATTCACACTCTGATGATTGTGCTCTGTGCCTTGATGCCCATTTTCATTTTTGGTGGGTCATCTCGCATCTATTAATGGTATACATCATTGATCGGTAATCATACGATGTCTCATCAGGTTCGACCCCAACTCCTTTATTCACTTGATGGGACTTGCACCGTTGAAGACTTGTGTAGAAGACCCTAGGCGATTGTGGCATTCAGTATGCTACATATGACTTTGAATTTACATCTGAGATATCACCTCTTAGATTTCAGCAGTTTGTACCTCTAGTTTACACCAGTTGTATTCTTTTCAGCAGAAGACCATATCTTACTGTAGAGGGATCATGGCTATGATCACTTATGACATGTATTCACTATGTACTGCCTATTCATGGTCATTGTATCAGATTATTGTACTATACCGACATGTATTCAAAGATACTATTGTATTATGATGAGTGAGTTGTTCTTTCCACTTGTGTCTCCATCACTCCACTTCTGAGTTTTATAATGTATTTCAGCCATTGTAGCATCAGTCTCTGACCTCACACATTAGGGGGCATCTGTTACATCGTAATCTTCCACCCTATGGGCATCAGCATTATTTGGCCTATAGGATCCATTTCAGTGACTCAGATCCACTCATATCCTTCAGTGATACTATTTTTCCCTATTTTTGTTCCTACCAGCATGTTGCATCCTTATAGCATGCATACCCGTGAGTTGCATCACTATAGCCTGCGAGTACCAAGTAAAATGGTAAAAACCACTATTAATTACTTTTTACTTCCAAAAAGCGGTCATTGGGTGACCTTTGGCTCTCCATCTGCTCGAGTAATGTCTCGATGTGTCCTTTCACCTACCTTTGAGAGAACTATATATTGAGCACATATGGCTTATGGATGGGAGAAAGAAGAGAATAGTAAGAGAACTCTAGTGGATTTTCTCCCGATCTTGAGTCTGCACTCATTGATCCTTGTAGTTGTGAACCCCTTATGTTCACCTTCCAAACTCCTTCTAGTTTGAGTTTTCCATTCATGGAGGATTGAAGTGGTGGAGGCACAAGTGGATTGATCTAGATCTTGGTTCAGATTGGTTGCTGGCAAGAGGTCGTATCACGTTGTACTTCTTCTTGTTCATTAATAGAAATACTCATATTCTCGTCCATCATGTTGTAAATGTTGTTTATTATACATTGGGTTACATTTGCTAGTGATATTATGGACCATTGTTATTGATAATGTTAATGTCATTTTTATATTATATGTACTTGTTGGATATTAGCTGTCAAGACTAACTTGCAGATTTCAAGTGCATGGATTGAAAGCTCCAACGGGGATCTACTTCAAACGTTTGGATCGAGGTTGGTTACATTTCTCAATTATCTTAACATTGTCATTTATAATAGCATTGTTTTGAGAATTGAGTTGGTTTCTGGTAGTCATCTGTCTGTTGTGGTATTCCCAAGCCATAGTGAGTTTTCTCCAATACACCTCTAGATTCTATATATTTTTCTCTAGGTATCAAATAAAAGAGTTCAGACTTTGAAAATATGTTCAACACAGTTTATAATTAGTCATTCTTTCCACATTCATCCTTTAGCTATGTTGAACTTAATTCACTTGTGAGTCATTATATTAAATTCCTTTTGATGAATTTTGTTTAGCTAATTACAAACAATACCCTTGACTCTTCATCAACATACATTGATTAATTTGATCTTCCTTAAATTAGACTGCATGACTTCCATTTCAAATCCCCAACTCTGTATCTTGTATATTTATGTAAGAAAAGCATCTCCATCTATTTTTATCATGTTATTCAAACCAAACAATACAATATATCCCATTTCCATTCATATAAGAAACAATGGACAGAATCTAGAGTATTGGTATTTCAGATTTGAAACTCTTCTGGAGCACTGAATTTGTTTCTCTGGAAATCCTGGGCAAGACGGACATCAAACAACCACATGCTTTCTTCAAAAGCATGATCCCAAATCATAGCCCACCATAAAAGGTGTGATATGAATGACCCTACCTAAGGCATGGTTGTGCACATGTGGCAAGTATGCCTTTAGTGATTTTTCTAATTGAATCTTCACGAACACCATAGATAGCTATATCTAAAAGTTAAAACATTAACAAAGAGTAGGTTTTTATACATGATATTAATAGCAGACCATCCAACAATATTTTTAACATTTATTTGGAATCTACATCAAGACAATAGTACTGTTGGATCTTGGACTCTGGACCATGTCTTGTATTCCATGGTTCATTCTTTACCTACCAGTTTTGCAATGCATTTTTCTTTTTCTAGATTTCAACTTTTATCATGGCAGGTGAAATCCTTGAAAACTAGAAGGATGTGAAACAAATAAAGCTTAATTTCAACAAAATATCTTTGACACCATGACACCATCCATTCTTCTGAAATATTGCATTACTGTTATGCATAAAGTGACTAAATAACATCAGTAGACATCATATAATGAGAGAATGTAATACGAAATTCATAAACTGAGAATTTATTTCCAGCAATTTTAGAGAGATATTTACCTCATTGCTATAAATTCCCTAAATGCATTGTAGTAGACACTCTCCCATTAGAATGGTCTAGTTAATATGTTCACAAGAGACTCTTGATAAACATGTAAAGGCATAAATACAAGTCGCGTTGATTTCCACATATCCTCATTGTTTCTTCTCATGCAGTAAACATAACTTGTGGAAGATTATGCAAGGGCTCCACATAGAATTCTGTTTATAGTTTCACAAGTTGACTTTGCCAAATCTTAGTCATGAAGCAGCCTCCTCCATTAATATATTAAGTTGGAAATTGTTATTCACACACAAGTGATTTTCATGACCACTAATTTTCTGCTAGTGCATTTCTTGTCAAGGCTTAGGTATGGAGAGCCAACTTCCTATAAGTTAAATCTGAGGCCAAATTCTGTGACTGCAACCCACCCCATATAAAACTGTGATAAGATGAAACCAAACACTAAAATTGACAATCCCTCACTCTGAAATACATGATTTCCCAATTTTACTCACCCTAGAGGGTCCCTTGCAAAAGCATGAAAGGCCTCACAATAATAATATGTGCTAGTTGCTATGTGCAGTTATTTAAATCCACTCAGACTTTACATATTTGGAATGGAAACTAGTAGTTTTTTAATGCAAATTTTCTTTTTGACAGTGACAGGGATTGTATGGAAGATATTTTTCCATTTATTCACAATTCCTCTTAAATGTACTATGATAGATTCATATATAATTTTACATGACTCAGGCTGAAATTTTATGTCTTATATTCAACCAAAAACTAATATGTACTATACCAACTTAGTTATCTTTGATATAAAACCCCTTTTGTGAAGGAATTTCCACATTTTCCAAAATGGTGGGGTTCACGTGAAGCCTTAGAGTTTTCCCATAGTTATGGGTTATGAAAATATTAAATTGTGTATTCTATTGTAAGCTTATCTTCTCTAGTATATTTCTTAATAATTCTCAATTTATTCTGACTCCATTGATGGCTTGGCATGACCTCATGCTAATAACAATACTCCCTCATGTCCTGTAAACTGTTAGAGTTGTTTTTTTACAAGACTTACCACGTTGTGTCTCATCCCCATTGAGATTCCATCATCTTCTTGAAGACACATCTCTTAGCCATGTTGTTTTTGGTGTTTGCTGAAAAAAATGCGAGGTCAATTGAGCTCATCATCTCTTAATGTCACCCTTGCTGCATCTCTAAAGAATCTGGACAAAAGCCATCAGGATTTTCCATTTGGGTTTTTTGGGCGATATTTGCATCTATTGTATAATAAACAAACTGTTGCAAAATTCCCAGAAACAGAGCCAATCAAATAAACTAAAATAAAATAATCTTGATTTGGAAATGCTCGATCGATCATTTGCTTGAAAATATGGCATAAATTCTTTGATTGATGGACTTTTGACACCTGTATAATTAACTGCTCCAATGCTGATTGAAAATGCTCTATCACCTTCACATCTGGAATTGATGTTTATTTGCTGCTAAAAATATGAAACTCATTGCGATCTTCTTCCTGGAAAGGTGGATGTGAATATGCAACTGCCACCTTGAAATCTGGAGGTGATATGAATATTGTTTGGTTGTTGATTTTGTGCTTTTAAACTGGGTTTGCTTTGTGTTTGAATACTTTGCCACCTGACATTTGAGATTTGTTTTGGTTGTGTGTTGACGTATGGATGTATTTGAAATTTCATGATTTCTTGATAGTTTGGCATTGACATGAGTTCCCAACACTCGAAATTCAAATGCCCAATTGCCATTAGCGAATGGTCTGGATAAAAGAATGCTGGAGTTCATTTTCAACTTTAGGTGCTTTATTTCAATTTTAATTTATGCCGTAGGAATATAAAAGAATATTCAATAATGGCAGTAGATTCTTATGAGATCTGTCCTTAAACATTATCCTCAACACTTGGATGTGATATATTGACTATCTATCCACATCCTTCTCCATCTGACAGAAGACATGAAAACACGTCCATTCTTGGATTACAAATTAAAACACCTCTAGGGAAGTATTCTTGGCATCTAGTGCTATCGGATGTTTTAAAATTGTTTCCACTTGAATTGGTAACGGCATCCCATAGAATAACATAAAACTCAAAACCCTCATGAATAGCGCCTCTCCACACTCAGAGTTCGAACTACAGATTTTGATGCTCTCGGCAAAAATAATGATTTCCATGGCTGACATTTGGATGCTCTCGGCAAAAACCCTCATGAATAGCGCCTCTCCACTTATACACTATCTGGGCGCTTTATTTGTCTCTCTGCGATATGTCCCATATACATAGAGAAACATTTAACTATCTTTTTATATTGTTTCTGGTATCTACTTTGTCTTAACGCGTAGTGGAAGCCTTTTGAAAGCTCCCTCCTTGTGGCGCCTCGTGTTGGTGTTGTCGACGCTTGACATGTGATATGACTTTGTTCCTCGACGCTTGACATGTGTTTGATTGAAGACGAGTCTCGATAAAGGAAGGAACCACCGATTTTTTATTAAAATATAAATATTGACTTTTGGCTGTAAAACACTTTGGCATGAGTGTTTGGTAAAATTGGATATTGGCTTTTAAGGCCAATACTTTCTTTTATAAAGCCCCATTATTTTATGTAAGATAACATAAGAAGCATGTGTCGTCTAAATTGAAAACTTGACCAAATATGCAAAAGCACTAGGAAGCAATAGGGGAATTTTGCTACCAAACCAAACAACTTTTTGGTAACGTGTCTTTCACAAAAATATATACATTTTGTTACCAAATAATGAATATCTTCCACAATCAAGATTCGATTGGAAAGGAAAATTTTGCATAAAATTGGTGGAGTTTAAAATTTTTTATGAGATGGATTTTGGTACTAACATTAAGATCAGATAATTTGATTAATGTCCATAAACTTACCATAAATAGATCAAAAAGACTCCTAGGTGCATCAAAAACAATACAATGTGGGAGTGTGTGTGAAGCTCTTGGCAGAGCATATCTATCCTATGATGTTAAACACATAGAATATACAATCTATCATCAAATAAACAAAAAATATACAAAGCTGGTAGTGATTGTACTAACAAAGCTGGTTAGGAGTATAGACTCTGAGAATTTCTCTTTGATGATTATAATAATTTTGTATTTAGATTTTGTCTTTAATGATTTTGATAATTTGTCTTAATTTTTTTTTACTTATATGGACAAAGCTTCTTGACATATAGTGGATGACTGTCTAAGATACATGACTATTGCTAACTCACATGACCCTACATAATTAATTATTTAAATATAAATACTATTCATTTGCATTAAATGGAGAGGAGACAAGAGGAAGAACTAAAGGAGACCTAAATGGGTGGATGGCTAGGAGCAGTGTAGAGAAAGGAGGTGTAGGTACATTCGGTGTGGGGTTTTATGTTGGATGATAATTTATTCCAAGGGAGGTGGTGCACCAAAAGGTAGTGGGACACATTTTGCTTGGTATTTTTACTAAAGGAGAGTTTTCTTGGTGTGGAATGTTGATGTATATAAAACTTCGGAATGTATTTCATATATGTATATCGTACTCCTATAGAGATGGTATTATTCCTCTATACATAAGTGTTTGTATTCCTATAGAGATATTATTATTCCTCTATATGGAAGTGTCGTCATTTATATTGTAAGTATTGTAACTTATACTTGATGGGTTATTAGACCACCACGTTGGGGTCAGCTCTGTATAAGTCATGTGGGTCAAAGGGTTATTAAACCACCCTATTGGGGGTCGGCCATGTGGTTCAAAGGGTTATATGACCACCCTATTGAGTGTCGGCCCAGTTCGCATTATGTTATGTTGTTAAGTTAAGTCCGACCTCGTAAAGGTTATTAGGCAAGTCAAGCCAAGTATAAATAGAGTGCGGGAGGCACTCTATTTGATCATTCTATTCTCACACACACTCTTTGGAGAGTGGCACACTTGTGGAGGAGGAGAAGCTGTTGCCAGGAGATGTCTATCTCTTATGCTTGGGTTGTATCATTGCTCTATCTATCTCTGAGGAAGTTATTGGGGTTTTTCACCTTTATGGTTTTCCCCAAGTAAACTCTGTGTCTCTTGTGTGGTTGCATTATTGTGTCCATGATTGATATGTTGTAGATATGTTGTACATGTTGTTCTTTCAGTTAAGATCCTAGATCAGATTGAAGTAAATTCTGAAAAACTAACATGGTATCAGAGCTAGCCTGAAAGAAGGCATGGTATGGCATGTATGACACTTGTTGTGTGATGTTGGGGCTTGATATAGCAAAAACCAGTCATCGTAGCACTTTCGCTATGAATCCATTTTCATGAAGTTTTCAGATCTGAAACTTTTGCAAGTCAAATATCAGATCCCCATATACCTTGTGTCCAAAGGAAAACTTCTAATTCGTAGGACTTTGTGCTTTATGATCTATACAATATAGGGTTGATGCCTCTTCCAGATCTGAGTCATAAACAGGTGACCTAGGAAAAGAGGTCATAACTTGGGATAGGAAGCTCCAAATGAAATTTTGTAAAAAGTGACAGCTAGTGCACGGACTGTACTTTCTCATGTAACGTTTTCAGAGGTGGAAATAGAACTAGTGACACGTGGAATGTTGTACAAGTTCACTCTCTTGTTTTATCCCATAAACAAATCACGTTGCGACACTTGGCATAACTCTCTCTCAGAGAATCCAATTGAGGTCAGACCTATGGGGTTGGAAAGATGACAGGTCGGGATACCACAAGTAGAATTTTTAGACCCTATGGATTGGAAAGTTCGGAGTCACACCAGAAACAATCAGGTACATATTTCTGTCAAAACATAATTATTTTTTAGCACCTTCATTCACGGCTTCGGGAATTTAGGGTTTCGGAGAAAGATGAAATTTTTGTAATAGGAGACCACGGTTGAATGATACTCATCAAAATCGAAATTTAGAGACCAATATAAGAATTTTTGGTTGGGCAGAAGGCCAGGCTTGATCAGACCCTAGTTTGGGACTTTGATCGGAAAAGTGGAAAATTAGGGTTTCTGCAAAAATGGGAATTTTTGAAATCTGTGACCAAGGCTAGAAGCTCATCAAAAAAATAGAATATTAGAGATTTGGATCGAACCTTTTGATTGGGCAGAAGGGTGGGCTTTATCAAACCCTAGTTTGGGGTCATGTCTAGTGAATCCGGAAGTTTCAAAGGAAAATTTGAGGGGTGAAAATTTGCATTTTTCAAATTCTGAACATACCAGCTTGATTAGCTCATCAAGGCGCATCTTTATATCCTTTCAGAAGTTTGAAATTCAAAGTTTGAATTTTTAGGGTTTCTGTGACAAACCCTAATCTAGCTCCGGATCCAATTCCTACAAATCAAGTGGATTGAGTTAATCCTAGAAGAGAATGGATTGGTCACCTGCATAAGTGAATAAGTTCCTGTTTGAGAGGGAGATGAGGCTAAGGCCTTACATAAAAAGATTACAAGCAATCTCGACAGGTATGACTTATCCAGGTATGTTTCGAGATTTTTTCATGATTAAGTTTATGGTATGTTTGTCTTCATATCGTTAAGGTTAGTACAATCTCGGTTAATTTAGAGTTGTTGTATTACGTTAATAAAATTATGAATGCATGATAGAAGATATTCATTGATTAGGGTGTTGACACTTATGATTGTACTAATGCATTATGGTGTTTTATGAGGTTTATGTTGTCCGCTAACATAAAAGGTACACCAAGAAAGACAAATCATGTTCTATTTCAAGAACAAATGATCATGGTGACATGAAGACAAAGATTCATCCATTGTCATGGATCACATAGAAGATCTATTTACGAGGTATGTACAGGGATGATTTTAAGAACCCCCTAAAAATTTATATGTATAAAAAATGGGCGAATCTCCCCGATATATAGGAAAACATGAAAGCGATTTTATCAATAATATAATATGTATATATATTTTTTTTGGCGAATCTTTCATTTCATTATATAATGCTGTAAAATCTTGGCGAATCTTTCACTAAATTATAAGATATTGTAAAATCTTGGCGAATATTTCACTTAATTATAAAAATTGTAAAAAGCTGGCAAATCTTTCATTTATTTATAAAATATAGTAAAAATTTGGCGAATATTTTGCCAATAAGACTCAAGATTTCAATTATGTCGATTACTAAGGTAGTGCAATAGAAGAACATACACTGGAGCTCAACTTTGGACTCTCTTGACTCCTAGACTCTCGAATGAACAAGTGTATGAATGAGGAGAGGATGAATTTATTTATACATTTCACAAGCAGTATTTGATCACTCACAACTAGGTGTCAACAAAACATGACTACACTAACTAGATTGAAGGAAAGTAGGGACTCTACTTGTTATCTCGTCCCTTAATGGTCCAATGGACATGTGGGGTCATGAATCTTGACAAGCCAACAACTGATAGAATTAAGTGAATATCCTAGTAGAGAGATAGTTCTTGGACCAATTCCAAGATTCCAACCAATCTTCTCACCAAACTTTCTTCTCTTTGGTGTGGAATGGTAGGAGAGTTGCATATTTGTCAGTGAATACTTAAAATGGCTCAATCCACACAAATTTTCCTCAACAAGTGATAAATTCGCCCATCACTATTTTAAAATGTCCTAACACTATAAAAGCATCCATAATTTGATAAATAACAACCCCATGCACTTCTAAATTCCCCCAATGATGAGAATAATGCCCCATGCACTTCTAAATTCACCCAGGGATGAGAAAAACGCCCTAAACACTTCAATACTTACCCCGGGCACTTCAAAATTCTCACAAAGATGATAAAAATGCCCTGAGCACTTCAATATTTTCCCAGGCACTTCTAAATTCTCCCAAGGATGATAAAAACTCGCCATGCACTTCAATATTTTACCCAAGCACTTCATAAATCCCTTGAGACACTTTAATACTTACCCCATGTACTTCTAAATTGACCCAATGATGATAGAAATGCACCATGCACTTCAATACTTGCTTCAGCCACTTCAAAATTCTCCCAACGATGATAAAAAGACCTGGATAGTTCAATATTTTCCCGAGGCACTTCAAAATTTTCCCAACAAATATAAAAACGCCCCCATCCACTTCCATGATTTCCCAGGCACTTCATTACTTTTCCCAGGCACTTCATTACTTTCCCCATACACTTCAAAATTCGTCCAATGATGATAAAGATGCCCTATGCACTTCAATAGTTGCCCTAGAAAAGGGAGAAAAACACCCGACAATGATATAATCACCCCGGAAATCACAAAAATGCCTCAATCCACACAAATTTTCCCCGACAAGTGATAACTTTTCCAATCACTATAAAAGAATTCATACATTGATCGATAACAACCCCAAGCACTTTAAATTCACGGAGTGAGGAGAAAAACGATCCATGCACTTCTAAATTCACCCAGTGATGAGAAAAATGCCCCATGCACTTCTAAATTCACCTAGTGACAAGAAAAACACCCTAGGCACTTCAATACTTGCCCTGGGCACGTCAAAATTTTCTAAAAGATGATAAAATTTCCCTAAGAACTTCAATATTTTCCCATGCACTTCAAAATTCTCCCAAGGATGATAAAAAGTCCCCATGCACTTCAATATTTTCCCAACGCACTTCAAAATTTCCCCAAGTCACTTCGATACTTGCTACATGCACTTCTAAATTGACCCAATGATGATAGAAACACCCCATGCACTTCAATACTTGCCTCGACCACTTCAAAATTCTCCCAACGATGATAAAAACACCCATACACTTCAATATTTGCTCCAAGCACTTCAAAATTCTCGCAGCAAAGATAAAAATGTCCCCATCCACTTCTAAATTCACTCAATGATGAGAAAAATGCACCATGCACTTTTAAATCCACCCAGTGATAAGAAAAATGCCCCATGCACTTCTAAATCCGCCTGGTGATGAGAAAAACACCCCATGCACTTCTAAATTCACCCAGTGAGGAGAAAAATGCCCTAAGCACTTCAATACTTGCTCTAGGCGCTTGCACTTCAAAATTCTCCCAGAGATGATAAAAATGCCCTAAGCACTTCAGTATTTTCCTAGGCACTTCACAATTCTCCCAAGGATGATAAATACTCCCCATGCACTTCAATATTTTCCCCAGTACTTCAAAATTCCCCTAAGGCACTTCATAATTTCCCCATGCACTTCTAAATTCACCCAGTGATGAGAAAAACGCCCTGCGCACTTCAATACTTTCCTTGGGCACTTCAAAATTCTCTCAACGATGATAAAAACACCATACACTTCAATATTTTCCACATGCACTTCAAAATTCTTGCTGTGAAGATAAAAACGCCCCCATCCACTTAGATGTTTGCCTAGGCACTTCATTACTTACCCTAGACACTTCAAAATTTGTCCAATGATGATAAAGATGCCCTAGGCACTTAAATACTTTCCCTAGGCAAGGGAGAAAAACACCCGACAATGATATAATCACCTAGGCAATCACAAAAATGCCTCAATCCACACAAATTTACCTCGGTAAGTGATGGCTTTTCCCATCAGTGTTTTAAAACGTCCCAACACTATAAAAGCATCCACACATTGATAAACAACAACCGCAGGCACTTCTAAATTCACCTAGTGATGAGAAAAACGCCCCATGCACTTCTAAATTCACCAAGTGACAAGAAAAATGCCTCATGCACTTCAATACTTGCCCTAGGCACTTCAAAATTCTCTGAAAGATGATAAAAATGCCCTAAGAACTTCAATATTTTCCCAGGCACTTCAAAATTCTCCCAAGGATGATAAAAACTCCCACCGCACTTCAATATTTTCCCCAAGCACTTCAAAATTCCCCCAAGGCACTTCAATACTTGCCCCATGCACTTCTAAATTCACCCAATGATGAGAAAAACGCCCAACGCACTTCAATACTTTCCTCGGCCACTTCAAAATTCTCCCAACGATGATAAAAACACCCATACACTTCAATATTTTCCCCAGGCACTTCAAAATTCTCGCGGCGAAGATAAAAATGCCCCCATCCACTTCCATGTTTGCTCAAGCACTTCATTACTTGGTGGAGTTCTATGCAGACTGAGAACATGTTATCTGAATCCTTGAGATGTAATTACATTCACAATAATACATTCTTGGAAAAATCAACCGATGAGACAAATTCAATAGAAAAATAGAAGGCAGAGGTGCAAAGTTCAAAACTGTGGCAGTGCTTTTGATATCTTATATGATATCTCAGCTCTTCAATGAATTCTTTTGCTGATATTGTTAGTGCGATGCTTGCATAAGTTTCCTTGCCATCTTCATTTTTCCATGGAAGATGCATTTTTTCTTATTGATTATTTTTTATCAACTCTTTCCTTAGAAAGAAAATCACAATTTTCATTCAGAAAGAGGAAAAGTTACATTGTGTATACGCTTCCTCTTTTGAAGATCATCCCATGGACTGATCTTACATCCAAATATTCATGACTAATGCCTGAAGTGAGCACTATACAAGTCAATTCACTTGACTTGAAGCCAACACATAGCATTTGGCTAAAGAACTTCGGGGCCCCTTTACCATGCCCATTATGGGAGCATCCCCCAATTGTTGCATTTCATTAGAATTCATCAGCTTTTTGCACGAACCAAACACTTTCAGAGCATTGTTTTATGATCCCATAGTTCACATACAATGTGATAAGGGTATTTCACATAGAGATATCTGAGCAAAATCCTGTTCTGATGCCATGGGTTAAACTTCCTTGCCAATTTTTAATCATGAGTTTGTACATCCACTGATGCCATTGGGGAGAGTGAAATAGTTTGGTTTTATGCCATCTAGAAGCATTTGGTGAAAACATTTTAGGGTATTATCAATGCTCCCATTTTTTTGCTTTTTCAATAACAATGGGGCCCGATTTCTGCCGGGTTCACTTGCCATGAAAAAACTATGGTTGAGCAAATCTATGAGGGTGTGCCATGATGCAGGAAAGAATACACAGAACTGTCTTATATATTTTTATTACACATTCCCATATTTAGCAAAAATACCACCAACGGTCCATCCAATTTTTTTACGAAAATAGTGTCATAACAAACTTTAAACGTGCACATTTTGTGCCAAGATCTGGAGATAAAATCCCATTACAGAATCAAAGTTTATAGGAATATGAACCAGAACCATTCATATGGTGAAAAGAGAAGGAACAATTTGTTGATCAGTGTTTCTGAAACTATATTTGGTATACCCTACAATATTTTGAGATTCATTAGCATTTTTAGACTTATGTTCAACTAAACACAGTATTTATTTGTCCTTTTTCAAATTAGATGACAGGATCTTTAGATAATTTCCAGGCCCAGGCTGTGAATCAATTTGTCACAAATAATGAATTTGTCCAAGTCTTACATTAAAATATTTTCCAATTTGGATGTTGTCTTTGGGATGAAGTCCTTGGTTTGGTATGACAGATCATAGCATTCTTCCTCTCTCCTGTATCAACATTCCCAGCAGTTTTAGTGTCATGCCTTGTGAGCCCTCTCTAGATTATTATTGTAATTTATGTGATATCTGTTACTCCAATCTATTACTACAACAGCATACCCCTATGGTGGGATTTTATTTTCCACTAATACTTACTCTAAAGTGTAGATTGTGACTCCTAATGTAAAGTAACCCCAAATCTTCTTCTAAAGCATTATTCTTGATTTTGGAATTCATTGAAAAAGATGAACATTTTCACATTTGTGTTGCTGCTTCTTATTCAATGTATTGATATGTATGTACACAGACATCAATTAGATACACAATTTCTAGTTTCCATCATCTGAGACTCAACTCTCTCCTTACTCATTTCTCTTGTTCTCTTATGAGATATCTCTACCAATTTTCAATTTTTTTTCCATTGTGTGCTTGTGTCAAGAACACACCCTTTCCTTCTATTTTCCATTTTAATACTATTGACCTTCAATCTCTAGACTGTAGGTTTCTTGTCCTTGATGTGCTTATCTGTTATTATGGGGTTTTGAATTATTCTTCTTTAGTTCATCTCTCTATAGTCAAAATTAAATAGAATGTCTAGGATTATAATATATTCAATCTGTAGGTCCCTTGGACTATGGACTAGTGATTCTGCTATCTATCACGATGGTAATGATCGGGGCTTAACCTTGGCAGGCACAAAGCCCTGATTATATGTTTCAGTTGGCTGAGTTTGACAACCCCATATTAAAGTGTTTTTTATTGTACTAATGTGGATACATAGAGCTCCTTGATGTAGTGTGATTAATTGTTGTATTCTGATAGAATTGTTAATTGCATATTCACTTCTATTACCTCAAGAATAGGGGTTCAGATGTAGCCTTGATGTCAAAAGCTACAATTGCATCACATCTTGTTGCTCTTAGTTACTTGGATGCTATACAATTGAACAATAGTGGAGGATTAAGAAATAATAATGATTTGAAGTTCTATGTTCAAAAGTAATCGCTCTTGGCCAGGTAGATGTGATGTGAGAATTTGGCCACTACTTGTGACATGGCTATGGAGTGAAGAGGAATGTTACAAAAGGAAGGAACATCATTCTAGAAGCTAATGCAAGAGAGTCTGAGGTTTTTAAAGAACCATATACGCAAGGCTCTGCTGATGTTGAGATACAGTCTCGCCTAATATCCAAAGGACACTATTTCCATCTAAACCTGCAATGTTAATCTGCTAAAAAAGTTGGGCAGTTCTCTGGTGCAGGGCCAACGTTTTTTAGTGATCAGTATCCTTTGAAAAGGCTTGTTGAAGGAAATGGCTGCTCATACTTTAGTGATTTTAGTTACAATTTGTTGTTGCACATCCACCATAGCTAGGTTTGTGTTTATGCTCTCATTCAAAATGTGGGCAGTTGGAGACCTGAAGACATGAATTCTTAAGGTGATCTACATGTGATTTGGTTAACTATTGTTTGCAAGTTTGTCAAGTTCAAGGAAAATTTTAGGGAAGAAATTTCAAAGGGTGAAATATTGAAAGGGCAATTTTTAATTAGTATGTTGTTTTATATGGCATAGCTAAAATAGAAGATATAATATTTTTTTGCATTCCTTCATTAACCAACTTAAAAATAAATATAGCCATATAGACTCCTATTTTTCCTTCAATTATTCATATTGAACCTTGAAATTCATCTGATTTCTTTTTTTTTCTTTGCAACAGAGTGCCAAAATTACCGTGGATGCTTTGATTCTTCATGTGAGAGCCCTAAATTCACCTCAGGTTCTTGGACCTTGAGACCTTGGAATCAATGTTTTGATGATAATCAATGAGTTAATGTTGATGATTTTTCCTACAATACCTAGGAGTCAATGTTCGGAGGCCAAATTTTTCCCTTGTATGGAGTTACTGTTTGATATCTATATGAAATGCACACATCCATCATCTCACAATTTCCTAGTCAATGACAAGGAGGCCACATGTGCATTCTTGGGAACAATAACATGCTCAACAAGGTTAGTTTCAAACAATCAAAATTTAGAAGAATATATATATATATATGAAAACACCAAGGGAAACCTACAGGCACTTTCTTTCATTTCACGGATGGTACCCAATGTATACCTATCAACATTGATTATGAAGTCTGACCCAATAGAGACATCAAGTAAGGCCCACAACAAAGGCAACCAACTTAATACATCGACCCCAATACCTCCTTCATAAAGCTCAAAGTATTTAACCGCCTGATCTGGCCTAGTGGGCTTATACACATGGGAGTCATATATATAGTTTCTATGGTGATTATATCATCTCTCCATTTTTTCCTGCACAAACTTTACCAATGGCTATGTACAATGGATCTTGTGAAGAATTATTCTCTTTTATTCAAGACAACTAGTAACCTATGATAATAGGAATTGTGTTTGTTCATTATTAAACTCTTTACCATAAAAATATTTCTCTCTTGATAGCATAGTTTTTTTTGTTTTTGGTTAGGGTTAGGGTTCCTCAAGGTTGGCGATATTAGTTGCGGATATCATTTTCTTTTGGCTTGTCTGTTATAAAACTGTTGAGATTTTTTTCTATTAGATATCCATATAAATCAGAACCTTCTAAATGCTAGTTATATATTAATCTATGGTTTTACTGAGATCATTAAACAATACTTGCAAATTCATCTTCCATAGTGAGTTAAAGCCTAGGTTTAGAAACCTTTGGAAGTCAATCTAAGATCATTGTCTTCACTTTCAAACTATCATGGTTATATACTATGTCGTTATTGAGACAACTGATACAATTCACGAAGTTGTAAATAAAATCACTTACAAGTTTATTAGAATATTGAGAGAGTGGGCAGGGTTCCACATATAGTACTACATATTATTTTTACTAAAGGTTGAGAGTTCAGGGAAAGCAACCTACTGGTATCAATAATTATCATATTTTGTCACAACATATATAGTAGGAAGATGGTTTCCTCTACTCAGTTTCACATTGATTCATCCACATACTTCAATATATTAATTTCGGGAGAGAAGAGCAAGACTGTAATTTGTGTACTATACTAAGAGATGACTGGTATAACAAGGAATTTCAATAACAATCCAATCAAGGGAGTTTTCATGAAGCATAATCAGTGGTTGAATCTTGATGCTATCTAATCATCAGTTCCAAGACATCAGCAACAAGAAAAAAAGTGTCAAAAACTAATACAGAAAATGTAACCTAGCACAAAATGTAACCATATCTTTCCTTGAATAACATATCAAGTTTGTCCTTGTTTTCTCTCTGCAACGTTTCTATGTCAGTGTGTGTGCAAACTCATAGATATGGATTCAAATAGGCAAGATGATAAGAACAAGAGGTCCTCTGTTTTCATCCCGATTTTAATTTACAACTTCTTTCTAGTTGTATACCAATTCCAGATATTAATTAATTATTGACATTGTAACTAGCTCCTACTCAGACATTGCATTCTTTTGATTCTCCAAATTTCAACTTGACACATTGGTTAGTCGTTCATTGTGTCTTTAGCTCACTAAAGTAACAGGATAAAGCATAAAAAAATTCATAATTCAAATTTAAAAGGGAGACACATAGAAGCCAGGAATCTGTGATCAAATAAAAATAAATTCATCCAGTTCCATTAATAGGGAACAAAAACAAAATGACATGGGACCAACTTAGCATACCTTGTACTTTGAACAACCTGACCAAGAGTAGCAACAAAAACTTCACGTTTAATAGTAGTTGCTCCATCTAGTAGCGCCTTTATAATCAAAGGAATCAACTCATTGAGGTAAGGCCTCATTGCACAGCCACCCTACGCCACCAAATATTGCCCCTTGATGACAGCCTGAGATAGCAGCATTTTATAGGTTGTTTGCAACAAACAACACCTTCATTCTGAGTCTACAAACACAGTAAACCTGCAAACAACCTTATAGGATGGCCTTGGTATGAATGGATTGTGGAAGCAGTGATGTATTAGTAACATCTGAAGAAGAAGAAGAAAAACTAGCTCCACGGTTTCCTCAGACAAGTAGAAAACAAAAAGTCGGGAAAGGAGAGGATGTTGGCACAAATTGTGAAAAATTCAAATCTATCATAATATTCCCAGTATGCAGTTACACACAAGCTTCATAGTTGTATTGACATTTATTGTTTTCTCGACTTCAAAACTAGCCCCTGGCAGCATTGGTCAGTTATAGAACATGTTACATGGCACTCTATCTTTTTCACTTGGACATTTACAATTTTAAAGTCCTGACTACTAATACAATGCAGAAAGAATGGTTACCTCTCTCTCTTGATTCACTCTGTTGGAGGCCATATTGCCATATTTGCATGCCACTAGGAATCTGCTCATTGTTTTAAATATACCATTGTTTGACAAAAATTTGCTAGCAAACCCTAGTGTACCAAGCATATCCATGTTGTTTGTTAATCTTGGGGATATCACTTATATGGTTACCTCTCTCTTGATTCACTTAATTTACATTTTGCTATTGATTATGCTCTTACCTCAAAGCTCACTCTAACCTCTATTGAAGTAACAATTTGATATTGAAACGTTCTATTAAAGCAATAAGAGTAGTGGTAAGTGAGGAGAAGACTGAGGCTTTTAGTATTAGACAAGAAGATTTTCTAGATTGTGTTGTAATAAAAAAAAAGAATATCCAAGCCTAATTATTGGATATTTAAGTATTCATTTAGAATTGGTCTATCTCTAAAATACCAATGGGAATGGGTCTTGAACAAGTTTAAGAACATACTTTCTCAAATAGTTTTCCCAAGATGTATTATTGGTAGGTTGAATATGGTTGATAGACATTTAGCAATAGGACATTCCTTTTATGCTTCCTACCTCTTTACTTCTTTAGGATATAGAAAGATGAAAGTTACTTGGACAATTCCTATGGAGGAAGTAAAGAGGGAAGAGAATCATTTTGCTAGTCTCACAACATCCAACTAAGGGAGGTTATAGAGATTGGTTTGATTGATATATGAATATATGGTCTGCATTTACCCTATTTATAAAAACCTTTACTACATTTTCTGTTTTTCTAAAGCTAACTCTTCATTTCACCTTGAACCTTCATTGCATAGCTTTAGTAATCATATTATAGGGATACCCCTTCTTGTTCCAAAGGAGATCCAACCCAAAGTGATAGAGGAAGCTACTATGGTGATAGTGGGAAACCCCTCTTAGTTTCCTCAAGGTTTCACTTGTGTTTGGGAAGTTCATCACTTGAGTGCCACTTTGGGTGGTAGCACCCATCACCAAACCTCTCATGCATCAAAACATATGTGGTTAAAGTTAATTTACATTTATTCTCATTGTCTATGTGATAGGAACACACATGATATTTCCTCACTTATCAAGGGCACTACACCATGTAATGGTTATCATTACTTGTTATGGGGATTAGTGAAGAAAAAATGGTGGCCCTATGATCTATAAACGAGGTAAGCCCACTCACTTCACCCTCACAAATCCTTTGTGAAAAAACTCTCAAGTCTTTTCTCTCTAATAGATTAAGGAAAACCAAATAAATATACAAACACTCTAGCACTTGCTTGGACGTACTGAAAATAATCTGTACTAGACAAAGAAGAATATACATTCTCAATGGAAAAGATATTGTCCGTCTGGTTCTCTATTCCAGATTGAATAAAAGCCTCTATATTGAAAATAATATGTACTAGACAAAGAAGAATATACATTCTCAATGGAAAAGATATTGTCCATGTGGTTCTCTATTTTAGATTGAGTAAAAGCCTCTGTATTCAAGTCTTGTCAGGGAACAAATTTATTGATATTCCAAGCCATGAAAGGAAAAAAACAGCTTACCAAGGAGAAGTTTGCGGGCTAATACAACTATTTATAACCATGTCCAGCAAGGAATTTTCCCAATAATGAAAGGAAATAGACCTGGATATGTTAAAAAAGCATCTAGATATTGATAAAAAGGCTCGAGGCAGTGATAAATCTACCTAGATACTCATTAATTAGCCTAGGAAAATAAGTAACTTTCCCAACAATGTTTAAAAATGCCCAACCAAAAAAAAAAACAAGGAAAATACCCAACATGCCTAGCAATGAGTGACTGAAAATCCATGCAACATAAAATTTCTAAAGATGCCCAGTAGTGACTGAAAACCCATGCAACATAGAATTCACCCAACCATGTATAAAAACGTCCCAGGCAACAATAAATTCTCCTAGGCATGTATAAAAACGCCCTAGGCATGACAAAATCGCCCAGGTAGTTATAAAAAACGGTTTGGCACTTCAATGATTCGCCCAACAATCATAAAAACGGCCAGACACTTTTAATTTGCCCATTAATTTATAAAAACGCCCATAAACATTTGTATTCATATTATAAAAACGCCCAGACACTTTATAATTTGCCCATTAATTTATAAAAACGGCCATCAACATTTGTATTCATATCAGGATGAAGAAATTGGCACAAGGCACTTCAACTACTCCCTAACACTTTTAGAAAAAATGTTTTTGAGTTTTTCAAATCACCCAAGTGAGAAATTCGTCCAAGGATTGAAAACAAAAGGTCATCAGCAAATAAACTCACCTTGTAACATTTAATTTTTCCCAGCCCATTTAATTTCACCCAACAAAGATGAACTCCATTAGGCAATCAGAGAACTGGCCAACAATGAAGAAAACGGCCACAAGATTCTTAAATGCCCATGAGCAATTACCAATTTAGAAACCACCCTATATATTGCAACAGCTCTATAAGTTGTCAAGACTCAAATCGTAATCAAAATAACACTTCATGCTGACATTTGGGGGCATTATATAGGTGCAAAATTGTCCCCAATTAACTAAATCCTTCCACGTTTTTCTCAAATATGGACCATTTTGGAGTAGAAACAATAGATTTGGACTCTTGGAAGATGAAACCCCCAACTTCTCAGCAAAATAACTACTCCACAAACCCAAATCGAAGGCGAACTAACTCGATTTTACCCAATAATCCATAAATCGGGGGGCGAACTACCTTTGATTTACCCTATAATCCATAAATTGGGGGACGAATTACCTCCGCTTTACCCTACGATCCATAAATCGGGCGAAATACCTACTATTCTCCTCCAAAACTGGATATATGTGGGCGATCCAACTAATTTTCACCTCCATTGCCGAAAACACGGGGGCGAAGTCGCGATTTGGGCCATATTTTGACTGGCGAAATCCCGTCTTTCCCATTTTCCCCATTTTCCCTCCTGGGCGAATTCCATTTCACATATTTATTGGTTTAATAAATTGTGGGCTAATCTATTAAATAAATAAAAAACCTTTTCATATAAAAAATTCACCCACTTATTTTTGGTGACCCCTATAAATTCGCCAATGCGCTAAAATTCGCCCTTAAAATCATCCCTGGGTATGTATAACTTGGTTCTATAATGGTTAACTTATGAGATATGCAGGTTACCAGTACAAGTCATTGAAGAGAACAAGAAGATATCCTGTGGGTATGCTAGACATAACTGGCTAACATGCTAATCCAGGTATGTTTTTCCTATATCAAGTTAGAATTCTACCTTTTGATAGGATCTCTTATATAAGTATACATGGCATGATTGATAATGATTATTCATAGGTTTGAATAATCATGGGTGTATGCATATAATGTTTCTTACCCTAATTAATGATATGACTAACCAGAAGAGTCATGAAAGTATAGGTTTGAGTAATCATGGGTTTAGGAATATTATGTTTCTTACTTTAATTTATGATATGACTAACCATAAGAGTCCTTGAATACTAATGCTTACTATTTCTATTTGAAATGATCATGACTATACATGCTTAAGATTATTGTGTTTTGATAGTATTGAGATATACTAATAAATGTATCATTATGTATGAGATCTCGAGGATATCACAATAATGATACCTGTAAGCATGCATAGTGATAGAGGATGGATATAAGTTCAAGGACATGTAATCCAGGAAGCAAAGATCAAGAGGGATCACACTCCAGTAGTTTCTGCAAGGATGTAGATATGCAGAGGGAGTCGACCACTTCTCACAATCCACATCAGAATGGAGTTGCAAAGATTCAGAGGGAGTCAACCCAACAAACAAACAAAGATAAGTATTTGAATTATCATTTCTTGCATATTTGTTTGTTTAAATAATGTTGTTCAATAATGTATATGCTTATGTTCCTAGACTTAGTTTGTGTATTATGCATATTGGATTAACTGTATTAATGAATAGTATACTACTAATATGCATGTGATGAGTAGGTGGCCTATGGCACTATACAACATTCCATTGCTACCTATCTAGAATGAAACCTCTTTCCTGACATGCTGGGAGTAGTGCAAACTCTTAACTATGTTCTGGTAGAGATTGGAAGGCATCTAGAAAGTTACAAGATATGGATGAATGTTGTATTGAAGCATTGGATAAAACAATTGCATGACTGTATGACATATTTATTTGTGTGTAAGAATTTGTTCTGAAAACTATGAGATGTTTCTGATCATGCAATTTAACTTGTTTTGTAGGAAATATCATATACCTTCACCTACAAAAGAAGGACTACAGCATTTGTTCCAGCAACAAAGATATCCATTGAATATATTGAAGATATTGAAGTTCCCACGATCTGGGATGAAGTAATGGAAGAATGCCATGATCAGTCGATCATGAAGAATAATGTTTGGGATGCAGTCCGAAGACCTAAAGGGAAGTCTGCTGTGACTTCCAAATGGATCTATAAGATCAAGCATGCTGCAGATGGTAGCATGGAGAAATACAAAACGAGGTGTGTAGCTTGTGGCTTCTCCCAGAAAAAAGAATTGAGTATGAAGACTTCTACACATAGAGCCAGGCACACTTCCATCAAATCAGTACTTGCTCTGGCTGCAGTGATGAAATGGAAGATACACCAGATGGATGTCAAGACAGCTTTCTTGAATGGTGTAGTTGAAGAGGAAGTGTATGTGGAGCAACCACTTGGTTTTGAGACACATGACGGGAATTCATATATGTGCAGAACTTGGTATGGTAGGACAGACAACCTTCTATCCAGTTTGGGCTTTACCAAGAGTAAAGTGGATTCCAACCTTTACTACAAGGTTGAGGAAGGAAATCCAATGATATTACTTTGGTATGTGGATGACCTGTTTGTTACAGGTGATGATAGATTGATTGCTGACACGAAGAGAAAGCTTGATGTTGAGTTCGAGATGAAGGACTTGGGGATGATGCACTATTTTCTAGGCATGGAGGTGTGGCAGAGTGTAGATGGAATCTTCCTTGGACAAGGGAAGTATGCAGCAGAGATTCTAAAGAGGTTCGGGATGATGGACTGCAAGGACATGGCCACACCTATGGCATCGAACCTGAAGCTTATGTGTGATGCTTCATTTGATCCAGTTGATGTCACTATGTATCGTCAGATGATTGCATCCTTGATGTACCTGAGGAACACGAGACTAGATATTTGCTTTGTAGTGAACAGATTAAGCCAGTTCCTGATGGATCTGAGGAGTGTTCACCTGGTTTCTATAAAGCATATTCTGAGGTACCTAAAGGGTACAGTTGATTATGGGCTCAAGTATGATGTGAATCAAAAGTTTAACCTGTAGGGTTATGTTGATTTAGATTGGGAAGGTAGTGCTGCAGATAGGAAGAGTACTTCTAGGTGTTGCTTCAGTATGGGATCCGGTGTGATCTCTTGGTTTAGCAGGAAGTAGTCCTTTGTAGCACTGAGTATAGCTGAAACAGAGTATGTTGCAGCTTGTTGAGCTAGTTGTGTGGCAGTATGTCTTCCAAATCTACTATCTGAGTTATTTGATCTCCTGCTGGAGGCTACTGGTATCTTTTATGACAACCAGAGTTGTGTGAAGTTGTTTGAGAATCCAGTGTTCCACGATAGGTCGAAACACATTGAGATCAAATATCACTATATCAGGGATATGGTACAGAGAGGAGCAGTGAAGCTCCTATATGTTGTGACGGATGAGCAGATTGCAGATGTACTGACAAAGCCACTAGCCAAAGTGAAGTTCGAGTACTTTAGAGAGAGGCTTGGTGTTCTTCAGATTGATGACACTTCGAGGAAGAAGTGATGGACACATTTGTTGAAGCCATTCCAAGCATGCCGGAAGGAGGATCCTTCACATGGCTGTTGATGTAAGCGTTGGATGATGAGCTTCAGGACGATGCTCCAGTTACTGCTCTGTATATGTATATGCATCATGGTCGATGCTTGATATGATCAATTGTATCATTTATGTATGCATGCATCATGTTGGATGTTGGATATGACCAGTTGGATCATTTATGTGTATATGCATCATGTTGGATGCTGGATATGATCAGTTGGATCATTTGTATGTATTTGTATATGCATCATGTTGGATGCTTGGACCATGTATCTGTATATGTATCAGGTGGATACACTGTATGATCAGGTGGATCATGTATGATGATATGTATCAGGTAGATACTTGGTATGCATTAGGTAGATGCATTGTATGATCAGTATGATCATGGATGATGAGCTTCAGGATGTTGCTCCATATGACATGCATTAGGATGATGTAGTGTTGATGATCATGTGTACATTAGGATGATGTATGGTGAGTATCAGGTTGATACTCTGAGGCCATGGAACAGGTTGTACAGATGAGCATGTAAGTAGACCCGGGAGATCTGGATAGGATGAAAAAGGCCTCAGATGCTCTTTCGAGGCATTGCTCTAGGATGGCATGTAAGTAGACCTGGGAGATATGTACAAGATGAAAAAGGCCTTAGATGTTCTTTCGAGGCATTGCCATGACCACATGTAATAAGTCCTGGAGATATGGACAGGATGAAAAAGGCCTCAGATGCTCTTTAGGGTTCTTTCTTGGAAAGACACTCTTTTAAGTTTTTGTGGTGACCACATGTAATAAGTCCTGGAGATCTGGAAAGGATGAAAAAGGCCTCAGATGCTCTTTAGGGTTCTTGCTTGGCAAGACACTCTCTTAAGGTTTTGTGGTGGGGGTCACATGTAATAAGTCCTGGAGATCTAGACAGGATGAAAAAGGCCTCAAATGCTCTTTAGGGTTCTTGCTAGTGAAGAGACTCTTTTAAGGTTTTGTGATAATCACATGTAATAAGTCCTGGAGATATGGACAGGATGAAAAAGGCCTCAGATGCTCTTTAGGGTTCTTGCTAGTCAAGAGACTCATTTAAGGTTTTGTTACGCACGTAATAAGTCCTGAGGATTCCACAGTATGGCCAGTGATGATGAAGACCTACAGGTGGTGGGCCTACATCTAGTATGAAAAAGGATTGGCTCTATAGAACTTCCTATGACAAGTGATTCAAAGATTGATTGAGATAGCAACAATAGTGATGACGATGTTGGCTATAAGTGACCCATAGGTTTTCTATAAGACCTAGGTTATTTGTGGTTTCCCCTTGACCAACAAAACCCCTTCACACTGTCCGTTTCAGAAACAACCTGCAAGGAGGTTGAGGTCTCACCCGAGGTGTATCTATGGGGTACTGTGGAATCAAGTTTCCATAGTAAGTGATAAGTTGCTTGGACGGACGTACTGCGCATCACAACGAGGGTATGTGCTGCGAGGTGAGACAGCGTAGCGACGAGCAATGCTGTGGTCCACACCACTCTGTTCTTCTACCACGGGACTTCTTCCGAATCTGCGAACAATGTAGCTTTATTCTATACTTGGATTATCTTGAAGACGCTTAAGGAATTGAAGCGAATATCACACATCCACTCATCAGGCACTTAAATGACTATTCTTCTAACATTCATTCGTTAAGTCGGGTTGCTGCGATTTGAACATATATAACTATACAATCCAACTGTTAAGCATTCTTTTACTGCATACAAGAAAGTGTTTAACGAAATGACTGATTCACTATCCTCAAACACAACACTAAATGTTCATCATTCATCTGTTCATACAGAACTTAACATATCATCTCCATACTTCTTCTGAAGGAAAATGCATATCAAAGTTCTCTCATAACAGCATGCAAGGAAACATCTAGACAGTCATTTACAGAAAATACAGATAAGCATTCATTCATAAAACACAATCACGTAACACGATATTTAACGTGGTTCACTTCCCTGGGTGGGAAGCTACATCCACAAGAACGGTTGGTAATATATTTCTTTAAAAGGGATGGGGACAACCGCTCTTAATCTGTGCACTCAGCTGCAGACTCTCCTTTCTCTCAGATAGGTCTCTGTGCACACAGCTACAGAGCCGTTACAATCTTCTTAGCTCAAAAGAGATAACAATCCAAAATTGTAACAACAAAATAAAGTTGACCCCAAAAGTAACCCCATCCCATACAAAATTGTCTTCTTTTATAGATCATGCCCGAAGGTCATGTATTTACAATACTGAAGACCTAAACCCAAAACTCTTAGGGTTTACAAAACTGTTTCGGTTTCCCTAAACCAGCTTGCTGGCATCTGGTAGTGTCTGCTTCATCGTGGAAGTTCTCCACATCTTCATTCTATCACTATCGGACCCCCTGTTGCATGCATGCCAACAATTTTCTTTCTCTGAACCATTCATCCCTAACGGTTTCATCCGCTAGGCATGCCATGCCGTCTCTTTCCCTGAGCTGTCATTTCCTTAATAGACTCGTGCATTAGCCGCCTTCCTGATTTGCTCGTGCCCGCCGCTCGACACTGCTGGAGCATCTTTCCAAAATTAGACCACTACTGGTCCATCTGATACCTGCACCTGATGATTGTCCAGCACTCCACTTTGCTGTCTCCACGTGGCCTGACTGCTTCGCAGCATTGCTTCCTCACAGCGCTGGTCTTCGCGGTGCCTCCAAAATTTAGATGATGCGCACAACTTCGCAGCACCTCAATACTTAAACAAAATTACACCCTTTTTCTGAGCTGTTCCCAGCTCAGCTTTTCCTGCTTATCAAAAATGTTACCAAAAAATTGTCCCAACTTGGGCCCAACATGCCCCTAACACTTACATGTGGCTCGTCCTCGAGCCACTTGCTGCTTTGGTCGTCTCACTCTGCTCTGCGACTGGCGGAACCAATTTGGTTGCGAACTCATTGTATGTACTGGACAATTGTTCCACTGCTCCTCTGGTATCTTGTTCAACTTGTTGTACTATCTCAAGCAGTGCTGGAGTTATATCTTCTCTAATCTGTCCCCGTACTTGCTCCTGGTTGTCGTGCAGTTCCTTCAGCTTGTCTTCTATCTAATGTGACACTGCTATAGCATCCTCCAGGAGTTGTTGTGACTGATTATCCATCTCAGTCTCTTTTTCTCTTAATGCCTGGACTTCCTTCTTCAAGCCTGATATTTCCTTATACCTGGACAACCCTTCCCTGGGTGGCAGAGCCTTGAACTCTTCGTCGAACTTTTTTAGCGCGGTCTACTTTTCTTTTACCGCGGTATTTACCTACAATAGCCCTTGATCCTCTTCAAGGACAGTGAATGCCTTTGAAAATTTTTCCGAGAGATCTTGGCACATAGCCATCTCACTCACTATGCTCTGTGCAGCGGCACTTGCTGCGAGGTTCCTACTGACCTCCCTTCAGCTGCTGTGTCACGTGACAAGGTTAGGCTTTTCTGGACATCGTCCATTTTCTTCATGAGACCTTGCAATGTGAGCCTAGTTTTTTGCAGGTCATCCTGGATGACCTTATCCTTTGTGTATTTGTCAGTCATGTTAAGATTTAATATTCTAAGACAGAAAATAGCAGCATTACATTCCATTTCACAACAATAGCATATACAGGATCACTGAAGAAACAACAAGCACAGCATAAACACAAGAGACATAGATTTATCCTGGGAAACCCTCATGGGGTAGAAAACCCAGTAAAGCTTCCTCAATATAGATGACCAACAATATACAAAGATGTAACCAAAGACATGATCTCCTCCTCCACCATAGCATACCTCTCCTCCACAAGTGCGCCACTCTCAAGTGAGTGAGTGTGTAAAATGAGGAATACACCTCCTCTATTTATACACTACTTCGACTTATCTTTTACACAAAACATGTAGGCTCGTATTTAACCAATGGGTTAAATACCCCACTACTACTGACTGGGCTGACCCCTCTAGGGTGGTCTAATAACCCTTTGACCCACATAACACATACAGGGCCGACCCCCACTAGGGAAGTCTAATAACCCAAGTTACCACATTCCGACAGAGGAATAAACATCTCCGGATATACAATAAGATCTTCAAGGAGGAATGAAACATCTCCAGAATAATAAAGTACAAATATAATATTCTTTGAAGTTACAATATCTCAACACTCCCCCTTAACAAGAAGGATATTATAACAGCATCTGCATGAGCAAGGAGTCATCAACATCATACATGATACATCTATAAATCATTGGAAGCTTTCTCAACATCATCAGTAACTCAACCAGTTACTGGAACATCTTCAATACTGGGACATCAGCATCTTCAGTACTAAATCCTTATCTTCTACAGCACTCAAACAGCTACATCAATATCAACATCTGAATCCTCACGATCGTCAGCATCATCATCACACGATCATCAGCATCGTCATCACACAATCATCAGCATCGTCATCACACGATCATCATGATCAGCATCGTCACATCATCTCGATCTACAACATCTGGTTCATCATGATCTACAGCATTTGGTTCATCACGATCTATAGCATCTGGATCATCACGATCTACAGCATCTATTTCATCACAATCTACAGCATCTGGATCATCTCAATCTACATGATCAGCATCATCGTCATCTAGATCAACTCAATCAACAACATCGTCATCTAGATCAACACGATCAGCAACATCATCATCTAGATCAATACGATTAGCAGCATCGTCATCTAGATCAACACGATCAGCAGCATCATCATCTAGATCAATACGATCAGTAACATCGTCATCTAGATCAATACGATCAGCAGCATCGTCATCTAGATCAACAGTATTAGTATCCACACCAATACAAGTATACACATCATCAATACAAGTATCCACACAATACAAGTATACACATCATCAATACAAGTATCCACACAATACAAGTATACACATCATCAATACAAGTATTCACACAATAGCAGCATACCCTGCAACACACACGATCATATTACAGGATGATCAATCCTGCTCTCTTTAGGACATAGGTCCATGGATGATGCAATCCTGTCATGTACCTTTTGAACCGAGGTCCAAGGACGATCCAGTCCTACCATGTACCTTTTGAACCGAGGTCTAGGGATGATCCAGTCCTATCATGTACCTTTTGAACCGAAGTCCAGGGACAATCTAGTCCTATCAGGTACCTTTTGAACTGAGGTCCAGGGACGATCCAGTCCTATCATTTACCTTTTGAACCGAAGTCCAGGGATGATCCAATCCTATCATGTACCTTTTGAACCGAGGTCCAGGGACGATCCAGTCCTATCATGTACCTTTTGAACCGAAGTCCAGGGACGATACAGTCCTATCATTAAATTCTCAGAGACCTCATGTCTACGGCTCAATTCACAGGACCAAAGTCCAAGGACAATCCAATCCCCTACCTGTTCATTCAAGATTTTTTTTATTATTGAAGACATCTTGTCTATGGCTCAATTCACAGGACCAAAGTCAGAGGACGATCCAATCCCCTTACCTATTCATTCAAGATTTTATTCTTGGAGACATCTTGTCTACGGCTCAATTCACAGGACTAAAGTCCAAGGATGATACAATCCCCTTACCTGTTCATTCAGGATTTTGTTCTCGGAGACATCTTGTCTATGGCTCAATTCATAGGACCAAAGTTCAAGGATGATCCAATCCTCTTACCTATTCATTCAGGAATTTATTCTCGGAGACATCTTGTCTACGGCTCAATTCACAGGACCAAAGTCTGAGGATGATCCAATCCCCTTACCTGTTCATTCAGGATTTTGTTCTCGGAGACATCTTGTCTACGAATCAATTCACAGGACTAAAGTCCGAGGATGATACAATCCCCTTACCTGTTCATTCAGGATTTTGTTCTCAGAGACATCTTGTCTACGGCTCAATTCACAGGACTAAAGTCCGAGGACGATACAATCCCCTTACCTGTCCATTCAGGATTTTGTTCTCGAAGACATCTGTCTACGGATCCTTTTAGAACATATGTTCAAGGATGATGCAATCCCCTTGTCAACTTAGACCCTATCTAAGGACCATCCACCAACCTCTCTATTGACATCACTGATATAGGTATCCTCATCATCGACCTCACTATCGATGCAGGCAATCTCATCATGAGTGATCACATCACTCCCCCTTTCGAGGAGGGTCCTTCTGAACTATATTAAGTTTGTCTTGGAAAACTTTACTTGAGGTAGAGGTTTGGTTAGTACATCGAATCAGTAGAGGTTTGGTTAGTACATCGGATCGGTAGAGCTTTGGTTAGTACATCGGATCGGTAGAGGTTTGGTTAGTACATTGGCAACTTGTTACAAATTCAAATTTTATAATCATTTTCTACACCATATCTTGTATATAGAAATGTCATATCTCTATGTGCTTTGACTTATCATGGAACACTGGATTCTCTGCCATCTTGATATAACTTTGTTTGTCACATAGTATCACAGTTGGGTCTATCTCTAAGTCAAACAATCCTATAGCCATACTGCTTCACAACTAGCAGAGCAAGCAGCCATATATTCCACTTGTGCTAAGAGTCATACTGGACTGTTTCCTACTAAACCACAAGATCATGGTTGATTCCAGACAATAACATCTTCTCGATATGCTCTTCCTGTCTGATACACTTTCTGCTCAATCAACATCTGTGTAGCCATCTGAAGTCATGATCTCCAAAATAGCATAGATCAAAGTCTATCATATCCTTTAGGTACCTCATCACATGCTTTGCAACTAATAGGGGAACACATCTAGTTTCCACTAGATACTGACTCAAGGTATTCATAGCAAAGCATATGTCTGACCTAGTATTTATTAGATACATCAATGACCCAATAATTTGTCTATATAGAGTTATATACACTAACCCTGATGAGTCATTCGCTAACAGCTTCAAGTTGGAATCCATGCGAGTGGTCATTCCAACATATCAAGTCCTTTTAATATTTTTCGGCATACTTTCCCTGGTAGAGAAAGATTCCTTCTGAGCCTTTCCATACTTCCACACCTAGGAAGTAATGCATCAATCTAAGATCTTTCATTTTATTTCTGCAGCCATCTATCTGTTCCATCTCTTGTCAGATGGGTCTACTGATATAAGCCTCAACATCATTCAAACTCTGTGGTGAGTTCCTTCTTGCATCCAGTTCATCTGTGTATAGAAACCATATTCAACCTTGTAGCAAAGGTTGTGATCCACATCACCCATTAAGCTCATCAATTGACTATCAATCCTGGGTACCTATACAGAACCTGAATCACACTTTTTCTTTAATTACACCATTTAAGAGAATGGTCTTATCTATCCACTTGGAGCAAACATCTTATCATGATTCTCTTCCTCTTTCTAAGAGAATCTTCTATCCATGAGCCTTCTATATTTTGTTTGATTTGTAAATCTTCTTATCAATCACTTGTTCGGTGTTCATCATTCTTCATGATCTTTCCTATAAATCAAAATTAAGTACATGATTAGTAACACTTCATAATCATCAAATCATATTGACATGATAACCTATTATGCATACAGATATCATTTACATAGCTATGCAACTATTTTGATCAATACTTTGGCACAACACTTTCCGATATCCTATATACATACAGTGGCTATCTAGATGCCTTCCATCTCTACCAGAACATACTATCGAGAGTGTGCACAGCTCTCAGCATGTCAGCAAAGAGGTTTCATTCTAGACAAGCAACAATGGAATGTTTGTCCAACTTACCAATCATATGCATATTAGTAGTATATTGTTCAATGTTCTATGAATGTTTACACTCAGCATGATATATTCTAGGAATACAAATATGCATACAAGAAATATCATTTATTATTTCAAATAACAACTCAAATACTTATCTTTTATGTTTGTGTGGTTGCTTCCCACTTGATCTTCTATATGGTTTTTGAACTTCTATTCATTCTGTACCACTGTGCATGCTGAAGTGTGCACTAGTGTCATCATCATGATCTCATACACAAACATACATTCATTAGTATATTCTCAATATTATCAAAACATTCTTAATTCTAAATAATCTTGAATATGTTTAGTCATGATCATTAGTATTCAAGGTTTCAAGAAAGTCTTATTTTACTCATGCATATTCTTGTTTGATCATAGTACTCTTTTGGTTAATTAAATCATCAAGATAAGAGTCATAATATTCATAAACCCTTGATTACTAACTTTATGAATAAGCATAACCAATCATACCAAGTATACTTATATAAGGGATCCTGACACAAGGTAAGATTCTAACTTGACATAGGAAAACATACCTGGATTAGTATACCTACTTAGTTATGTACAACATACCTAAACAATCTCATCAATGATTTAGAGATCCTGAGTTAGAACCTGCATGTCTCATAGGTTAAGCATAATATAACAAAGTCATACATACCTCGTAATTAGAACAAAGATTATGGATGAGTCTTTGTCTTCATGTTGTCATGATCATGGAACTTGATTTGTCTTTTGTGATGTACCTGTATCTTGTTAGCAGACAACATCAACCTCACACAACACCATAATGCATTAGTACAATCATATAGCCCTAATCAATGAGTGTCTTCGATCATTCACATCCATTCATACTATTACTAGGGTGATAAGGCAATTCTAACATTAATCAAGATTGTACTAATAAATAATATGAAGACAAACACATTATGAACATAATCAAGAATCATATTTCAAGACATACCTGAACCTCCTTAAGTCATACCTGTCGAGACTTCTTGTAGTCTTCTTATGTCAGGCCTTATCATCAACTCCCCCTGAAACTTGATCTGGAGCTTGATTAGGGTTTGCTAGAGAAACCCTAAAAATTCAATCTTTGACTTTCACACTTCTGAATGGATGGAAGGATGTGTCTTGCTGAGATGATCAAACTAGCATACTTCAATTTTGAAATCTCCAAAATTTGACCCCTCAAAATTGCCTTCGAAACTTCTGGATCTTCTGGACAGGAACCCGAACTAGGGTTTGATGAATCCCACCCTTCTGTCCAATCAAAAGGTTTGATCCAAGGCTCTAAACTCTTATTTTTTTGAGGAGCTTCTAGCCGTGGTTACAAACTTCAAAAATTCCAACTTTTGCTGAAGCCCTAATTTTCCATCTTTCCGATCAAAATCCCGAACTGGGGTTTGATCAAGCCCGGTCTTCTATCCAACCAAAAAATTTGATCTTGGTTTCTAAATTTCGATTTTCCTGAGTAGCATTCATCCATGGATTCTGATTCCAAAAATTCTAACTTTCTCCGAAACCCTAATTTCCAGAAGCCATGAATGAAGGTGCTCCAAATATAATTCTGTTTTGACAGAAATATGTACCTGATTGTTTCTGCTGTAAATCCAAACTTTTTTGCTCCAAAGGGCCTGAAAACATTTTCTGTGCTAGCCTGACCTGTCATCTTTCCATCCAGACAGGTCTGACCTCAATTGGATTTTCTGAGAGAGAGTTATTCCGAGTGTCGCAACGTGACCTGTTTATGGGATAAAACAGGAGAGTGAACTTGTATGGCATGCCACGTGTCATTGGTTCAACTTCGGCTTCTGAAAGCATTTATTGAGATAGTACAGTCTTTTTACTACCTACCAATTTTTACGAAATCTCATTTGGAGCTTCCTAGCCCAATTTATGCCAATTGTCACAACGTGACCTGTTTATGGGATGAAACAGGAGAGCGAACTTGTACGGCGTGCAACGTCTCACTGGTTAAGCTTCGGCCTCTGAAAAAGCTTCTTGAGATAGTATAATCTGTGTACTACCTGTCAATTTTTACAAAATTTCATTTGGAGCTTCCTAGCCCAATTTATGACCTTTTTTCCTAGGTCACATGATTTTGACTGAGATCTGGAAGAGGCAGAAACCCTAACTTGTACTGATCATAACTTACAAAGTACAACGAATCGGAGGGTGGCCTTTGGACAAAAGATACCCGGTGATGTTATCTACGACCTGTAAAGGTTTGAGATCTTGAACCTTTTCCAAAATGGATTTATGGAGAAAGTTCCACGATGACTGGTTTTTGCAATATAAAACCCTAACCTTCAAATTGTCGTAAGTAAAGCAAGTGTCGTAAGTGCCATACCTTGCCTTCCTTCAGGTTAGCTCTGATACCATGTTAAGATTTAATATGCTAAGATATAAAATAGAAGCATTACATTCCATTTCACAACAATAGCATATACAAGATCACTGAAGAAACAACAAGCACAGCATAAACACAAAAGACACAGATTTATTCTGGGAAACCCTCATGGGGTAGAAAACCCAGTAAAGCTTCCTCAATATAGTTGACCAGCAATATACAAAGATGTAACCAAAGACATGATCTCCTCCTCCACCATAGCATACCTCTCCTCCACAAGTGCGCCACTCTCAAGTGAGTGAGTGTGTAAAATGAGGAATACACCTCTTCTATTTATACACTACTTCGACTTATCTTTTACACGAAACATGTAGGCTCGTATTTAACCAATGGGTTAAATACCCCAATACTACTGACTGGGATGACCCCTCTAGGGTGGTCTAATAACCCTTTGACCCACATAACACATACAGGGCCGACCCCCACTGGGGAAGTCTAATAACCCAAGTTACCACATTCCGACGGAGGAATAAACATCTCCGGATATACAATAAGATCTTCAAGGAGGAATGAAACATCTCCAGAATAATAACGTAAAAATATAATATTCTTTGAAGTTACAATATCTCAACAAATCATGAGCTCCTACATCTATTCTGAGACCCTTTCTGCTATCATGTCAAAGTCATGTTCCCTAAGCACTGTCTCAGCTTGAGTCTTTGTGGCCTTCATATTCTTCCATGCCTTCGGCTTCTACGAGGTCTCAGGCTCTTTCCTCTTTCCTGTTTCTTCAACAATCAGGCATGACAGTGGGATTGGCTTGTCTTCGTCAGAGTTTATCTCAACATCCATGACTTCAACATGGAAGTCGGCGGGCCAGTCCTTCATGAGGATTTCAATGTTGTCCTCATACATATGGTAGTTACCCGGGTACCATTCTAGCTTCTTCATATTTGCCTTGGGTGAAATGAAAATACATCCCATGTCAGCCTGATAATCAAGAATGCAAATGTACTTCGATGTGACCTGCTTTGTGATGCAGGCTGTCTGGGTGATCACATCGCACAGGTGAGTGTAATACTGATAAAGAACTTCAGCTGTCGCTCTGCGTTGATGTTTTCCCAGAGGTTGACATAATGGAACCCTCTAGGATCGTTGGTTTCATAATGACATCGACATAGTCCTTTGGCTCCTTCCATCTGGACAAGGCGATGAGGATGATCATCCATGTGAAGTGGAATTTTCCACTATTCTCTTGGGTATCATTGATCTCATCCAAGAACTCATTATGAAGATACTGACGCTAATTGAATTCGGTGCCTTCAGCCGTTGCGGCACCGAGTAGTACTATGCCCGCAGGCACCTCCGGAGGCCTAGCTGTTCTGATGATTTTTCCTATGAGCAGCTAGGTAACAAATCTTGTCGCTCTATCTTCAATGTCTTCTGTGGAAAAACCTCTTTTCCCTTTCACCAATGGATGAGTTTTCTTCATCTTTTCAACCGCTTCTTTCTCGTTATTATTCCCTTGGAATAATATCTTGGGATCCTTACCGCGCTTGCTTAAACCCATAATGCGGTGGATCAAATCAATGTTGACATCGATATTTCTGTCAAGCCACATATATCCCTTGTGGATTCGTGCCATTAGCGTTTGAACCACTACATTATGTTCTGGTGATCAATCAAAGTGTGGCAACCTCAACAAGTTCAGCAGTCTGGACTGAATGACGGGTGTGAGCCAGCTTTTGGCCACCAAGTTATAAGTTCCCTTGGCATCCTTCTTCCAACACATTTACTGGTCAGGCTGGAACTGTGGGTACTTAGGTGCATGGGGCTCTTCCTTTTGCATGCCTAGGAGGTCGAAATCTTCCCACTTACATTCTGTGATCTTTTCGAGCAAGTTCTTGGCAACCTCTACATATTTTGAAATTAGCAACAATGAGATGTCATATCTAACATTCTTGTCCAATTTAAAGACTAGGGCATCCAACGCCCGTGGTGATATGTACTCGGGTGTCAACTTCAGGGGTTCCTTCTGAAAGACCGGCGATCTTTGTGCCATCTGGCCCATCTTTAGAATCTTGCTTCATGGCGCAGTTACGTCTTTCCCTTTATCTTTCCCTTTGTCCTGCATGATTGGAGTATGGAGAGGTGATCTTCTGGATGCTTGACCAGGTTCGAGTGCAACCTTCTTGGAAGGGGTTTTAATTAACTCTGCAATTCCCCCATGCTGAAAGACTCGGATTGCTTCTTGAAGTGTAAGCTCTTCTTCTATGTTTGGTGATTTGGACATTCACTGGCGAGAATAGGTAACTGACTCTGAAATATAACTAAGGATTGCTAACACAGGAGTGACGACATGAAAATTCTAAGTGTCTGGTAATGCCCGCAAGTCCTTACGCGGCATTATTTATAGGCACAACTGAGTCCTCCCCACGCCTTCCAACGGCTAGATGTGCATTTAATGTGGTATCCGTTGGCCAATTTGAACCAATCCTTCGGTCCCTTCCATCGTCAGTGTGTTCAGAATGGCTATCTTTTCATTAAGTGCTGAAGCGATTGCTTGCAACGATCATATAATGGCTATTTTTCTAAAAAGCAGTGTAACATAGAAGTTAATGAAGATAAAGAGTTTGCAGCGAGGTATGAATCCTCAGAAAGAGTAAAAAACGAAGAAGGTCTATGGTCTATGTATTTTGACGGGTCCCTGAGTAAGAATGGTGTGGGAGAAGGGGTCTGGATTATACCTCCTGACAGGGAATCTAGACCTTTATCATACAAGTTAATGTTTGAATGAACTAATAACGTGACCGAATATGAAGCTCTTCTCCTAGGATTACGAGCCTTGAAAGACCTAGGGGCGAAGAGAATACAAGTGTTCAGGGACTCCGAATTCATGGTTAACAAGGTAAATGATAACTACCAAACCAAACACCCCAGGATGAAAGCTTATAGAAATGAAGTCTGGAATATGTTTGGAAAATTTTTCACAAAACCCAGAATCAGGGTTATTCCCAGATGCGAGAATCAAGTAGCATATTCCTTGGCCACTACTACAGGTGGTTTTAAGACGCCTATTTTTTCCAGGGGAAGTATGAAGTGGAGGTGGTGAACATACCTTCTATTCCTGACAATTCTAAATACTGGAAGGTATTTGATGAGGATTTGAAAATTAAAAGATTCTTAGAGTTGTCTGATGAATTTGCAAATGTACAGATTGATACAGAGAATGAAAACTTGGAGGGTTTAGTGGACGAGGACCAGTCAAGAGATGAAGAAGCCAAAAGAAAAGGGTGGAAAAGTATGTTGGGTGGAAATGACATCATTCAACTAAAGAGAAATTGCATCCCTAAAGGTTTGAAACCTTTGGAGAAGTTGTTTGACCATAACGACGTAGCCAAAAACCCCAAGTTTGAACTAGCTAGTGACACTGTAGTAGAAAAGAATTTAGGCACTAAAGAGGAGCCTCAGATAGTGAAGTTGTCCAAGAAATTGCACGCTAAGAAAAAAGAGCGATATGTGGAATTAATGAAGAAATATGCTGATGCTTTCGCCTGGAATTATGAGGACTTGAAGGAATATGACACCTCCATAATACAACATTCTATCCCAATTAAACTTGGGGAGAAACATTTTAAACAGAAGCTAAGAAGGATAAATCCAAAGATGTTGCCCATAATAGAAAAATAAATCAGAAGATTGTTTGATGCAAAAATCATCGTCACTCTGAGGTTTTCCCAATGGATAGCCAATCTAGTCACTATGAGGAAGAAGAATGGTGAGATAAGAATATGCATAGATTTTAGGAATCTTAATAGGGATTCGCTGAAAGGTAATTACCCTTTACTTAAAATGGAACATGTCTTACAGAAAGTAGTAGGGGAAAAAATTATCTCTACGATGGATGTTTTTTCAGGATATAACAAAATCAAGGTGTGCCTAGAAGATCAAGAAAAAATTGCCTTTACCACTCCCTGGGGCACTTTCATGTATGTGAAGATTCCTTTTGGGCTGATGAATGTAGGAGCCACTTTCCAGCATGCAATGGACATAGCATTTTCTGAGGAGAAGGACAAGTTTGTGGTGGTATATATGGATGATATAATAGTGTTTTCTAGATCTGACGAAGAACACCTAAAGCATTTGCAGTAGGTTTTCAAGAAATGCAGGAAATATGGTATTTCTCTTAACCCAAAAAAGTCTCATTTTGCATTAGAAGAGGCCAAACTTCTGGGGCATATTATTTCTAAAGAAGGTATCAGAATTGACCCTAAGAGAGTTAGTGCTATCAGAAAGTTGGGGAGCCAGGAAGTAAGAAAGAAGTGCAGACCTTCATCGGGAAAGTGGTTTTCCTGAGAAGATTTATTCCAAGTTTCGTAGAGATAATGAGGAATATCACCAATATGTTGAAGAAAGAGTACCAAATAAAGTGGACTGAAGAAGCCAGGGATTCCTTCAAAGGGATTAAGAAATCCATCACTGAAGCCCTAGTATTGGTGAGCCCATATTTTCCCAAGGATTTCCTGATATTTTCCTATGCATCTGAGCATACGATAGCAAGAGTGTTGTTGTAGAAGAACACCCAGAATGTTGAGAAACCCATCGCATTCTTCAGCAGGGTGCTGAGAGACAGATAGCTGAAGTATAATATCATGGAAGAACAAGCATATGCCCTGATCAAGTCATTAAAAGATTTCAGAGTCTACATCCTTCACTCAAACATTATCGCCCACATCCCAGACAATATTGTAAAAGGTATCCTCAGTCAAGTTGATCCCGAGGGAAGAAGGGCCAAGTGGATTGCTATACTACTAGAGTATGACCTGGAAATAAAACCCACGAAGTTTATAAAATGGCAGGGTTTGGAAAAACTGATGACTAAGGCCGATTGTGATTCTCTACAGTTAAATTTCTTAGAATAATATCTAGATCAGGAAGACATAGGGATGCAATTAATACCAGAGTTCTCTACGTCTCCTTGGTATGCTGACATTATCTACACATTGTAGAACCTGCAAGTTGCCGCAGGGTTGAGCAAATCCAGAGCCAGGTCTGTGAAGTTGAAGGCTGCCAAATATTGTATCATGAATCAGTTCCTGTACCAGAAGGACCCGGGAGGTGTGTTGTTGAATTTCCTGCTATAGGATGAAGCTCAACATACCAAGAATGAACTCCACCAAGGAGATTGTGGTGGGCATAATTCCTGGAAAGTGACCGTCAATAAGATCCCAAGGGTGGGGTTTTACTGGCCCACCATGTTTACTGATGTGTATAAGGAAACGAGCACCTGTCACCAATGCCAGATATTCGAAGGTAAGAGGAAAGTTGTTTCACTTCCCCTGCATCCAATCATAATAAAGGCACCTTTCCAGCAATGGGGGATAGATTTTATTGGGGAGATAAATCCTAACTCCTCCGGCCAACATAGATGGATTTTGACTGCTACTAACTATTTCACCAAATGGATCGAAGCCATCCCCACTAGGAATGCCACTGAGGGTGTCATCATGGATTTTATGGAAGAGAACATCCTGTCCAGATTTGGTTGTACCAAGAGGATAGTGACTATCAATGCTCTGGCATTTAAATAAAAAAATATGATAAAATTCTGCCACAAATATCATATCAGTCTAAACCATTCCAAAACATACTACCCTCAGGGAAATGGGCTAGCACAATCCTCTAATACAATCTTGGTAAGGATCATAAATAAATTGTTGGAGGAGAATAAGAGGGCTTGGCACACAAAATTAAAATATGCTTTGTGGGCTGACAGAATCAGCACAAAGAGGGCCATTGGGATGTCGCCCTTTCAGTTGGTATATGGAGTCGAGGTGGTGTTTCCAGAATCTCTAGGGTTGTCGGTCATGAGGTTGCAGCAATGAATGGAGGAAGAACCGAATCATATGCAGAGAAGGGTGAATCAAATAGTTGAATTGAATGAGTTGAGAAATAAGGCCTAAAATAAAGTGTAGATGCATCAAGAAAAAATGAAGGACACCTTTGACAGGAAGGTGAAAGAGGAGCAGTTTCAGGTGAACGATCTGGTTTTGAAATGGGATTCCCCTAGGGAATACAAGCGTGGAAAATTTGACCATATGTGGATGGGGCCTTATGTTATTGAAACAAATCGATGTGTACATTCTTTCATCCTGGAACATCAAGATGGGTCTCCCTGGATAGGAGGTCGAGTCAATGGAAGGTTTTTAAAGCATTACTTGTCCTAGAGAACGATAGGTAACTCTTGTATTATAGCCTGTATATATTTCCACGTTGCAGTTGTTTTGAAGTAGTGATGGAAAACCTGAAGGTTTGAAGCCTAAAGTGAAGGGCCTCAGGCCCAGAAAGGTAGCCATGGTGTTTGTTTTATTTTCATGTTCTAGTTCAGATTTATAACGGGTACATTTTCAGTTTCTAACCTAAAGTTTCTAGTTCAGAAGTTGAAACATTGCCCAATGGATCAGGCACCGGTCTGCCAGGGGTTCTTTGCTACCTCGCAGGGACGATAGAATCCCCAAAAGGAGCCAGTTCTTAGCACTGGGATTATGCTAATATTCAAGAGAGGTTTCATGCGAGAAGATGGGTTTGATGAACCTTGTAAGGATTTCATCTATGCCCTCTAAATGTCAAAGGTTCAATCTGCACACAGTAAAGTTTCCCCGAAGGAGGAAGCTTTGAACAGAAATTAGATATTGGTGACAGTAGCAGGGAAGGATCTTAGAAGAAGCACACTCGTGTCTTTGGCCGGATAAGATGAGCAGTCAGGATTGGGTGTGATGAAATCCAGGGTCACAATCTCCCATCACAAGATAAAGTGGCGTAGTTTCAAGCGTAGGCGGGTCGTTTGTCAGCAGATATGTAGGAACCAAATCGACGGTGGACAATGAAGATCGATGGCTAGTATTCAACTTGCAATCTGAACTAGCGCGGAATATGTCGCATCCCAGATTTGCGAAGTTATGTTATCGCGCCACACGTTTCAACGGCGGAGATCAAGCCCGATCTAGATCTACGGCTCAGGTTTTGTTCGCATTTTTTACTTGTGCACTAAGCCAATGTCAATCGCATTTGCAAAGCCGGTAAAGAGGTGCACATATGGGTAGTCCAGATCTAGGCGAAGGGAAATCTAAGGTTGAGAGAGCTGTGTAGATGAAAGACATTTCCAAAGTAGCATGTGACAAGAGGGAAAGTCGCAAAGATGTTTTAAAATAGAAAAAGGTGGGAGGATCTGTGGCTATAAATCATCGGCACAGATGAATGGCTCTCATGACTCCACTATTAGCTTATTTATAAAGGAGATATTGGTCATTCCACAATATAAAAACTAGGTCTATGCAAGGATCCACACTAGATTTGTCTTGTGCACGTTGGGTAGTGGAGAAGGAGCTAACTGTGCAGCATCAACTAACCAACCATATGCTTATAGGATCTCCCAGTTGTCAGGCAACCAGTTAAGCCATTCCTCACCGAAAACTATTTAAATGGCAGAACTTGAAGAACCCCCTGGTTTCGAGTCCCCCCAGTTGACCAACCTGGTAGAAGACAAAGATTACAATGTTTTTGATACTATGCTGGTTAGTTCTTCCCTAGACACCATTAAAGAGAAGTTAGAAGCTCTAAAGACTGGCTAGCCAGATACCCATCAATTTTACTAGTCCTTCTTCTACCTATTCACCATACCCCAAAACCCTAGATGCCCCGAGTTTGTAGACTGGTGCGTAAGCCAGCTACTCCCCTGAACAAAGAGCTATCCTGAATGGATCAAGCTCCAGAATCTTATGCTACATAAATGCACCATCCATTGGGAAATCCCTGGCCATTCCCCCAGAGTTCTGTCATAAATCCCAGGATTACAAAACGGAATCCCTTATTGAGTATTTTCGTTAAGCCTTTGAGGATCTTAAGAAAAGATTCTACCAGGAGAACCTAATACCCACCCTTATCCCTCTTGAAACCCCTTTTCCTGCTGAAGCCGAGCTATTCAAATAAGATTCTAAACATGTTATCTCCATGCTGGCCCAATTCCTAGGGTTGGATAGCAACAGATACATCACCGAGCCACTAATCATCTTTATGTTCGTCTTGAGTACATGCCCTGTTGAGCCCTCTGACCCTAACTCACTCTCCTAGTGCTCCTGCTTAAAATTTGACGAGGCCCTAGCCGATAGTATCCATGACCAGCTCGTTGAGTTCCCTAAAACTAGGTCTTTTAGGTTTCAATCGTATTTATTGAAGATTTTCCTAGCTGCTCAGGAGGAAAACCTATAGGGGCCCGAGTTACATATCACTGAAGAGATGTACTCAAGTTTTCAGGTTTTCATGGATGATCTCATGTTAGAGATCTATTTCGTGTTTTTCCAAAAGAAGCTACCTAGAATCCTGTCGTAGATAAAAGATATGCTACAGCCTTCTATAGAGAAGAGAAGCGGGGACTGGTTCCTATTGAAAAACGGGACTGTAATTAGGGTATATGGCTTCTCTCATGCCCCGTACATATTGCCAACTTTATTAACTCCTAGATTGTTCACCCTAGAATTCATAATACAAAAGCTAAAGGTGTAATACAAGCATTTCTTGAAGGACAAGAAATCCGTCGACATCAGTTTCCCCTGGGCGGTAGGTTCTTTTGTCGAAAAAATAAGGTCACCCTTCCTAACATTGAGCGCATGATGAGCGGGTTCGATTTCTCCTCCGGAGCTGCAATACACTACGAGCCTCACCACATAATCTCTGAGTGGAGAAAGGAGACAGGAAAGAAGAGATATGAGCATTTGGAAATCCCTATCCTAGCAGAAAGGGAAAATCCATTAGAATACATAGAAAAAGGCCAGATGGACATTGACCCACTGGGAAGATCCCTACCCTTTGTACCAATAGGAAAAATTCCAGTCCCCTATTCACCAGGAGGAGACTCAGAACTAGCAGCAGTTCTATCTATCACCAACATCCCAGGTAAAGTCTTACAGCAGAAAGATGGTGGACCCACAGATATGGACACTGAAAGTGAGAGAGAAATCAAGAGACAAAGGGTGGAAGATCCGAAGACAAAACTAGTAAAAGAAAAACCAAAGCAGACAAGGATAAAGCAGGTTAAGTCCCTGGTTACATCTTTTGAGATCAAGGAACATGTGTTCAAAAAGAGCCTTGCTGGACCTGCAATGCCAAGTGTGAGGAAGATGTTGCTATTGGAACAATATGAAGAAGACCCTGAGACATTGTCAAAATGGAGAAATTGTATGACAATGTCAGGCAAATTTCCTCTAAAGAGATAACTTTGGAGACCAGAAGAAACCTTATGCAGAATACCTTAAGCCTCGCCTTAGCTACCGAGATTAATGCGATGGAGCTGAAAGTAAATCTGGAGGACATCCCATTGCCAGATGTGGTTAAACCGCATAAAGAGATGGGAGAAGTTGTGTATGATAAGCTGCTAAAACTTGCCCTTGACCTGTCAAAGGCACAGACCAACAAGACTAAGGTGCAGGGTCAATTAAGAATAGAAAAATACGAGAACAAAAGTATGAAAGCCAAAGTAAAGAGGCTCCAGGCCTCACTACTAGTCACAGAGACTGATGAAGATATGAGGAAAAGTATCTAGACACTATTAGGAGAGAAGGAATAGGAGATTCTAAAGCTAAAAAGGAAGTTGAAAATGTCAATTGCCTAGTTGGTAGACATTGTAGAAATCGCAGAGCTAGAGGAGGAAAAGGAAAAGCTACAAATCGAGCTGACAGACTGCAAAGCCAAATTGAAAGAGTCTGAGGAAAGAGGGAAAGAGAGCCTGAAATCAGTGATGGACAACGAGAAATCTCTGAAGGTTGAAGTCAAAATATTAAGGAAGGTACTCAAAGAAAAGGGGCAAGAAATTGAGGTCATGGTCACACCCTCCATGGAGTCTGGGGATGTCTCTATAATTGGATAGGTAGCCCATGCCAGCTTGGATAACATAAAGGTGATAAGACTGAAGAGGAAAAACAGTAACTTGAAAACCATGAGAGATACTGTCGAGCAGGAGAAAGAAGAGGCAGAAAGGGACATGAAAGCCTAGGAAGCCAAGTATTAGGTTGTGAAAGAGGAATTGGATCAATTGAAATAACAAGTCACAGGTAAGGAAACATTGCAGGAGGCAAGGAAAATCATATGGGATAGCATCATTATACAAGCAGAGCAGTTGAGGCCCTACCTAGATTTTATAGCTGAGAAAGAGGCCATAGCCAAATCAACAGACTCAAAGATCACAATAGAAAATGAGAAGCTGAACAAAAAACCTCTTGCCTGCGCCCAGAATGCAGTGGATTTCCTGAGTACCCTATCTGAAATCCAAATGAAAGAAACATATATCAAAGATAGAATGATCATCAACGCATGGGCCAAGAAAGTGATTCTAAAACATGAAATGGTGAGCTCCGTGCATACGGGAATAGATATCTTGACCAAGAAGGTGAAAATGTTCAAGGAAGTTTTTGATCCACTATTTAAGCAAGGTCTGCCCCTATTTTGGGAGAAAAGCAGGGCCATGAGGATGAAAGAGGAGTACCAGGACAAATTGGAGGAATGTCAATTGAATCAGGAATGTTTTGCATGTTTGGTGCAGCCCCTAGAAGGAAAAACGTTGGTAGAGAAGTTGGCCCAAGACTTTGAGCTCCTCATGATGTTCAAGCAATCCCACATGCTCCTAGAAGGATATTCTTACAAATAACACACATAGATGAGAATTCTTTTCAGTGAGATCACATCTTTAGAACTACCAACAACAAAGCAGTGGAAGTGGGTTGAGAAGTATGGTAAAGGGAAGTTGAATTTGAGCACCTGAAAGGTTACAAGCTATTGCAAACGTCTTACTAGTGGAAGCAGTTAGTTAGTAAAGGTCGCCAGCTAGAGGAGCATCTTCAGAACAATTTTTTTTTTTTCTTTTGTATAAGGAATTAGTAGTCGTATAGTAAAAACAACCCGTAAATGTAAAAGGCTGTTGAGTCGAATTTTTTCATCTCTATCTTATGTCTGTAATGGTGAATATGTTTTGATTAGGTGTCCACCCGCTGTTACAATTTTATGTTCAAAAAAGGGTCGAGCTCGGGGACATCTATAAATTCTGTGTAATCAAAGGCAGATGGGTTGAAAATTTTTTGGAGACCTGTATATTGTTCTGTGTAAGAATTTTTGAGCTGTTTTTGAATATAATTGATAGAGACGAGCAGGAGTTTTATCAGGGATTCCTGTGTCATTGGTCTTGCAGGCCATTCTTTCTTTTTGTCATGTGAATTGTGTTTCTCTCTTTGTCAATCCATTCTATAATTTATTATTCATGTTTGGTTCATTGTAGTATTTGAATGGAATTCATAGAAATTATGCTCTGTTCAGATCATACTAAACATTCCACTATTATTTTCTGCTAAAGTCAATATAGAATTTATGTCCCCATGCTCTATATTGATGGACTGTTCATTTCTCTTCTAAATCACCAAAGAAAAGCTTTTTGACTGTGAGTTGTTGGCTATCTTGACCTTGTATGAATGTTTCTGCAAAGTATCTGTTAATGAGGTTCAGGCCCTATTTAATTTGAATCCATTGGCCCTATATAAATCCATGTTGTTTTCCAACCAAGAAATTTATAAACAAATCTGTCCCAACATAAGTCTAACCTTCTATGTATGCTTTGATTGGATATCTCAAGAGATGAATACTGGTTCATGTTTTCATTGTTGACACCTTTGATTAATTCCAGTTTTTCATAGATCTATAGAGAGAGACCTCTCGAATTGTGTTGGGTCAGTAGCATAAATCCTAAGTGGTTAGTGGTTACCCCTCAGTAGCCTTCTCCCACAACCTAGGAGGTCATTTTGGGTGTTAACACTTACCATACATCTCCATTCATACCTAGGAGGAAATATTACATAGCGGATGAAGAGTTTTCCCATGGCATGATATCCATAGTAAAGCTTGGTGACATTGTGGGGGATACTGAGGGCCTTTCCACCATTCAAGGCACAAGTATGGATTACTTACATCAGATTGAGTTCATATGGAATTTATTACAACAACATGATAATACTCTTCAATACAACCCACCGGGTAGACCACCTGACAGTGTGAAGAAGCATGAGGCTGAATTGTTGATGGATGTTCCACCCGTCAATATCTTTCATTACAAGTAGTTGAAAAGGTTCAAGGAAGGAGATGAAAGGGACCTCAAGGGTTTCTTTGAATGGAGACACATAAAACCAAGTCCTCTTTCATTTCTTATGGGATTCATGAAGATGAAGTTCATAATTGAGTACATGTTCCTAAGGAACAAAGTCCTTAACAAGGAGAGAATTCAGAAAGCAAAGACTACAACCCAAGGTAAATTTTCACATATGCTTTCTGACAGATATTATTTGCATGATCTTCTTCATATGTTGCAGGAATCATACTTGAAGGATGATGAAGATATTTGCAGGCCCAATGATGATTTTATGTCCACCCAAGATTCTTTGAGAAGCTCTCAAAGTGCCCTTTTGGAATCCAAGATGGAGATAGAACAATTTCTCCAAGAATTGCAGAAATCACATGCTCCCTCCTACATTCAAATCAGTCATCCTCTTTCCATTGATGACATTCATAATTCTATGGAGGAACCTCATGATATGGTGTTTCATGAGATTCATGATGACATGCATGGGCATGAGGAAATTAGAGATACATATGATCTTCTCCAAGCACATACTACCTTCTAGAGCCAAAATGAGTTTCTCCCTGGAGTGACTCATTCCTCCAATGTGGAGTCAAAGGAGCTCATGGTTGATGGACCAGCCTTTGATGGAGTTTATGCATCCACAGATTTGGTGGATACTTGTTGCATAAATTTGGTTCATCTTTGGACCAGTGGAAGAGAGTTGAGCCATTGGAAGCACTCACATAGGGAAGCATCTTGCTTTCCATTTGGAGCATTGGGTTAGAGTGTCTCTTCTTTTCCTATTTTGGAGAAAAGACACATGAGTGATATTGTTGCTTGCATCTATGGAGACTTATTGGATACATTTTACAAATTTTGTGAGAATCAAGTGCCTCCATGGACATGTGATGATTCCTATCCTCCTTTTGATTGGACATAGGACTTTCACCCTTGTCATTGGAACAACAATGTTTATTTTTTTGGTACTTGTGTGCATGGGGCATATGAATTACATTCTAATTTGCATGTTCTTGGGAAGTTTGAGGTCAAGGAGGAACATGATACTCCTTTGGTTTGGCCAACCATGATGGATGCCTATTATAGAGAGTTGAATCACCATTCTCCATCGAGATCACTAAGTGGGAGTATGCATTCATCCACTGATTGGGTTCATAGTTACATAAGGGAGTTGAGCACCCCAAGAGGTAAGTTTGTCGATTGCATTAGTGGAAATTTTATGGAAACATCATCTATATTTTGTGATCAGTTGTATAGGAATTTATGGCTTCCATGTGCTGTCTTTAGTATTCTTGGTTTGACATGGGATTCCCATCTATGTCTTAGGAATGGATTTCAGTGCTAGTTTGCACATGGATTATGAAGAGATTCAATATTCCTTTGGGAGTAATGAAAATCCATTTTGGTGCAGTGTGTTATATATCCCCCGTGAGGAGATATACTTTGTGTTTATACTAATGTTTGGGAGGATGCAGTTAAGACAATGGGATCCTAGAATTCTTTGGGATGATATTTTTCCACAAGCAACAGTGTTATTGGGAGACATCCAGCGATGGCAATGGGATCCATGAATTGATGAGTCATTTCAATTTGCATTGATGTCTGGAGGAATGCAACATAAGCAATGGGAACCTAGGATCAATCTTGAAGATCCAAATATAATCAGAGTGGTGTAGAAGAAACACGATGGAATTTTGGTATTTTGCTTGGAATTGAGGATATTGATTCTAGACAGTGAGCAACATATTTTGAGTGAGGTCACTGGTTGGATTCATAGATGGTTGGAGTTGGTTTCTTGCTTGAGGATAAGCAATATTGGGAGGGGAGGACTATCATGTTCCCATTTTTTCAGCACCATGAAGCTGATCAAACCCCATGGATCCTAGTGACAGATTGAATTAATTAATTAACGAGGGATTAAATTTTGTATTCCAGGCAATTAATTATTAGGAGTGTGAATTTAATTTTATCCATAGTTTTCTATCCACTTGGAATAAATATTTATGGTGCATTTAATATTATTGGTGCAATTAATATTTTTATTGTTATGCTGAATAAATGGAGAAAATGCTCCACTAATGCGCATTAGTGATACAGTTGTAGAGTGAGTTGAGGAGAAATTCAAATGAGCACATGAGTCCAAAAACGATGCTAAAAATGAGAAAAGAAGAATATTTCAGGAAAAGCAGCATAAATCCAAGAAAGCAGAATAAAACAAGAAAAACATGAAAGTTTGAAAAGCATGAAAGTTCAGAAAAGAAGGAAAGTCAGAAAAAGAGGAAAAAGAAGGAAAGCCAAAGAAAAGAAAAGCAAATCAAAGCAAGCAAAGCAAGGAAGGAAAGAAACCTTTACTCATCCACTCAAGGAAGGTGCATTCCTCATGGAGACTTTCTCTCCAAGTCATGAAATATCTATAAATAATTCCTTGAGCACCACATTCATATCTTTTGTTAGTATGAGAAATTTTATGAATGCATTCATGCATCTGAGACTTGGGAGATGTGCCCCTAGTCAAGAATGGGAGATGTTCCCCATATTTCTATTAGAGGATGAGGGCATTCAACCAGTTTTACTAAGTGTATTTTTAGGTACTGAAGCTGATCAGTTCAAATTGAAAGTTCAGAATCATCATCACTCAGTTCAGAGACCGAATCTTCAAGCCTTCTTGAGTTTCTACAACTAGTTTCTTATGTACAAGAAGAGAGACATTTCTATCACTTTTTGAGAGAAATATTGGACTATTTTTTATGTAATAACATATTAATGAAGCTGATCAGGACGAATTGGAATTTCAAAATCATCATCACCCAGTTCAAAGATCGAATATTCAAGCCTTCTTGAGTTTCTGCAGCTAGTTTCTTATGTACAAGAAGAGAGATATTTCTATTAGTTTAAGAGAGGTATATTGGCCTATTTATGATACATAATAGTATAGTATGCAATGTTATGATATAATTCTATTCAATACAAATTATGTAACTCTGATTTCTTCTACAAATTCTCTACCCTTTCTAGATTTAGCTAGAATTTGACTAGCTTTCATTGTATGATTCATAAGTCAATGAGTAAGTCCAAATGAATTCATTCCTATTTCTAGAGTTATATAACACATCATATGTCATGATATATCCCCTTTTTCATAAATGCGTTGGACTTTGAGCACTGTTTGGGAATCCATAAGTTGAACTAGTTGAGTTGTCATAAAATGTAATTTTACTAATTTCATTGTAATACTTGTCCATATCTTCATATAAATTATGAGATGATATTTTATGATTCAATGAATGTAAATGAATGTTAATGAACCTATCCTATGTCTGCAACAACCTTTTCCAACCTTCAGTCAAGTTTCCTACCCATACTAATCTGCATATGCTCAGAACCCCAAGAGCATTGGAGTAGAGTTCAAACGGGATGTTCTTGAAACATAAATGGTATCAGTACATTGTGCAATGGTATCATTCCACATCATAGTTTCATATCCATCCCAATCCTTTGATCTAATCCATTCTTAGTCCATTTAGCTTCCACAGTCGCTGTTTTAGTCAACTTTGAGAAGTCTAGAGTTTTTGTGCCACAATCCTAAGTTGGTACTTTACATCTGTTTAGTATTTTTTGGCAACTCGGTTATGAAATCCATACTAATGACTTCCCATTTCCATTCTACAATGGGTAAGTGCTACAATAAACCCGCTGAATGCTTATGTTCATCTTTATCCTATTGACATTCCTGCATTTCACTATGTATTATGCAACTTCATTTTTCATATTAGGCCAAAAGTATTCTTTCCTAAGCATGGTAATCATTTTCTGGTATCCAGGATGTCCTTAATACAATTTCTTATGCATTTCATTCATAATTAACATCTTAAATTCATCAGAATTAGGTACATATAATCTACCCTTCTACATCAATAATGCTTTTCTGTTCAATTTAAAATATGTTTTTATTTGTCTTGCTTCATTTTCTGTTGTTTTATATTTTAATTTCTGATATTCATCATCAACTGTTGTAGTTGTGTGTATTCTTATTTCTAAATCTGTTTCATAAATGCTGCTTGAAGTTACATATAACATGTTCGCATGATGACTCAAAGCATCTGCCACCTTATTTTCTTTCCCTTTAATGTGTTTTATTTCGAAATGATATTCACTTAGAAAATACAACCATCTAGCTTGTCTTGCATTTAAGTTTTGTTGGTAAAATAAATATTTTAGACTAAAATGATCATATTTTAGTAAAAGTCGTCTACTAATGAGATAATGTTGCCACATTTTTAGTGCGTGTATTATAGCAGCCAAATCCAAATCATGAGTTGCATAATTCATTTCAGGTTCTTTTAGTTTTCTAGACTCATAACCTACAACATAGTTATCTTGCATTAACACTCCATCTAGATCTTCCTTGCATGCATCTATGCAAATAGTCAAATATTTGTAAGGATCTTCAATCTTTAAAATAGGAGTTGTTGTTAACAAGTGTTTCAGTTTATTTAAACTATATTCACATTTATTATTCCAGTCAAACCTTTTTCCTCTATTATGTAAAGAAGTTATAGGGTATGCAATTTTTGAAAAAACATCGATAAATTTTCTATAATATCCTGTGATTCCCATGAAAGATCGTATATCAGATACGTCTTTAGGAACTCACCACTCCATTATGGATTTTAGCTTATCAGGGTCAACCAATATTCCTTCTTTAGATATCATGTGTCCTAAATACTGAATTCTATCTATAAAGAAATTGCACTTACTGAATTTTGGATAAAGTTCTTGTTCCCTTAATACTTGTAGTACAATCCTCAAGTGTGCTTCATGTTCTTGTTCACTTTTAGAGTAAATTAATATATTGTCGATAAACATGACTACAAATTTGTCTAGATATTTACTCAATACACTATTCATTAAGCACATAAATACTGTTTGTGCATTGTTCAACCCAAAGGGCATCATGACAAACTCATAGTGACCGTACCTGGTCCTAAAAGTAGTTTTATAGGTATCTTCATCTTTTACTCTTACTTGGTGATATCCTGATCGCAAATCTATGTTGGAAAATTTAGTTTCTCCTATGAATTGATCCAATAAATCATCAATCCGTGGTAACAGGTATTTGTTTTTAATTGTCATGTTATTTAGTTGTCTATAATCGATGCACAATCTTAGAGTACCATATTTTTTCTTCACAAATATTACCGGTGCTCCCCAAGGGGATACACTTGGTCGGATATATTTCTTGTCAATTAATTCTTGAATCTAATATTTTAGTTCATTTAATTCCAATATGCTCATTCTAAAGGAGCTTTCGAAGCTGGTACTGCTCCTGGTATGAGATCGATTGTAAAATATATCTCTCTTTTAGGCGATAGTCCTGGAATTTCTTCGAGAAAGACATATTTGAATTCTTTCAGTATAGGAATATAATTTATATCAATTTTATAATCTTTATCTATATCATCAAGTATGTGAACAACAAAAACTTTATGTAGCCTTTCCTAACATATATTTTCATTTTTAATGCAGAAATTTCTCTAATCGTAACTTTCTTAGGAATTCCTTTTACTACAACAGATTTTTTTCCTTCATCATTGCATGTAAAAGATTTATCATAGCATTTTAGAATCACTCTATTTTTTTCTAACCAATCCATTCCTATTATCATGTCATAATATCCCAAAGGTAAACCATTCAAATCCGCATGTGTTTTAAATTCATTCATGAAAAAATCATAGTTTTTAACAAAGTTAGTTACTTTCCTTTTTGTTGCAGTAGCAAGCTGAACTAACCATGAATTTTCAAACTTATCTTGCTGAAGTTTGCATGCTTCGACCAATCTAGGATATATATAACTTAAAATTGCACCTGGATCTATTAACATAGAAATAGGTTTGTCTTTTATCATACCTTCGATTTCGACCATTGTTGATTCTTGATCTGCTTGTCTATTCTCCAATGTTGCACTAATCCTTTGTATGCTTTGGCTACATCTCCTATAGTTTCATCTTATTGTATGGAATGTAAGTTGTTAGTATTCTTTCTTCTCTTAGGAAAATATTTAAATTAGTGTGGTTCCCCACTCTCCCAACATTTTAAAGATTATTTTTTATTATTAACTTTATTATATGTAGCAGGTACATCTCTTCCTTTTCTATTCATTAAATTATGTGGTCTATTTCTGTAATTATTCCCTTGATAACTCTTATAGTTATTTCTAGAATTTCTGAAAAATTTATTTCCTCTTTTCTTTTGATCAAAACTCTTTCCTTTCCAGGCTGGTATATTATCTTTTCTATTTTTATTTTTCTCATAGCAAAAAATTTCTTTTCTCATTGCCTCTTCCAGAGTTCTAGGATTATCATATTCAATCCTTTCTTTATATATTACAAGAAAACAACTTAGGAAATGTTGTAATTTTGGTTTCTCTTCAATGATGTAGGGTTTCGGATCATAAAATTATTTATCCTTCTCTTCATAATATTGTTCATATAAATATTTTCTCTTAAACAATTTCTCAAAAGGTTTCCATTTTACATAATGCTCTTTTATATTTTTCACTTTTTTAATGTCTTGCCATTATATATATGTCTTTCTGAACAGATTATAAATGGCCATTTTTCCCTTTAATTCAGCAGATTAATTATAAATCTGAAAGTACTTATGCATTCTGGATAGCCATGCTTCAACTTCTTCTCCAGTTTCAACTTCACCATTAAAGATAGGTGGTTTTATTTTCTTAAATCCCCCAATAATTTTTTGTAGTGCTTACTCTTTTTCATAATTTGTTTGATGTCACTGTGATAATCTGCAAGGATCTAGCAACTGTAACAAACTCACAATCTAACTCTCAATATTATTTGCAAAGAAGAAGAAGCATGCATTCAATAATCACTCACAAACATAGAATAATGGACAATGTCAATATCATACAATGAATAATGAATGTAGAGAATGTGTTACAATAATCAATGATAAGGCATCATATAGGATTCAAATTAGCCAAGTAAAGAATTCGAATTCTGAGCTCAAATTCTAGCATGAATAACAACGGGGACATCAGCTAGTCAGCATTATCAGTCATGAGTGGTAAGAGTCAGCCAAGTGTGTCTAACTAAGTCCAACAGAACTAACTACCCTTAAATAAAGGAATGGAGACTCTAAGTGAAGTGCATGAGGCTGTCTAACTCAAAGTCTAGCTTGGATAACAATGGAGACATCATCCAGTCTATAGTATCAATCATAAATGGTAATAGTCAGTCAAGTGTATCTAACTGAGTCTAACAGAACCATCTAGGCATAAATCAGGGAATGCAGACTCGAAGGAGGGTGCATGAGGTTGTCAAATAGTCAAGTGGAACTCCATAACTAGATAACTAGGAGCTACAAGTAGTCAGTATGAGCAATCAGTAGAAGAACTACTCAATCAATGCACTAACTGAATGACAACTCTCGGTAGGTGAGATAAAGCGCCCTAACTGAGTGATAACTGAAGGTAGGTGAGTGAGAGCGCTGTAACTAACAGTCGTAGGTGAGAAAGGTGCACTTGCTAAGAAGATAAGTCAAGGAGGGCACATTACGTAGGTAGGAGGCCAATCGAGGGCTAAAGACAGACTTTGGAGAGCTAGAAGCAAGCTCTGGGTGTTGGGGAGACAACCATGATGATAACTAGATGCATGCAGTGGCATGCAACATGCAAAATATAAAAATGATGGTGCGAATATTCCAATAGTCACTACTCTCATTGGAATTGTACTTCTTTGTATTTTTACTTACTGAACTTCCACTAGATGAATCAATTTTATTATCTGGAAAATTTTATTTTTGTGCTTTTTTCTTATATGATGCAATTTTCATAATTCCTTCATATGATAATTTGTTCTTTACTATTTCTTGATCATGTATCTTATTAAGTAGAAGATTGTTTAACTCTTCCCGTTCCTTTAGGATACATTCATTATCTTCTTTCACACTTTGTATTTATGCCTTTAATTCTTTTACTATTTGTAGGAATTCAAATTGATTATCATTCCTAGTTTCATTCAGATCAACCCATAGATTGTCGTTATTAATATTTTCTTGTTCATGATTTTCTTTTTCACTATGATGTGATCCTTCTTCAGTAGATGTTTCTACTCCCATTTTACTACAAAATAGAGGTTATATTTCTATTCCCGAAATAACGATAAAGAAAACATAAGTCAGTTTTTATTTTTTTTCATCAAGACCATATGTGTTGAGCCTATTTTCAAGCCTAGTGTTTGTAACTGTGCTCTAATACCAATTTGTCACAACCCCAAATTTAACCATTGTTTTCTTTTTAAATTATAAGTATTTATGACGACATTGATTCTTATGTTGCAGGTATGTAATTGACAAGGATGCAATGACGCTGAACATCTCCCATCAGTCAGGTATAATTTGAAATTTGATGCTCTTAGATTTAATGTAATTAATGACTTAGTTTGCAGAATAAACTGTTAGCCTTTATGTGACAACTATATGTTTCTATGACATCCATGGTTTGGCTTAATAACTGTCAAGAGTCTGTTATAATTATGTTTTACCATTTGTGTGCCTTGACTTGTAAGCTTGATAGCATTGTCCATAAGGAACTAAGCTTAATAGCCGATATTACGGCCTAAGACTAGCTATTTAACCTACCATTATTTCTACTATGATGCATGGTAAATCCATATGAATCTTTGTTATTTTCATGTTAATACAAGTTGATATTTAAAATACAATACACTAGCCTATGGCATGGCTACTATGGTCAAATTGAAACTTGTAATGGTACTTATGATTTATACTCATTTGCATAAGTGTATGCCCTATCATATGCATAAGTTTATTCTCTAAGTAATTAACTATAATTCTCTATATTGCAATAAGAATATGCTATGGAACTATTGTTAATGCATTTGATTTATATTATGATGAGTAAAGGAAATTTGAAATAGTTTTGACTATAGGATCATGGCTTTTAAGCCAAGCAATTACTTGATGTATTAAAGGTTTAAAATGACAAGCTTCATATTTGTAACACCTATCTACTTGTTGGCTTGTCCAAATCACCGTGCCATGTGAACAACCCTACGGTTGGGTAATCATGGCATACGACATGGAAACTATCTAGGTGACAGATTGTATGCAACTTAAATGTAATAACTTGGTTGTCCCGTCGACTTGAAGTCGAGAGGTTTATTAATGTCGAGTCTTAACTACTCATTCCTCGTGAATGTGGAAAGATATTTACCCTCCATATGTAAAATATTGTTGTTACTTCACCTTTGATCTGGAGAGTCTCGGGTAAAACAACCTTTTTTGGTTACCTGTGCCAATTAATGCAGTTACATTCTTGGTAAACCATCGAGGGTTGTATCCATGGTTTCATTGTTGTGATGCAAGATAGAGGTGTCGAATGCACTCTGTTTTAGGTTTTGTTTCAAAGGATTTATGTGCATGCACAAGGTTTGACCCTGTAGCGTAGAAACCCAATTTATTATACATCTACAACAATAATGTGTTAAACCTGGTCGACGATCTCCTGGAAACTTCTAACAAGAGTTTCTATACTCTTTTACTGTAGGGTTCATTGGTTTTGAACTAGGTTTCTTGTTGTTTACTCAGGCTGTGACTTGGCCAAGGTTTTCTTGGCCCAACAAGTAACTAAATTCTCCAACATTCGTCTTATAGCTTTATCATTTTCATAAATAGAATGTACTAATAAATTTTATTGTTATGTATTATGGTCAGGGTTTCTCAGCGATGTGTTTCTTGGAAGAACTCAGTCATAGGGTATTTTATTAGCTAGTACAGGTAATCTCTCTACTCTGTAGATATTACATTTAGTTAAACTGACTCTATTGTATTACAAAGTAATTGTCCCTTTGTAAAATGCAAGTTCGGGAGATGTCGATCACTATTCAAGCAAGGTTTTGTTTGAATCGGTTAAGTAAATAAATCTTATAAAAAAAATTATTTGAAATCTTTGAAGGTTTGGGATCATGGTTGTTGTTCGGAATCACTTGAATCCAAAGACAAGGTAAATCGTACAACCTCTCATTTACCTCTTACCTTTCATAATTCCTTGTCGGATTCCTCCCTTTACTAACTCCAGTACTATGTTGTTTGTGTTTGCATGTATCCCTTGCGACTTCGGCAATGGTTGGGAACACAAGTACACTTACCTTCGCTCTTCTAGGAGTTAAAGTGATTATTCGAAATGCACCTGTGCTTAGTTAGAGATTTGTATGTTGGTACAATGATTATTTTTCCTACATTGTCAATGGAATCACTTTGTTTAACCAGTTGGTAGGGTTTAGCCTTAAGGATTCCCCATTTTCCTTTTGGCTCGTGTGCATAGGACATTGCAATCTAAAGGAAACCCTTTCGTTCCTGTTTAATGAATATTAGATTTAAGAAAAGACTTATGGTTATGTTTACAAATTCTATCGTTCTATTCGACTAATCCTTTTGACTCTATTTTTAAGTATTTTGTATATATAAAAGCCTTATAGATCTATATAATGAGATGCTAATAGTCTTAATATTTTTCCTTTGTATATTAATATGTGAGGTTTTCAATATTTTTAAATTAGGTCGTTATATATGGAGAATATGTTAAGCCTCACAGCTTCATATATGAATCATTTTTCTCTTAAGTCATATGCATAATATAGCCATTCGACATCTATACTCTTTGTTATAATGTAGAAGCCTTTCGGGTCTTAAAACCCTTTACTTCTTACAAAACTTGTTTCGACTGTATATATATATATATATATTTGTTGTATTCTATATGTGAGTAACTCGATTTACTGATGATCTTGAACCATACGGTTCTATGTCTAAAATGACTAGATTTATAAATAAAATGTTGTCTCTGTATAAATAATTTATATATTTGTTAGCTATCTTAAATATATACAACAATTGTGTTAAATAGAAATTTATAATTCTTTGATTAATAAATACACATTCATTTACCAGATTAGAAACTATATAACCCTAGGTTTACATGACACATTTATAAACCTTAACTATCATATGAAAACAGAGCTATAAACATAAAATTAGCATGGATAGAATAATACAGTTAGCATAACATGGTAAGTATAATTTAAACATAAGAGTAACATAAGATTTGTACTTTTGATGATTAAATAATGAATCATTAAAATATATTTCATAACAGAACATTCAATCAGTAGAAAACATACAGTTAAACAATATTTAGTAACAATATACAGAAACAAAATACTAAATACTGAATAACAATGATAAAAATCTGACAATAAGAATAGACCAAATCCAATCTGAAGGTCATCGTTCCTCCCAAGAAATATTCCAGAGCAGCCAAGATTACTTGTTCTGAAACTCCCAAGCCTGTTTGCTGGACAACAAGGACAAATACTATTGAAATTAGTTCTGAACCATCACTTGATTCCACACATTTAATCAAGAATAGTAATTTCCCTCTTCCATTCAAGCCTCCTACTTGTCTAATAAGAATGCATATTTAAATATTCATAGGACTTAGGTCTCTCATGAGCCTCCTTGATGCAACCACGTAATTAAACCCAAAGAAACTCGTTAGAGACGGATGAGCCAGTGAAGAACGCCCAATGCACTCTGGGCTCACAGTTTCTTCAAGATTCTGGTCGAAGAGCGGTTCCTACAAAGGTCCTAGCTCGATTTCTAAACTCCACGCTTAGCCTGCAACAATCTACGTTTTTCTTCTGTCAGTGGAGAAGTCACATGGCGGATGATCGATTCTCTACCTGACCCTTCTAAAATAGTTAGCAGATTTGCGTTTCCTTCTGCAAAATAAGAAAACACACTATTCACCAAACAGTTCTCTTCCACACAGTATAAGTTACTCAAACATAACACTAAACATTTTAAAATAATCTTAATATTGTAACCGGTTCATTTATCAGCTATGAATGGAGAATACATGATTAAAACAAAAATCACAGCCCATTTGACAACTTCTGATTTCTATTATTTCACACAGAAAAGAAATCCAGCTCCAAGTGTCTGCATCCTGCATTCTCTAACCTAGACAATGAATTCACAAGCTTAAATAAAACAAAGCATAGCTCTCTTCCTTGAATGAGGGTAACCAACAGCCATTCCTAGTCATCTAAGACCATGCTCGAGATGGTTACAACACTACTGAAAAATGCATTATATTCCTAAACCTACCACCTATCATTCCAAGCATCACTCGTGTAGCAAGAAAAAAAATGGGTTCGAGCCTCTTGGTTTTCTTTGTCAGCTGTAAAGATGCTTCAGCATCAGACTCCCAAGGTATAAATATTATGAACTCTAGGTCATAGCATCAGACTCCCAAGGTAGAAATATTATGACCTCTAGGTCATATGAATTCAATGTCCATTAACCCAGTTTCCAAACTTTATGTTGTAATCTTCTATTGCATTCACCTGTCACTTCCTCTTCAGTCAAAGAATTTAAACAATTCATCTCTTTCTTCTTCCTGTTGTACATTCCCCTGGAATGTATCAACATAAGTCTCCATAACTCTTCAATTTCCTTATTCAATTTATTTTCCAGTGGACGAGCATCACTCCATGATAACTGGATCTGCTCTTGAATTAAAGGATTACAATTTTCCATTAAAACTTCCTTCTCATAAACACATGAGCTACAAACACTTCTTCTCCACTGATATCCTTTAGAAATTTCATTTTATGTCTCCAGTTAAACTATATTTTCTATCTCAATAATTCTGCTTTGCTTGAAACCTCTTACCTTCTCTACTTCATACAACACTTCAGGATTTGAGTTATACTTCACTGTTTCCTTTCCATTATTGTCCCTAAAAATAATTTTATGTTCAACACCTTCACACTATAAGTGAAATATAACTTCACTTCTATGAGATATCTATATCTCCTTACTTTTCATCTCATCTTTCACTATACCTGCAAATTTATAATTAATTTGAAAACTGGGAAACCTCTCTGCTTGGTTAGATGCTTAAAACATCTCTCCTCTCAATAACCTTTTTGATAATTTAATTTGTTTATCTTCCTCTTTGTTCATAACAGCCTTCAGTAGCTATCCTCCTTTCTTCTTAATGTCATTCAATACATAATCATATTCACTACACTCTTGATGCTCTATAATAACCTGATTGTTGTCTTCTTTTGATTCTCTTAACCTGCTACTTGATTCAACATTCTCTATTGAAACAATTTTCTCTTCTTTGTTCCTTTTCCATAAATGAGAATATATCTCATTATTATAAAGTAGTCTATCTCTACTGTCCATGTCATCGCCTCCTGTATTTACATATGAATCCCCATCAGCATTATTCAATTTTTCGAGCACAAATTCTCCACTATATTCTCTCTGTATTCCAACATACTTGAACACTTCCCTTCCACATTTGTCATCTATGACAACTTATCCATCCTTATTCAACTTTGCTTTTACAGTCTGAATACTTTCTCTCTAGTTTTCTATTCTCTCCTCCAAAAGACTTAACTCATGGCACAAGTCTGTCATCTCACTTGGAATTTCTCTCGAAATATTTGCACAATATTCATCATTTTCTTCCTCTGCATTGAGTATCAACCAAACTTCTTTATTTTGGTTGTCTTCAAAATAAAAATCCTTCAATAACTCATGATCATATACAACAACACTCAGTAGTTTCTCTCCTTTGGTATCAACCTGCAATAATTGTCCAATATTTACAAGGTCTTTCACAGCAGTATTTAGCAACTACTCCTTCTCCTCCTCCATCATAAGGTTGAATGAACCTTCTTTCATCTCTTGAAAATCCAAAATTTTGCTTTCCTCTTCTTTTGTGACAACATGAGATAGTTGTCATGCTCTAGTATTTCCTGCATTTTCACACAAAAAAATAGTTTTAAAATAATGAGACTCTTCAGTCCCCTTTGATGATTTCTTCATCAATTCTCTTAGCTGAATTCAATTGTCAGAACGCTTCATCAAATTTTTCTTGAATTCTATATCCACTTCATTAGTTTTGCTAAGAAAACTTTCTAATTCATATTCACATGAACATAATTCTTTCTGCCTTATCAATCCTTTCTCAAACTGAACTTTATTGAGCTCTCTATCCTTCCTCAAAGCTAATGACTATAGTCTTTTCCTCCACTGCAATGCAGACCATTTGACTTTCTTCTTTTTCATCACCCATCCATAATACTCATCTTTATTACTCTGTTGAATCCACTTCTCTAGTTTACTGAATCTTTCTTTGATCTCAGCAAAATATTCATCATAGTCCTTTTGAATTGTCTTCTGAATGTCCCCCAGCTGAATATCATTCTTCATTTGGCAATAATTCTTCTTTAAATCTCTCATATGACTAGGAATAGCCATCTTCTTTCCTGGGTTCAAGATAGTGTTAGATGACTGTCTATCATCTCTCATGCTTGAGCAACCTGCAAACATACAATAATCATTAGTTTCAAAATCATAAGGCTTCATAGCCTCTTTTGTTGTCCCAAACATCATCTCTCTCAACTCGTTCTCATCCTTCCAAGAATCCATGAGACCATTGACTAGTCCCATGTCTTCATAATCATCACTATCCCCAAGAATAGGTCCTTGTTCAGGTTCACATAAGTAACCTTCTTCCCCAGCACATACCTCATGTTTTAACTCAACTCTTCTAAGTTTTTCCTTTAATTGAACACTTGCCTTGTGTCTCAGCTTATCCTATAACAAATCCCACTTGACCCTTTTCTTTTGAAGAGTCCAACCATATCTATGTCCTTCCACATTCCTCTATACAAATTCTCTTGTCACCTCCAGTTGTACTTTCATTTTAGCTAATTCCCTTTCAAGCTTGTCCTGAATTGATCTTCTATGGACCTTCTCTGAACCTTTACTACAACTTTCAGTAGTTATAGTCTGTCCTCTCTTATGAGATTCTCCTTGCTCATTGTGAGTTGCGTTTAAGCCACTCCTATAGGTTGACTCCATCAACCTACCTTCACACACCATACTAAGCTTTTCCATGCCTAGTCTTCCCTTGGTATGTCTGCTGACCCCCTCCTCTGGAATCTTTAATTGAGCATTCTATGATCCTTGGGCTTCTGCATTCAATTTACTCACCATATCTTCCCAACCTCAGCTGGATAGTTTCATTGCCATTTTCTCCAAGAACTCTACTTTTTCTTATCTTGCAAATACAATTTTTTCAAAATAGAGTTAATAATAAAAACATCAGGCTCATTACTTGCAATATTTATCCATGATCTTTCCATCCACATCCTTTGCACAATATATTTGCCTTTCTCATGCATTTATTTGTACATGTTTCTTGATCTAATTCATCGTTTGCATCTCCTGCTTTGATCTCCTTTCAAAGTAGGAAATTGTCTTTGTAGCCTTAAAGAACACCAACGTCCTTTTCTCCAAAATATTAATCCTAAACTGCTGCAAGCTCCAAGCTCTCCAAGCTTCATTGTTCTGATTACATTCCTCTAAAAAATAATCTCCTCAAAACATTATTTTATTCTTTGCTTTCTTCCACCAATCTTAGAACATCATTTCTTTGATCCTTGCACTGAAACTTAAAGAACAATAGGGTTCTTTCTTTTCCTACAAGAGTTCAATCCTACTCTGCTCAAATGGTTTCTTTGTATCAGTGTTGTTATAAAAATGCCAATTGATGTTGCCAAATTGCTGCCGCCAACATTCAATCATTTACCAAAACTTCCTTTTCTTTTCAATGTATACAATATGAAACTTCAATATTTCAAATTCTCTACCTCTGCATTGCACATGCTGTCCACAAAATTGTAATACGCATACAATTCACTCATCTATTTAAAAGTTACACAATCCATAATAATTTAACACTCGGTGGATTCGCTTATCAGGGGAATAGATCAATGACTTCTTTCATTAACTATGTGTTGGGTGCTTCATCAAGGAAGCATTTTACAGATCTTTAATACCAATATTTCACACTTCTAATAAAACCAATTAAACTTCCAAAGTGGACAAGAGCCAAATGACCTGCTCATCAAACCTTAAACGCAAAGGTTCTTCAACACAACTACAATGGTAATTTCAAAATCCAAAAGCAAAGCTCTTCAATGGTGTCTTTAGGGATGTTCCTTCCTCCATAGCGATTTGACTTGAAATGTATCTTGCTTCTCAAAGAGAACAAATCCCTTGATAATGCTTCACCAAGAAATTCCCAAATTAACTCTGCAGGAATGAACAAACCTCATTTACGCATTCCTAAATCAGGTTCTTCAAGTTCGTGATGTTGTAATATCTGAATTTCATCATCTTCACTGAGAAAACCTGGCTCTATCTTCCTTTTCCAAAGAACATTCCCGCTCTAATACCAAAAATGATGCAACTACACAATTAAAAAGGAAGAAAATCGTTCTTAGAGGTGGATGAGCCAGTGAAGCACACCCAACGCTCTCAGGGCTCACAGTTTCTTCCAGATTATGGTTGAAGAGCATTCCTACAAAGGCCCCGGCTCCATTTCTAAACTCCACACTCAGCATGCAACGATCTTCATTTTTCTTATGTCAGTGGAGAATTCACACGGGGGTCGATCGATTATCTTCCTGGCCCTTCTAAAATAGTTATCCGATTTGCGTTTCCTTCTGCAAAATAAGAAAACACACTATCCACCCAACAATTCTCTTCCACGCAGTATAAGTTACTCAAACATAACACTAAACATTTTAAAATAATCTTAATATTGTAATTCGTTCATTTATCAACTATGAATGGAGAATACATGATTAAAACAGAAAACACAGCCCATTTGATAACTTCTTGTTTCTATTAATTCACACAGAAAACAAATCCATCTCCCAGTATCTACATCCTGCATTCTCTAACCTAGACAATGAATTCAAAAGCTTAAATAAAAAATAGCATAGCTCTCTTCCTTGAATGAGGGTAACCAACAACCATCCCTAGCTATCTGCGACAATGCTCGAGACGGTAACAACACTACTGAAAAATGCATTCTATTCCTAAGCCTACCACCTGTCATTCCAGGCATCACTCCTATAGAATGAAAAAAAAAGGGTTTGAGCCTCTTGGTTCTCTTTGTTAGCTGTAAAGATGCCCCTACATCACTCCTCCTCTAGAACATCCATTTGGATTTCTAACCTGAAATATAGGGATGATTCCTCGTGCACCTGTTGAGATATTAATTATCTGTTTTCACCACTAAGGGATTTTTGCTCAACACTTGTCATTTCTCCTAATGGGCCAACCAACACTCTTTCGATAGCTTCTTCATATTGGATTCTCCTATTTATATTTATTAAATAATAATAATAATTCAAAATCCTCACACAAGTGTCTTTGACCACACTTGGTCAAATAATTGTTCAACAATAATTAAAAACCATATTACAAAGTATTTAACTTTAATCTAGGGCTATTACACACTTCCTTGGGTTTTATTTCAGACTGATGGAAATTGGACTCTGTCCTTTGATCAGCACCCAGTCTCCTTTCTTCAACAAATTGTGATATTTTAGGACTCTCGTCGATCTTCCAATTCTTCCTGCCCACTATTTTGGCAATTAGCAATTAAAATGCCTGCAAAAATTGTACTATTTTAACAATCTGATTTTTTTCTAAGTTTATTAGTTCACATCTAAATACACATGCATAATGTAATTTACATTAACCACATAGATATATTTAATTCATTCATAATTTAAATTTCAATAAATCATATAACATAATTCTTTAAATAGAAAAAACATATCCGAGAGGCTAACGGTTGAAACCTTAGCTCTGATATCAAGCTATAACACACCCTACCCCTTTGACAAATGCATTTAATAGTGCATATTAACTATAAAATTAAATAGTGGAAGCATAATATTTTTCAAAAGGCTCATTAAATCCTTAAACAAAAGCATAAAACTCATAATATCGGAAGCATAGAATAATGTATGAGACACTTATTTAATAATGTTCATGCAAAATAGTTTAATCCACCTGTGCATACTTAATAATCATTCCCTCCGTAATAAGAATAGGAGTTAATAAATATTTTAGTTTAAATGTCATTATTTATTTGTATACCCATTAATTAAGTCAAAGATAAACACAACTTCTACCTAACCTTTTCTTTTCAAAAGTTACTGCACACTAAATTTCACGTTAAATAAAAATATTAAGAGATTGAACTGCCTAAATGTATTACCTCTTTTTAAATATATTAAATAATATTACCGACCATAATAACTTAGTCCATTATCCAACTAATTCCTCCACTCATTACAAGGATCCTAAAAACATTCCTTAACTCAAGGTATTGTTTATCATTTAATTAATAAATATAATTAAGACTTAAACATCTAATATCTCCAACTAAACAAATTAGCCCATGGTTTTTATTAACCCAAAACAACTTTGGTTTTAATGAATTGGATCATCCTATGGTTTTCAACAAACTCATATTCAACTCATTCACCAAAGTTTTATTAAATGATTCCGTCAATTTTACCGACCACTTCATTTATTATTTAATGAACTATTTCCCTCCCAACAATATTCCTTATTGAATGACTCGGAAATAAAAAATTATTTTTTCCATTCGGTTTTAATTTAACAAAAAATAACAAAAATGGATAAAATTCCAGGTTGTTTATCCTTTTATGAAAATTTTCCAAACCTTGTGGTCTTCGACATAGTTTAATTAAACATTACATTTTTAAACCCATACTAACTTGCAGAAATTTCCAACCAATAACAAATCATTAAACTTGCACTTATTTCATACCTATGAATCAAATCAAATAAAATGTAGATTCCTATCTTGTATCAAAACTCAAGAAATTTAACAAGTAAATCATGCAGATCTTAACTAGTAAATAATTAAATATCCTTTCATAAATTTAAACATTATTTCTAGGAAATAAACTTATCTACAAAAAGCATCAGCATAGACAACAGGCTTCGGGGTAACCATGCTCCACCCAACCATAGGTATTTCTACTTATTAATCACTCAACATAACAACACCCCCGAGCCAGGACTTGTCAATTCACCAGAAAAATCATTCCTTCCACCCACTATCATTCCATCACATGATTATCAGGGGTAATTCCTCACAGTTTTCATAGGTTCACAAAAAATTCCAAGCATTCGGAAAATACAGGATTAATCCAATTCCATGTCAAACCATACACTTCCCATCCTGGTTTCATTCCAACCACACCACAATAAAAAACCATCAGTGCTTAGCAAGTGCACCAGAACAATTTCTGTACAATTCACCATTTCCTTGACCACAAAACAACAGTAAAAAAGAAACTTAAACAATTAAAGGTTAGGGGATAATTTAGGTAGGTCCAATCACCAGATTCTTAGACTCTACTCGTGACTTAGTTTTTTTACTCATGTTCTTGTGCACTTATGCCCCTTTCGATTTCCTATCCCATTTTCTTTTTGTAGGCATACGTTAAATGCATGAAAATTTGAAACTAGGTGGTCTCTCCAAGAGACCCACGCTTATCTCTTTTAATTAAAACACATAAACACTTCCTTTAATCCTTCATATTCATAATTACAATTTAAACCTAAGTCTTAAGTCATGGGATTTATGACTTAGCACTAAGATCCGTTAAGGACAAAACTAACCGTCTTCGCTCTAAGTCCTATATCGACCAAATTGGTCACTCTTTTAAAACTAGAATAAAATAACTCATAGTAGATACCCAACATAACCAATCCTCAAAATCAACCATCCCTAAACACTCCTCCAAAACTAAACACCTCATCCAATTTGATAAAGCAAATATTTTAGCTCAAGATTCCCACTATTCTACTTGTTTAATTAGAGAATCCTAAAACTTTATCTAATTTCTCTTTCCCTTGAATACTCTTGATTTTTACTTTTTATTTCTAATTTTATTTTTATCTTTCTCTTTATTTTTTGTTTGTTTAATATTAGTCCTCAACTAATCTACATTGATCAATTATCTTATTACTATCACTTAATTTAATATTTATTTATTTACCTTACCCTAATTTACCCCAATTCACTTTTATTATTATTATTATTAGGTATTTTATTATTAACTACTTATTACTATTATTATTTTTTTCCTTATTTCTTCTTCCTCTCTTCTTTAAATAAATACTTCAAAACTTATTGGAATTTTGTTTTAATTAAATTAAATTTAAAAATCTCTCTAATTCAATTTATTTTCTTATTTTTTTTTTTAAATTTAATTTATACCTTAATCATTTAAAAGAAATTAATTTATTCATCTCTCAATCTTAATCTTTTTAAATTTAAATTCATTTAATTTTATGTTCAACTATATTTTATTATTTTTTACCTAACCACTTTGACTCCCTTGCCCCTCATATTAATGTCTATATTTCTTTCTCTTCATTAAAATTTCTTTCTTTTCATTGCATCTAGACATAAAAAAAATTCTCATGCTGGTGTTTCCATAAACTTCTTGTTATTTCTACTTCCGTGCATATGAGCAGGGTTTTTGCTCGAAACATCCATTTCAAATTCTTAATGCAGTAAAATCCAAAAGATCATGAAGTATTCAAATAACTGTGAAAGCTTGAATAATCTTAATATTGAAAATACCTCTTATGGTATTAAGGAGTAATAGATTTGAATAGGATGGCATTGTATATGGGAAGTGAGGAAGACACCAATTAAAATACCCCTAGATCCCAAGAGGATCAACAATCACAAGCTAATTGTCAAAACCCCTCTAATACCTTGTAATTTGAAATAATCATGGCATTAAACATAAATATGAGATGAAAGGAATTCTGGAACCCTCAAATCTATATCTCTTCCCATATTTGGATATTTATTCTGCTTTAAGAGATATGGAATGGTGGATGGAGTTTGAAATATAGAAGAAGCTGAAGGTATTCAAACTATCCTATTAGAGATCACCTATGAAGGCTTATACATTATTATAGATTATAAAAATTAGACAAACTAAAATTCAAGAGATCACCTATGAAGGCTTATACATTATTATAGATTATAAAAATTAGACAAACTAAAATTCAATTGAAATCTTAGGTTCATCCTCATCAAAAAACATAAAAGTCTTACTCTCATCAAAATAAATGTACCTTCTATGTTCCTCTAAAGAGGTGGGAATAGAGAGATAAACGAGCTTCGCAAAGGCTAGTTAGAATTATATTGGAAGAATAATTCCCATAGAGTTATAAGTAGAAAATATCATCTATAAGTGGAGAAAATAAAGTTATAGTAAGAAGTTGGCAAGGAAAGTAGAAGTCCATTAAAGAGGCATATGGAGAAAAGAATGCGTCCAAGTGGAGTAAGAGATGACTTGTTTATCAATAAGTATTAGGGAAACAGGGTCTCCCTTGAAGAAAACTAAACACAAAAGGAGAATCCATAAGTATAAGTTGGATAACTTTTTTTTCAAGAAATTGTGGTCAATAGTAGAGATGTTATGTATAATCTTGGAAAAATGTTAAAATAGCGTGGTTTTGTAGCAATATGCATTAGAAATATCGGGAGGACGTGTAGTGGGATTAAAGAGTACTTGTAGACTCAAGAAACACACACTTCAGGAGTTTATAATTATATACACTTTATATGTTAGTGCGTTAGGAAAATACATATATTTTGTCAATTTTATTGGGTCTATGATTACAATCCCATTAGGGGGGATTTTCAGGTATAAAATGTGCCTCCTAAGGAAAATAATAAAATAATAGTAATAAAATAAGAGGATAGGGGGGAAAAGAAGGATAACTACTTTTTTCCTTATTTTTACAACTTATCTCATTTGATGTTTTTCCAAATTTCATGTGTATCTCGTTGGACATCTAATTAAATTATCCATCCAATGAGAACTCATACTGCATGGTTTTAATAGACTCGCCACTAGATAAATTAGAAATACATGAAAATTATTTAGTGTAGGTACTCATTGGATGGAGAAATTAGGTATGCACCCAATGATTGAATACACTTGAATTTTGAGTAAACTTATAAGAAGAAAAGTTGAAAATACAACCAAAAAATGTAGTTTTCTTTTTCCCCTCGAACACTATTTATTCATATGAATGACATCATCAATTTGAATCTTATTGGTTATTTTAAATTTGGTGTTTGTAGCACATATTTCATTTTGAGGCCCATTTTTTATCACCAACATATCTAATTTGAAGGAAAATTTGATGTATATCATAAATGACATCTCTCTTCTTGGAGAAATTTTAGGTGGAGGAAATCTAAACTTAAATTTGAGAGGATAAGGGTCATGAGTGATGAATCTATTCCTATGAAAATAGGTGTTTTTTTCCAAAAAAATGTTTGAAGACAAAAAATGTTGGATGTGGAACCTAGGAAACCTCTCTCTACTTAAAAGAGAAAAATAATTTGCAATGATGTAATATCCCTAGTTTTGACTTGGAATGTAGTATGTGGGTTGTAACATACCCTATTTGCTGGAAAACATTTTGTGTTAAGAAACATTGTGATAAATTTTATTGTAAAGTTTTATCTTGGACAGGTGTCCAAGGATGACTGTAATTTGCACAATATATTATTATTAAATAAATAAAATAGGAGACAAACACCTAAGAGGACTGCTGAAAGAGTGGTTACTGATCCACTAGGTGGAATGGAATCTGGGGTAGAAGGAAATGGACAAGTGGCAGCATCATGATGCAACTAACTAGTTGTTGGTATAAGACAACTCCCTTGAAATGTGGTCATAGTGCCTTGAAAGATGGGACTGGAGCTTGGCGCTCATTTATTCCCAACTGACCACTAAAATACCTAGGCAGTCTATATAATAGCCATCAAATATTGAACTGAGGTTCATCACTTTTCCTAACGAGGAAATTTACCTTGGATTTTTGTTGTGTTTGCACCCAAGAGATTTGATGAGGGGATATGCTATGTTGTTGATCATGTTGTGAGTCTGCCAAACTCTTATTGAGTTCAGGAGGTTGATGTTGAGTGGAGAAGGAATTTTATTTCAGGAGGTTGATACCGAGTGGAGAAGGTATTTTTGAGTGCCTTTCTTCTACACAGATTCAACCCACTTACTGGATTAGTAATCAGGCTCGGGGGTTCGCTAGAAGTCAACAGTTGAGCTGCTTCTTTTCAAGCAGATTGGGAGGAACATGCCTCCTTGGATGTTTGTTGGCCCTATCATCTTTTACAGGTTCTATTGTCTTATCTATTCTTATTTTCAAGTTCTGTCATCTATTTTTGTATATTTTAAATTTTTGTTATCTACTAGTAAATTCTGTTTATTTTCAAGTATTTAATTTACAGAATGAGATTGAATTTATATACCTATACTTTAGTTTCTGATTCAAGTTTTGAGCATGAATAGAAATTATGAATGAAATAAATTATCTTTGCATTTTTCCCCATGCAAAAAGGAATAGCATGGTACTCTAGTACAGAGACAGTTTAAGATAGATAAGTCTGATAGGAATTTATCCATGTGAATGAGAAGATAAAATTATTGCATTTTCTAAAGGTTATTGTTTACTGCTAAAATTTCTATGTATACATGTTTCATAGTTTTCATGGTTATTTCCACATAATTAATTGTTCTCAGAATATACATTAATGTATACTTCACTTATAGATATCAGCTGTATAGAAAAAAATAGTTTTTCTTTTCTAATGTTTATATAAACTATTTATCTGCTATAGTATTTAGAAAACAAAGATATATTTATATGCAGATAGTATGGATTTAGAAACCAAACATACAGTAAGTTTATAACTCTCATCACACAGATAACTAGCATAACATGTTTTTTATCTATCATCTTTTACAGAGTTTCTGACATTATCTCAAAGCTAAAATAGATTATCACTTAACTCATTTCCACAACTCGACATAGTCAAAATTTGATATGTTCACAATAACCATAAATAAAAAACAAACAATTACACAACAATCATTACTGTAGATCGAACAGTTGAAATTAACAGTTTCATCCTCAATATTTAGCTGATACAATTGATTGTAGATTAAATCAATTTAAGAATAGCAGATACCAACTCGATGCCAAAACCTTATCAAGGATAACCATTAAACCCTAATTAACAGAAATCAAGGAATGATCACGATATCCAAGTCTGGAGAGACACATGAAATAGCTATACAGTTTCACAGTTATTAGATGCAGAAGAAACATTACCAAAATACTTCCATCACATTTATCAGCTAGAACTGTATTCATCAAACCCTAAACTCAGTATTATGTTTACAAATAGACAAATTTCATACAGGCCGTAAGCCATTCATAGATATGAATTATATAGACTGTAGCAACATACATATCATTTTTACAGAATTCATACATTTTACATTTTAACTTTCACCATTCACAAAAGAAAAACGATAATAGTAGAGTCGTGAAAACACAATTTATCATATTATCCAAGTCTGAGGGTAAAAACCCTATTTCTAAAACTATTGTATTCACATTTAAACATGGCAGTTGCCTTATGGGTCGAGGCATATCCTCCCCATACATTTAAGAAGTTCACAAACCCTATCGAAAGTCTGTGAGTTAAAAACACAACACACAGGGCATCACACAGTCGGCCATCATCTCATCTACACAGAGTTTTCAAAGCTACCGCCGAGGCTTATCGGTTGGTATAGTTACAGCCAACCAAGAACGCCCAAATAGGAGAACACCCATGAACCGTTACCCTGTAAAAAACCATATCAACGTGGTGGTCAAACATTTATCTTATCATGAAAATAAAACTCAGTATTAAACAAACCAACAACTACTGCATTAAATGTCAATTGTGAAAGCTACACTGCCAAGATCAATGGTGGAGATCACCGGGAGTCTTATGAAATATCAATCACCAACTAGCACATTAATTATGATATAATTACAAATGCCACGAGGGATCCACGAAGGAATCAACTCTTAAACCTTCAAGCACTGTGTGTTTACACATCGGCAACAGGTCAGTTATTACCAAGGTCTGGCACATGAATAAGCTCGATATGCCTACCACGATGGAAAGCCACTAACTCGGCAGTTGTGTCCATTTAATGCACATGGCAGTGTTGGTATTTCCAACCTGTATCATTTAACATTCACACCATATTATTCATAACATAATACTTTGCTTATTGCAAAGTCAAACTATGCAACCCTGTCAAGGCATATAGTAATGGTATGCGCCAAGGTTTGCAAATATTACACAATATCACATAGCTGCACATAATCCACATACCATATAATTTGCATATATTTCACCTATCGCATAGTATTACAATATTTGCATATAATCTATATGTGTGTGCACAAATCCATAATAGTTTGCACATAGATAATATGGGTTGCATATAACTCATATCATTTGCATAATAGTCAATAAGGTTCATAGTGTATGGTATAAAATAGGGTATCACAATGCACACATATCGCATAGTTTGCATAGAAATCATAATGTGCATATAGTATCGCACAATCGCATAAGTGCCACATAGGGTATGACGAGGCACACAACTCACATTACATAAATGCGATAGTTATTAAAATGGAAACAATCTCTAATTGCAATGGTTTGATAACAATTCCATAGATATTATAAAAAGACCATATAGAATTACACATTGTGAATGGACTCAAGACATTTACACACACAGACATTATAATGTATTGTGTAAGAGAAATAATTCATACCAACACCATCATCGCAATATATAGACCCTAAACAAGATAACTGATACGAACCGTTACACCAAAACCTCGAGATGTTAGTGAAGGCCACCCACTAGGATCTTAACATCCCACCACGCTCCACAGTCCAGACTTTGGGCTAGATGTGTGCCCGTATGGTGGTGTCCCCTTTGAGCCGTACGAGCCTCGGGCGAACACTGCAATACCGACGTTGCCACCTGCTCTGTGACTTGAAACTGGGTGGAGGCCCTGATACCAAAAGATACAAACCGTTACACCAAAACCTCGAGATGTTAGTGAAGGCCGCCCACTAGGATCTTAACATTAACAAACAGTTGTACATGGAATTTCCATGATTTGCCACAGAGGTAGAAAGTAGGCTTTTACATATAGACAATATGAACGGAAACAAAAAAAAATCTGGGTACAACACTGCGATACGATCAATATAGATCTTCCCTGATTAAACCGTTGAATACTTGTCGCAACTTTAATCTATTACCTGTAAATCTGTCACAAGTACAAAATCCAATGCTTTAGCACGAATGCTAAGTAAACCTCGGGGCATCCATAGGACCCCTTCATCAATCAAACAAAAGTACATTAGTCAAATAGTTGTTTCAACATTCATAAACAACAATAGTAGAAATTGTAGCAGCACAACTAAATTCGGATAACATCAAGACATAAGATGAAATCTGTTTGTTGCAAATTCTTATTTAATAAACCAGCATGGCATTTCATACAGGAAGATAACATTTCATGCATTGTTCTATTTCCGCATTCATTAAATAAGCAATAAATGTCATGTAGAAAAATTTTAAACTTTTGTGATTTTTTCGGGATGTTACATGTGGTATCAGAGCGCAAGTTCAAACTCTAGGCCTGAATGAGGCTCATGCGCGAAAATAGAAAAATAAATTAGAAAGTTTATGTTACTAACTTTTGTAATTTAATTTTATTTTTTCACAGAATAGATTGACCTTCAATTGCAGGTATGGAAATACCAGAGGAATTAGTAGAGGACATATCTCCTCGTAATGAATGTATTAATCATAATAACACTGAAGGAATTTATGTTGAGCTAAATAACTAGTCTTTTGAAATTTTATGCACTGTACAAGATTTAAAATCTGAGTTAAAAGTTGTTAAAGAACAAAATGAACGGATCCTAAATGTACAGGAAGAGTTACAACAGAATTTAAAAGGAAACTGTCACTGTGATGAAAGAGGCAGAAAATCAGAATTAAGGGCTGATTCTGAAATAATGTCCCACCAACATAAGCATAAGAAAACAAGAAATGATAAAAGGAACAGTTACTCCTCTTCTAAGTCTGATTCAAGTAATCATGATATATTTTATGACAGCAGTAACAGTGAGTGCTGCTCTAAAAAGAGAAAACATAAGCATCATGAACAAATTAACGGTGAATTCAAAAGATTAAGCCACCTACTTTTAATGGCGAAAGTGAAAAAGGTGAGACAGCAGAAGCTTGCTTGTCTGGAATGAAAAAGTACTTTAATATTTACGACTACTCTTCTCAACTGAAATCCAAGATGGGTATTTATAATCTGATCGGAAAGGTAGATATATGGTGGCAGGATCTTAAAAGAATCAAGAGTACAAGAGAAAAAAATTAACTTGGACTATGTTTAAAAGTTTGTTTAAAAAGAAGTTCTTGTTTGAACAGTACTTTGAGGATAAATCGAAGGAGTTTTACGATTTAAAGTTGGGTACAATGATCATGAAAGAACTGTGCAGCAAGTTCCTTGGATTGCTAAGGTACGTACTCTTTCCCTTCAGTTTTTGTTGCTCATAGTGATAACTTGAGCAAACTTTGGCATGAGCGATTTGGTCACTTAAATTATCGCTCATTGCAACAACTATGTAAAGAAAATATGGTGACAGGTCTTCCGATGGTATCTTGTAAGGATGGTGTTTGCTCTAGTTGTGTACTCGAAAAACATCATCGGGACAGTTTTGACAAACGTGCCTCTTGGCACGCCTCGGTTCCCTTGGAGCTTGTGCATAGTAACTTGTGTGGTCCTCTTCCATCTGCTTCCTTTTCTGGTTTCAAGTATTTCTTAACTTTCACTGATGATTACACCAGACGCACTTGGGTTTATTTCCTAAAACTTAAGAGCGAAGTATTTAACATGTTCTTGGACTACAAGGCCCTTGTTGAAAAACAATCTGGTCATCAAATTATTAAGTTAAGATCTGACAATGGAGGAGAATATGTTAACAAACAGTTCACTACTTTCTGCACTGAACAAGGCATCCAACAACTTCACACTATTCCATATACACCACAACAAAATGGTGTAGCTGAGCGGAAGAACCGCACTTTAAAAGAAATGGCTAATTGTATGATCCAATCTAAGGGACTAAGTCTTCAATTTTGGGCTGAAGCCATTAATTGTGCAAATTACATAGTTAATCGCACCCCCACAAAAGCATTACAAGGTATAACACCGGAAGAAGCATGGAGTAAAACTAAACCTGATGTAAGTCACTTTCGTGTGTTTGGTAGTGAAGCATGGGCTCACATTCCGGATGAAAAACGGAACGCATTGCATCCTAAAAGTGAAAAGTGCATATTTGTTGGATATTCTGAAGATGTAAAAGGTTATAGACTTCTTCAACCACATTCTCATGCTATAATCATTAGAAGAGATGTTAAATTTGATGAAAATCTCTTGGCCTGCGAGCCTAACTCGGCGATTGTGCCACCTTTGGCCTGCGAGCCTGATTCGGCGTTTGTGCCTTCTTCTTCTTCTTCCAACTTCCTTGACAGGTTTCCAACTCCAGTTTTTGATGATGACAGTGAGGATGAAAATCCACCTACGCCTGCTCATGTTCCACCAGTTGCACCAGCACAAGTGCTTCCTCGATGGGTCCGTTCAACATGTGAAGCAGCTGGTGATCTTGCCGGTGATCCTAGAGATCAATGTCGAACACGTTCTCAGTTTTAGCGAGCCTCTTCTCTTTTGGCTCAAGTTTCCGAGAATCATGATCCAGAAACTTTTGCAGAAGCTTCAGGGAATCCAGATTGGGATGCAGCCATGGATGAAGAATATCGTTCCTTAATGGCGAACGATACTTGGGATCTTGTACCTCTTCCACAAGGAAGAAAACTTGTCAGATGTAAATGAGTCTACATAACTAAGTATGCATCAGATGGAAGTGTTGAAAGACTTAAGGCAAGGTTAGTTTCCAAAGGTTTTTCCCAAGTTGAAGGGATTGACTACAATGAAACCTTTGCTCCCGTTGCAAAAATGAACTCCATCCGCCTTGTTCTTTCCCTTGCATCCTTATACAACTGGGAATTCCATCAAATGGATGTCAAGTTTTCCTTCTTACATGGTGATTTACAGGAGGAAATTTACATGGAACAACCTCGTGGCTATGTTCAGAATAACTCTAGCCTTGTCTGCCGCCTTAAGAAATCCTTATATGGCCTTAAGCAAGCTCTTAGAGCTTGGTATGCCAAAATGGATAACTTTCTCCTTGACACTGGTTTTTCTAGATGCCATTCTGACCCCAATGTCTATACCAAGAAAGTAGGAAACCATCTCATCATACTTGTTTTATATGTTGATGACCTTATTCTTACTGGTAGTGACCCTAAGCTTATAACCCATGTGAAATCCAGTCTTAAACAAAATTTTGAAATGTCAGACTTAGGACATTTACATTATTTTCTTGGTCTCCAAGTCCTACAAACCAAAGAAGGAATCTTTCTTTCTCAGTCTAAGTATGCTTGTGAACTTCTTCATCGCTTTCACATGGAAGATTGTACACCAGCCCCTTCTCCCTTCCAGTCTGGAGTCAAACTTTCTGCCACTTGTACTTCACCTGAAGTCGATGCCACCTTGTATCGTCAGCTTGTTGGTAGTCTCTTATACTTGACTCATTCCCGTCCTGACTTTTCCTTTGTCGTTGGTCGTGTTGCCCGTTATATGCAGACACCTCATGAAAGTCACTGGAAAGCAGCTAAAAGAATACTTCGATATATTCGAGGTACAGTTCCATTTGGGATTCATTACAGTACAGGGGGGAAACCTTTGTTGGTTGGTTTCACTGATTCAGATTAGGTCGGCGATCCTGATGATCGAAAGTCTACTGCAGGTTATGTTTTCAGTCTGGGATCTGGACCTATTACTTGGGCTTGTAAGAAACAACAAGCTCTTGCTCTTTCTTTAGCAGAGGAAGAATATCGAGTAGCAGTTAATGCCAGTCAGGAAGCTTTATGGCTTCGACAAATCCTTTCAGAGTTTGGATTCGAGCAGCAGCAGCCTACTCCACTTTGGTGCGACAATCAAAGTGCCATCAAGCTTGCCAAAGATACAATTCTACATCAACGTAGCAAACACATTGAGCTACATATGCACTTCATCAGAAATCTTGTTCATGATCGGGTTCTTGAAGTGCTCTTTTGCCCTACAGATGATCAAGTTGCAGACATCTTCACCAAGTCTCTTACAGAAGTGAAGTTTTCTAAACTTCGATCTATGTTAGGAGTTCAGGAACTTGTCATTAAGGGGGGATAGGCTCTAATGCCTCCTTCCTTCTCCTAATAGTGTCACTTTTGTAAATCCTTCAATCCTATCCCAATTTGTTCTTAAGGGGGGATGTTAGGATATTTAGACACTTATGAGTTAGTTAAGATCAACTTGTGTAATATATCTGCATTGTTGATTATTCCAAGATGAATGAGTTTATCTTGTTCTCTAATCAAGGAATCACAAAAGGATTCAAGACTAGGCTCTTGATAGCTAGCTGCATTCAAGGACGCTTTCATGGAGTAAAATGTAGATACAAAAACAGAATATGCAGGTCCAAGTTTGGAAAGAATATGATAAATGCATTGTTTGTCTTCCCTCTCAATCTTACATTCCGCACATAAGAGTTTAAGAGTTTTGTACTTAGATAAATAATCTTGAATGCATGAAAAGTCACTTGGATTTAAAGAAATCAACTCATTTTCGAGTTGGTGACCTCGAATTTCATTGTGTTTACCAAACACAGATTCCAACTTGTCCCAAGCAGCATTAGGTTCATCAATTCCAGATATGTGGAATCGCAAATCAGTAGAGATTGACATCCCAATCAATCCACGAGCTTCATCACATCTATTTGCTCATTTTATTTTCTTATCATCATCAGTGGGTTCTTTTTCTTTCCCTGTTGTAATTCTGAAAAGTCCCCTACTTCATAGAACATCCTCCATATGAGATTTCCATGAGAAATAGTTGGAACTATTAAGTAGAATATCATAAAGGGCAGCCATATTTGTAAATTAATGGCTTTAAAAGTAGAAACCAATAGTCTGGATGTGAAGAGCTCGAAAAAATAGGCGGTTTAAAAAAAATGGCACTGAAAACGGACTCTGTATGATGAAGTTATGCTTGAGCAAAGAAACTGTTGAAGATGTCCCCAATAGTGACGTGGCAGCTAGAGAATGTCCAGCAAAAAAAAGAACTCCCCTCTTTCCAAGATGAATCTTTTGACAATCACTTTACAAGAAAGTTGCTTTAAGTGAACCACTTTTGTAAAATAATTGATTTCACTTTTACAATGACATTACTTTTAAATAGTGCAACAATAAACAAAACTTAAGTGACTCACTTGTATTTTTATTTTTTATTATTTAAGTGAGATGCACTTTTACAATAAAGTAACTTGAAATTAGAAATTGCATGCACTTTTCTTTTTAAAAGTAACTTCCTAAGACTTGAACTCAAGACCTATTAAGGAATAAAGCAACTTTGAACCAAATGAGCTAGATTAAAAGGTATGTAAAATATGGGAATGAGGAAGGGGGCTTTTTTTTTTTTTACTCTTCTTGCTCGGTTTGCGTGCTTGCCCTTTTTCCTGCAAAACAGAGCACAAATCGAAAAAAAAAAAACTTTTCCACACTTGTGGAGTTAGATCTTGTTAGCTTTCCCGGAAAGTCTACGTTTTCTCTCTGATCGCGCAAAGTGCACGGCAAAGAGCATACGTAGCCGAAAAAACCCTTTCCCTTTCTATTTCTGATTTGCCGAGATCGCTCAAGGTGCACGGCAAAGAGCATACGCAGATGGAAAAGCAACAATCCGAACCAAAAAAAATCTAACAGTAAAAAAATGAAATATGAGATTTTTTCTTTTCAAAAAACGAAATAAAAAAAATGCGTCACTGTAACATTATACCTTCAAATCTGATGAAATACGCGTTTCTGGAGCAACCGAGAACCGTTTTCGATCAAACGAAAACTATTTCCCAATGGAAACGATGCTCCGGACGCAATGGAGCACCTCCCATAGCCCATAAATGCACGGAAATACCAGAACTAGAAACCCTTTCGAGTTTCGGCAACAACAGTTCAAGATCTAGATCATAACCGGAAGCGGCACTTCATAAAAGCTCTGATACCATGTTCGGGTACACAGGGTACTACCAAAGGACCGAACACCAAGAGAAACCACTTCACACAAATAGATCGCAGATCAACACACCGATGTTTTGACGTGGTTTAAACCCTCTTGAGGGAAACACTCCACGGCCCCGGCCAAATAGCTTCTACGAGACAATTTATTACGCAAAGAAAGAAAGTTACAAATGAGCTTCTCATAATCGATCAACTAAACAATGACCCTCCATGCTCTTTAAATAGATATCATGGACCAATTAGGTGTTAAGCCACGGATCAAGGTTAGGTTTGATCTAAGAGAAGTTGAGCCGTCGAATCACTCTAGTCGGAAACATATCGTGACCGTCGGATTAAGTATTTACAAATGCATACTAATGCATACTAAAGAAACACACTATCCCTAACGGATATATTACACAAGTTCATCTTAACTAACTCCTAAGTGTTTAAATATCCTAACAGAAAAGCCTAAAGTGCAAAGGTTCCTCAGTTGTTTACCTTTTAATATAAAATATCATATTGAGTATGATAATCCTTCCACTCTAGAAGAGGCCACGAGGAAGGAAAATTTTTGTTTTGACAAAAACAGAAAAAGAAAAGGAACAACTGGCTGGAAGAATAGTAAGACTGATCAGTAAGATCATAAAAAGAAGAATTTTAATCAGAATGCTGGAGGTTTTAAGAAAAATTTTAATAATAAAAATTTTCCTAATAATTATTGGAATAATACATCTCAGAACTCTACTGCTGCAAGAAATGTACCTAATAATAATAATCACAGCAATAACAATAACAACAGGTATGCTGAACAGAAATGACCCATAAAGTGCTATGAATGTGGTGGATCACATAAGAGAGTAGATTGCCCATGCAACAAGAGGACAACCAACAACATACATACTATGCAAACAGAACCTATAGTTGGAGATATCGCAAGAGAAATGCCCAGGATAAATGCAGCATTGGAGAACAGTCAAGCAGACCATCAAACATCCATGGTCGAAATTGAAGGTATGATACAAAACAAGTCTATTTCTATTTTAATAGATCCAGGTGCAAATCTAAGTTATATTTCACCTACTTTAGTAAACCGTTGCAAGCTAAAAACAGAGAAATTCGATAATGCATGGTTAGTTCAGCTTGCAACAGGAACTAAAAGAAAGGTTACAAATTATGTCTAGAACTGCGAAGTATTTTTAAGTCAGCTGAAAACGCAAATTAATCTGAATGTTTTACCCTTACGTTCATATGATCTATTAATTGGCATGGATTGGCTTAAACAACATAGAGTTATATTGAATTGTCATGATAAATATTTTACTTGTATAAATAATGAAGGTAATGCAGAAATAGTAAAAGGAATTCATAGGAAGATCTCAGTAAGGCAGATTTTTTCCTTACAAGTGAAGAGAGCTGCTAGAAAATGTTGTAAATTGTTTGTTGTTAATGTTGTTAATGATGAATGTACATCTAAAGAAGACAAGTTAAAACTAGAGGATATTCCCATTCTTAGGGACTTTTCTAATGTATTCCCGGAAGAAATTCCAGGATTACCTCCAAAAAGAGAACTTGATTTCACCATTCAGTTAGTATCCTGTGTAGTACCAAACTCAAAGGCCCCCTATAGGATGAATATTCTGGAGTTAAATGAGTTAAAATCTCACCTGAAAGAATTAATAGATAAAAACTACATAAGGCCCAGTGTGTCCCCTTGGGGAGCACCAGTAATATTTGTTAAAAAGAAGGACACTACCATGCATTTGTGGATCGACTATTGTCAGCTTAATAAAATGACAATTAAGAACTTGTATCCCTTACCCCGCATAGATGATCTATTTGATCAAGTACGCGGAGCAGAGATATTCACTAAAATTGATCTAAGGTCGGGTTATCATCAAGTTTGGATAAAAGATGAGGACATATTCAAAACTGCATTCAGAATGCGTTATGGACACTACGAGTTCGTAGTTATGCCTTTTGGGCTAACTAACGCACTGGCAGTGTTCATGTGTTTAATGAACAACGTTCTGCATAAATATTTGGATAAGTTCGTAGTGGTATTCATTGATGATATCCTGGTTTACTCAAAAACTAAAGAAGAGCAAGACGAACATTTAAAAATCATTTTACAAGTACTTAGAGATCATCAGCTTTACATCAAGTTTAGTAAGTGTGATTTCTATAAAGATAAAATTCAGTATTTGGGTCATATAGTTTCTAAAGATGGTATTTCTATTGATCCTAATAAAATAAAAGCTATTAATGAATGGCCTGTCCCAAAAGATATAACTGATGTATGGTCATTCATGGGAATAACTGGTTATTATAGAAATTTTATTGAAGGGTTCTCTAGAATTGCTAACCCCATCACTTCCTTGCAGAAGAAAGGGAAGAAATTCATATGGGACAAAAAATGTCAAGATAGTTTTAATAAGTTAAAAGAATTGTTAACCACTGCACCCATCTTAAAAATTGTAGATCCTAATAAGGATTTCGTCGTATGCACGGATGCATGCAACAAAGAACTTGGAGGGGTCTTAAGTCAAGAAGGTCATGCAATTGTTTTTGATTCAAGGAAGTTAAAAATACATGAAAAGAATTATGCTACTTATGATATTGAGTTAACATCTGTGATGCATGCTTTGAAAATTTGGTGCCATCACTTGATCAGAATAAAATTCATTTTAATGACTGATAATAAGGGTTTAAAGTATTTATTGGATCAAACAAATCTTAACACAAGGCAAGCTAGGTGGTTATCTTTCCTTAGCGAGTACGATTTTGAGATCCATCACATTAAAGGAAAGGAGAATAAGGTTGCTGATGCATTGAGCAGAAATGCTAGATTGAGTTTTGTGGCAGCAATCAGTACTTTTAAAATTGATCTAGAAAATCAGATCGAAGAAGGAATTAAGGAAGACGAAAATTACCCAAAATTACATGATAAAGTGGCTGAAAATTCATCTGAAAAATTTATAACAGATTACAAAATTAATGAAAAGGGATTCTTAAGTTACAAAAACAGAATTTATGTGCCTAATTTTTCGAAGGTTAAGTTGTTGATTTTAGATGAAGTTCACAATAGTCCTTATTCAGGGCATCCTGGTTATCAGAAAATGATAACTATGTTAAGAAATGAGTACTTTTGGCCTAACATGAAGAGTGAAGTTGCTGAGTATATAGCTAGATGCTTTGATTGTTAAACTATTAAAGCTAAACATCAACATCTAGCTGGGCTATTGCAGTCCTTACCAATTCCATAATGGAAATGGGAAATTATAAGCATTGACTTTATTATAGGTTTGCCTAAAAATCAAAAGCAGAATGACTCAATTATGGTTGTTATTGATAAACTTAGTAAGGTTGCTCATTTTATTCCTGTTAAAACTACTTTCAAGGCTCCTAACATTGAAAATATTTTCATGATGGAAATTTTTCGCTTGCATGGGATTCCAAAGGTAATTATTTCAAATCGAGACTCTAAGTTCACTGGTAACTTTTGGACATCACTATTTAAAGGATTAAATACTAAATTAAGTTTAAGCACTTCTTTCCACCAACAAAACGATCGTCAAATAGAAAGAGTAAATTAGACTTTGGAAAATATGTTAAGATTGTATGTTAAAGATTAGCCATCTAAGTGGGAAGATTACTTGCACTTAGCAGAATTTGCTTGCAATAATAATTATCAAGCATTTGCTAAGTTAAGTCCATTTGAAATTTTGTATGGAAGAAAATGTTGTACTCCAATTTCTTGGAATAATCCTGTAGACAGATTGATGTTAGGACCAGATTTATTGAAATAAATGGAGCTAACCGTGAAACAGGTTCAAGGTAACTTAAAGGTTGCCCAAGATCGGCAGAAAAGCTATGCTGATTTAAAACGCACAGAAAGAGAATTTCAGGTAGGAGACCATGTTTTTATAAAGGTAAAGCCCAAGAAAAGTTCTTTGAAGCTTGGGAGTTGTGCTAAATTAGCACGAAGGTATTGTGGACCATTCGAAATCCTATCAAGGATAGGAGCCATTGCATATCAATTGGCATTGACATACAATTTAAAAATCCACAATGTTTTTCACGTTTCTGTTTTAAAGAAGTATGTGCACAATGCTACTCATGTGCTGAATTGGAATGACATACATGTGGAACCGGACAGTATTCTCGACCAGGGTGAAATTATGCTTCGGAATCGCACCATAGGGAAGGTAAATGTGCAATGGAAGCACCTTAGCCCTGATGAAGCTACTTGGGAGCTGGAAAGTAATATGTGGGAAACATATCTAGTTCTGTTCCATGAGGAACTTGATGATGAATAAGCAACATCAAGGACGATGTTGAGATTAAGAGGGGGTGTTTGTAACATACCCTATTTGCTGGAAAACATTTTGTGTTAAGAAACATTATGATAAATTTTATTGTAAAGTTTTATGTTGGACAGGTGTCCAAGGATGACTATAATTTGCACAATATATTATTATTGAATAAATAAAATAGTAGACAAACACCTAAGAGGACTGTTGAAAGAGTGGTTACTGATCCACTAGGTGGAATGGAATCTGGGGTAGAAGGAAATGGACAAGTGGAAGCATCATGATGCAACTAACTAGCTGTTGGTATGGGACAAATCCCTTGAAATGTGGTCATAGTGCCCTGAAAGATGGGACTGGAGCTTGAGGCTCATTTATTCGAAACTGACCACTAAAAGACCTAGGCAGTCTATATAATAGCCATCAAATATTGAACTGAGGTTCATCACTTTTCCTGACAAGGAAATTTACCTTGGATTTTTGTTGTGTTTGCACCCAAGAGATTTGATGAGGGGATATGCTATGTTGTTGATCATGTTGTGAGTCTGCCAAACTCTTATTGAGTTCAGGAGGTTGATGTTGAGTGGAGAAGGCATTTTATTTCAGGAGGTTGATACCGAGTGGAGAAGGTATTTTTGAGTGCCTTGCTTCTACACAGATTCCACCCACTTACTGGATCAGTAATCAGGCTCAGTGGTTCACTAGAAGTTAGTAGTTGAGCTGCTTCTTCTGAAGCAGGTTGGGAGGAACAGGCCTCCTTGGGTGTTTGTCGGCCCTATCATCTTTTACAGGTTCTATTGTCTTATCTATTCTTATTTTCAAGTTCTATCATCTATTTCTGTATATTTTAAAGTTTTGTTCTCTACTAGTAAATTCTGTTTATTTTCAGGTATTGAATTTATAGAATGACATTGAATTTATATACCTATACTTTAGTTTTTGATTCAAGTTTTAAGCATGAATAGAAATTATGAATGAAATAATTGATCTCTGCATTTTTCCCCATGCAAAAAGGAATAGCATCGTACTCTAGTGCAGAGACAGTTTAAGATAGATAAGTCTGATAGGCATTTAGCCATGTGAATGAGAAGATAAAATTATTGCATTTTCTCAAGGTTATTGTTTACTGTTAAAATTTCTATGTATACATGTTTCAGAGTTTTCATGGTTATTTCTACATAATTAATTGTTCTCAGAATATACATTAATGTATACTTCATTTATAGATATCAGTTGTATAGAAATAAATAGTTTTTATTTTCTAATGTTTATATAAACTATTTCTCTGCTATAGTATTTAGAAAACATAGATATATTTATATGCAGATAGTACATATTTAGAAACCAAACATATAGTAAGTTTATAACTCTCATCACACAGATAACTAGCATAACATGTTTCTTATCTATCATCTTTTACAAACTTTCTGACATTATCTCAAAGCTAAAATAGATTATCACTTAACTCATTCCCACAGCTCGACATAGTCAAAATTTGATATGTTCACGATAACCAGAAATCAAAACCAAACAATTACACAACAATCATTACTGTAGATCGAATAGTTGAAATTAATAGTTTCATCCTCAATATTTAGCTGATACAATTGAATGTAGATTAAATCAATTTAAGAATAGCAGACACCAACTCGATTCCAAAACCTTATCAAGGATAAACATTAAACCCTAATTCATAGAAATCAAGGAATGATCACGATATCCAAGTCTGGAGAGACACACGACACAGCTATACAGTTTCACAGTTATTACATGCAGAAGAAACGTTACCAAATGACTTCCATCACATTTCTCATCTATAACTTTATTCATCAAACCCTAAACTCAGTACTATGTTTACAAATAGACAAATTTAATACAGGCTGTAAGCCATTCATCGATACAAATTATCTAGCCTGTAGCAACAAACATATCGTTTTTACAGACTTCATACATTATACATTTTAACTTTCACCATTCACAAGAGAAAAACAATAACAATAGTGTCGTGAAAACACCATTTATCATATTATCCAAGTCTGAGGGTAAAAACCATGTTTCTAAAATTGTTGTATTCACATTTAAACACGGCATTTGCCTTATGGGTCGAGGCATATCCCCCCCATACATTTAAGAAGTTTACAAACCCTATCAAAAGTCTCTGAGTTAAAACAAAACACACAGGACATCACACATTCGACCATCATCTCATATACACAGAGTTTTCAAAGCTACTGCCGAGGCTTACCGGTCGGTATAGTTGCATCCAACCAACAACGCCCAAACAGGAGAACAACCATGAACCATTACCCTGTAAACAACCATATCAACGTGGTGGTCAAACATTTATCTTACCAAGAAAATAAAACTTAGTATTAAACAAACCAACAACTACTACGTTAAATGTCAATTTTGAAAGCTACAGGGGGAGTTTTCGAATACATTACCTTCAATTCAGTTGGCCAACAGGAGCAGCAATAACCAAACAAGCGTAACAGTAATGGATATTACTCATGCTATCAATGCCGAGGCACGTTGAAACCCCACACAAGCTACCAACTTCCAAACAAACTAAAAGGTGCCGAGACCTGAAACAACCATGGCAGATGGTTGATTTCTCATTTAAATCAATCTTTCAATTTAAAAACCCTCAACAGGTTTGACGAATCGAAAACATATCAAGACAATCACTAGGCTGCCAACCATAGTATCCATCACTGTACAAATAACTGAGTAGTTCAGCTCCTAAATCTTCATGAGTCATGGGTTCAAAACCCTGGCCTCACAACTCAAAATGCATAACAGAAATACCTACAAACCCTTGTCCTGTCGGCCAGTTCCAGAGCCAAAACCCACCGTTTCCAAAACTCACAATAAACACGATGATCGAAACAAGGTACGGTTTAACTCATACCATTCATTACACTACCAAGATCAACGGTGGAGATCACCGGGAGTCTTACGAAATATCAATCACCAGCTACCACATTAATTATGATATCATTACAAACGCCACAAGGGAGCCACAAAGGAATAAACTCTTAAACCTTCAAACACAGTGTGTTTACACATCGGCAATAGGTCAGTTATTACAAAGGTATGGCACGTGAATAAGCTCGATATGCCTACCACGATGGAAAGCCATTAACTCGGCAGTTGTGTCCATTTAATGCACATGGTAGTGTTGGTATTTCCAACCTGTAGCATTTAACATTCACACCATATTATTCATAACATAATACTTTGCTTATTGTAAAGTCGAACTATGAAACCCTATCAAGGCATATAGTAATGGTATGCACCAAGGTTTGCACATATTACACAATATCACATAGCTGCACATAATCCACATACCATATAATTTGCATAGATTTCTCCTATCGCATAGTATTACAATATTTGCATATAATCTATATGTGTGTGCACAAATCCATAATAGTTTGCACATAGATAATATGGGTTGCATATAACTCATACCATTTGCATAATAGTCAATAAGGTTCATAGTGTATAGTATCAAATAGGGTATCACAATGCACACATATCGCATAGTTTGCATAGAAATCATAATGTGCATATAGTATTGCACAATCACATAAGTGCCACATAGGGTATGAGGAGGCACACAAATCACATTACATAAATGTGATAGTTATTAAAATGGAAACAATCTCTAATTGCAAGGGTTTGATAACAATTCCATAGATATTATAAAAAGACCATATAGAATTACACATTGTGAATGGACTCAAGACATTTACACACACAAACATTATAATGTATTGTGTAAGAGAAATAATTCAGACCAACACCATCATCGCAGTATATAGACCCTAAACAAGTTAACAAATAGTTGTACATGGAATTTCCACGATTTGCCATGGAGGTAGAAAGTAGGCTTTTACATACGGACAATATGAACGGAAACCAAAACAAATCTGGGTACAACACTACGATACAATCAATATAGATCTTCCCTGATTAAACCGTTGAATACTTGTCACAACTTTAATCTCTTACCTGTAAATATGTCACAAGTACAAAATCACATGTTGTAGCACGAATGCTAAGTAAGCCTCAGGGCATCCATAGGACCCCTTCATCAATCAAACAAAAGTACATTAGTCAAATAGTTGTCTCAACATTCATAAACAACAACAGCAGAAATTTTAGCAGCACAACTAAATTCGGATAACATCAAGACATAAGATGAAATCTGTTTGTCGCAAATTCTTATTTAATAAACCAGCATGGAATTTCATACAGCAAGATAACATTTCATGCATTGTTCTATTTCCGCATTCATTAAATAAGCAATAAATGTCACGTAGAAAAATTTTAAATTTTTGTGATTTTTCTGCGATGTTACATGGTTTCTGGAGACTAATTATCTTCATGATTCAAAGGTCTTGTTTTAGCCATGTTTGGATCACAATTTCAAAGGGGGGGATCTCCCCCCGCGTTAGCCAAATGTTCAGGGGTGGATCCCCCAAATATGTTTTTTAGAAAAATGCCTTGTAAAATATTGTAATTTCGTAGTTAATTTGGACCATCCATCATTAGGTAGCATATCTAATGGTAGAATTTATTTTAGGGTTTTTTTCCAGGCTATAATATAACCCTCTTTTATGTATGAGGTAGTTTTATTGCGGTTGTGTATTTATGAAAGATCATCATGATTGAGTAAGATAGATTGTGAGAGAGTGAAGAGGAGGTTGCAGTAGATGTGTTGCAAGTTATATCCCTTCATTTTGTTGGATGGAATAAAAGAAAGGACTAGTTGTTTCTCTGTGGATGTAGCCCATATCAAGTGAACCATGTATATTGGTGTATCTACTGTATTGTTCTCTTATACTTTTTATTTCCACTTTTATTTTGTTTTATTCTATCATTTTGCAATCTTGTTTTGTAACACATTACGGATTCCTAGTGCAGAGCTCAAGGTCAAGACCCAACTGGTGAATATATATGCATGTATGATGTAAATATTTATGTATGGATGATTTGGTTGGATTATCATGCTTATCCTTTTACCTTTTTTCCATCGTGGCCCTATTCACGAGCCCTCCATACTGAATTTATTGCACTATTTTTCCACCATTCATCTACTAGCAAGGAGGCCCCATCAATGTTCCCCCTCAACTTCCTTTTTGGATCACTCATACTTGTCCCTTGTTTGAACACTTCCTCATTGATTGTTGTTTTCATTTTTTCAGTATATTGTTATCCCTTCTTTAGGCCGAGCATCTCCTTTACAAAAAAGACACTCAGGGAGTTTCTGTTAATCCCTTTTCTGACTCCTTAAAGAATGAAAATATCGTCGAGCAATATTGCTTCCTTTAATGCTCGTTAAACTATCTAAAAGGGCGTTTATTCAGTATTATAACTTTAACCCTTTTTTGCACCATATGGACTAATATGAAAAAGGAATACTCTAGTATCTCCGGCTAGAAGAGTTCTCCATTGCATACTTTTATGCTTTTTCGGGATTTGGAGACTAACACACAAAAAATACCACTCTTGGAGTCTTCTTATTGCTTCCAGACTCTCTAAAATTGAAAGTAAACATGAGTAGTCACCGTCCTTGGCTCATACAAAATCCACATGATGGTACCATATCGATCACACTTCTACCCCTTATTCGATCTCCTTGAACCATGAAGAAGTCCCAAACGGTGCCTTTCGGCATCCCTAGAGATCATGTACATCCCCATGTTATGGAAGCATTTGTAGGTACATTCACCTTTGTTCAGAGTATTCTACAATGAATCACCCTTGGAGTCTCCTGATATCACTCATCAGTTCTCCCCCCGAGCCTCCCCCATTGCAGTTACAGTCCCTGTTCTCTTAAGAAATGATCCCCTTCCCCCTAAGTCCATTTAATATGCTACTAGTTCATCCCTTCCATCATACTCTAAACAAAGGAATTCTAACTCTCATCCTTCTGCGGCCCTCATACCCCCCCATGGTGTCTCAGTCTCACATCCCATAATATCACATCTATGTTGTACACTTCGTGCTCCTATCAAGGAAACATCATTTCCTTGGTAATTGTAGGTCTCCCTCTATCAACGCCAACACATCTATTCCAGAGGATAGACCTAGAGATCCCTATATCTTTCCCTCACCCCCATCAGTGGTGATATCCTAGGGATCATCCAATAAGAGTCCTTAGTGCCTCTTCGGGTGATTGTTTCTCACGTGCTTAACTCTAACTCCCTCATTGCACTATTGACATTCGTACATGGTATTGGTCCGTTCAATTATTGGTAGAATACTTTGGATGTCCACTGACTCTAGCACATTGGTGATTCTATTTGGTGTTAACACACAAATTCACCCTCTAGTTTGTGGGAGAAGGTAAGCTCGGGGTAGCCACAAAACCACTTTAGATCGCACTTCTGAACCAGTGAAATTAGAGAGGGATCTCTCAACATTGAAAAAGGACTGAAAATAATCAACAAGAAACACACAATCTGTTAAATTTTAAGCATTAATTCATTATACTCTAGGATCTTTGCTGAGAGAATAACATATACAGTATATCAATGCATGACAATCACAATATGACAAGCATCACAAGAATCAAAAGCATAAGAGACAAGAGACACAGAGTTTCCATGGGGAAAACCCGAAGGTGAAAAACCCCATAACTTCCTTAGAGATAGAGAGAGCAATGGCTCAACCAAAATACAACCAAATAACACTGAGATAGTCTCCTACTAGATGATCCTCCTCCTCCTCACTAGTGCACCACTTTTGAGAGTGAGAGTGAGTTACTTTTTCGAGTGAGTAAAATAGAGATCTCCTATCTCTATTTATACCCACCGTTTTTCCCAATGACCTAATGGGGCTGACTTGTCTAGTTAGATACATCCACATTATATTATATATAATTCCGGGCCGACCCAACATGGTGGTCTAATAAACCATCGGCAAGTACACACACTTGTGACACTTGTCAATCCGCATGACGACACTTCCTTATAGAAGAATAACACATCTCTTATAAGGGTACAATAAATATATATAAAATACACAGATGAAATACATTCCAAAGTTACATATACATCAACACTCCCTCTTAACTAGGAAGGTATTTCTCGACACAGATCTGCTAGACAAGTCTTCTTCTCTTGATCATCGTCATCCATGCATCATCATCATCATAATCACTACTGCTGCTATCTCAACCAATCTCTGACTCTACTCGTCATAGGAAGTTCTACAGAGCCAATCATTTTTCATACTGGATGTAGGCCCACCACCTGCAGGTCTTCATCATCACTGGCCATACTGTGGAATCCTCAGGACTTATTACATGCGTCACAAAACCTAGCTGCAGCATCCCAGGCTATTACGAGCACACAGCTCTACCTGTAGGATCTCCCAGGACCACATTACATGTGACCCATCACAAAACCTGGCTGAAGCATCCCAGGTTGTTACAAGCACACGGCTCTACCTGTCGGATCTCCCAGGAGCACATTACATGTGATCTCACCACAAAACTTGGCTAAAGCATCTGAGGCCTTTTCATCCTGTCCAGATGTCCCAGGAGCAAATTACATGTGGTCATGGCAAAACCTGGCTGAAGCATCTAAGGCCTTTTTCATCTTGTCCAGATCTCCCAGGAGAAAATTACATGCCATAGGACAAAACCTCAAAAGAGCGTCTGCCAGATATCCCAGGGCACCGAATTACATGCCATAGGCAAAACCTCGAAAGACTATCTGCAGATCTCCCAGGGAATAAATTATATGTCCTCCCAAAGAAAAACCTCTAAAGAACATTTTCTAGATGTCCCAGGGCACTGAATTACATGCCATAGGAAAAACCTCGCAAGACCATCTGCAAATCTCCCAGGGCACAAATTACATGCTTACCTTCACAACCTGATCCACAGCCACACAGTATCATCTGATACTCATCATACATCATCCTTATGTACACATGATCATCCTAATCATCATCACTGCAACATCCTGCTGCATGTCATCTAGAGAAGCTCGTCATCCACGATCATCCTAATCATACAATGCATCCATCTGATGCATACCAAGTATCTATCTGATACATATCATCATACATAGTGTATCCACCTGATACATAGATACATGATCCACATAATGTATCCATCAACATACATGATCCACCTTATCATACCTGATACATATCAATATACATGATTTATCTGATCACACAATGTATCCACCTGATACATATACAGATACATGGTCCAAGCATCCAACATGATTCGTACATACATATAAATGATCCAACTGATCATATCCATCATCCAACATGATGCATACATACATACATAAAAATGATCCAACTGATCATATCCAACATCCAACATGATGCATACATACATATACAAAAATGATCCAACTGATCATATCCAAGCAGAAACCAGAACATCATCTTGATGCTCATCATCCAGCGCTTACATCCACAGCCATGTGAAGGGTCCCCTTTCCAACATGCTTGGAATGGCTTCAGCAAATGTGTCCATCACTTCTTCCTCGAAGTGTCCTCAATTTGAAGCACGCCAATCCTCTCTCTGAAGTACTCGAACTTCACCCTGGCTAGTGGCTTCATCAGCACATGTGCAATCTGCTCGTCTGTCACAACATACAGGAGCTTCACAGCTCCTCTCTGCAGCATATCCCTGATATAGTGATATTTGATCTCTATGTGTTTTGACCTGTCATGAAACACTGGGTTCTCGGACAGCTTCACACAACTCTGGTTATCACAGAAGATACCAGTAGCATCCAACGGGAGATCAAATAACTCAGACAGTAGCTTCCGTAGCCATACTGCCTCACAACTAGCTGAACAGGTTGCAACATACTCAGCCTCAGCTGTACTCAGTGCTATACAAGACTGCTTCGTGCTAATCCAAGAGATCACACCTGATCCCATATTGAAGCAGCACCCAGATGTGCTCTTCCTATCTACAGCACTGCCAACCCAATCTAAATCAACATAACCCTACAGGTTAAACTTTTGATTTGCTTCATACTTGAGCCCATAATCCACTGTACCCTTCAGGTACCTCAGAACATGCTTTACAGCAACCAGGTGAACACTCCTCAGATCCATCAGGAACTGGCTCAATGTGTTCACAACAAAGCAAATGTATGGTCTCGTGTTCGTCAGGTACATCAAGGACCCAATCATCTGAGGATACATAGAGACATCAACTGGCTCAGATGAAGCATCACATAGAAGCTTCAGATTCAATGCCATAGGTGTGGCCATGGCCTTGCAATCCATCATCCCAAATCTCTTCAGGATATCTATTGTGTACTTCCCTTGACCAAGGAAGATCCCACTTGCACTCTACCACACCTCCATCCCTAGGAAATAGTGCATCATTCCCAAATCTTTCATATCGAATTCAGTAGCAAACTTCCTCTTAGTATCTGCAATCAGTCTGTCATCTCCTGTTACAAATAAGTCATCCACATATAGGAGTAGAATCATAGGATTCCCTTCTTCAACCTTATAGTAAAGGTTGGAATCCGCTTTACTCTTGGTAAAGCCCAAACTAGAGAGGAAACTGTCCATCTTACCATACCAAGTTCTGGGAGCTTGTTTCAAGCCATACAAAGCTTTCTTCAAATTTGCACACATATGACTCCCTGTCATGTATTTCAAAACCGAGTGGCTGTTCCACATATAATTCCTCTTCAACTACACCATTCAAGAAGGCAGTCTTGACATCCATCTGTTATATTTTCCATTTCATAGCTGCAACCAGGGCAAGTACTGATCTAATGGAAGTATACTTGGCTATAGGTGCAAAAGTTTCTTCATAATCTATTCCCTCTTTCTGAGAGAATCCATGAGCTACGAATCTTGCTTTGTATTTCTCCACACTGCCATCTGCAGCATGCTTGATTTTGAAGATCCATTTAGAAGTCACAACAGACTTCTCTTTAGGTCTTGGGACAACATCCCAAACATAATTCTTCATTATTGATTGGTATTCCTCAACCATGGCATCTTTCCATTCTTTCTTTTCCGCTGCTTCTTCATAACTGGAAGGCTCTTTGTTCATAATGTCATAGAGTAAAGCAACATAGTTGGTATGTGATCTGGTTCTCTTCTTTGCTTTGTGTTATTCTTCTGGAATGCCAAACCTTTTTGCATCTTGAATGAGCTCTCTAGCCCATGCAGGTTTCCTCTTGTGAGAGTTATCCTCACGTGGTGGATCTACAGGTTCTTGCGGATCTTCAAATTCATGAACAACTTCTGGAACTGCTTCAGTCATGGTAGTGTCTTGAAATCTAGTTTCCTTAGGTTCTTCATAAACTTCGATAGGTGCCTTCGTTGATTTGATGAATGCTGAGTTTTCATCAAATGTTACATCCCTGCTGACATCAATCTTCTTGAACCCTGGAAAGTATATTCTGTAAGCCTTCGAGCTTTCACTGTAACCCACAAAGATACCCTTCTTTCCAGAAGGATCTAGTTTAGTCCTCTTTTCCTTTGGGACATGAGTATATACTGGACAACCAAATATTCTAAGATGGCTGACTTCAGGTTTCTTACCAGAAAAGACCTCTTCTGGAGTCTTGTTGTCCAATATCTTGTGGGGTGTTCTGTTCTGTACATACACAGTTGTTCTAGCTGCTTCTCCCCATAGTTGCATAGGTAGATCCTGGTCATGCAGCATTGCCCTTGCTGCTTCCATGATAGTTCTGTTCTTTCTTTCTGCAACTCCATTCTGTTGAGGATTATAAGGAGCAGTCAACTCCCTCTTAATCCCTGAATCACTACAAAGCTTCTTGAAGTCACTTGAGGTGAATTCTCCACCATTGTCAGATCTGAATGTTTTGATCTTCTTGTCAGTTTGATTCTCTATCAAGGTTTTGAATTCCTTGAATTTATCAAGCACCTCATCTTTGCCCTTCAAGAAGTATACCCAAGTCTTCCTGGAGAAGTCATCAATAAATGAGACATAGTAAACATACCCACCCAAAAAACTGGATGGCATAGGGCCACATACATCTGAGTGGATGATTTCTAGGATGTCTTTTGCCTTGCTTTCACTGCTTGGGAAATCCTTCTTAATGTTCTTACCTTTTGCACATCCTTTGCAAACACCTTCATGTTTGGTCTTGCTTTCAGGAAGACCCTCTATTGCCTTGCTTGCAATTGGAAGTGCTCTATAGTGCATATGAGCAAGTCTTCTATGCCAAAGTTCACTTGGCTCCATGGATTCATGCACCATGGCATGTTTAGGTTGTCCCTTCAATTTATACAAACCTCCCTCTTGCTCTCCAATCACTACTGCATCATCTATGTTCTTTCCCTTTGGCCACATTAGGACTTGGCCATCCACGAATGCAACCCTCATACCTTTTGCATCCAATGCAGAGATGGAGAGTAAGTTCTTCTTCAGCCTAGGTACATAAAGAAATTCTTTCATCTTCAAAGATTTTCCAGAATCTAGGTTGTAGGAGGCTTCACCACTTCCTTTGATTGGGTATTGATAATCATCCCCAAGTTTCACCTTATGGGGTGATTCATGTTTTGATAGGTTCACAAAAGATTCCTTAAACCCAGTCATGTGTTTGTAAGCCCCACTATCAATCAACCAATCATTACAACAATGGGAGATGGTACCTGTTAGAGCAGAGATCAGAACATACTCTTCTTCACTTGATGAGTCATTATCACTCTCACTTTCTTCCCTGCTTTCTTCTTTGGGGGTTCATCATCTTCGGCAGCATGAGCATGAAACCTTCTTTTGCTACCCTTCTTCTTCTTATTGGAGATATTGTTGTCCTTCTTGTTATTGGGACAATTTATGGCAATATGTCCTTTCTCATTACAGGTGAAGCATATTCTTCTTTCTTTGAAGTGATGTGAAGATTTCTTGGAGTGAGATGGCTCTCTCTTGAACTTTCCTTTCTTGGTGTGAGTTGTGAGAGCTTGATCTTCATTCCCCATCTTCTCTTCTCGTGCCACAAGCCTTGCTTCTTCTTGTGAGTGTTCTTCCCATAGTCTACTGAAAGAGATCAACTTCTTCCTTGCACAAATTCCTTGGATAAAGGAATCCCATGACCTGGGTAGGCCATTTAGAGTGGTCATCACCACTTCACCATTCTCCACCATTTCTTCCACTGCTTCTAGTTGTTCCTTGATCTGGGAGACCCTTGAAAAATAGGATTGAATGGTTTCTCCATTCTGAAACTTTACTCCTTTCAATTGGTTCCGCAGGGTCATCTTCTGATTTATGTTCTTCCCTTCAAATAGCTTGGTCAAAGAGTCAAACATCTCTTTGGGTGTCTTAAGAGAAGACACATGGGGTATGAGATGGTCTTTGATAGAATCAACAATGATTCTCTTTTCCTTGACCAAGTTCTTTTTATGCAATGCCTTGGCCTCTTCATCCTCTAGCATAGGGATGTCTTCTTTCACATATGAGTCCAACTCATTCTCTTCCAGGATTAACCCAATCCTATACTTCCAGCCTTGGAAGTTATCAGCCCCCTCAAGTTTATCCTCAAGCTTGGTGTGGAGAGACATCTTAAAGAGTACTTCAAATGGAAATAGAAAAGATTTAGGTCTTACCACTTGAAATGCTGAAAACTGGATCTGGTCCCGGATTAGGGTTTGTTAGAGAAACCCTAAAAATTCAAAATGTGAATTTCAAATTTCTGAAAGGATAGAAAGATGTGCTTTGATGAGCTGATCAGCCTGGTGCATTTAGAATTTGAGATCAGTAAAGTTTTGCCCTTCAGAATTGTCTTTTTGTCCTCTCGGGTTCACTAGGGAGAGCCCTGAATTAGGGTTTGATTTTCCCAGAGATCTACCCAGCCAAAAATCTCGATCCAAAGATCTAAACTTCTATTTTTGCAAGGAGCTTCCAGCTGTGCCTTCAGAATCCAGAAATTCCTATTTTTGTGGAAACCCTAATTTTTAGGGCCAAATCTGAAAATGCTCGGAATTGAATTCTGATTGGACAGATAGATGTGCCCTGATGAGTAGAGTCAATCTAATATACTGATTTTCAAAAATCTATGGAGAGAAACCCAATAAACAAGGAACTCAAGCTTCCGTCACTGCAAAATGTCTTCTTCTCAGGTTAGCTCTGATACCATGTTAAATTTTGAGCATTAATTCATTATACTCTAGGATCTTTGCTGAGAGAATAACATATACAGTATATCAATGCATGACAATCACAATATGACAAGCATCACAAGAATCAAAAGCATAAGAGACAAGAGACACAGAGTTTCTGTGGGGAAAACCCTAAGGTGAAAAACCCCACAACTTCCTCAGAGATAGAGAGAGCAATGGCTCAACCAAAATACAACCAAATAACATTGAGATAGTCTCCTAGCAGATGATCCTCCTCCTCTTCACTAGTGCGCCACTTTTGAGAGTGAGAGTGAGTTACTTTTTCGAGTGAGTAAAATAGAGATCTCCTATCTCTATTTATACTCACCTTTTTGCCCAGTGACCTAATGGGGCCGACTTGTCTAGTTAGATACACCCACATTATATTATATATAAGTCCGGGCCGACCCCACATGGTGGTCTAATAATCCATCGGCAAGTACACACACTTGCGACACTTATCAATCCACATGACGACACTTCCTTATAGAGGAATAACACATCTCTTATAAGGGTACAATAAATATATATAAAATACACAGATGAAATACATTCCGAAGTTACATATACATCAACACAATCTTCTTACTCTAGTTATTCAATCAAACAAATTCAGAAGGTCGGATTTTTGCTGGGGAAATTGTTTAAGGGTTTGGTGAGATAATCAAGAAAAAAAACATTGGGCAATGGAGTCAGAACATAACATATAACCGAAATAACAGTGTTGTTGCATGGCAAATCATAATAGAGGCAAGGTAGCCACCTACTTCCAGTCAAAATGCTATTTCTTGGTGATAAAAGAAGAAGAAATGAACAATCCATTGGCATGAGCATCTAACATGGATGAGTTTGATGCCAACTTTAGAGGAAATATTGGGCGAATACCTGAAACAATAGGCAGAGCTTGTGACCAAGAATTCTGCACTACTATACATTATTCCAGATATGAAAAAGAAAACATAATGGAAGAAAATAATAGGAATCACATGCACATGAGGAGAAGGAGGAAACAGACAGTAAGTGTAATGACACATGAATCTTTGTGAAACACCAGATTCAAAGGATGTAGTTATATTAATGGTTATGTTCAAATAAATAGAGCTTAGTTCTCCTAGGACTCAACCTACTAATTCTCCAACCTATTCTACTTCTATTACACAGATATTTATAGTCTCTCAACCTCGCATTATCTAACAGGAAACAACTATAATCATGTGACACCTACATGGCTTCATCCACCACCTTTGACAGCAAATCACAAAAATGAAAAGGACTATTAACAGACCAGTCATGAACGACTTCACAGGTGTCATATGCAGGGCCGCAAACCCCCAACTGGCCTCAAAACTGGAGAGATATTACATATATTCGGTGTTCAAAATAGATTGATATGGCAAGGAATGGAAACCTCATGAACACGTAGCCACCCTACTCTCGGGATTTTATTTGGCCTTGCGAATCAAATAAATATTTTGTTTTTAGGTTTTCATTCACCTTTGATTCTTCTGCTAGAGGGGGAGGTGTCACTTCCTCAATGGAGAGGATGAAATATTCGATAATCTCCATGTCTTGGTGCGTTTCCTGCTCCTCTTCCTGAGCCTCCTTCTTCTTCCTTCGATGTTGATTGTGCTAGCACAACTATCGGCTTCACTGCTCCTCGAGCTCGCTTGCTGAGATATCCTCTATGTGGTAGAAGAGTACAGGGGATGGAGGAATGTCTTCCTCCGCCACCTCAGACCATTCTTGATTGGGTATGAAGACCACTTTGGCTCCCTGATCCTCCTCCATGACTGGATCCTAACTGAAAGATACTAGATTTGTTGGGTCTTCCACCTTTCTCATGCACTGGTTGTGAACAACCACCGCAAGGACCCCTGCCTATAACGACCTTGAAAATGACAGCATCCATGCGTGATTACCTTTGCCATGACGGTTTGACTGGATCCTCCAAAGGAGTGGGAATGATGTTTGAGGCCTGAGTTGACGTGAAACATTCTTAACCAGGCTTTCAGGATAGGCAGGAGAGATATATGACGGTGCTGCATTGGCATCCGTCCTATTGGAAATCATTTGCTGGCAGGCGGAGATGCCCTCCAGCTCCCATTCTCATGATAAAACTAGTGCTGTAGATTTTAACCTTCAAGGCATCTGGACCGTCGAATTGTGCAGACCATACCATATTCGCAGATTTTCAGACTACTGATTTCCTGCACAAGTTCATTTCACGAACATGATCTCAACCATAGATCTGAGCTTCGTCAAATCTGGGCCGTCCGAACTTGCATCCTTATACTAAAAGTTCACAGATATGAAGGTTGTATTTCTCCACGCATGTCAAATACGAGAACTATTTCTCGGTCGTTGATCTACATCCTCTACCATCAATCAATATTGGACTTGTCCATGGGCTAACGTCTAGCTTGCGCATAACCAACCACCAACACCTTTGGCGAGAGAGGCTCACGACCGTAGATCTCCATCATTTTTAGATCTACGTTGTCTATGGGTGCTAATTATATGTAGCGGGTACCTCCCTTTCTTTTAATCCTGTGATTATCATTGGAACCTTAGCCTTTCTCTGAATATTTCTTACCATGGACAAGGGCTACTGCACCGAGCTTTGAATTTTCTATTATTTGGGCCATGGGCTTTAGGAGCAGAGCTTTCCTTGGTCATTTTTTATGGGTCTGAAACCTATGAATTCCTAGCACCAATTTGGTGCTAGCATTTGGAACCCCCCAGTTGTATGTTCCCACGGATATCCAGGATGCGTTGGCACTTTTTATGGGTCAAATAATTGGGAAATTTGGAGAAAATCCAATTCCTAAATCAATGTAGCTTGTCCATCAAGTGTCTAAGTTAGTTGGGTGTTTGAATGGTTCAATAAATGAGATGTTGGAGCATGTTTCCCACCTCATAATGGGGATTTCAGTGGTTTCTAAGTTTTAGGAGAGAATCTCTCCAAGAGAGGGCACAATTCCCCATGAGGGTGAGTTGTTGGAGCTTGATTTGACATATGGAAGCCTCTTATCTTGATGTGGAGCACATATTTGGAGGTGGAAGCCCAATTGAACTTGAAAGAGACACTTTCCATGCTTTCTCTCTTCCCAAAATCCACTTGGATCCATGATAAATGTGCCCTCGAAGGGTTTGAAGTCCAAAATTTCTGTAAAATCAAGCTTCTCCTCTTGTTTGAGGATGGAAGGATTGAACCTTGACCAAATTGTTGTACTATCATTGTTGTATTGGTAATAAAATAATAAGGCTTTGGAGGCTAGTCTATGGTGCATCTTTTTCATGTGTGGATGAATTTTTCAAGGGTTTCAAGGTAAAATTGTGCTGGATTTTTTTTTTGTTGAATTTGGTTATATGTGGGCTTACAAGGGGAGATACCTCCCTATAGGGTAAGAATTCATTCTTGTTTGAATTGTATTATTACTAATATGTTAAAAATATATCTATTAGAGGTACATGATAATTTTTCTTCATTACATGCTTTCTAATCTTCTGTTTTTGGCATCACCCTCTTTGGTTTAATCAACTTTTGTGCAATATTTTTTCAAGTTTCAAATTTCCAAGCTTGGAGAATGATTAGATATTGTTTGAATCCTCTTCCTCTTCAATAAACCTAAAGGATAAAGTCCCTCAAATTTTCACCAAATCAAGCTTCATCAACCTTTATTCTTATTTACAATTTTGGCTCTTCTACCTTATTTCTCTTAAAAAACCATTAATCTCTCTTTCCAGTTACTTTTTGATAGCAAGTATAGATAAGTTTTGAGGTTGCATCCTTAAAATCATACTTGTTAGAGGTTTAGTTAGATCTAAAAGGATGAATTTCAAATATAATATCATTACATTTCAATGTTTATATCACGAGACTAGATCTACTATAATTTAGTGCTTATTATTGCATTTTTTCCAAAACAAATCGAAGAGTAAGTAGGAAATTTTTTCATTATGGGTTTTTTTAAGACATTGACATTCTAACATATTTATATTGTTACTTTTTTACATTTACAGATAGTTAAAGCGGAGGTGCTAGCGAAAAATTTCAACATTTGAGCCTTCCAAAGCACCTCCAAAACCCCTTTTCTCAAAGGGCCTTTTTTCCTCTTTCTTTTGTAACCCTCAATCCTAGTTTGTTAGGAACCCATGTCTTTACTTTGTTAGTATATTGTTGTTGGATGCATATTCTTTGTAAGTCATCCCGTAGTATTTGTTGATCAATAGTTTGTGTTATTGTTGTTGGCGCATATGCTTTGTAAGTCGCCCATAGTATTGTTGATCCATAGTTTGTAGTGGCCCATGGTTTTGACCCATAGTATTGGTGCCTAGACTTAGTATATAAGTATGTGTTGAGGCCTATGAAGGTACCGTGAAGTTATTTGTATTGAGATTGCTCAAAGGAGGTTGCCCCCTCGAAGTGGCCTGCGATCAATATAAAAGTGATTCTGAGTTCTGTCATTTCTGTTATTTCGCATATTCTTATTAATTAATTGTTGCAAGTTCTTCACATCTGGTATCAGAGCACTTTCTTGGGCTCGCTGGGTGAAATTTCTGCCAAATTTTTTTTTTCGCATCTGTTGCAGGTTCACATTTGGGAATAATCCCTATCCGCTTAACTGTGGGAAGTACTTGGGAATAAGCCCTAAAACTCATTGTGAGGAGTACCACAGGAACCCCAAAGTAGCTTTCCCATTAAGAGGACCTGCCAGCGAAAAGGGCAACGACCCCTACCTGATTGACTAGTTCCCACCCATGAGGTAAACCAAGAGTTGTCGTTTGTGGCAAAGCGGTTATCAGTTTTACCTGAGCTATGGAGTGAGGGGTACTGGCCCAATACACAAGCCGTCAGACAACATTGGTGGCTGAGTGAAACCCTTGAACTGTTAGGAAGCCGCACATACCTGGGGTCCATATCTATTTTAAGCTGAACTATTGTCGATCACTGCTGCGTCGTTTCAGATCCAGCCATTCAGATCCATTTTGAAAGCTGTTCCAGATCCAGCCATTTTCAATCCATTCGACGCCATTTCAGATCCCTCTGTTTCGGCTCACTTCCAGGCCATTGTAGATCTATTTGTTTCAGATCCCTTCCAAGCCATAGCCGCGCTCCATTCTAAAAAAAAATCTTTCGGGGAACCCCTGTAATCCCATTCTGTATATTTCATTCCTGAGGAACCTATCCCCAATTCCACTTCCCAAAGCCTGAAATCCCACATTTGTCTATTTTTAGGGTTTGCCATAACTTCCTCAGATTTCACCCAATCACCTTCAAATTTTACCACAGAGTTCCTTTCCGAATTTTGCTTCTTTGTCCCCCTTTGCCAAATTTTCCCATTCCCGCTTCTGAAATCCTCATTTTTTGCTTCCTTGTATATTCGACCGTGTCCAAAACCTACTCAAACCCCAATTACCCTTCAGATTTTTTCCCAAATCCAGATTTTCCTTTACTGAAGTAGTTTCTGTTTTTGTTTTTCTACCCAGTCAACCAAAAAAAAAAAATAAATAAATAAAAAAAATCCTGGTTATGGTTGTCACCTGCGCAGGAGAAAAAACCATGGAAGAAGCACTTACAGCCATCCAAGCCAAACTCCAGGATCTGGATGAAAAAATTCTCAGCCTCCATCTTGAACATTCATCTATGAACAACAAACGGCAGTCTGAGTCTTCATCAGACAATGGGTTCTCTTCTTTTAGCAATTTCTGTGGTCCGAACCTTGATTTTCCTCGCTTCAATGGTACTGATCATACTGGATGGATCTATCGTGCAGAACAATATTTTAGTCTGCATAATACTTTTGATGTCAACAAAGTTCTACTTGCATCCTTTCATTTGGAACAGGAAGCTCTTCAATGGTACCATTGGTACATCAAGTCTCATGAAGAGCCAAAATGGCCAGACTTTTGCCAGCTCCTTTTGCAACGATTTGGTCCTAGTGCTTTTGATGACTTCACAGGAGTCCTCACTAAACTTTTCCAAATTGGCACTATGAGAGAGTATCAAACCGAATTTGAGAAACTAGCCAACCACACTGAAGGATTGTCTGATGACTTTTATAGGAGTTGTTTTATCAGTGGTCTAAAGGATGCCATCCTCTCTGAGGTCAAAATGTTCTGTCCCAACACAATGATGGAAGCCCTAGGGTTGGCTAAGTTGGAAGAAGACAAGATTGCAGCCCAACAACGCTCCAAGCCCACTTTTGTTCCCTTTCGAAATATGGGTTCTCAATGACCACCCATACCACTAGCTCCTCGACCAACTCCTATCAAGCGTTTGCCGGAAACAGAGATTCAAGCATGCAAAGAAAAGGGGCTTTGCTATAATTGTGATGAGAAATTCACTCGAGGACATAGATGTGTTCATCAAAAGCTCTATCTCTTGGATTTGGATTCTCTGCCTGCCTCTGAAATTGGTGACGAAGATCCAGAAATAATGGATGCTAAGGTCGACATTCAGGAACCGCCTATTGACCCTCCATCTCAGGATGACCAGCCAAAGATATCTCTCCATGCTTTAGCTGGAATCAACACCCCCCAAACAATGTGGGTCAAGGGTTACTTCAAGAAGCTTCCTCTTACAATACTCATTGATTCTAGTAGCACTCATAATTTCATTGACCCTCGGATCGCCAAACAAGCTGATTGTTTTATCCATCCTTGCTCCAACTTTGAAGTCATGGTTGCCAATGGGGGAACCTTACCTTGCAAAGGGAAGTGTCAAAATGTGCGTATCTCTATGGGAGATTATACCTTGCGCTCTGACATGTTTTCCTTGACCTTAGGGGGATGTGATGTGGTTTTGGGCGCTCAATGGCTACGCACACTTGGCCCTATCTTATGGGATTTTGTTGAACTTTGGATGCAGTTTTCCCTCAATGGACAAAAACACACATTGACAGGATTACAACCAGGGTCTCTCAGCATCATCAATTCACATCGCATGGAAAAACCCCTCAAGAAGAATTCACATGGTGTCATCTCTTAGATCCATTCCATTCAGATGCAACCATCAGCGGTCTCCACTACTCCTTTGGATCTACAACAAATTCTGGATTGATATATAGGTGTCTTTGCTAAACTAGTGGGATTGCCACCTTCAAGACCAGAAGACCATCATATTTAGCTCCTTCCTGGCAGCGTTCCTCCCAAAATTAGGCCCTATCGCTACCCATTTCACCAAAAAACAGAGACTGAAATGCTCGTTCGGGACTTATTGAAGCAAGGTATTATTTGCCCAAGCACTGGTTCATTTTCTTCTCCAGTTCTTCTTGTCCGCAAAAAAGATGGGTCATGGTGCCTCTGCATTGACTTTCGAGCACTTAATCACCTCACCATCAAGGATAAGTTTCCAATTCCTGTTGTTAATGAGCTTCCTGATGAGCTTCATGGGGCTCAATTTTTCTCCAAGTTGGATCTTCATTCTGGGTATCATCAAATTCGGGTTCATGAGGATGATATCCCTAAAACAGCTTTCTGCACACATGATGGCCATTATGAGTTTTTGGTCATGCCCTTTGGCCTCACTAATGCTCCTTCCACATTCCAGTCCTTAATGAATAAAATATTTCGGCCCTACTTGTGGAAATTCATTTTGGTATTCTTTGATGATATCCTCATCTACAGTAACACATGGGATGAACATCTCCAACATCTGGATCTTGTCATGCAACTTTTCTCTAACCATCATCTCCACGACAAGTAGTCTAAATGTGTTTTTGGACAGAAGGAAGTTGAGTATCTCGGGCACATTATCTCAACACAAGGGGTTCACGTGGATCCTACCAAAATCGATGCCATGAACAATTGGCTGCATCCATAGACACTCAAGAGCCTTCGTGGTTTTTTGGGGTTGACAGGCTACTACCGCAAGTTTGTAAAGGATTATGGGAAGATTGCGGCTCCATTAATTGCTCTATTGAAAAAGGATGCTTTTACATGGACACATGCTTCTCAGTGTGCATTTGACAAACTGAAACAAGCTATGTGTACTACACCTATTCTAGCTATGCCCGATTTTTCTAAGCCCTTCACTACTGAGAGTGATGCTTGCGGCAATGGACTTGGTGTTGTTCTCCTTCAAGATGAACACCCCATTGCATTCACCGGCAAAGCCCTTTCAGGTAAGAATTTATCTGCCTCTACATATGAGAAGGAAATGATGGCTATTTTGCATACAGTACAAAAGTGGCGACCATACCTATTAGGGAATCATTTATGCATCAAGACTGATCACCAGAGTCTGAAATATTTCTTGGAACAATGTGTCTCCTCCCCATCACAACAGAAATGGGTTAGTAAACTCATGGGTTATGACTATGAGATCACTTACAAGAAGGGTAAAGACAATATTGTGGCATATGCTCTTTCTCACACATTTGATGCCCAAGATTCTCTTTCAGCTATTTCCATGCTTGTTCCAAATTGGTTGCAATCTATTCAACAGGGTTATGCCAATGACTCTTACTTATCTCAAATCATCCAATGCTTGACCAACAACCCTTCTGATATACCACATTACTCTTGGGATGGTGCTTCTCTGAGATATAAGGGTCGTCTGGTGCTTCCCCAGAGCATAGATCTTCAACAGGCTGTCTTCTATGAAATCCATGCTTCTCCATCGGCAGGGCACTCTGGGTTCCTCAAAACATATGAACAGGCATGGTGTAACTTCTTTTGACAAGGCATGAAAAGGAAAATTCAACAAATGGCGGTTGAATGTGATACCTGCCAGTGCAATAAGGGTGAAACAACACTCCTTCCAGGATTGCTCGAACCCTTTCCCATACCTACGCAGATTTGGACAGATATTTCTATGGATTTCATTGAAGGGATCCCTAAATCTGGCAGGAAGATAGTGATTCTCATTGTGGTTGATCGCCTCTCCAAATATAGTCACTTTTGTGCTCTCAGCCATCCCTATATAGCCTCCTAAGTCGCCCAAATTTTCTTGGACCAGATCTTTCGTCTTCATGGCATCCCTTCTTCCATTGTCTCGGATCGTGATGCAACTTTCACCAGTCATCTTTGGACAGAAGTATTTCGCCACACTGGCACCAAACTGAAGATGAGTTCTAGGTATCACCCACAAACATATGGTCAGACTGAAATTATCAATAAATGCTTGGAAACTTATCTTCGTTGCTTCACCTCTAAACAACAACATCAGTGGGAAAAGTGGCTCCCTCTTGCTGAATGGTGGTACAATACCTCTTACCACACTGCCTCTAAAATGACCCCGTATGAAGTAGTCTATGGTGAGGCACCTCCAGTTCTTCTTCCATACACCCCCAACAGTTCACCAATTCAGGAAGTTGACACGGTCCTTCGAAACCGCGATCATATTCTTCGCATTTTGTGGGACAATCTTCACATGGCAAGAAATCACATGAAGCAACAAGCTGATCAGCACCGTTTTGAGCGCACTTTTCAAGCAGGCGAGATGGTTTTTCTTGCTCTCCAGCCGTACAAGAAATCCTCCCTGAAACTCAAAGGGCTTCATAAGCTTGCTCCAAATTTCTATGGGCCATATCAGATTCTTCAGAAGATTGGGTCTGTTGCTTATAAATTGGAACTTCCTCCTTCTTCCCGCATTCATCCAGTATTTCATGTCTCTTGTCTGAAGAAAGTTCTTGGCACCAACATCAGTGGAAAAACTATTTTACCCGAACTGGATAATGAAGTATCCATCCTTTTGGAGCCGAAGGCCATCCTCAATCGGCGCACTCATCAGCTTCACTCTCACTCTATCACAGAGGTGTTAATTCAGTGGCACTGCATGCAACCAGAGGATGCTACATGGGAACCACTCCTTCAGATTCAACAACAATTTCCACATCTAAAGCTTTGAGGACAAAGCTTTTTTTAAGGGGGAGGGGATGTTAGGAACCCATGTCTTTACTTTGTTAGTATATTGTTGTTGGACGCATATGCTTTGTAATTCATCTCATAGTATTTGTTGATCAATAGTTTGTGTTATTGTTGTTGGTGCATATGCTTTGTAAGTCTCCCGTAGTATTGTTGATCCATAGTTTGTAGTGGCCCATGGTTTTGACCCATAGTATTGGCACCTAGACTTAGTATATAAGTGTGTGTTGAGGCCTATGAAGGTACCGTGAAGTTATTTGTATTGAGCTTGCTCAAAGGAGGTTTCCTCCTCGAAGTGGCCTGTGATCAATATAAAAGTGATTCTGAGTTCTGTCATTTCTGCTATTTCGCATATTCTTATTAATTAATTGTTGCAGGTTCTTCACATAGTTTATAAAGGATCAAAGGGGATTCTCTTTTAATCATTGTAATATTATTAATAAAAGAATAAATTGGGATACAAAGCTCCTGCACCCCATTCCCCATTGGGGAATATTGTATCGCCTCCTTTTGGTGTTCTTTTTTCTCTTTGCTTTCATTTTTTGATACTAACCCTTAGATTATATTTTCCTTTTCGTAGTTTAGTTTAGTTTATTCTTTGTTTGCAGGAATATTTTAATTTAAGTTTCAATTTTTGAAAGTTCATACCATTTTCTTTTTGCAAGTAAATAAATGAACTTGACTCGTTGCCATGAAGTATGTTCTCGCCACCACCCAAAGGCTTTTCCGATTAGTGTTGGATATTTAGAAATTTGACACATAGTCATTAGTAATTACAATGATATTTTCCAATTTAATTTACTTTATTTTTCACTTGCAATATTAATTTCTTTCAAAACCGGAATTAACATTTGCATTATCCCAAATCATGCTCTTGGCCATCGTAGACTAGTTTTGATTGGTAGGATCTTTGGAAAAAAAAAAAACGAGGCCTTGCACTCAATAATATTCCACATTTAATAAAAAAAAAATATAACTAAAACTAACCCCCTTAAAGGACAAAAATTGAGCGTTACAATTTCATTACTTGTGGGAAAATACTTCAAAGAAAGCGGGAACAACTTGATAGTGACTGCAGGGTACCATAAGGATGCACCCTTGATTGGTGTAGTGTTGGATATTCCCTCGTGACTTTGATATATCCCACATTTTCTTGTGCAGAGAACCATTTGGTAAATCCGAACATATTCCTCGTACCTTTTGGTATATTTGGAATTCCCTATCCCTTAATCAACTCATCATAATAATTTAAAATTGACCAAGATACAATTGCAAAACATTTACTTTTCAAGCACATTTATTTTGACTCCATTTGGAACCGATTGAATTTAAAACAATGCCTTAATTTGCTTAATGTCATCTTATTGTTGTTTATGTTACATATTTATACGCTATTATGTTGATCTAATTCGTTATTTTGCAATAATCTTTTTCAGTATTTTATCTTCAAAACTCCTAAAAAAATTACTTCCATTCTAACATATAAGAACTAAAATCCTTAGTAACTTTCTTAGGGTCTACCCCCTTTTGGCTTCATTAGGAGTTTTCCTAAATGGAGGAGTCAATATTAAGTGATCTCACTTGACTCGAGACCATCCCCCAAGAACACACCAAGTGGATTGAATATTTCTGCCACGTTACCCAAGTGTGTATCAAGTTTAATGCCCCTTAAAGTGTGATTTTAGAAGAGAATATGATGGTTGAGAAACTTTATAAAAATAGATGAAGGTAAATTTCATGGATTTAAGAAACTAGAGAGAACATACAAAACATCAACCAAGTATGTACATGTCATCCCCAAGTCAAGCATACCCATGACCAGTAAAAGTAGGACAAATCATGGCTCCCAAGAATATAATACGGGTCCATAAATGAAGTATAAGATCATGGCCACAATATATACGAGTGTGGATCCATGTCATGAAAAATAACATAGGCACCAACTAATTCAATGTGGATCTATGTGAACATATGAGATCATATCCACCAACCAATACAATGTGGATCTATGACAAAATATACAATATACATATTGGGAGAACATAAAGAAACACTAAAAATGTAGAGATGGTCCTCATACAATGGTTGATCTGGTGATATAAATCCAACACAACTTGGAGGGGAAACAATACTGAGTGATGCAACCCTTAAACCAATGTCTTCGTCTCAAACCCTAATGCTGTGATTAACAAATGCGAGGGATTCCATCGATGATTATAAAGGATCCCAAGACACCTAGTACATTCTAACGAACTTGTGAATATATTGTGAGAATTATATATACGATTAATACCATTAAAGAATTCTAATAGCCAAGAATCTTGAAGCAAAGAAGTCCTCACAAGAATTATTCAAATATATGCAAGAAGAAGAAGAAGAAATATTGAGACAGAAACATAAGAGAAGGAACTCAATTGATGGAAATATCATCTCATATGTTATTCCTCAATATGAGTACAATATATAATACATGTTAAGAGAGAAAGTACAATGACTTAAAGGAAATTTGAAAATCTCACAAACGTAAGGCTTATTAAAAGCTAGAAAAACGCCTTAGGTGTCAAAATCACTTTCCAAATTAGTCTAAAGGCTCATGAATTAGATAAATATCATATGGAAGATATTGAGTGATGAAAATGGAATGTGATTATGAATTTTGGAGAGAATAAAGAGGTGGAGGTCGAATTGGCCGAGTGGTAAGACTTTCCAAGTAGCTTTACCTTATCCACTACAAAGTAGAAAAGACAGGATAAAGTTCTCTAAATAAAAAAAGTGTCCTCCTAATTCAAGAATGGAATAAAATCAGAAAGAATCCAAGGAAATATTATCCAAAATCTATCCAAATTCGTTTTAGTGACTTAGAATGTCATATGGAGGCATAAAAGACAAAAATAGGCCAACGACATAGTCTACACCTAGGAAAATTAATCTAGATGACTAATAAATTATATCCTAAGTATGAAATGGGTTTTTAAATGTTCCAACACCCCCCCTTAAGCCTAAATTATAGTGATTAAAGTATGTGTAGGGCCCAAGCAATAAGGCTTATGGTCACCCCATTACAATTATTATTATGCCGAGGTAAACTGAGGAAACAGAAAAAACCTCATGGGAATAAAACCCTCCGTAAAAAATGGACACATGCACACCACAAATTGTTGTTGATCCAAACTCAAGTAGGTGTGAAATTGTTCAGATGTATGGATGTATCTTCCTCTTGGGAAGAAGTGGATCATGCTCCAAAAACATGTTCTTGAATTCTACTTCAACGGATGAAAGAAAATATGGAAGCTCTTTGAGCTGAGTAAATTCATGAATATGTAGACCATTATGGAACTTGAAATTTGAACCAAATGAGGTAGGATCAGCTCCAATCAGATCTGGTTTCTCTTGAAACTTGAACTTCAAATCAGAGGAATTTAAATCATCTCCAATAAAATATGCCAATGTGATGGCAATGTCTCCATCTTCATTGAAACTTTGAGGACAGGCACTAGTCATCGTGTAGGAATAGGTAGAACACATGATATCACAATAAGTGAGTTTATATGGAGCACTCTTGAAATTTGAACCAACCTTCAAATCATCCAATAGATCAGCATATTGCACATTATCAGCTTGTGAAGTATGCACTGAATCATCAAAAACTAGCTTGTGATCCTCAAGATCAAAATATGAAGAATGATATGAGAACTGTGAATGGATGAAATCATGTTCAACAATCGCAGCTCCATTAGTTGAACCTTCTTCATTATCAACAGCCACATATGAAGGAGATAAATTTTATTTCTCAACTTCTAGAGCCACAGAAGAAGTCTCTTCAATTATTTCTTCATGGAATGAAGCATTCGAATCAAGGAGATCATTATCAATAGGAACTAACTGTGAAAAAATTTCTGCAATTTCTGGTTCTTCAAACACAACTTCTTTACAGAGGGTTGAGGCCAAGACTTTAGGAGGAAGAACCCATGAGAAGGTGTCAAATTTACTCTCCATATTGCTGATATGAACCACATTGTGCTTGCCAAAGAATCTATCCAAACTGGTCCAGAGAATCAATAAGGTGGTGCATGCATGGAGAAAAAGCTAGGCACATGGCTCCAAGCGCTCTATCACAATAATTCAGCCAACCATCTTTCTCTTCTGAGGATTCAGGATCTGCAACAACTCCAATAGAAACATCAAAGAGACAATGTCTCTTCATATATGCACTCATCTTTGGTTTCCAATCATCATAGTTGAATGGTGTAATAAGAGGAACTAAATTCAAATCCATGAAGTTGTACCTGCAAAAACAACTTTGAAACTTATACTGGAAGACTCATCTAAATCTAAGCTATGAGCTCCCTAAGCTCTGATACCATGGGAGAATTATATGGCTTTGAAACCATGTGAGAATTCTATATAGGTTGAAAATGATTAAATAATTCTAATATCCAAGAATCTTGAAGCAAAGAAGTCCTCACAAGAATTATTCAAAGATATGCAAGAAGAAGAAGAATAAATATTGAGACAAAAACAAGAGAAGGAACTCAATTGATGGAAATATAATTTCATATATTATTCCTCTATATGAGTACAATATATAATACATCTCAAGAGATAAAATATAATGCCTTAAAGGCAAGCTGAAAAGCTCACAAAATTAAGGCTTACTAAAAGCTAGAAAAACCCCTTAGGTGTCAAAATCACTTTCCAAATCATTCTAAAGGCTCATGAATTAGATAAATATGTTATGGAAGCTAATTAGTGATAAAAATGGAATGTGATGATGAATTTTGGAGAGAATAAATAGGTGTAAGTCGAATTTCCCAAGTGGTAAGAGTTTCCAAGTCAACTAGCTTTACCTTATCCACTAGAAAGTAGAAAAATAGGATAAAGCTATCTAAATCAGGAAAGTGTCTATCTAATTCAGGAATGGAATAAAATCGGATAGAATCCAAGGAAATTTTATCCAGAATCGATTAAAATTCGTTTTAGTGACTTAGGATGTCATATGGAGGCATAAAAGACAAAACTAGGCCAACTACATAGTGTACACCTAGGAAAATTAATTGAGATGACTAATAAATTATATCCTAAGTATGGAATGGTTTTTTAAATGTTCCAACATAGATAAGATAATGTCAAAAACCCATATAATCATTCGATTAGGATTCAATGATGGGTACCCCTTCTAAAATGCAAGGAAGGAATTCCAGTGATGACTACAAGTTCCAACGTACTAATGTTTCTAAATCCACATCCTAGATAGCGAATTGGCATCGATAGGAAGGAATCCGTCGAAGGAGGACCTTAATCTATCACCCATCAATCGATGCAAAACATACATTGAGATATGTGATAAATATGTATGATCACCAAGTATGAAAAACTTACATAGTGATGGCCAACAAAAAAGGTCAACATGACTGCAGAATGATCGACGCAGGTTGACATTCCCTTGAACACGTAGCATGAAAAATAGGTGACTAGGTAGAAAAGACTCAAGAACACCATATAGACTGTAGTGTGATGACACATGAGGAATTGAGGCACACTCCATAATGATTGGAAGAGTAACCAACCGGAGAAGTACTATGAATAACGGAAATGGTTTAGTTATGAAGCAAGACTATAACCCAACTCTAAGACAAAGACACAAATAGGTTCCATGTTCAAGGGTGACATATGACATGTTGCCTCTTGAATGAAATAGACAATGAATTAACCCCCCATGTTTCTCTTTCTGACTTACCTTTTTCATTTTTTAACCAACTTGAACAAGAGATAGAAGTATGCTCGAGAGTATCTTATTCATAAAATTTTGACAAGCCTAAATAAGTAAACTCAAGGCTTTCTTCCATTTTTAATGAGCTTTAAGAAGAGATAGAAAGATGCTCAATGAGATATTATCCCGTGCATTTTTGTCGAGCCTGGGTTAGTTAATGATCGTTAGTGTTTTCATATTTATAAAGTCTGAAAAACTTAAAGAAGACTCTATGATGCACTTTTTCGTATATTTAGTCCCACCATCTGAAAAAACATCAAATAATAAGATGAAGGAATCTTCTAGCCAAAGTGAGCTAGAGTATTCCTTTTTCATAATTAATCCATTTCGTCCAGAAAATGGGTAAACTTATATTCAATGTATGTTCTTTCAGATCCTTTGATGAGTGTGAAAGGAACAAGTTTACTCGACAATCTTTTCAATTTTAAGGATTCAAAAAAGATCTTAAAGAAGACTCCATATGCAACTCATCCTTGTAAGTTTAATGAGCCAGTATAAGTCAACTTCATTCCATCATTATTTTTTTAGATGAAAGAGGAGAGAAAAATGCTCCATAGGGGTCCTTTCTCATTCATTATTAACAAGCCTGATAAAGGGAAAAAATAATACTTGATCAGGGCCCACAAGGGTCACCATCGTAATAAACTAACTCATATGCCCCCTGATGTATTACATGTTTAAATTTGTAGGGACGGTTCCATAAGAGTTGGGTAGTCACAACAAGGGGGTGCATAACGTTTCTCACATTTTCCTGATTAAGAAGAAGACATGCACTATGGCACTCCTCCTCCCAAGGCCTTCCATGAGTATTCATGACTTCCATAAGGGTCTCATCCAAAGGTATGACATAATTAGAAAAGTCATGTGAAATTGGTGAATAATATAATTAGAGGAAATTCCAACTTAAAATGTGCCACAGAAAAATACTTGTCATAATGTGTAAGCCAATCAAAATCCTTTAAAATTCAAAAGACATACACATATGACTAAGCATTTTAATATTAAATGAAATTTTTTAATTATTTAAATTGAATATGACTAAGCACCTTGGCAATTTTTAATTATTTAATTTGAGGATATAATAATATATAATAATTCCTAATAAACAATATATATAATAGATACTAACAAAATATAACTAAATTCTAACCAATTATAACTAAAAAGTAAAAATATATAACTAAATCCTAACAAACTATATATATATATATATATATATATATATATATATATATATATATATATATATATATATTACCATACAGTAAACTAACCTAACCAACTATAACTAAAAGTAAAAATATATAATAAAATACAACTAAAAAGTAAAAATATAGAATAGAAATGTAATGCCCCTCTATCCGGAAGGGCACCGAAGTTCTAGGTTTTGAAATTAAGTTTTGTAACCAGCTCCTACGGAGTTGTTTTTCTTTCTTATTTATTTCAATAATAAATAAGTATCATTATGCTTTCAGTATGCTAATTTTCTACATAATTTTAGTGATTAGAAGATGTCTAGTAGCATACAGTGCACCTGCATATAGTAATTTTAACAACATACATATAATTGTAATTTCTTGCATAATACTCAGTATATTGAAATATAAATCATTTTTCTAACTACCAGTAGAATACCTGGACTGATGTAAGTTGTAGATTGTCCCCTTGCTCCTGTAGTCTTTCCCGTCCAAGCTTTTGCTCCCGCAGACTTTCTGTTCCAAGCCTTTATACCAAAAATGGATGAACCACCCTGCCAACCAGCTCTTATCGTGCTGGCCCTAGGAAACCAACGGTTTTCCTAGCCCCCGATCCCATAAACCAATAATCCCGACAGCAGCTTTCCTTAGTACCTTTCCATAGTTCAATAGTAATTTTTCTTTGAGTTAACCCCACCTCATTCTTTGAGTTTCCCACCTCCTCAAAGCTTCAAGTTATCCCCCTCCTCGGCATTCCTCCTTTTCATAAAAAATACTAAGTGTACTTCTCCCAAAAGAAAACCAACCCCCCCCCTCTCATCTTCGTGAAACCTTTGCTTTATATATCCATTTTCCTCCTCCACTTGCCTTCCTGTTTACTCCACCGCCCTCCCTAAGAACCCTCGAGCCCCCAAAACATTAAATTGATTGCTTGTTTTACAATCCAATTCATAAATAAATATTATTTTATAGTACTTCTTTTCTCGAGTAGTTCAATGGTATTAAGACTAGTTAGGTTGGATTTGATGGGTTGAATGTACATTATTTAATGATTCTTGAAATATTCAATTTAAGACATTCACGAAGGCGGTGGATTCAATATTAGTCTTATCCTCCATTTAATATGTTGAATAAATAATAATTAAATACTATCATGTTGACCCTTTCAAATTTGAAGTGGTAGTTTGTTTTAATTATAAATATATATATAAAAATCCAATCTCAGATCAGTTTTGTGACATGACTGTAATTTATGAATATAAATTTAATTGAGTTTATCTTAACCTTCCTCATTTAATAATTTAGTAATACTCCTTTCTCGTTTCATAACAATTAATTAATGAATTTAATAATTCAAACATGTTCACTTACCCACTTATGATTTCTTTCATTCCAATAAGGACACATTATCATTATTAACATTAGTTGAATAATAATAATAATAATATTAAATAATCATAATAATAATAATAATAATAATAAAATGAATGGTGATTTAAGTACCTTAGCACTAATCTAACATACTTAATTAATAATGAGTACCTTAGCACTAATCTAACATACTTTCATTGATAAACGAAGTACTCTTAAGGGTTTAATTAATCAATATTAACAATTAGATAGTACATGCTTCCAGCATTAATGTTTATCTGCTATACTTCATATTTCCGATACCTTCACTTGATGAGAATTACAATTGGCGGCAATTATTTTAATTGTTCATTACAATGTTTACATATAAGACTAATTAACTTATTTTATACATAAGCAAATCGATCATCTATTACTCATGTCGTTTACCCAAACCTTAACTGAGTTATCTATGACAACTTATAACGTTGTTAAATATTGATAAGTATGTCGTAAACTGATACTATCGCACATGTACAAAATGTGCATGTGTGGCCAACGTATGCACAGGTCTGACAGGTACTATAAACATACATCATATTTCATATGCTTAACAACTAACTAATACTAATAATACTTCATGCAAATAGAACAAGTATATTACATTTATCATAACATTACTAAAACATCATTGGTTATCTTATGAGTTTTTAAGATTTCATTTCATTATTTTTATGAATACATCAGTTCAATCAATCAAGTACAAGGAAATGTACCTACTACCACTAACTCAAGATCAAGGAATACCCAACCCTCAATAGTACTAACTAAAATATCCTCCCATCCTAACCTGCGTCCGCATCCTCCCTATCCTTCCTCTGCTAGTACAAAAGTGGATGTCAGCTATACTGACCTAGCCACATAGAACGTGAGAGCAGTAGCATCAGCTAACATAGAGGACCTAACCTCTCCTAGTAGGCATCCGACCATAGTCATCACAACAACTTGGGGAGCGTGTCTCAACACGGCCCTCCGACGACCTTGGGTATCATAGAAACATAGGGTGGGCAATACATCCATCCCTCTCAACATACTGGGTCTACGCCCTTATCAACTCATACTTTGTTGCTCTCGAGATTATTGGTTTGTGTCATCGTATCATCAACTTTGGTAAACAAGGCTCTCTGCAAAATAGGTACTATACCATACTTCCTATCAAGTATCCCGCTATTACATAGCCCCGATGTCCTGCGGATTAGTACTTTGCAGCCATACATTTATAAAAATATTTCCATTCTATCATCGTCTGATCCATATTGTCAACATCATTTATTTCATCACATCAAATCATTAAATCGATCATAGCATAAATACCACATCCTATATATCACATTTCATCCAGGACGATTATTAAACATACACCGTCATTATGAAATAAAAGAATCTCATGATAACTACAACATAGTAACCACATAAACCTAATACATCATGAGGATGGTAACATCATAACATCATAATTGTAGTATTAGCATGGGCATAGTAACATCCTAAACATAGTAGCAACATATCATCATGTCTAACATGCCGAAAATATAGCTCAGTCTGTCTAGCTAAGTCCAACAGAGAATAAGCAAATAAAGTGAAAGGTGTCTAACTCATAAACACGCCTAGTCAAAATATGGGGCGTTACACATTCCATCAATGAAAAAATGTTAAAACATATATTGTCATCATAAAAGCAATGAATCTCATGATAATCATAACCTATTAACTATATGAACATAGTAACATCATAATATTGTAACATCATAGTCATGGTGACAACATAGCATAGTAACGACATAAACATGGTAGCAACATATAATCGGGTCTATTGTTTCATAAGTATAGTTTACTCAGAAATATGGGACATTACATGAACACAATTAAAAAGTAAAAATATATTATATATTATATTATATATGGTATCTTATAATAAATTAACTTAACAAATTAAAAATATATTATATAATACGATATAATCAATTAATCTAACAAACTATAACTAAAAAGTAAAAATATAATATATAATATTATATAGTATCATATAATAATAATTATTTTTAATTTTTATTGCATAATTTAGGATTGTCTTAGCTTACATGGAAGTGTGGCGTGGCATACATGGCTTTCATGTGGCATTTTCCTTAGGAGACTCATTTTAAGTTGAAATTTCCTCTGATTCAATGTGAGTAAGGGATCAGGATCAAGATCAATATCAATAACTAGGTGGGGATCTGAATCAACATCGAGATTAACAACTCGGTGAGGATTGAGATATTGGAGAATTTTCTCCATCTTTTTTGAATTTGAAAGGAAAGAGTTACGATGATTCATATCCTCCCAAGGCTTGTCACATGAATCCATGACTTCCATTATCTCATTATTAGATGGTAAAACATCCATAATTAGAAATTCATGTGAAGGAGATGGGGAATTGATCGATCAACGCACAAGGATCGAGATGAAAAACTAGGTGATGGTCATGATCATGGTCAAGGGGATTGGACTAAATAAATTTGTAAGTAGTTTTGACTGCTCACAATGGCATAGAATATCCTAGTGAGTCTACTTCCATAACATTAGGTATTACCCAAGGATCAAAGGAACCAAGAGCATGGTTAAAGATGGAAGATATCATACAAATGTGAGATTCTTTTTTTAGGGGTTGGATACTGGAAAAGAGAAAGTACCCATCAATGAGGAATCTTTAAACAAACCAACACCCACATTTTCATAAGTCTTCATGGAATCACCTATGAAGGGAACATTACCACTAGGAGCGAGTCGTAATTTTGGCATGCTAATAAAGATGGTCTACAGTTACAATATTCCCTTGATGGGGAAATCAAAGAAGTCAAAATTATGATGATAATGGCACTTTCATGGCATACCACCAATTGTTTCCTAATAACAAATTATAGTCAAGAGGTGCATAAACAACTTCAACATCAATCATGGCATTTTCCCCCCTAGATTAATGGGAAAGGCATGAATGATTCCATGTGATGTAAACATTTGATCATCAAATGATTTCAATGAAGTGGAGGATTAGACAAGCTTAGGAGAGCCTATCACATGCCAACATGAAATGGACATAACAAAAGTCAAGGCTCCTTTGTCGATAAAGCAAAAAATATGTTTTTCCCACATATGACTACTTGTATCTGAAATTCAATATGGTACGAGAGCCTTGGTTGGCTATGTTCCATGTCAAAAACAACCAAAATTGATTATGTGGAGTTTATCCCTCCAATGGCTCACAATAGTGATTTACATTGCATAGGAAAAATTTGCAACACTTCAAGAGTAGATATCGTGCAAGAGGCTTGAGCTAAATCCTCAATAATACTGTAACGTTGAGTAGCTCAATAATTGGGATTATGTGCTGCTCGATGAAGTACCCTCTTAGGAGGGAGAATGGTTTTGTTAAGAGCAGGGCCATTTGGTTTGGATGGAGAAGCTCAATCCTATTCAGGAGAACTAGTATTAGGTTTATCATAAATGTGGTTCCGAGTGGTAAGGGCGATCATTTACTATAATAAAAATACATTTGATATTCCATCCCGTTGAGGAGGATGGCCTCCATTTCCCCCTTGTGAAGGTGGAGGATTTGTAGAAACCATTTGTTGGTGTTTTTGTTGAGGGAAATGATGAGTTAAAACGAAAGGGGGTGGGGTGGAGTCTTTAAGATTAATGACCTCATTCACTTCTTTTAAGTGTGGACATAGATGATTCATATGATCGCCCCCACAAATATTGTAGAGTAATTTGCGTTTCCTTTAATTTTTGTTTCCCCCGGCATTAGGGGTGGTGCTTGCAGTGTTCCAAACTCATTGAAAGAATTTTTGTTTTTTTTTTCCTTCCTTTTGCCTCCATATTGTTGAGGTTTATGTGGTTGAGAGTGTACCGTATTGACCTCAGAGGTTTTTGTTGGAACATTGGGTGGTTTGCTAGTATACATAGTTGAAGTGGGTGGATTACCAATGGCACACTATTTAAGTTTCCCAATTAACTGGTTCACTAAAATGGTAGAGACAAAACCAACCACACCATCTGCATGTGTTCCAGGTGTAGGTCGATATGCATCAGTTGAAAATTGAGGAACATGTAGGATAATATTGTATAAAGTTCTTGATTGTGAATATATCAAATCCAAATGTTGGGCATGATAGATATATTGCTCTTTAGTTACGACCCCATCCATAGAACCATCATGAGAAATGGGAATTAATAGTGACTTTGTAAACTAGTATGCTAATAATTGATTAGGAATGGTGACTTTTACAAGCCTCCACCTTCGTCTCCACTCTTGGATATGGTCTGAAATATGGGTGGCATTGTTTTAACAAAAATACGTAAAAAGATACATTTCTATTTCATAGTGGATAGGTAATTGGGATTGAGTTAAAAAATTCATTGCAAGTGCATTGAAGCTAGAATAGGAGGTGGTTGGCAATTCAATGTACCATTTGGATGCACTCCTAGTTAGGGTCTGAGGGAAAATATGTAACTTAACATTGTCATCCAACATGGATTTGAAGACACACTGCAAATGATAGGTGGTAACATGAGTGAATAGGTATTCTCACATTTTACAATCAAATTTAGGTATGTTTGTAGGGATCTTGTGTGAAATAGGTCACCATAAGGGGTTGTGCAAAATGGGGTCATTGGTTAACCTTGACAAATACGGTAAATCCAAAGTAGATAAAAAGGGTAGCTACGTGTTGGAAAATGGATTTTGTGTCTAAGGTAATTGGGCATTGAGACTCATTGGATCGTAAGTTCCCCAAATATATTGTCTTCTAGAAGCATACAAACTTGGGAAAGCATGACTTCCCCCAAGAAATTGATTTCCCCCATAAGAAGGATTACCCCTAGTGAAGTGATTACCCCTATAAGGATGACTTCCCCTAAGGAAGGGATTTTTCCCCATAACTACCCCAAGGTAAATCACTACCTCTATGATAGGGGACTCTGTAATGTCCCTTGTTAGGAATTTTATTAAAATGGCAATTTTCCACTTTTTTTCCCTAGTTCGACCTTTGACTAGTTTTGATCTCTAGGTCCCAAATTTGCCCCAAATGATCCCAAATATTCTGAGAAGGTATATGAATGATATTAGAACATAAATATGTGTTTCATGGATGCCTTTGGACCTTTAAAATACTTTTGCAAATACTCTTTCAATTCTGATCAATGAGGTAACTTTACTAGTGATTTTCCTTTGACTAGTATTGGCCTCTAGGTCTCAAATTGACTCCAAATGCCTTCAAATATTCAAGGAAGGTGTATGAATGATATTAGAACTTGAATATGATTTTTATGGATGAAATTTTTCCACCAAAATACCTCTGAAAACTCTCTTTATATTCTGGACCAATTATGCAATTTTACTAGTGATTTGGGGTTCAAATCCCCCTGGGGTAAGTACTGAAAATGGCTTCCCAAATGCCTCCAAACCCACTCAAATTTATGAACAGAGGTATGTAATGTGTTAATTATTTTATTAAAGTCTCATATTCACCATTAATGGATTATTTCAACTGTTCTAACCCTCTCCCATTCAACTGCAAAAATCCCCCAATTCGACCCTTGGGGAAATGACACTATTTCACCTCCCAATACAACTAAACTGAGTAAAAATGCTTCAAATGCTCAAGTACAGTACATGAAACTTGTAGAATACATCCATGGTAGTATATTTATCACAAATATATCAGAGAATCATCCATTCATTCGAAATCATCATCAATACATTGGTTCACAACAAGGTAGTGCGGAAATGGCATTGTTCTTCCATTAAAAATGTGATTTATACATTTCTACTTGGAATTTCGACCTGAAACTTTTTGGGGATGAAGAAAAGAGTATTTAATCCATATTAAAAAATAAATGGGGCATTAAAAGCTTCCCCAAAGAGTACAATAGCTCACCAAAAACGCCCTCCCTCAAGGATCAAGAATATGCCATCAAAACTGGAAATGGTTGAAGGAGTGAGATGCAATAGAAGAAACCATGAGCTGCCCTGTAGCTTACACATAAAAATAAAGACTCCATTAAATCTCCAAATGAAAGGTATGAATGGCCTTTCCAATTACCAACTTGGATGGGAATCTTTCACCCTCAAAATTGGCTAAGGCAAGAAACTAGTCATCCACTAGCTCTCCCTCTTCACAAATGCAATTGCAAATTCTACAAATGATCAAAAGATTCTTTCATTCTTTTTTATTGACATTTATAATGTTTTAATGTCCTCCATGGGTCGAATTCCTTCCAAGAGACTCATGCCAACTCAAGTTGGAAAGAGATTCCAAATAACGCCACTTGTACAACAATTCCTAATTTCCCACTTCCACCAAATCACATGTGGAAGCATCTTAGCTTCCCTAACACCCTTGAGTGCCCTCTTGGAGTCTATTTTTAGCCCTGACATTTCATATATGTCATATTTCAGACTTCAGGTCTGATTTGTGTAATAGGTGTCTTAGCATCTTCGTCATTGTTGTCATAGAGCTAGGGAATCTAGCCCAAGTGTCTCACTAACTCCAAATTGCCTCTTCCTCTTCCATGGGAGTTGCTCTTCCTCTATATTTCGACCTTGGATGATTCATGCCATGAATAATACCTTTTTTACTCCCCCAAGTATGTTACCATTCACCTTGAATTCGAATTGGTGAGAGAATGATGCCAAGTGTAGTGGGGGAAATCTAGCCATATGTGGGTCCCACTTCCTCCATGTGTCTTCATGATAAAATGCCACTTTGATTTTCACTTGTATGTATTTATTTAGATCCTTTATTAAATATTTATGCCACTCTAATGTTCAAACATCATTTATTATCCCTATTATTCCAAATCCCAAAGCTTCCACCCCAAACCTAGGAAACTAGTAATTTTCCTCCTTGGCAATTATTTGACCTTTAACATCAATTTTACAAACTCTGATGAATATGGCCAATGTGATTAGTCCATTGTGACCCAATTCCAAATTTGGGACATGACAAGTCCTCCCTGCCCAATATTTCTTGTCCTCAAGCAATTTCAAACATGGGTGTCGAAGAACGTGCTTCCTATATAATTCTTTGAAGTTTCCATTGAATTGCCCAACCTTGAGTCTTTGAGTTTCCTTGAAGATTTTAGAGAGGAACCACCATGCTTTCTACTGCACTAGTCTGATAAAATTCACTTTATTAAGTGGGAAATCCATCTCCCATATTGCTTGTTTCCCAAAAAAAAATTCAAACCAATGAGACAAAAATTATTCCAGGGTCCCATTGCTTGTATTGCACCCCAATAATTAAGAGTGCTCTCCAACCCACACCATTAGTTAAGAGGATTCCTGGATCCCATTTTCTTGTATGCATCCTTCCAAACATCATGAGTACCAAATATATATCATCAAAGTACATAAAAACATAATGAAAATGTACATCAAGGATATGCTTCATTAAAGAGTCATGAAAGTGCTTATACCTCCAAGCAAGTAGACCACCATTTTCCAAGTGCATACAAGCTTCAAGTGACCAATTAAATATGCTCCAATGACATAGGTGAGGATCCCATGTCCTATAATGCTGCTCCAAAAGGATGTGATATGCATCAAAATATTCAACCATGTATTCTTTCATCCAAGAAGTGAATGAAGAATCGCCACTAAAATATGAACCAAATAATGAGCAGAAAAAACAAGGAGGCTTCAAATGACTCAAAGAAGTCTCACCCATACATCCCTGAATGTGAGAGTCATAAAGATATAACAAAATATGTGTCTTGCAAAAAAAATGTTCTCCTATCATAAATCTATTCACCCAAGTGTTGGATGAAGTTCCTCCAACATCAAATGAATCAAGTGTTGAGCAAGAAAAACCATGAGTCTTCAAGTGACTCAAATGAATATCATAGGTGCATCTGTGTAGATGTGCATCATCATAAAGTAACAAAGGATGCTGCTGAAAATGTGAATAAGAATGTGATCCAACCATGTCATCATAAAAGGTAAATCTAGGAGTTCCATACTGCTCATGTGGCACCATCAAAAAGAACCCTTTCACCCATACTTCATTGAGACTAATGCTGCAAAACATGGAATTGTAGGATGTAGGATAATGAACTAACTCACCCAAATGATTAAAAAGTGAAAAAGTTTCATCATGGGAAGGACCCATATGGGTAGTATCATGCATCTCCTTCAAAAGTGTGAAACCTTTGTCATAAATGATTTCCAATGTAGAGGAATCATGCTCTTCTTTAAAAATTGCATAACCTTCATCAAGAGACAATTCAAGTTCCTCTTCCACCAAATCAAGTGTTTGGATCTCTTCAAGTTCATCTTCAAACACATTTAGCACATTCAAATTCCCACATTTCTCATGATCCACCATGTCATGAGAAACCTCCAAACAATCTACCATTTGACAATCTGAAACATAGGAGGAAAAACAAGTATCTTGCAACTTTTCAAGAAGTTGCTCATTTTGAATTGTGAGCTTATGAATATCCTCATTATTCTTCAAGTATGCATCACGTAACAATTCATTAAGCTCAAACAAATGGTTTCTATCAAAAATCAAAGACATGAAATTACCTTTGATGTGGCACATCGCTCTTTGAATCTTCTCCATGTCTTCAATGAAGGATGTTTCCTCCAAAGAAGTAGCTCTCCAACAAGAATTTGACACCAATGCTTGAGTGTCATGGAGAATGCTGAGGGACTCTTGGATCTTCTTTTCATTCATCTTTAAGGACCCTTCAAGAAAATGAGGCTCTTGCAAATGAACCTCCTCATCTTCTTCATTTTTTCTTGGACCAACTTCATGAAGCTCAAGTGGTGATGGGGAAGTTGATCTTGGTTCTTCTTCAACTGCTGCAAGGTCTTCATTATCATGCTTAGTGGAACTTCGGCTTGCAGCAACACTTTCAAAAGTGATCTCTATGTCACCGACATAGAGGTGTGAGCACCCATCAGTACGTACTCCTTCATAGTTTAAGCATCCATTAGTAGATGCTCTTTGGTTCATGTCTAAGCTAGAAGGTGTCTCGAAATGATCTTCCATATTTTAAATAGAATCTTCTTCATGGTCTTGTGATGTCTCTTCCTTTTGCTCCTTCAAGCAAGCTGATGCATTTTGCCCCTTGGTTTTCTTAAAATCAATAATTTTTTCCACAAGTTCGATAGAAAACAATTCGAATCCTTCCTTAAGTTGCTTGGTAATATCTTCAAATATTGTTTTCATAATTTTTATATGCTCCTCACCATCATATGAGGCTCCCTTTTCATCCCTAGTCATAGTTTCCTCAAGAAATTTGCTCTTCTTCTCCTACTATTTTTTTTTCCTCTTCAATAAAAGCACTTTTGGTTTCAATATCTAATGGTGGTACCTAAATTCTTGTCCTCGTGAATATTAGACCACATCAGGTTCGAAGATCATGCTCTGATACCACTGTAAGTCCTTTGTTAGGAATTTTATTAAAATGGCAATTTTCCACTTTTTTTTCCCTACTTCGACCTTTGACTAGTTTTGATCTCTAGGTCCCTAATTTGCCCCAAATGATCCAAAATATTCTGAGAAGGTATATGAATGATATTAGAACATAAATATGTGTTTCAGGGATTCCTTTGTACCTTTAAAATACTTCTGCAAATCCTCCTTCAATTTTGATCAATGTAGGTAACTTTACTAGTGATTTTCCTTTGACTAGTATTGGCCTCTAGGTCTCAAATTGACTCCAAATGCCTTCAAATCTTCAAGGAACGTGTATGAATGATATTATAAATTTAATATTATGTTTATGGATGAAATATTTCCACCAAAATACCTCTACAAACTCTCTTTATATTCTATACTAATTATGCAATTTTACTAGTGATTTGGGGTTCAAATCCCCCTGGGGTAAGTACTGAAAATGGCTTCCCAAATGCCTCCAAACCCACTCAAATTTATTAACAGAGGTATGTAATGTGTTAATTATTTTATTAAAGTCTCATATGCACAATTAATGGATTATTACAACTGTTCTCACCCTCTCCCATTCAACTGCAAAAATCCCCCAATCCGACCCTTGGGGAAATGGCACTATTTCACCTCCCAATACAACTAAACTGAGTAAAAATGCTTCAAATGCTCAAGTACAGTACATGAAACTTTTAGAAGACATACATGGAAGTATATTTATCACAAATATATTAGATAATCATCCATTCATTCGAAATCATCATCAATACATTGGTTCACAAGAAGGTAGTGGGGAAATGGCATTGTTCTTCCATTAAAAATGAGATTTATACATTTCTACTTGGAATTTAGACCTGAAATTTTTTGGAGATGAAGAAAAGAGTATTTAATTCATATTACAAAAGAAATGGAGCATTAAAATCTTCCCCAAAGAGTACAATAGCTCACCAAAAACTCCCTCCCTCAAGGATCAAGAATATGCCATCAAGACTGGAAATGGTTGAAGGAGTGAGCTGCAATAGAAGAAACCATGAGCTTCCCTGTAGCTTACACCTGAAAATAAAGACTCCATTAAATCTCCAAATGAAAGGTCTAAATGGCCTTTCCAATTACCAACTTGGATGGGAATCTTTCACCCTTGAAATTGGCTAAGGCAAGAAACTAGTCATCCACTAGCTCTCCCTCTTCACAAATGCAATTGCAAATTCTAAAAATGATCAAAAGCTGCTTTAATTCTTTGTTATTGACATTTATAAAGTTATAATGTCCTCCATGGGTCGAATTCATTCCAAGAGACTCATGCCAACTCAAGTTGGGAAGAGATTCCAAAGAACGCCACTTGTACAACAATTCCTAGTTTCCCACTTCCACCAACTCACATGTGGAAGCATCTTAGCTGCCCTAACACCCTTGAGCACCCTCTTGGAGTATATTTTTAGCCCTGATATGTCATATATGTCATATGTCAGCCTTCAGGTCTGATTTGTGTCATAGGTGTCATAGAATCTTCATCATTGTTGTCATAGAGCTAGGGAATCTAGCCCAAGTGTCTCACTAACTCCAAATTGCCTCTTCCTCTTCCATGGGAGTTACTCTTCCTCTATATTTCGACCTTGGATGAGTCATGCCATGAATAATACCTTTTGTACTCCCCCAAGTATGTTACCATTCACCTTGAATTCGAATTGGTGAGAGAATGATGCCAAGTGTAGTGGGGAAATATAGCCATATGTGGGTCCCACTTCCTCCATGTGTCTTCATGATCAAATGCCACTTTGATTTTCACTTGTATATATTTATTTAGATCCTTTATTAAATATTTATGCCACTCTAATGTTCAAACATCATTTATTATCCCCATTATTCCAAATCCCAAAGCTTCCACCCCAAACCTAGGAAACTAGTAATTTTCCTCCTTGGCAATTATTTGACTTTTAACATCAATTTTACAAACTCTAATGAATATGGCCAATCTGATTAGGCCATTGTGACCCAATTCCAAATTTGGGACATGAAAGACTCCTAAAACATAAGTGTTTCCCTTGGGAAAAGGGAATCCACTAGGATCACTAGTGCCCCCAGTGGATGGGAAGTTACGAGAAACATTACCACTTGTTTAGAAGAGTAAAATTCCAGACATAGGTGTGCTTCCAATAAAGGGAATATTAATAGGATAATTTGACCCTCCCATGGATTGGGTACTTTCGAAAGGTTTCCCCCCTTGATAGGGAGGCGGGTTTCTTTCCCCTATAGATGCGTTCCAACCAAAACGAAATCCATCATTTGGGATGATAGGGATTCCTATAGACCTTCCAATGTTCACTTTGAAACTTCCACCAAGAGTAAACGTAGGAGTAGGACTTCCCCCAAAAGCAAAAGTTGAGGAAAATTGTGGTGGTGATCCATTAAATGGTGGAGCACTGGATTGAACAATGGGTTAAATAGTAGGTATGGATGATGTTCCCCAAAGGGAAAAAGTAGGTGTGTTAGCTGCAGTAGATGGAGAATTTAACCCAATAGTATATGGTTGTGGATAATTAACCAAAGTTCCTCCTCCACTATCGAGTGAAGATATGATGGGTTGTTCCATAATTGAATAAGATGTGGTCTCGGACATCATATGACTGAACAAAGAAAAGGGTTCACCAATTAAAGGTCAGAATTGCTAAAGTATGGTGCTATAAGGATTGGTCAAAGGTGGGTTAATGTGTGGAACATCACCCTCATCCATGACTTCAATTTCGAAATGAGTGGTTTTAACTGAATCACATTCTGAATTTACAGTGTCTCTTACCCCATCTAGAGAAGTGAATTTCCTTTGAATAGATGGAGGTTCATCCTCGATAGGAAAGAGGCCCCTAATATGTCAAGATTGACGAATCAGTAGATTGGCCACGGTGAATAATAAAAATTTACAAAATGAAAATACCAATCATAAGGCCAACTACAAGAGAAAACACAACATACCCCTAGCAAAATATGGGCTATTAAGAGGCAAACCAATTGCGTTAAGGGAATCTTCCGAAGGTGGGTCTCAACCCACCAACAAAGAAGTGAGAACTAGTTATGATATCCCCTCTTACTCCCTCGAATATAAGGTCCAAGTGATCATGGGGAACAGCCCAAGGTATAGGAACCAGATGATGTATCATTTATCTTAGGTATCACAATCACTTCCCACTTGTAATCACCTTTGTAGATACCTAGGAAAAGAAACTAAGGCTACCACTTCACAAAAGGATGAGAGGGTGGAACAACCATAAGTAAAGTTCAGACATGTGGGAAGGGAATGTGTGACATATGTCGAAGACATAAATCCTTGACAGGATGTGTAACCCCAAGGATTTCCAATTGACCAAGCCCCAATGGATGTAAGAACCTATTAATCACACCAAGAGGGGATATCTCTCAAATGCACCTAGCTTAACCTTGTGCTCGACTCATGTGTTAGATGAGCTTTCCCAGAAAGCGTCTCTTGTTACTAATGGATTTTCTCTCTTTAGTGACTCTAGTTTCTTTATATGTCCTTAGAGTGTGTCCTCTCCAATCCTATTCCAAGGCCCTACACCCTAAGCTAATGTTGGTTTGTTAGACCAAAAATAAAATTTCTAATATATTTTAATTCGAGAGTTTCTTTTATGTTGTTGATTACTCAAGTAGGTATATGGAGTGAGACTTGGTGATGTGAAAGACTCTAGACCCAAAAGATAGCAAAAAATACAATAATGAGACTGCACTTCTTTTTGTTTCATGAAATTTTATCTATAGGGGGGTTAGATTTATTTTCCTTTTCAATCAAACCCAAAAGATTCACTAAGAATATGCAGATATGAAAAAGTAAATCCAATCACAAATGTTCCTTCTATGTAATCAAACAAGAAACAAACACACTAGAGAAGAAGCTATGTATGTTCAAATGTAAAATCCTTTTGTGATTCCATTTTTTTATAAATTATGAAACAAGATAACAACAAGAATATGCATGTAACACATAGCTTCAAGTATTCAAAATCAAGAAGACAAAACAATGACCAATAGGACAACTCAAGACCACCAAAACTCATTGAAACATCCAAATGTTTGGCATACAATGTGTGACAAACAATGACCAAAAAGATACCTCCGTTGTATTATTGACTTAAACATAGTTTTAATAACAACAATAGAGGTTAAAAAATCCTTCTAGGATCACCACCAAACTAGAAGGATCGAATTAGGATCCAAGCACTAATTCAAGAACTATCAAACACACTCAAATAATAAGGATTGAAAGAAAAAAAAAATCATTCAAACTCTTCAAGAAGAGACTTTTGGAGGCATGCACATAGGTTATGAGACTCAAGACACAGTTCTGAGAACCAAACAGACAGATATATGAGCAAAAATAGACCCAAAATATTCAAACAAGACAAACTAGAGCACCATCACCATGTCAGAGACTAGACAATAGGGATGGTACAGGGAGCATCACCCCCCTCTAATCTTGTTGGCGGGCATGGCCTCACCCTGATCCTCAAAGAGAGGAGGAAATGGACAACAAAAGGGATAAATGTTTTAGTTCAAGCTCATATCTAAGTAGTCCGAGAGGTGAAATTGGCTAATACTTATGCAAGAAGACCCTTGCAATCAAACCAAAACCTAGCAAATACAAAGAATCAAGAATTCAACGAATTGAAAGGAAACAAATAGGGAAAGTATAACCATCATTTATTGAGTAGAGTTGTCAATTCTGTAGTAGATTTTTCTCCTATGGATGGGTGAGCACCCTCTTGAACCCTTTACGTTGGTTCATGATAGACCATTAGGTATACCAATGCAATATTCCCACTATATATAACTATATAGACACTAGATCTACACACCCACTTCCATGCAATCATGTAATAAGAGAGAGAAAGGAAAGTATCATAATCCTTATCTATTGTAGATCTGATAATCCTTTCTCTAGCTCTAGCTCCACTTGGTTAATAAACCTACACAAAAAGAGACATCCAAACCTTTCTAAAAACCTCTTGACACATAAAAGATGCATAAGAATGAATATATAACCATATATCTAAGCTAGCATAAACTAGATCTAATATATATCACACAAGCAATAACATATCCAATATGTATGTGTTATGAATATTGTAGATCTATAACGAAGAACCATATACATCCATTGACAACATGATAAGAGGGGGGAAGAATAACATGTCTATATTAAATGATCAAGAGACATACATCATATATTACCTTGTGTTCAAGATGAAAATCTATTCCAATGTTCTTGATCCAAGACTTTCGTAGGCTATAGACAATAGGCTCATCAAAATGGATGAGATATTCAAAGTTATTTCACCGACATAAAAATTCATAACAAGAGTCTCTCCTTTCTCATAAAATGTCCTCAATATATAGGTGAATGGAGGGTGACTGGAGGATGAATCTAGGCTCCAAGTAATGGATGGGATCGATCTGGTGTGCGAGTTCCATTTCTAGATGAATTGGATCCCATTCGTGCACATGATCCAATTATCAACATAATTCCCAAAACTCAAGGATAAGTGGACCATGCCCCCCCTCAATGCATGTAGGGAGTAATGGTGTGACTCCCCTACAAGTATACAGGGAGGGATGGCAGACTGACCATCGCCCCCCTAGAAGCATACAAAGGGAAATGGTAGACAAAAATTGGGCAAAATGAGGCTAGAGAAAGGTATAAATGTAAGTATCTCATTTATGCAGTATTAGGAACCCATGTCTTTACTTTGTTAGTATGTTGTTGTTGGACGCATATGCTTTGTAAGTTGTCTCGTAGTATTTGTTGATAAATAGTTTGTGTTATTATTGTTGGCGCATATGCTTTGTAAGTCACCCGTAGTATTGTTGATCCATAGTTTGTAACGGCCCATGGTTTCGACCCATAGTATTGGCACCTAGAATTAGTATATAAGTGTGTGTTGAGAACTATGAAGGCACCGTGAAGCCATTTGTATTGAGCTTGCTCATAGGAGGTTGCCCTCTCGAAGTGGCCTGTGATCAATATAAAAGTGATTCTGACTTCTGTCATTTCCTCTATTTTGCATATTCATATTAATTAATTGTTGCAGGTGCATCACATCTGGTATCAGAGCACTTTCTTGGGCTCACTGGGTGAAATTTCCGCCAAAATGTTTTTCACATCTGTTTCAGGTTCGGATTTGGGAATAATCCCTATCCGCTTAACTGTGGGAAGTACTTGGGCATAAGCCCTAAAACTCATTGTGAGGAGTACCACAAGAACCCCAAAGTAGCTGGCCCATTGAGAGGACCTGCCAGTGAAAAGGGAAATGACCCCTACCTGATTGACTAGTTCCCACCCGTGAGGTAAACCAAGAGCTGTCATTTGTGGCAAAGCGGTTATCAGTTTTACCTGAGCCGTGGAGTGAGGGGTACTGCCCCAATACGCAAGCAATTAGACAACATTGGTGGCTGAGTGAAACCATTGAACTGTTAGGAAGCCGCACATACCTGGGGTCCATATCTAATTTCAGCTGAACTGTCGTCGATTATTGCTACGCCATTTTACATCCAATCATTCAGATCCATTTTGCAAGCTGTTCCAGATCCATCCATTTTCAATCCATTCGGCGCCGTTTCAAATCCCTTTCAAGCCGTAGCCGCTCCATATCTCCCTTGTTTTCACTCTGTTTCCCTTGAAATTTTCGAGGAACCCCTGTCACCCCATTCTGCATATTTCATTCCTGAGGACCCTATCTAAAATTTCCCTTCCCAAAGCCCGAAATCCCACATTTGTCTATTTTTAGGGTTTTCCATAACTTCCTCAGATTTCACCCAATCACCCTCAAATTTTACCACAGAGTTCATTTCTGAATTCTACTTCTTTGTTCCCCTCTGCCAAATTTTCCCATTCTATCACCCTACTTCTGGAATCCTCATTTTTGTTTCCCTGTCTATTCAACAGTGTCCAAAACCTAGTCAATCCCCAATTACCCTTCAGATTTTTTCCCTAGTCCAGATTTTCCCTTACTGAAGTAGTCTTTGTTTTTGTTTTCCTACCTAGACAACCGAGAAAAAAAAAAAAAAAACTCCTGGTTATTGTTGTCACCCGTGCAGGAGGAAAAACCATGCAGGAAGCACTTGCAGCCATCCAAGCCAAACTCGAGGATCTAGATGAAAAATTTCTCGGCGTCCATCTGGAACATTCAGCTATGAACAACAAACGACAATCCGAGTCTTCATCAGACAATGGGTTCTCCTCTTCCAGCAATTTCCGTGGTCCAAAGCTTGATTTTCCTCGCTTCAATGGTACTGATCCAACTGGATGGATCTATCATGCAGAACAGTATTTCAGTCTGCATAATACTTTTGATGTCAACAAAGTTCTGCTGGCATCCTTTCACTTGGAACAGGAAGCTCTTCAATGGTACCATTGGTACATCAAGGCTCATCCAGAGCCCAACTAGCCAGACTTTTGCCAACTCCTTTTGCAATGATTTGGTCCTAGTGCTTTTGATGACTTCACAGGAGCCCTCACTAAACTTCGCCAAATTGGCACAGTGAGAGAGTATCAAACCAAATTTGAGAATCTAGCCAACCACACCAAAGGATTCTCTGATGACTTTTACCAGAGTCGTTTTATCAATGGTCTAAAGGATGCCATCCGCTCTGAGGTCAAAATGTTCTGTCCCAACACAATGATGGAAGCCCTAGGGTTGGCTAAGTTGCTAGAAGACAAGATTGCAGCCCAACAACGCTCCAAGCCCACTTTTGTTCCCTTCCGAAATATGGGTTCTCAACGACCACCTATACCGCAGGCTCCTCGACTGACTTCTATTAAGCGTTTGTCTGAAATACAGATGCAAGCACACAGAGAAAAGGGGCTTTGCTATAATTGTGATGAGAAATTCACTCGGGGACATAGATGTGTTCAGCAGAAGCTCTATCTCTTGGATGTGGAGTCTCTGCCCACCTCTGAAATTGGTGATGAAGATCCAAAAACATTGGATGCTCCGGTTGACATTCAGGAACCACCTATTGACCCTCCGTCTCAGGATGACCATCCAGAGATATCTCTCCATGATTTAGCTGGAATCACCACCCCCCAAACAATGCAGGTCAGGGGTTACTTCAAGAAGCTTCCTCTTACAATACTCATTGATTTTGGTAGCACTCATAATTTCATTGACCCTCGGATTGCCAAACAAGCTGATTGTTTTATCCATCCTTGCTCCAACTTTGAAGTCATGGTTGCCAATGGGGGCACCTTACCTTGCAAAGGGAAGTATCGAAATGTGTGTATCTCTATGGGAGATTATACCTTGCGCTCTGATATGTTTTCCATGCCCTTAGGCAGATGTGATGTGGTTTTGGGCGCTCAATGGCTATGCACACTTGGCCCTATCTTATGGGATTTTGTTGAACTTTGGATGCAGTTTTCCCTCAATGGACAAAAACACACATTGACAGGATTACAACCAGGTTCTCTTAGCATCATCAGTTCACATCGCATGGAAAAACTCCTCAAGAATAATTCACATGGTGTCATCGCTCAGATCCATTCCATCCAGATGCAACCATCAGCAGTCTCCACTACTCCTTTGGATCTACAACAAATTATGGATCGATATACAGGTGTCTTTGCTGAACCATTGGGATTGACACCTTCCAGGCTAGAAGACCATCGTATTCAGCTCCTCCCTGGTAGCGTTCCTCCCAACATCAGGCCCTATCGCTACCCATTTCACCAAAAAATGGAGATTGAAATGCTCATTCTGGACTTATTGAAGCAAGGTATTATTTGCCCAAGCACTAGTTCCTTTTCTTCTCCAGTTATTCTTGTCCGCAAAAAAGATGGGTCATGGCGCCTCTACATTGAATTCCGAGCACTTAATCACCTCACCATCAAGGATAAGTTTCCAATTCCTGTTGTTGATGAGCTTCTTGATGAGCTTCATGGGGCTCACTTTTTCTCCAAGTTGGATCTTCGTTCTGGGTATCATCAAATTCGGGTTCATGAGGATGATATTCCTAAAACAGCTTTCCGCACACATGATGGCCATTATGAGTTTTTGGTCATGCCCTTTGGCCTCACTAATGCTCCTTCCACATTCCAGGCCTTAATGAATAAAATATTTCGACCCTACTTGGGGAAATTCATTCTGGTATTCTTTGATGATATCCTCATCTACAGTAAAACATGGGATGAACATCTCTAGCATCTGGATCTTGTCATGCAACTTTTCTCTGACCATCATCTCCATGCCAAGTAGTCTAAATTTGTTTTTGGACAGAAGGAAGTTGAGTATCTCAAGCACATTATCTCATCACAAGGGGTTCACATGGATCCTTCCAAAATCGATGCCATGAACAATTGGCTGCATCCTCAGACACTCAAGAGCCTTCATGGTTTTTTGGGGTTGACTAGCTACTACCACAAGTTTGTCAAGGATTATGGGAAGATTGCAGCTCCATTAACTACTCTATTGAAAAAGGATGCTTTTACATGGACACCTGCTACTCAGTGTGCATTTGACAAACTAAAACAAGCTATGTGTACTACACCTATGCTAGCTATGCCTGATTTTTCCAAGCCCTTCACTATTGAGAGTGATGCTTGCGGCAATGGACTTGGTGTCGTTCTCCTTCAAGATGAACACCCCATTGCGTTCACCAGCAAAGCCCTTTCAGGTAAGAATTTAGCTGCCTCTACCTATGAGAAGGAAATGATGGATATTTTGCATGCAATACAGAAGTGGCGGCCATACCTATTAGGGAATCATTTCTGCATCAATACTAATCACCAGAGTCTGAAATATTTCTTGGACTAGCGTGTCTCCTCCCTGGCACAACAGAAATGGGTTAGCAAACTCATGGGTTATGACTATGAGATCACTTACAAGAAGGGTAAAGACAATATTGTGGCAGATGCTCTTTCTCACACATTTGATGCCCAAGGTTCTCTTTCAGCTATTTCTATGCCTGTTCCAAATTGGTTGCAATCTGTTCAATAGGGTTATGTCAATGACTCTTCCTTATCTCAAATCATCCAATGATTGACCAACAACCCTTCTGTTGTACCACATTACTCTTGGGATGGTGCCTCTCTGCGATATAAGGGTCGTCTAGTGCTTCCCCAGAGCACAGATCTTCAATAGGCTATCTTCTATGAAATCCATGCTTCTCCATCGGTAGGGCACTTTGGGTTCCTCAAAATGTATGAACGAGCACGGCATAACTTCTTTTGGCAAGGCATGAAAAGGACAATTCAACAGGTGGTGGCCGAATGTATACCTGCTAGTGCAATAAGGGTGAAACAACACTCCTTCCAGGATTGCTTGAACCCTTTCCCATACCTACACAGATTTGGACAGATATTTCTATGGATTTCATTGAAGGGCTCCCTAAATCTGGTGGGAAGACAGTGATTCTCAGCCTCTCCAAATATAGTCATTTTTGTGGTCTCAGCCATCCCTATACAGCCTCTTCCGTTACTCAAATTTTTCTAGACCAGATCTTTCATCTTCATGGCATCCCTTCTTCCATTGTCTCAGATCGTGATGTGACTCTCACCAGCCATTTTTGGACAGAACTATTTCGCCACACTGGCACCAAACTAAAGATGAGTTCAGGGTATCACCCACAAACAGATGGTCAGACTGAAATTTTCAATAAATGCTTGGAAACTTATCTTCGTTGCTTCACCTCGGAACAACAACATCAGTGGGAAAAGTGGCTCCCTTTCGCTGAATGGTGGTACAATACCTCTTACGACACTGCCTCTAAAATGACCCCATATGAAGCAGTCTATGGTCAGGAACCTCCAACTATTCTTCCATACACCCCCACCAGTTCACCAGTTCAGGAAGTTGACATGTTCCTTCACAACCGCGATCAGATTCTTCGCATTTTGCGGGACAATCTTCACATGGCAAGAAATCGCATGAAGCAACAAGCCAATCAGCACCATTCGGAGCGCACTTTTCAAGTCGGCGATATGGTTTTTCTTCGTCTCCAGCCGTACAAACAATCCTCCTTGAAACTCAAAGCGCGTCATAAGCTCGCTCCAAAGTTCTATGGGCCATATCGGATTCTTCAGAAGATTGGGTCCGTTGCTTATAAATTGGAACTTCCTCCTTCTTCCCGCATTCATCCAGTTTTTCATGTCTCTTGTCTGAAGAATGTTCTTGGCACCAACATCAGCGGACAAACGATTTTACCCGAACTGGATAATGAAGGATCCATCCTTTTGGAGCCAGAGGCCATCCTCAATTGGCACATGCGTCAGCTTTTCTCTCGCTCTATCACAGAGGTCTTAATTCAGTGGCACGACATGCAACCAGAGGATGCTACATGGGAACCACTCCTTCAGATTCAACAACAATTTCCACATATAAATCTTTGAGGAAAAAGATTTTTTTAAGGGGGAGGGGATGTTAGGAACCCATGTATTTACTTTGTTAGTATGTTGTTGTTGGACGCATATGCTTTGTAAGTCATCCCGTAGTATTTGTTGATCAATAGTTTGTGTTATTGTTGTTGGCGCATATGCTTTGTAAGTCGCCCGTAGTACTGTTGATCCATAGTTTGTAACGGCCCATGGTTTCGACCCATAGTATTGGTGCCTAGAATTAGTATATAAGTGTGTGTTGAGACCTATGAAGGCACCGTAAAGTTATTTGTATTGAGCTTGCTCATAGGAGGTTGCCCCCTCGAAGTGGCCTGTGATCAATATAAAAGTTATTCTGAGTTCTGTCATTTCTGCTATTTCGCATATTCGTATTAATTAATTGTTGCAGGTGCCTCACATGCAGTAAAGTGGGATCTCCAATGAACCTAAGGTGGCAAATAAGGGTATAACATTGATCCTCCAATCAATCCTTACAATTTTTTATAATGTGTTATTTTTAACTTTTCACCTTCTCCAGAATTATAATTTTTTTTTAGCAATTTCTATAGCTACTTCTTAATCCAATAGCATAGTGAATAATTTCTAGTCTCATTAGTAATTGCATCAAACCCAAGGAATTTACTAATGTATTTGATGTATCAGGGAGGATACAACATGTCATTTAAGTGACACTTCCCCCTTGCATCTTCTACCATTTTAGGGTGGGTTGAGGGAAATGGTCTCTTTTTGTTTTTTAAAATATTATGATTTCATGCAATGTGGTGTAAAATTAGTCACAGCAGATCTAATGAACAAGTAAATCAATCACAACAGATGAACATAGAAAATATGGTGCAAAACTGTGCAAAACATGTAGCAGTGCTCAATATCCCAATAAGGGTGAATGATTACAATATATAACTGTCTCAATGACTAAGCAATTCGAATTGCCTAAGTAGGTCATTCGAATCACTGAATGGAGTAGCTTGACTCCAACTAGGAGTCCTCATCATCAATCGGTGGTGGTCATCAATGCACAAGAACCAGTCATCTAGGTGTCAATCTGAGTCTAACTGAGTGTGTCATGTGTAACTGAAGTGTGTAGCACTGATTAAGGAAAGGAGGCTCAGTGGGGGCGCATGGGAGGCTAACTGAAGTAAGAACAAGTCATCTAGTCAATCTGGAGGTCCAACGGAAGTGAAACAATCAGTCGGGAGTGAAACTAGCCTCAAATCAGGGAGAATCGGAGCTAACTGAGTGTAACTGAAGTGGAACTGCAGTGGTAGGTGAACAAGTGCGCCCTTCTCTGGAAGTAGGTGAGAAGTGGGCGCCTTTCAGCTTAGGAGGGCTAAAAATCTATAGTAAGTGGCTCCCGGGTGCTAGAATGAGGTGGCTAAGGTGCTGGAGGCATCAAACTGGTGACTGGGATGCATGCAAGTGCATGCAGGTGCATGCAAACCCTAGATTTTGAATGCAAATCCTAATTGCATGCAAGATCCTGAAAAAGATGATGTGGATATCCGAACACCCCCCCTCAAGCTAGACTATGATGTGCAAAAAATAATGTGGGGCCCTGGTAACTAAGACCAAAGGTCACCCCAATACAATAATCCAAAAAAAATGCTGAAAATAAACTAAGTGAGGAAAGAGGGAAAACCCAGTGGGAAGAAAGCCCCCCCTCAAGCTAAAGCATAATAATGAATCAATCTGTCTCCACCATTATGCAACTCACCCCAACAGTGAACGGAGGTAAGAGAACTTCTTCTCAGTGAAGCTCTTGGTGAATATGTCTGCAATTTGCTCATCAGTAGGGCAATATTGCAGAATGATGGTGCGGTCATGCACCAACTGTTGAATGTAATGCATATGAATCTCAATGTGTTTGGTCCTCTGCCGCTGAAATGGATCTATGAAGATCTTGATAGCACTTTGATTGTCACAAAATGGGACAGTCGAAGTAGTGCCACAAAAACCAAACTTGGAAAGAATACCCTGCAACCAAACTGCCTGAATGTAGGCATTGACTGCCCCTCGATACTCTGCCTCTGCTGAAGAAAGTGCAATGGCTGCTTGCTTTTTGCTGGACCAGCAAATAGCACCATGACCAATCATGAAAACATAACTCGAAGTGGAATTCCGATCAATGCTATCACTTGCCCAATCTGAATCAGTAAAACCAATGAAATCTAGCTCAGAATCTACAGCATAATGTATGCCAAACTGTCTCGTACCTTGCACATACTGCAAGATCCGCTTGGCTGCTCGCCAATGAAGCTCATGTGGCTGTTGCATATATCTTAACACGTCACTCATGGCATATGAGATATCAGGCTGTGAGTGTGTCAAATAAAGTAGTGAACCAATCAACTGTCGATACATACTGCAATCTGCAAGCGGTGTAGAATCTCCCTCCTCAAGACTGATTCCTGAGAGGAATGGGAATGGGGATGCCTTACATTCAGCCATATTAAACTTCAATAACAGGTCGGAAGCATATTTTTGCTGAGATATAGTGATCCCATCAAAATTTTGAGCTATCTCCAAGTCCAAAAAGTGACTCAGCAAGCCCAAATCGCTCATGTCAAAAGCTAGATTTAAGGCAGATTTTAGCTTGTTTATTGAAGTAAGTGTGCTACCAGTAATGAGAAGATCATCAACATAAAGTACAATAACCAACAAATTACCTTTAACTCACTGAAAATACACATTCGGATCAGATTTGCATCTTTGGAAATTCTGAGAAAGAAGGAAGGAGTCCATCTTTGCGTACCAAGCTCTTGGGGCCTGTTTTAACCCGTACAAAGATTTCTTCAATCTGCAAACCAATGATGGATCTGATGTATAACCCTCTGGTTGCTGCATATATACCTCTTCAGCAAGGTATCCATGTAAAAATGCACTCTTCACATCCATGTGGTGCACTTCCCAGTGCTTGGATGCGGCAATAGCTAAAACAAGGCGGATGGAATCCATCTTTGCAACCGGTGCAAAAGTCTCAGTGTAGTCCACTCCTTGGACTTGGGAGAAACCTTTTGCCACCAACCTTGCTTTGTATTTTCTGATAGTGCCATCACCAGAAACTTTAGTACGGTAGACCCATTTACACTTCACTAATTTTCTTCCAGGTGGAAGAGAAACTAGCTCCCATGTGTTGTTCTTTTGAAGGGAACTGTACTCTTCATCCATGGCACTTTTCCATCTCGGATCTCGATGAGCAGAATAGTATGATGTAGGATATGAAACAGCCATCAAATAACAAATCTTAGGAAGAAATGGATCAGCAATAGAAAGAGCCATACCTGCTCTTTGAAAGTCTCCTCTTGTTCGTCTCGGATCAGCAGGATTTCCAAGATTCGAACCAGCAGATTGAAGAGTGTTTTGGGCCCACTTTGGTAACTGAGGAGGATCATAATGGTCGGATTCCGAGCTTGATATGTCATGATAATCATATGCTGCTACAATATCAGAAATATCAGAACTCATACCTTCATTATCGTTGCACGGATCTTCTTCTGGTGAAGGCGGTGAATCGGCAGTCTTCTCCTCGACTAGTTGCAATTCTTGAAGCGGTTCTTCAAATTGCACACTGCACTCTATGAATATCTTTTTAGATCTGATATCCATGAGTTTATATGATTTTTATTCTTCCCCATATCCTATCAATATGCACTCGGTACTTTGTGGATCCAAAGCTCGTCTCTTCTCAGAAGGAATTCTAGCCCATGCAGTGGAGCCAAAAACTCTCAAATTTGACACATCCGGTTTGTGACCAAAGAATGCTTTGAAAGGAGTCATACCTTTCACGGATGAATGTGGAACATAGTTCTGTACATATGCAGCAACATTGATTGCTTCATACCAAAGATTTGCAGCCAAACCTTTTGATTCAATCATGCATGTAGCCATCTTTTTCAGTGACCAATTTTTCCTTTCCGCTACACCGTTCTGCTGGGGTGTGTAGGGAACTGTATGTTGGATCTTAATTCCGCTTTGGGCACAAAGTTGCAGCAACTAGGATTTAATATATTCCCCACCATTATCAGATCTAAGAGCTTTGATCTTGCTCTCAGTGGCGGTCTCAACAGAAGCCTTAAAATCCTTGAATTTTCCAAGCACTTCTGACTTGTTTTTGAGAAAGAATACCCATGTAAAGTGGGAAAAATCATCAATAAATGTCAAAACATACCTTGAACCATTTAATGACATATGGGGCAGCAAACCACTAATATCAGAATGGATCAATCCCAAAATAGTAGGAGCTCTGCTAGCTTTTCCGCGGTCGAATCTGTGCTCGGGGTGCCTCCCAATGATGCAACCAGTGCATATACCCTTCGAGGAACGGAGTTGTGGAAGCCCATCTACCATGGATTTGTTTGATAACAGCAGAAAATACTTATAATTAAGATGTCCAAATATTTCATGCCAAATCCTACTAACCTCATTACCATGTGTGCGAAGAGCAGTGGGCTTTGCAAGCGGAATAAAGTGTGAAAACTCAGAGCATTTTGCAGTGTGATTTGCCTTTCCGACTGCAACTAGTCTTCCACTTTTGATATCAGAAATTTCAACTGTATTAGGGATGAATGTAACTTTCTTTGGTTCACCAGTGTGTGTCATTTGATACACAGAAAGGAGATTTGAAGCCAAGGAAGGCACATAGAGAACATTCTGAAAGCTTCCATGTTCTACATGAATCGTACCTTTTCCCTTTGAAGAAATTTTTGAGTCATCTCCCAAATGGATGGGGATGGAGCTGTTTGGATCGAATGAGGAAAAATAATCAATATTTTCAGCCATATGATTTGATGCACCCGAATCTATCAAGAGAGTAGTGGGCTTCGAAACCGTTGCCATGAGTGGTTGTCCTCTTTCATGATCATCATTCCTATCCTTCTTCCTTGCACCGTCGGGAAGAGTTATGTTGTTCTTTTCCAAAAGGAGGGCCATTTGATCTATAGTTTTCTTCATACATGAACTTTCAGGATGAAAGCCACGATTGCAATAAGTACATTTAGATTTTTGGTTACCTTCTTTGCCCTTTTGCTTGAACTTCGAACTGGATGGTGCATCCGTTTGCTTGCCTTTGTCTTTTTGCTTGTGAGGCTCGAATTTGGGCTTCTCCTTCTTTTGATTTCCTTTACCATTCGAGATCTTGGGTCCTTGAACATATAGGGATGAATCTTTGGAGCTTATGGACCCCATTTGAATCAACTTGTCATGCTCTTTTGTGACGGACTCAATGAAGGCATTCAAGGTAGGCATCTTCCAATTCGGGGTAGTTAGCTGACCGGAATTGAAAGTAGAGACAAATACCGAATAATCTTTCCCAAGCTTGCTTAGAATGGAGAGGATCAATTGTTTATCCTCTTTGATAACTCCACTGTTCTTCAATTGCAAGTTCAAGTTCTTGAATTTTGTGAAGAATTCATTGATGGTCTCGAAATTCTCAGGACTAAGGGCAATCAATTCATTCTCTAATTGAAAAGCCCTAAGCTCATCCTGCTTGCCAAATAGTGTTTCAAGTTGCTCCCATATGGCTTTTGGAGTCTTCAATCCGCTGAGATGGAAGTGAAGATCTTTGGAGATGGAGAGACAAAGAAGACCATAAGCTTCATCAAGCTTGTTTTAGTGTTTGGTTCTATCTGACAGATTGCTTGGCTCTAATTCAAGACCAATAGTGACTCGGTAGTAACCTTTTGAACGTAATATGATCTCCATATCATCTTTCCAATCAAAATAATTGAATGGGGTGAGGATAGGCTTTGAAGAAGAGTATTCCATTGCTAGGAGCGAGTCAAACTGATGTAGAAGAAGCTTGCATGCACAGTGTAGCGAATGCAATTGTTGTAGGGAAGCTTGCATGCACAATGTAGCGAGTGCAATTGATGGAGACAATAAACCTGCAAATCACAATAAAACAAAGACAATAAGGTCGAACAATCCACCCTTTTAGAGTTGCATCACACCTGGGATTGGAGATCAAAAAATGTTGAATGGTTCCAATGTATCAGATCCAGGAATTATGTGGAAACTTAAGCTTCTGGAGTGGTATTGGAATAATTTTCAAGCTTTGCATGCACAGGAGCGAATGCCCTTGAGATATCTCATGCCAAAACTTTTTGCAATTTGAGCAATTCAGTCAAATCTTCTTGTACAAACACCTGTAGAAAAGAGATCTTGTCCCTGCAATGGATCTGATACCATGTAAAATTAGTCACAGCAGATCTAATGAACAAGTAAATCAACCACAACAGATGAACATAGAAAATATGGTGCAAAACTGTGCAAAACATGCAGCAGTGCTCAATATCCCAATAAGGGTGAATGATTACAATATATAACTGTCTCAATGACTAAGCAATTCGAATTTCCTAAGTAGGTCATTCGAATCACTGAATGGAGTAGCTTGACTCCAACTAGGAGTCCTCATCATCAATCGGTGGTGGTCATCAATGCATAAGAACCAGTCATCCAAGTGTCAATCTGAGTCTAACTAAGTGTGTCATGTGTAACTGAAGTGTGTAGCACTGATTAAGGAAAGGAGGCTCAGTGGGGGCACATGGGAGGCTAACTGAAGTCAGAACAAGTCATCTAGTCAATCTGGAGGTCCAACGGAAGTGAAACAATCAGTCGGGAGTGAAACTAGCCTCAAATCAGGGAGAATCGGAGCTAACTGAGTGTAAGTGAAGTGGAACTGCAGTGGTAGGTGAACAAGTGCGCCCTTCTCTGGAAGTAGGTGAGAAGTGGGCGCCTTTCAGCCTAGGAGGCCTAAAAATCTGTAGTAAGTGGCTCCCGGGTGCTAGAATGAGGTGGCTAAGGTGCTGGAGGCATCAAACTGGTGACTGGGATGCATGCAAGTGCATGCAGGTGCATGCAAACCCTAGATTTTGCATGCAAACCCTAATTGCATGCAAGATCCTGAAAAAGATGATGCGGATATCCGAACATGTGGGACATAATATCCACAATGTTTCTCAATTTCTGGTACCTTAAAATCAACTACAGAAACCACTACTTATTTTCTGATTTACCTTTTTTGGTGATTAGAGAGATGTTGATCAAATTAATGACACTTTTCCATTTACCATAAATAGTTTCGAGTAAAAAATAAGTAATTTTTGTCACTTCATTTCTCCTTTTCCATGTCCTTCACACGTGTGAGAAATCCTCTGCATGAATGGCTTTTATTTTCTCCTGAAATAAGCCCATATTAAATCTCATCCATTCACACAAGTACACCCCAGGATAAGATACATTCACCTATTCATGTGCGAATGGTCATGATCACACAATCATAAGTGCATGATTCAATTATAGGAATCCACATGATCACCCCCTTACATAAGGTACAATTAACTCCTTTAGTTCAACTGGTCTAGATCGCATGATGAAACATGCTCAATTTAATCTCAACCATGCATGTGCATGTACCTCGGGATAAGGCACAACAATATTTCCTAGCACAAATGGTCACTATTTGATGTTGGAACATGCACAATCAATTGTGGCCATTCATGTTGGGGTTCTTTCTCCCTTGAAAATTTGGATACTTAGAGATTCATCGGAGTATCCAAACTTCACCAGGAAGCCAAAAATCCAGTTGTATATACTACCGCAATATGCATATTCTCATGCTTTTCTAGATGAAACTAAATATCAAGGTAAAAAATAGGACCACAAAGATTTGACATCCATTCATAAGAGGGATACTCCATACCTCCAAATCAGACAATATAGCAGTTCAACCTATTCCTCACATCCAATGTGGATTCTCCATATCACACCTCACTATCAACATGGATCCTCCACATCACACCTTTGTCTATGTGGCACAGGTGGAACCCACTTCAATTTTCCCAAGTTTGGGAATTCCATGCCTATGTGAAATTTCAATTTTGGAATTAACGGTATTATTACAAAATTAATATTGGCCTTTTCCCCCCAAATTTGTATTATCTCTGTCACATAATAGAATAAAACTTTCCACTAATAAATATATAATTAAAAACAAAAATTCCACCAAATCCTCTTGAATTAGTCTACCATTCCTACTTGTAAAACACATTATTTAACTCATGACTCAATTAGAATGCCATATAGCAACTAAAAGCATGGATTTTCCATAGTAGAATTTCATCAAACACTTCATCTATAATATTTTATTTATGCAAGTGTGGATTCTAGCCCAAAAACTGTCGTTGCTACAACCAAGAGCTCTGATACCACTTGCAATTTGGGAAAACTTAAAAGGAGATAAGTTAGAAATACAAGGAAAAAATTAGTTATCCTTCTTTCCCTCTGAAGCATCTTATTTTATTACTATTATTTTATTATTTTCCTTAGTTCAAATTTTTCTATTTCACAAATATTTAGTTCTGTGCATGCACATTTGAGCACTCTGAATAAAATAAGAACTAATACAAAATACAAAAAATGTCTGATCATAATTAGAAAGTATTCTATAGAATTCCAATTGTCTAAACAAGGATGCAGCTCTCTCGAAAGAATTAGATGTTTGGGATTGGTAGATGAGCCTCCTTATTCTATTCAAGAGATTCATTCAATCAGCTTCATCCCATACCATTTAACAAATTAAGAATGGAAATAAAAGATTCAATGTTGGGAATAGTGATAGTGAAAATTCGGTGTAAATATTAAAGTTGTGTGTTGTTTTTTTCCTTACTAAGTTCTATGGTAAGCTCAGTATTCTATAGATAATAAATTTTATAATAATAATAATATCAATCTAATATAATACCACAACCTAGCCAAACACCAATTGATGTATATGACCCCATTGTTTGTGGGAAAAATGACCCCTCCACACAGCTATTTGATTATTTAGTCTAGAGAGGTGCATAAATCCTGGCCCCTTCAGAAATTAAACCTATGACCTCCAAGGAGGAGACACAATTTCTTAACCATTAGATTTGAGCATGCCATTTTCATACTCTATTTGAACTAAGATTTGAAGGAAAGTGTAGAATGCAATCTCTCTTTGAATCATATTTTGAAATCCTTTCACATTAGTTTGCTTGGTCTAAAGAAGACTTTGGTTCTCCCTAAATATTCAAATTTATTGCAACCATGTAAGCATTACTTCGGAATCCAATACAAATTGTTTTTGTTTCAAGAAAAAGACTACAACATGGGAGTGGACAAAAGTGATAATGGGCCCAAACTCAGAAACTAATAGTAGATCAAACAAGTTGGTTGTATTTTTCAAAGAATCTTAGATAGAAAGAACAAGTTCCTTGAAAATGTCCATGAAACATACTTGACAAAGCTTCAATCCAAGATTCTATTTATATTGTCCATAGGAAAATATTTTAATAGCCTTCTTCATCCCCTTTGTATTCCTAATATATAACACTTTTTTATTTTTCTAAAGTTGTCAGTTCCTAAATCCATTAATTTAAACAGGACCTCATAATACACCAGTACAATGTTAGACCCTGAAGGCTAATGGTGGTGTTAGCACCCAAATTGACCCTAAGGTTGTGGAAAGGTCTCCTTGAGGTAACACACAGAACCACTTAAGGAGATCTAAGTTGGATTCTTACTCTCCAGAGAGGGATCTCTCACAAATTAGTTTAACAAGGCCAGATACATGAATGAAACTAAGGTTAAATTATTGTTTGGTTGAAATCGAGATGGACATCCATTGGGATGTGGAGTTGTGATAGACAAATGTGATTATCTGACAATGCTTTGCAAAGAAAACCCACGCAGAGGCAAGATAGATACCATCTCGCAGTCAAAGAGATTTCATTTAGGGATTAAGAAGAATAAATGAACAATCCATTGATACAGAGCATATAATAATGAATTATATATCAACTTTAGAAGAAAATGGTGGTGGATGCTTGAAATGAAAGGAATAGAGCATAACATCTGTGAATTCTATTCCAATACAACACTTATCCGAGCATGAAAAAGCATAACAAGATGAATTAAACAATGAAGGAAAACATTCACATGAGAAGAGAAGTAAAGAGACTGTAAGACCAACAACACATGAATCTCTGATAGAAAAACTTGCTCGGCCTTGCCGGATTTTATTAAAATATGCCCCAATACGCTTAACACAAAAAAATCACGGGTCCAACAAAAGTTTCCAACCCTTTTTTATTCTATTACACTTCTTTTATAGATCTTCCTAGCCCTCTGGCTCGAACAGTCTCAACAGAAAATGGTTACACTACGAGTGACACCTATTCAAAACGGGCATGCCACTCTCGAGACTTGGTTAAAAATAACGGAGATGGTAAAAACCAGGCTTAATTTTTCCTTTTACAAATTTACTGAACTCTCTACACTATGACAACAGACTCCTAGCAAAACTGAATAATATGTCTTTGTGACTACTTTCTTCAGATGGAAGCCTTCACGATATTCGAATCTTTCATGCATGTAGCTTTAGCTTAGCTTTGGCATATTTCTCAATGAGCTTCCATTGTTCGGAGGTTGGAAAATATGACGTGGCTATATCCTTAAGCAACACCCTCATCTCTGTGTGATATTTATAAGAATAATTCTGAAGGTGTGCACATGCTTCTCTAAACATCATACCTAGCTCGGGGTCTTTGGATAACTTTTCAACCACTATCTGGCCAAACAACAACCAGTCCATGCCTGCAAAATCTGTATAGTCCAGCTTACACCCTGCCAATCTATTATGATACTCTTCCTGGGTGATCATAGTGCCATCTTCTTCCCACAAAAGAGGCATCCCTTTCTTAAGTAAGGGATCAAACATATCCATGATACCTTTCATGTGTTGTGTCATAATGTCAATTCCAGACTCAAATGCCTTCATCTGTTGATGCGTAAGCATCACTTTCTTTGCCCAGATGATAATGGACACCTTATCTTTTATGCCAGTCATCTTAGCTTCATCCTGAGATAGGCCATTCAAGAACTCAACAACATTCTTAGCATGCTCTACAGGATTCTTGTTCAACTTCTCATTAGCAGCTGTCATACCCTGCTTTGCCACCTTTATCACAGCTTCTTTATCTAAGATAAAATCGAGGAAGGGCCTCAATTTGTTTTCCTCAGTGGTGATTCTGTCCCGAATAACTAGCTTAGCCTCTTGAAGTGAAGTCTGTCCTGTATCCTTCATTGTCAATTCATCACATTTAGCCTTCATCTCCCGATACTTGTTTCCCAAGCCTCCTTTTCCTTTTCTGCATTAGACATAAGAGTTTTCAGATTCTCCTTATGCTTTTTTAATCTTGTCATGCCCATGTCCTCTAGACTAGCTTGGGATATGGCTCCTACAAGGGAGAAACCGCCAGCTTCTATGGAAGGTGTTTCCATAGTTTCCATTTCTTGATTCTTATCCTTCTCTTCCATTTCCTGATTCTTATCCTGCTCTTTTTACTTCAACTTCTTCTCAAGATCCTCCACTTGGGCCTTGAAGACCTTCTCACTTGCCACCATAATGGACATATCTATCTGGCACTTATCTTCCTTCTCTTCAAAGCTCAGCAACCTAGCCTCACAGTCAGTTAGATTCCCTTCGCAGTCAGTTAGATTCCCTTGGAGCTCTTCTCTCTTTTCTTCCATCTCAGCTAGCTCAAATGCCTCCACCAATTGGGTGGAGGGAATTTTCAACTTCAGCTTCATTTGCTGGATGAGCTTGTCCTTCTCATCCAACAACTTCTGTATGCTGGCTCTTTTGTATTCATGGGTCTCAGTGGCTAACAATGCATTTTGGTGCTTTTTTACTTGTGCTTTCAGGGACTTAGTTTCTATCTTTTCTATTCTTAGCTTATTCTAGACTTTGTCTTTAATATTGGCTTGCACTTTAGATAGATCCAGGGAAACTTTCAATAATTTTTTATAAATGACCTCGCCAAACTCTTTGTGCAAATTAATCACATCTCGCACAGGGATGTCTTCCAAATTTACTTCCATCTTGATGGCCTTATTCTTGGTGGCCAAGGCAAGACTTAGGGTGTTCTAGGCAAGGCTCCTGCTCGCCACCAAGGATACATCTTTCTTTGAAATCTTTCTCATGTCTGCATATAACTTAGTCTCCCTGAGATTGTTTCTGGACTCTCCTCATATTCCTCTAGTAACTTAGTCATCCTTTTGATGGGTGTTGCAAGCTTAGTGGATAGTTGGTTGAATTTATATTCTTTAACTTCAAAAAAAGGTACCTGGACGTTCACCTGTTTCTTCTTTTGGGCTTGCCCTACTGGTATTGTCACTAATTGCTATTTAGGATTCTCTATTTTCTGCCTCTTAGGGGTCCTTTCTGCATCATTATCCACATCCATGAAATCACTACTCTCCATCCTGTTGGATTTCTTTGACCTAATGGTAAGGGGTACAGCTGCTGAAACTGATGGGAGCAGGATAGGAGAAACAGGAACTAGTGATGTGTTTCCTTGTGCCAAAGAGGAGAATCCCTTAGGTGTGTCTATCTCCATGTGGCCTTTATCAGGATAGTCTAACCAATTTTCCATCTCAGCCAGGCCTGTAAATTCAAAATGCTCATAACCATTCCTGTTACTCTCCTTCCTCCTTTCTGAAATGATGTGGTGAGGGTCGTAATTCATGGCTGCTTTGGATTGGAATCCCATGTCACTCATCATCTGTTCAATGCACGGGAGGGAATCCTTTCTCCTGAAAATCAAAGGGTCTATTGTCTATGGGAAACTGATGTTTGAGGAATTTTTGTCATCCAAGAAGTGCTCACATTCCACCTTCAATTTCTGTCTTAAGAATTCAAAGGTAAGTATTATGGGGGTCAGGAAAATAGGTTACACATAAGGTGCATGGGAATAGCCATAGACTCTGATTACAGTGCCATGTTTCAGCAAGAACCAGTCTCCAACTCCTTTCCCCATGGAGGGTTGCAACAAGTCTGTCATTTCGGGAAACACCCTCGGCAGCTTCTTCTGGAAGAAAGTGAAGTAGACCTATGACATAAGGTCATTCATGAATGCTTAATAATCTGAATACATTTCGTTGGTGAGTTGTATATCTGGCACTTGTAGGTTCTCTTCATGTGATTCCAAGAACATCTTCAATAAGTATGATTGGAATATGAAAGTCCTTGTCTTGGGGAATTCTACTAGCTGAGAGTGGATTCTTTCAGCCAAGGCTTCGTCAAACTTTACACATGGACACTGGGTAGCAAGGTTGGGGTCCTCTGACTCAATAGGTAGGTAAAGTACTTAAAACAAACATCAAGCTTATCAGGGGCTCAGTTATACACTAGTTGCTATCTAACCCTAGGAACTAGGCCAACATGGTAATAAGACACTTTTATTCTTCTTTAAAAGGGGTGGCTTCACTAGGGAAAGGTGTGTCGTGGAAAGAGGCATTTGGTTGTAGGGAATGATGGTAAAAAATATGTTTCAACTGAATTGGAGAAAGCCTGTAGTGTTCGATTAGGGATTCCTCACTGGAGCTTTTGTATTTTCGACAAAACTTGGCTGGAACGGTGAAGGATTTTCTAATAGTCAGGGCATTTAGGCATCCAAGATCGCTCTCCGATTTGGGGATTAGTTGCCGGTACAGAATTCTACAAATTCAGGATAGCTTGGGGTTTGACTAGTTGTGAACAAGTGGAAAAAATAGTAATAAACCCTATGAACGTCTATGTTTCCGGTCCTTATGACCACCAATCTCTCTTTAGCAGTCTCTATGGAGCTGTTAATCAAGATAGTATCGTAAACACCACTATCTTTATCCTCCACCAGCTCATTTATCCTTTGGTGCTCAAAACCCGGGGGTTCCATAGATCTATCCATTTAAATAGTTTAGAGGGGAGTAGGACGACCTACCTAGTTGTTTCACAGCTGGGTTGAGCTTCTGGGCTCCTGGTTGATTTGTCGAATCCTACACAGTCGGCTCCTATCGCTTTTTGATGCAAACATGTCAAAAGTGATCCCGATCTCCATGCAAGTGAGCCCCTTTTATATTTAAAATCTTTCCATATCATCCCTATAGCTATGACAGTGATGGATCCATGTTAGCTATTCATCCATGAAATTGATTTTGAATCGTAGATCTCTTTAGTATTTACCTTAATCATCCTCCATGGCTTCCAACTCTGCTACGTGCCATCTGGCTATCAGCTTTGACTTGTGAAAACATCGCCAGTCGTCGATTTGGTTCCTACCCAGATCTCAGTCATCCAAAGGCATGGCCCTTTACTAGGTTCACAGATTTTGGGCCCATCGACTTCATGTGCAAGTTAGAGTTTGTGAACTTACTTCTGGATTTCGATCTCCATCCCACCTGATCTACATCATTGGAAAGTGTAGGGTCTACAAAAATTTCGCAAATATGAAAGTCACCTTTCCTCATGCATGTCCAAAATGTCAACAACTTCCTGATAATAGATCTGCGTCAACGACCGTTGATCAACCTTTAAAATGCCCAGTGGTTAACACTCCTTCCCTCGCTTAAACAACCTCTAACTCTTTTCGCGAAGGATGTTCGCGACCGTAGATCTTCACTGCTCCCGATCAGAACTGCTCATAGATGCTACTACATAATTGTAGGCATATTTTCACCATTTTACCTCTATTTCCAATATTTGCTACCTCGGCTCTGATTGCCTCCTTCTCTAATCCACAACTATCTATCCATATATCTATCTCAGTAATCTTAGGCTATTTGAATCAGACCACCGAGGTTTTCTCCATTCTCTTCATGGATTCAACTTCCCATTTCATCCAAGACAAAACTAGCACCAACAATTGGCTCCACCTGGGGATGCTATCCTCCCTGTGAGGTAGCAAATAACCCCGCAGACAAGTGCCTGATCCATTGGGTCATCTCTCAAAACTCAGAGCTCTGCTCCTTCTTTCTCTTCCCATAAAAACAAAAGCAAAACACATGGTTTGCCTCCAGGTCTTAGGGCCTTCTCCTCGAGCTTCAAAACCTTAGGTTTACCATTTATTGAAATGTAAATGCAAAACAACATATGCAAAAATATGTACAGATTATGATACGAGGGTCACCTATTACGCTTAGGATAGGTAGTGCTTCAAAAACCTTCCATTTACTGGACCTCCTGCAAATGGAGACCCATCCTGATGATCCAGAATGAAAGAATTTATTCCTCTATTCGCTGTAATGACATATGGGGCCACCCACATATGATCAAACTTTCCATGTTTATCTTCTTTAGGAGCATCCCATTTCAAAACTAAGTCATTAATCTGAAATTGCTCTTCTTTGACCTTCTTGTCAAAGGTGTTCTTCATTTTCTCTTGGTGTATTTGCACTTTGTCATATGCTTTATCCCTTAGATCATTCAATTCTATCATCTGATTCACCCTTCTATGGATATGGTTGGGCTCTTCCTCCTACCCCTACAACAACTTTATGTCTAGTACTCCCAAATATGTAGAAAAAATAACTTCAACCCCATATACCAACTAAAATGGTGACATTCCAATTGTCCTCTTAGTGCTGATTATGTCATCCCACAAAGCATATTTTATTTTTGTATGCTAGGCTCTTTTGTTCTCTTCCAGTAGCTTCTTAATTATCCTTAGGAGGCTCTTGTTAGAAGACTCTTCCAATCCATTTCCTTGTGGGTAGTAAGAAGTGGAATGATTCAGGTTTATGTGGTATTTGTGGCAGAAATTTATCATTTTCTTGGACTTAAAACCATCTCCATTGTCTATTACAATCCTCTTGGGGCACCCAAATCTGGCCAAAATGTTGTCTTCCAAAAAATCCATGATGGCATTCTCAGTTTCCCTCCTGGTAGGTATGGCTTCTATCCACTTAGTGAAATAATCTGTGGCTGTAAGGATCCACTTGTGCTGACCAAAAGAGCTTGGGTTTATCTCCCCAATGAAGTCTAGCCCCAACTGATGGAAGGGTGCTTCCACTGAAATTGGGTTAAGGGGAAGTGAAACTAACTTCCTCTTTCCATCGAAGATCTGGAATTGATGGCAAGTAAGAGTCTCTTTATATACATCATCAAATAGAGAAGGCCAATAGAAACCAACCCTCAAAATCTTGTTGGATGTCACCTTCCATGAATGGTGACCCCCTCAATCCCCCTTATGGAAATTTTCCATTGTTTGTCGAGTCTCATTCTCCAATAAGCAGTTCAACAGCACACCACTAGGATCTTTCTAGCACAAGTACTGGTTCATGATATAGAATTTGGTAGCCCTCAATTTTATAGACCTGGCCCTTGTTTTGCTCAACCCTGCAGGGGCTTGCAAATTTTGCAATACATACACAATGTCAACATACCAAGGAGACATAGAGAATTCTGGCATTACCAGCACTCCTACATCCAGTTGGTTTGAGTGGCTATATAGGAAATTGAGCTGTAAAGATTCACAATTTGCTTCAGTAATCATTTTCTCCAACCCTTGTCCTTTAATCAACTTAGTAGGCTTGATCTCAAGTTCATATTCCAACAAAACAACAATCCACTTTGCCCTTTTGTTGGTGTAGGTAACTGATCTAGAGGTTTCCAATGTAGACCCCGGTACTTCGCGGTTCAAGGAAGCAACAAAACCCCTATTCACCTGCCCTTTCGGCAACATACTGCGAGCAACCTCAGGTCTCACCCGAGGCGAACTCTAGGGGGTAGTTGCAGAATCAAGTTTCCACAACTTGGTGCTGTGAGTGTCAAAGAGGATGATGGGAAGCGTGATAAGGGACTCTTGTTGCATACAAAAGACTACGCGAAGCCTCTGCTTCATGTCAGATACTTCGGCAAGCGGAGGTGCTTGCGCCACCAGGGCATCCAAAGACTGCGTGGTATTGGATACTTCCTATGTTATGACGATAATCTATCAACAGCTTACCTCACAACACTTACAATGGTTCAGTGCATCAACTAGACCACGCATCCACTTTAGGACTTGATCAACTCTAATCAACCTTACTTAACGATCTTTATCCATTCGACAACACTTAGGTTATTATCATTATGTTATATGTAAATGAATGAAACATACAATATTGCGTGCTCCAATGCTACACTCAAATCCAATGCTTAACTATGTGATTATCCATCAGATTCATGCATTCAAAGACTTAGAAGTGCTGAATACTTAACATTCATCCTCACATGTATTACTTAACATATTATTCCCATCATTCCTGCGGCGATTACATATAAAATCAATCACATAACAAATAACTGCGGCATTAGACATCCATACTAAGTAAATGAACAATTGCAAAACACACAACAATCACACTACACAGTATTTATCGTGGTTCACCCCCCAGATGGAGGCTGCATCCACAAGAATTGTTGTTAAATTATTCTTTGGGAAGGGTACAATCATTCTTAGTTTGCACACTCAACAATAGACTCTCTTCTCTCTCAACTAGATCTCTGCGCACTTAGCTTGGAGAGTCTTTACAATAGTACTAAGCTTAAAATATGCAACAATATTCAAAGCTTAGAAAAATCAAAGAGTTAACCCTTTCTCATACCAAAATGCCTTATTATAGATCATTGTTAACACCTAAAAAGTGCTCACTAGCTCATTCCCTTATTCACATGACCCATTTGTCCACTTTTCCACCATCTGAGCCTCTGAAACCAACAAAAGGTCACCAAAAGCCCTTAGTACACCCCTTTTTCCATTAAAAAAGATTATTTTTCCTGAAAAGCATAAAAAACCCTCAAAAAGGGTCCAAATTCCCAAAAATATTAAAAAGGGAATTAAAATATTAATTTTATTCAAAAAAGGAAAAAGGAGGGAAAAGTACCTAAACCATGTTGGTCAATACCATTTGGTTTCCACAAAACCACAAATGGTATTCGCCACCACCAAAACATATAAAAAGGTGGTAGGGGCTCCTCATTTCACATCCATCCATTATCTCATCCTTATGCTGCTGAAATCTCCCTTGATCATTTTAGCCATTGAAGCAACCTTGGAGAAGGAGACCTCTTGGAGCTTGGAGCTACTCATCTTGGGAGTTGCTCAACATCAACCTTCACCATTGAAGGTATTATCGCAAGCACTTGCTTGCCCCCCATTTTTCAATACAAATTCATTCTTTAATATTTTCTTGTTCTTGTTTTATAAATGTTTACATTATTTGCTTAGATTCTTGCATAGATCCATGATTAGTTTTGTTTAGATTAGTTTCTTGTTTTTATTTCTATTGAAACTGCTGCTACTAGTTAGCAGGTGCCCATAGCACTAAGCCTGGTTGCAAAACTGGGCCAACAATCATGCCCATAGGTCATGTCTTTACAACTCGAAGGCTTAAACCCTTAGGTTTACAAAACAGTCACGGTTTCCCCAAAACCGTACTACTAGCACCTGGTAGTGAATATTCCATCATGGCAGTCTTCCATGCATGCTTCACATAGCTATCATCCTTCCTGTTGCGCGCATGCCAACAAGTCACTTTCACCGAGCTGTTCTTCCTCTAACGGTCTCGTGCGACTGGTTCAGGTAGTGGAATCTTTCGCATGTGCAGCCAGTCTCTTTCTTCCCGATTTTCTCCTGCCCGTCGCTTGGCACTCTTGGAGCATCTTTACCAAAAATAGACCGCTGATGGTCTAACCAGAACACATGCCATATTCCATCCAACAGTTTTCCATGTTCGATCTCCATAGACTGGACACTTCGCAGCACTGCCTTCCTCGCAGCTCTTTCGATGTTGCGTTGTGCACAACATTGCAGCAGCCCAAAAACTTATACAAAACTGCTTCAACTGAACTGTGCTCCGCTCCACAGTTCAGAAACTTCTTCTTGCTAAAAAAGTCCCCACTTGGGCCAAGCCCAACACCTTTTCCCTTCAAGATCTGGGTGGGTAAGGATGCTCTTTACTGCATTATTTGGGACATGTGCAATGATATGTGAATGTAGAATGTATACCCTGATATCTTTTAGTGATTTCACTAAATCATAAGCCTACTTTGCCATTATGTCATATTTTAATTCCTCATCTCTCAATACCATGCTGAAAAATGCAATAGGTTGCTCAGCATTTTGGTCGTTCTTCTGCAGTAGGACTCCAGCCACAGTGTGTTTAGATGCATAACAAAAAATCAAGAAATCTTTAGTAAAATATGGGCTTGCTAGGACTGGGCCCTCAGTGATGGCTTTCTTAATACCTGTGAATGATTCTCTGGCCTCTGTTGTCCATTTGATATGACTTTCCTTTCTCAACATGTTGGTGATGTTTCTCATTATCTCAGCAAAACTAGGAATGAACCTTCTTAGGAAACCTACTCATCCAATGAAATACTGCACCTCTTTCTTTCTCCTTGGCTCTCCAACTTTCAAAATTGCACTGACCCTTTTTAGATCAATCTTGATACATTCCTTTGAAATAATATGCCCAAGGAGATTTGTATATTTGCATACATAAATGTGCCCCAGGGAGTAGTGAAGGCATTCTTTTGTTGGTCTTCTGGGCACACTTTAACCTTATTATAACCTGAGAATCCATCGATGGTAGAAATCCTCTCAGATCCTACCACCTTCTGCAGAATATGCTCCATTTTTTACAATGGGTAGTTATCTTGCAATGGCACCTTGTTAAGATTCCGGAAGTCTATACAAATCTTGATTTCACCACTCCTTTTTTTTAACAGGTACCAGATTAGCTACCCACTTTGAAAATCGCAGGGTGACAATGATCTCGGCATTGAACAACTTCATGATTTCCTTCTCTATAGCAAGCAGTAATTTTGGTTTTATCCTTCTCAGCTTCTGCCTAAAAGGATTCTCCCCAGGCTTGATTGAAATTGAATGCTATGTAATGGAAGTATCATATTCGTTTAGGTCCTTGTAGCTCCAAGCAAACACATCAGCATATTTTTTCATCAATTTCACATAGTCGTCTCTTTCTTTAGCAGGCATCTTTTTGGATAGTCTTACAATTCAAGGTATCTCCTCCATGCCTATGTTCTGGTCTTCCACAACATCATTTGCTGGTTTGACTTTAGGATTTTTAGCTACATCGTTATGGTTGAATAGATTCTATAGGGGTATCAATCCTTTAGGGATAAAGTTACTCTTCATCCAGATAATATCCATTCCCCCTAATATACTCTTCCATCCTTTGCCTCCAGCCATTTCATCTTCAGCCTACTCTTCACCCAGGAATCCCTCCAATTTTTCATTTTCTATGTCAACCTAAATATTTGCGAATTCATCAGATAATTCTAAAAACCTTTTAATCTGCATGTAGGGGTCTTGAAACCCCCAGTAGTAGTGGCCAAGGATTTTTCCACCTAATTCTCAATCCTGGGTATTACCCTGATCTTGTGTTCTGAGAAATAGTTACCCAACATATCCCATACTTCATTCCTGTAAGCTCGCATCCTGGGATGCTTTGTCTGGTAGCTGTCATTTACTTGGCTTATCACCAATTCTGAGTCTCCAAATACCTGTATCTTCTTTTCTCCCATGTCTTTCAAACCCTGCAAACCCAGCAATAGGGCCTCATACTTTGCTACATTGTTGGTGCACTCAAAGTTCAACTTATATGATAAGGCTTTAAATTCTCTGTCAGGAGGGATGATACAGACTCCCGCACCACCACCATTTTTGCTCAAATACCCATTGAAATACATTGACCACAAACCTTCTTCATTCTGCTTCTTTTCCAAGACCACTTGTCTTGCTGCAAATTCCTGATCTTCCTCCACTTCCATGTGTATGGGGTTCTTAGGATCAATTCGTGGTCCATCATTAAAAAATATGGAGGATCGCAAGTGTGTATCGACAGCATATATGGGATGGTTCTCAGGTTTATCATGGCTGCTAACCATGTAGGACAATCTCTTCTCTCTGTATAATCTCATGTTTTCTCCAAACAAAGGTATGCTGGGATATGACTAGTCCAGCTGCATATTTCCTCTCAATTTTGATGCCCAAGATCTTGACAGCAACATACCAAATTTTGCAGGAATGTCAGCAATCACCGCATCCATCACAATACTCTTGCTTGGAATTTGTGTGAGGGTCACTACCATGTCTTTTATCAATCCCAAACACCTGAATTTTCTAGAATCAAAAGAGTAAAGGTCTTTGTAGGGTCTTGTAACCTCCAAACCCAAGCTATCAACTGTTGATGTATTTGTAAATTCGGAATATATTTACTTGTATATTGTATGTATCAATTTTGTACTTTATTGTATCCCCAATGGATATGTATTATTCCTCCGATTGGAAGTGTCGTCATTTGTATGTGCAAGTGTCACAAGTATTATTGTAATTGTCGCAACCTACATTTGATGGGTTATTAGACCACCTTAGAGGGGTCGTCCCAGTGTGGATTAAAGGGTTATTAGACCACCCTAGTGGGGTCGGCCCAGTGACATGTGGATGGGTTACTAGGATTCCTTAGGAATTCGGCCCAGTTAGAGTAAAAGGCAAGTCAAAGTAAAGTATAAATAGAGAGTGTGACTCTCTCATTTATTCATTCACTCACTCACTCACTTCGCATTAGTGAGAGAGAGGAGTGCACACAAGTGGAGGAGGAGAAGCTGCTAGGAGACTATCTCTTGTTTTGGGGTTTAATTTTTGTGATCTTTGTGTTGGTGCTCATTCTATCTCTGAGGAAGTTGCGGGGTTTTTCACCTTCTTTGTTTTCCCCGATGAAATGCTTTGTGTCTCTTGTCTCTTGTGTTTGATATGCTATACATGTTGTTCTCTTATTTAAGATCCTATATCATATTGAATTAAATGATGAAAATATAACATGGTATCATAGCTAGCCTGAAGGAAGGCATGGTATGGCATTTATGACACTTGTTTCACTTGCGACAAATTGGAAGCTAGGGCTTGGTATAGTAAAAACCAGTCATTGTAGAACATTCTCTATAACTCCGTTTTGGAAAAGGTTCAGGATATGAAACTTTTGTAGGGAGAATATGAAATGTCCATGTACCTTTTTTCTGAAGGACAACCTCAGATTCGTTGTACTTTGTGATATATGATCCGTACAAGTTAGGGTTTATGCTTCTTCCAGAATGTAGTCCTAAACAGGTGACCTAGGAATAAAGGTCATATCTTGGGATTGGAATATCCAAATGGAATTCCGTAAAAAGTAACAGTTTGGGCACGGTTATTTTCACAAGTCTAGGTTTGAGAGGCCAAAGTTGAAACAGTGACATGTGGAATGTTGTACAAGTTCCCTATATTGTTTCATCCCATAAACAGGTCACGTTGCGACACTTGGCATATCTCTCTCTCAGAAAATACATTTGAGCTAAGATCCGTGGGGTTGGAAAGATGATAGGTATGTCTACCACAAGCCAAAGTTTCAAACCCTGAGGATCCTAAATTTGAGATATACATTAGAAACATATGGCATATATTTATGTCCAAACAAAATTGGATTTTGAGCACTTTCATTTTTGGTTTGTCACTACTGTGGGAAATTAGGGTTTCAGAGAAAGTTGGAATTTCTTGAATCTGAGACCACAGCTGGATGCTCCTTAGAAAAATCAAAATTTAGAGATCAAGATCAAACCTTTTCGTTGGGCAGAACCCTGGGCTCTATCAAACCCTAGTTCAGTATCTTGATCGAAAAAGCAGGAAATTAGGGTTTCTGCAAAAGTTGGAATTTTTGGAAAATGATACCACGAGTGGATGCTCCTTATCAAAATCGAAATTTAGAGACCAAGATCAAAGTTTTAGGTTGGGTAGAACCCCAAGCTCTATCAAACCCTAGTTCGGGATTTTGACCAGAAAACCAGAATTTGATAGAAGTTGTAGATCCAAAAATTTCAAAGTCAATTTTGAGGGTTCAAATTTTAGAGATGTCAAAATTGAAGTATACTTGCTTGATCAGCTCAGCAAGGCACATCTTTTCATCCAATCAGAGGTTTGAAATTCAAAGTTTTAATTTTTAGGGTTTCTTTGACAAACCCTAATCGAGCTCTAGATCCAGTTTCAACAAATCAAAGTGGATTGGGTTAATCCTAGAAGAGAATGAATTGACACCTACATAAGTGAAGAAGTTCCAGTTCTAGAGGGAGATGAGACTAAGGCCTTACATAAGAAGACTACAAGCAATCTCGACAGGTATGACTTGAGGAGATACAAGTATGTTTTCAAATTTGTCCATGATTAAGTTTATAATATTTTTGTCTTCATATTATTGAGGTTAGTAACAATCTTTATTAATTCTAGACTTGTCTTATCACCCTAGTAAAAGTATGAATGCATGTGAATGATAGAAGACATTTATTGATTAGGGCTATGTCACTTATGATTGTACTAATGCACTATGGTGTTGTATGAGGATGATGTTGTTCACTAACATAAAAGGTACATCAAGAAAGACAAATCAAGTACTAGATCAAGAACATATGACCATGGTAACATGAAGAGAAAGACTCATCCATAGTCATGGATCACATAGAAGCTCTACTTACGAGGTATGTATAATTTGGTTCTGCAATGGTTAACTTATGAGATTTGCAGGTTAATAGCACAAGTCATTGAAGAAAACAAGAAGACATTATGTGGATATGTTAGACATAACTAGCAAGCATAATAATCCAGGTATGTTTTTCTTATCTCAAGTTAGAATCCTACCTTGTGTTAGGATCTTATATAAGTATACTTGGTATGATTGATAATTCATGAATTTATAAGTTTGGGCAATCATGGGTTTATGCATATTATGCTTCTTAGTTTGATTAGTGATATGACAAACTAGAAGAGTCCTATGGTCAAATAAAAATATAAATGAGTAAAAGAAGTCCTCCCAGAAACCTTGAATACTAACGCTTGTGATAAATTACCTGTGTATGAAATGACCATAACCATACATATTTAAGATTATTTAGAATCATAATGTTTTGATAATATTGAGATTATACTAATGCATGTATGATTATGTATGAGATCTTGAGAATGACTCAATGATGACACTAGTGGACACTTAAGCATGCATAGTGGTCCAGGATGGATAGAAGTTCAAAGACATATAATCATCATGATATCATAAAGGAAGCAAAGATTGAGAGGGAGTCCACCCAACAACCAAACAAAGATAAGTATTTGAATTGTCATTTATTATATTGTTGATTACTTAAATGATGTTGTCCAGTCATGTACATGCTTATGTTCCTAGATTTAGGATGTATATTATGCATAATAGAAAAGTTGCATTAATGAACAAGATACTACTAATATGCAATTAATGGGTAAGTGGCCTATGGTACTGTACAACATTCCATTGCTACTTATCTAGAACGAAACCTCTTTGCTGACATGTTGGGAGTTGTGCACAGTCTTAACAATGTTCTCGTAGAGATGGAAGGCATATAGATGTTGATGTATATGCAACTTCAGAATGTATTTCATATATATTTATTGTACCCTTATAAGAGATGTGTTATTCCTCTATAAGGAAGTGTTGTCATGTGTATTGACAAGTGTCGCAAGTGTGTGTAATTGGCGACAGGTTATTAGACCACCAAGTGTGGGGTCGGCCCTGAAATATATATTATATTATGGATGTACCTAGCTAGACAAGTCGGCCCCATAGTGTAACTGGGCAAACAGGTTAGTATAAATAGAGATCGGGAGATCTCTATTTTGATCACTCAAAAAATCACACTTCTCTCACTCAGAAAGTGGCACAATAGTTAGGAGGAGGATCATCTGCTACTAGGAGACTATCTCAGTGTATTTTGGTTGTACTTTGGTTGAGCCATTGCTCTCTCTATCTCTAAGGAAGTTGTGGGGTTTTTCACCTTAGGGTTTTCCCCATGGAAACTTTGTGTCTCTTGTCTCTCATGCTTTTGATTCTTGTGATGCTTGTCATGCTTATTGTGATTGTTATGCATTGATATACTGTATATGTTATTCTCTCAGTAAAGATTCTAGAGTATTGTGAATTAGTGCTCAAAATTTAACATGGTATCAGAGCTAACCTGAGAAGAAGACATTTTGCAGTGACGAAAACTTGAGTTTCTTGTTTATTGGGTTTCTCTCCACAGATTTTGGAAAAGCAGTATAGTAGATTGACTCTACTCATCAAGGAGAATCTATCTGTCCAATCAGAATTCAATTATGAGCATTTTAAGATTTGGCACTAAAAATTAGGGTTTCCACAAAAATAGGAATTTCTGAAATCTGAAGACATAGCTAGAAGCGCCTTGCAAAAATCGAAGTTTAGAGCTTTGGATCAAGATTTTTGGATGGGTAGATCTCCAGGAAACTCAAACCCTAATTCAGGGCTCTCCCTAGTGAGGCCGAGAGGACAAAAAGACAAATATGAAAGGTAAAACGTTGCTGATCTCAAATTCTAAATACACCAGGCTGATCAGCTCATCAAGGAGCATCTTTCTATCCTTTCAGAAAGTTGAAATTCACATTTTGAATTTTTAGGGTTTTTTCGACAAACCCTAATCCGGGACTAGATCTAGTTTTCAGCATTTCAAGTGGTATGACCTAAATATTTTCTATTTCCATTTGAAGTACTCTTTAAGATGTCTCTCCACACCAAGCTTGATGATAAGCTTGAAGGGGATGATAAATTCCCAGCTTGGAAGTATAGGATTGGGTTAATCCTGGAAGAGAATGAGTTGGACTCATATATAAAGGAAGACATCCCTATCCTAGAGGATGAAGAGGCTAAAGTATTGCATAAGAAGAACTTGGTCAATGCAAAGAGAATCATTGCTGATTCTATCAAAGACCATCTCATACCCCATGTGTCTTCTCTAAAGACACCTAAGGAGATGTTTGACTCTTTGACCAAGCTATTTGAAGGGAAGAACATAAATCGAAAGATGACCCTGCGGAACCAATTAAAAGGAGTAAAGTTTCAGAATGGAGAAACCATTCAATCTTATTTTTCAAGGGTCTCTTAGATCAAAGAACAACTAGAAGCATTGGATGAAATAGTGGAGAATGGTGAAGTTGTCATGACCACTCTGAATGGCCTACCTAGGTCATGGGACTCCTTCATTCAAGGAATCTGTGCAAGAAAGAAGTTGGTATCCTTCAGCAGACTATAGGAAGAATGCTCACAAGAAGAAGCAAGGCTTGTGGCATGAGAAGAAAAGATGGGGAATGAATATCAAGCTCTCATATCTCACACCAAGAAAGGGAAGTCCAAAAGAGAGCCATCTCACTCCAAGAAATCTTCACATCACTATAAAGAAAGAAGAATATGCTTCACCTGTAATGAAAAAGGACATATTGCCATAAATTGTCCCAAGAACAAGAAGGACAACAACAACTTCAACAAGAAGAAGAATGGCAGCAAAAGAAGGTTTCATGCTCATGCTGCTGAGGATGATGAACCACCCAAGAAGAAGTCTAGGACAGAAAGTGATGATAGTAATGATGACTCATCAAGTGAAGAAGAGTATGTTCTAATCTTTGCTCTCACAGGTATTATCTCCCATGGTTGTAGTGATTGTTTAATTGATAGTAGGGCTTCCAAACACATGATTGGGTTTAAGGAATCTTTTGTGAACCTATCTGAACATGAATCACCCCATAAGGTGAAACTTGGAGATGATTATCAATACCCAATCAAAGGAAGTGGTGAAGCATCCTACAACCTAGATTCTGGAAAATCTTTGAAGATAAAAGAAGTCCTTTATGTACCTTGTCTCAAGAAGAATCTTCTCTCCATCTCTGCATTGGATGCAAAAGACATGAGGGTTGCATTTGTAGATGTCCAAGTCCTAATGTGGCCAAAGGGTAAAACAATCGATGATGCAGTAGTGATTGGAGAGCAAGAGGGAGGTTTGTATAAATTGAAGGGTCAACCTAAACATGCCATGGTACATGACTCCATGGAGCCAAGTGAACTTTGGCATAGAAGACTTGCTCATATGCATTATAGGGCACTTCCAATTACAAGCAAGGCTGTAGAGGGTCTTCCTGAAATCAAGACCAAACATGAAGGTGTTTGCAAAGGATGTGCAAAAGGTAAGAACATTAAGAAGGCTTTCCCAAGCAGTGAAAGCAAAGCAAAAGATATACTGGAAATCATCCACTTAGATGTACGTGGTCCTATGTCATCCAGTTCTCTGAGTAGGTATGCTTACTATGTCTCATTTGTTGATGACTTCTCCATGAAGACTTGGTTATACTTCTTGAACAACAAAGATGAGGTGTTTGATAAGTTCAAGGAATTCAAAACCTTGATGGAGAATCAAACTGACAAGAAGATTAAAACATTTAGATCCAACAATGGTGGAGAATTCGCCTCAGGTGACTTCAAGAAGCTTTGCAGTGATTCAGGGATTAAGAGGGAGTTGACTGCTCCTTATAATCCTCAACAGAATGGAGCTGCAGAAAGGAAGAACAGAACAATCATGGAAGCAGCAAGGGCAATGCTGCATTACCAGGATCTACATATGTATCTATGGGCAGGAGCAGCTAGAATAGATGTATATGTGCAGAATAGAACTCTCCACAAGATATTGGACAACAAGACACCAAAAGAGGTATTTTTTGGTCAGAAACCTGAAGTCAGCCATCTCAGAATATTTGGTTGTCTAGTATACACACATGTCCCAAAGGAAAGGAGGACCAAGCTAGATCCTTTAGGAAAGAAGGGTATCTTTGTGGGTTACAGTGGAAGCTCGAAGGATTACAGAATATACTTCCAGGGTTCAAGAAGATTGATGTCAGTAGGGATGTAACATTTGATGAAAACTTAGCATTCATCAAATCAAGGAAGGCACCTATCAAAGTTTATGAAGAACCTAAGGAAACTAGATTTCAAGACACTTCCATGACTAAAGCAGTTCCAGAAGTTGTTCATGAGTTTGAAGATCCGCAAGAACCTGTAGATCCACCCCATGAAGATAACTCTCACAAGAGGAAACCTACATGGGCTAGAGAGCTCATTCAAGATGCAGGAAGATTTGGGATTCCAGAAGAAGAACATGGAGCAAAGAAGAGAACTAGAGCACATACTAGCTATGTTGCTTTACTCTGTGACATCATGCATAAAGAACCTTCCAGTTATGAAGAAGCAGCGGAAAAGAAAGAATGGAAGGATGCCATGGTTGAGGAATACCGATCAATAATGAAGAATGATGTTTGGGATGTTGTACCAAGACCCAAAGAGAAGTCTGTTGTGACTTCTAAATGGATCTACAAAATCAAGCATGCTGCAGATGGCAGTGTAGAGAAATACAAAGCAAGATTCGTAGCTTGTGGCTTCTCTCAGAAAGAGGGAATAGATTATGAAGAAAATTTTGTACTTGTATCCAGGTATACTTCCATTAGAACAGTACTTGCCCTGGCTGCAGCGATGAAATGGAAAATACACCAGATGGATGTCAAGACTGCTTTCTTGAATGGCGTAGTTGAAGAGGAAGTATATGTGGAGCAACCACTCGGTTTTGAAATACATGACAGGGAGTCATATGTGTGCAGACTGAAGAAAGCCTTGTATGGCTTGAAGCAAGCTCCCAGAACATGGTATGGTAGGATGGACAGTTTCCTATCTAGTTTGGGCTTTACCAAGAGTAAAGCGGATTCCAACCTTTACTACAAGGTTGAGGAAGGGAATCCTGTGATTCTACTCCTGTATGTGGATGACTTATTTGTAACAGGAGATGACAGATTGATTGCAGATACTAAGAGGAAGCTTACTGCTGAGTTCGATATGAAAGATTTGGGAATGATGCATTATTTTCTAGGTATGGAGGTGTGGTAGAATGCAGGTGGGATCTTCCTTGGTCAAGGGAAGTACACAGTAGATATTCTGAAGAGATTTGAGATGATGGATTGCAAGGCCATGGCCACACCCATGGCATCGAATCTGAAGCTTCTATGTGATGCTTCATCTGATCCAGTTGATATCTCTATGTATCGTCAGATGATTGGGTCCCTGATGTACCTGACGAACACGAGACCAGATATTTGCTTTGCTGTGAACACATTGAGTTAGTTCTTGACAGATCGGAGGAGTGTTCACCTCGTTGCTATAAGGCATGTTCTGAGGTACCTGAAGGGTATAGTGGATTATGGGCTCAAGTATGAAGCGAACCAAAAGTTTAACCTGCAGGGTTATGTTGATTCAGATTGGGCTGGCAGTGCTATAGATAGGAAGAGCACATCTGGGTGCTGCTTCAGTATGGGATCAGGTGTGATCTCTTGGTTTAGCAAGAAGAAGTTTTGCGTAGCACTGAGTACAGCTAAGGAAGAGTATGTTGCAGCCTGTTCAGCTAGTTGTGAGGCAGTATGGCTATGGAAGCTACTGTCTGAGTTATTTTATCTCCCATTGGATGCTACTGGTATTTTATGCGATAACCAGAGTTGTGTGAAGCTGTCTGAGAACCCAGTGTTTCATGACAGGTTGAAACACATAGAGATCAAATATCACTATATCAGGGATATGGTGTAGAGAGGATCTGTGAAGCTCCTGTATGTTGCAACCGACGAGTAGATTGCAGATGTGCTAACGAAGCCACTAGCGAGGGTGAAGTTCGAGTACTTCAGGGAGAGGCTTCGCATTCTTCAGATTGATGACACTTCAAGGAAGAAGTGATGGAGACATTTGCTAAAGCCATTCCAAGCATGTTGGAAGGAGGATCCTTCACATGGCTGTGGATGTAAGCGCTAGATGATGAGCATCAGGATGATGTTTTGGTTTATGCTTTGTATGATCAGTTGGATCATTTATATGTATATGTATGTATGCATCATGTTGGATGATGGATATGATCAGTTGGATCATTTATATGTATGTACGCATCATGTTGGATGCTGGATATGATCAATTGGATCATTTATATGTATGTATGCATCATGTTGGATGCTGGATATGATCGGTTGGATAATTTGTAGGTATTTGTATATGCATCATGTTGGATGCTTGGACCATGTATCTGTATATGTATCAGGTGGATACATTGTATGATCAGGTAGATCATGTATGTTGATATGTATAAGGTATGATCAGCTAGATCATATATGTTGATGGATACATTGTGTGGATCATGTATCTATGTATCAGGTGAATACACTGTGTATGTTGATATGTATCAGGTAGATACTTGGTATGCATCAAGTAGATGCATTGTATGATCAGGATGATCATGGATGACGAGCTTCTCCAGATGACATGCATTAGGATGTTGCAGTGATGATGATCAGGATGATCATGTGTACATTAGGATGATGTATGGTGAGTATCAGGATGATACTTTGTGGCTATGGATCAGGTTGTGTAGATGAGCATGTCTAGGAGATACTATAGGTTGGAGTTGTGTACCCGTAACAGACTGAGATGCTCTTTCGAGACATTGCTCTGAGAGGACATGTAATTTGTTGCCTGGGAGATTTCAGGTCGGATTTGTGTACCCGTAACATCCTGAGATGCTCTTGCGAGGTTTTGTCCTATGGCATGTAATTTGCTCCTGGGAGATCTGGACAGGATGAAAAAGGCCTCAGATGCTTCAGCCAGGTTTTGCCATGACCACATGTAATTTGCTCCTGGGAGATCTGGACATGATGAAAAAGGCCTTAGATGCTTAAGCCAGGTTTTGTGGTGATATCACATGTAATGTGCTCCTGGGAGATCCGACAGGTAGAGCTGTGTGCTTGTAACAGCCTGGGATGCTTCAGCTAGGTTTTGTGATGGGTCACATGTAATGTGCTCCTAGGAGATCCGACAGTTAGAGCTGAGTGCTCGTAATAGCCTGCGATGCTATAGCTAGGTTTTGTGACGCACGTAATAGGTCTTGAAGATTCCATAGTATGGCCAGTGATGATGAAGACCTGTAGGTGGTGGGCCTACATCCAATATGAAAAAGGATTGGCTCTGTAGAACTCCCTATGATGAGTAGTGTCAGAGATTGGTTGAGATAGCAACAGCATTGACGATGATGACGATGATGCATCGATGACGATGATCCTGAGAAGAAGACTTGTCTAGCATAACTGTGTCAAGAAATACCTTCCTAGTTAAGAGGGAGTGTTGATGTATATGTAACTTCGGAATGTATTTAATCTATGTATTTCATATATATTTATTGTACCCTTATAAGATATGTGTTATTCCTCTATAAGGAAGTTTCATCATGTGTATTGACAAGTGTCACAAGTCTGTGTACTTGGCGACAGGTTATTAGACCACCATGTGTGGGGTCGGCCCTAAAATATATATTACATTGTGGATGTAGCTAGCTAGAAAAGTTAGCCCCATAGTGTAACTGGGCAAACAGGTTAGTATAAATAGAGATCGAGAGATCTCTATTTTGATCACTCGGAAACTCACACTTCTCTCACTCAGAAAGTGGCGCACTAGTGAGGAGGAGGATCATCTTCTACTAGGAGACTATCTCAGTGTATTTTGGTTGTACCTTGGTTGAGCCATTGCTCTCTCTATCTCTGAGGAAGTTGTGGGGTTTTTCACCTTAGGGTTTTCCCCACGGAAACTATGTGTCTCTTGTCTCTCATGCTTTTGATTCTTGTGATGCTTGTCATGCTTATTGTGATTGTTATGCATTGATATACTGTATATGTTATTCTCTCAGTAAAGATCCTAGATTATTGTGAATTAATGCTCAAAATTTAACAATAGAAAGATACGGGATATGGATAAATGTTGTATTGAAGCATTGGCTAAGATAATTGCATGAATGTATGACATATGTCCTTATGTGCAAGATTTTGTTCTGAAAACTATGAGATGTTTCTAATCATGCAATTGAATTTGACTTGTAGGAAAGATCGCGTACAATCACCTACAAAAGAAGGAAAACAACATTTGTTCTAGCAACAAAATTCAAGAAAACTATCGATTGAAGATATTGAAGAATCTAAAGATCCTAGGATCTTGGATGTAGTAATAGAAGGATTGCATGATCGAGGAGTACTAGTCAATCATGAAGAATGATGTCTGGATTGTGGTCCCGAGACCAGAAGGGAAGTCTGTTGTGACTTCCAAGTGAATCTACAAGATCAAGCATACTGCAGATGGTAGCATAGAGAAATATAAGGCAAGGTTTGTGGATCGTGGCTTCTCCCAGAAAGAAGGGATAAATAATGAAGAAACCTTTGCACCTTTTTCCAGATACACTTCCATCAGAACAGTACTTACTCTGGTTGCAGTGATGAAGTGGGCGATACACCAGATTGTTAGATTTTTAGCATTAATTCAACATACTCTAGGATCTTTAATGAGAGAATAACATGTATAGCATTTCAATCATATCAAGCATAACAAGCAATCACATAAGACAATGGACACACAGAGTTTCACTGGGGAAAACCATAAAGGTGAAAATCCCCACAACTTCCAAAGAGATAGAAAGAGCAATGATACAACCCAAGTACAAGAGATAGTCTCCTCTAGCAGCTACTCCTCCTTCCTCACTAGTGCGCCACTTTCCGAGTAGTGTAGAAGTGAATAATCAGATGATCAAATAGAGTGCTCCCGCACTCTATTTATACTTATCTTGACTTGCCTAATAAACTAGCAGGGCTGACTTCTCTAGAAGAGTATAATAACCCATGGTTACATAAATCAGGGCCGACCCCACACTTGGCAGTCTAATAACCCATCATAGCAAGTTACAACACTTGCGACACTTGTCAATACAAATGACAACACTTCCGTATAGAGGAATAATACCATCTCTATAGGAGTACAATATACATAGGTGAAATACATTTCGAAGTTACATATACATCAACACTCCCTCTTAACTAGGAATGTATTTCTCGACACATATCTGCTAGCACAAGTCTTCTTCTCTCGATCATCGTCACTGGATCATCGTGATCGAATCATCATCATCATCACTGCTGCTGCTATCTCAATCAATCTCCAATATACTCGTCATAGGAAGTTCTACAGAGCCAATCATTTTTTATACTAGATGTAGGCCTAGCCTCCATGTAGGTCTTCAACATGTCTGCGAGCAAGCCATCAAGTAGATACACCTCAGGACTGATTACACTACCTCTACAAAACTTGCAAGATCTCCTAGGACTGATTACACTGCCTCTACAAAACCTACAAAAGCATATCAGGACTTATCATATGCCTCTACAAAACCTATGTACCATACTGTCACATCATCGTCTTTAGATCATCGTCATCATCCACGGAGCACAACCTAGATGCACAGACACAACACTTACACTCACTAGCATGGAAGGAATTTCCTCTGACCATCCGGGAAAGGATTAGCACTTAAACTCACCGGCATGGAAGGACTTTCCTATGACCATCTGGGAAAGGCTCACAGCACTTACATCGACGACTGTGGAATGACTTTCGTTTGACCATGTCAGAACGGCTACAACAATTACATCACGACCATGGAAGGATTTTCCTTTGACCATGTCAGAAAAGATCAACAATTACATCACGACCATGTAAGGAATTTCCTTTGACCATGTCGGAAAAGCCATGCCTATCACGTACATCTTACCATGGGAAAACTTTCCTACCACCATGTAAGAATGGCCCCAGCCCTTACATCTTACCATGGGAGGACTTTCCTACCACCATGTAATACTGGCCCCAGCCCTTACATCTACACCATAGGAAGACTTTCCTACCACTATGTGATCATCCACATACAATATTAGTATCACTGGATTGCCTTCGTCAACCTTGTAGTAAAGGTTGGAATCCGCTTTACTCTTGGTAAAGCCAAAACTGGATAGGAAGCCATCTATCTTGCCATACCAGGTCATGGGTTCCTATTTCAAACCACATAGGGCTTTCTTCAGTTTGCACACATGTGACTCTTAGTCATGTGTCTCAAACCCGACTGGCTACTCCACATACTCTTCCTCTTCAACTACACCATTCAAGAAAGTTGTCTTGACATCCATCTGGTGTACCTTCCATTTCATCACTGTAGCCAGAGCAAGTATTGATCTAATGGAAGTGTATCTGGCCACAGGAGAAAAAGTCTCTTCATAATCAATCCCTTCTTTCTGGGAGAAGCCACGAGCTACAAACTTAGCTTTGTATTTCTCTATGCTACCATCTACAGCATGCTTGATCTTATAGATCCACTTGGAATTCACCACAGACTTCCCATCTAGTCTTGGCACCACATCCTAAACATCATTCTTCATGATTGATTAGTATTCCTCAATCATAGCATTCTTCCATTACTGTATCCCGAATCCTGGGAACTTCAATATCATCAATAGATAGCTTTGTTGCTGGAACGAATGTTGTAGTCCTTCTTTTGTAGGTGATGGTATACGATCTTTCCTACAAAACAAGTTAAATTGCATGATTAAAAACATCTCATAGTTTTTCAGAACAAACTCTTACTCATACAGACATATGTCATACAGTCATGCAATTATCTTATCCAATGCTTCAATACAACATTTATCCATATTCCGTAAATTTCTAGATGCCTTCCATCTCTACCAGAACATTGTTAAGAGTGTGCACAACTCCCAACATGTCAGCAAAGAGGTTTCATTCTAGATAAGTAGCAATGGAATGTTGTACAGTACCATAGGCCACTTACCCATTACATGCATTAGTAGTATATTGTTCATTAATGCAATTATTCTAATATGCATAATACACAACCTAAGTCTAGGAACATAAGTATATACAATATTATTTAAACAATCAGATATACAAGAAATGACAAATCCAAATACTTATCTTTTTTTGTTTGTTGGGTGGACTCCCTCTGAATTTTTGCTTCCTTACAGGAGTTGTTGGAGTCCGACTTTGAAGTAGCTTCTTCTACTCCTTTCTGTTGTGTATTGTAAGGAGTGGTCAACTCCCTCTTAATCCCTGAATCACTGCATAACTTCTTGAAGTCTTCTGAAGTGAATTATCCACCATTATCAGATATAATGGTCTTGATCTTCTTTTCAATGTGGTTTTCTATCAAGGATTTGAATTCCTTTAATTTGTTGAATGCTTCATTTTTGTTCTTCAAGAAATAAGTCCAAGTATTCCTAGATAAATCATCAATGAAAGAACCATAGTGCACATACCCACTCAGATAACTGGATGACACCGGACTACATACATCGGAGTGGATAATTTCCAAAATTCCTTATGCCTTCCTTTTATTGCTTGGAAATGCCTTCTTTGTGTTCTTTCCCTTTGCACAACCTTTGCAAATGCCTTCATGCTTTGTATGGATTTTAGGAAGACCTTCTACAACTTTGCTTGCAATTGGGAATGCCCTATAGTGCATGTGTGTAAGCCTTCTATGCCAAAGTTCACTTCGCTCTACTAAGTCATGGACCATGGCTTGTTTTGGTTGGCCCTTCAATTTGTATAATCCTCCCTCTTGCTCTCCAATCACCACTGCATCATCTATAGTCTTACCCTTTGGCCACATTAGGACTTGGCCATTTACAAATGCAACCCTCATGCCTTTTGCATCCAATGCAGATATGGAGAGTAGATTCTTCTTGAGAGCTGGAACATATAGTACATCTTTCATCTTCATAGACTTTCTAGAGTCTAGTTTATAGGAGGATTCACCACTCCCTTTTATTGGATACTGGAAGTCATCCCCAAGTTTCACCTTGTGGGGTGATTCATATTCAGATTGGTTCATAAAGGATTCCTTGAATCTTATCATGTGTTTAGAAGCCCCACTATCTATAAGCCAATCATTACTTCCATGACTAACGGTTCTAGTGAGAGCAAAAATCAAAACATATTCTTCATCACTTGAAGAATCTTCACTTTCTTCTCTATCCCTCTTCTTGGGAGGTTCATCATCCTCTGCAGCATGAGCATGCTATATTCTTTTGATGTTCTTCTTGTGAGAGCCATCCTTCTTATTTCAGGGACAGTCTCTGGAATAGTGTCCTTTTTCATCACATGTATAGCAATGGTTATAGGAGATGTTTCTTCGAGGTTTGGGACTACCCCTCTGATTCTGATGGTGATGTCTTTATTTCTTGCCATGATGGTGAGTCTTTTTGTCACCATGTCTTTTGGAGTGTGCTATGAGAGCTTGGTATTCATTCCCCATCTTCTCTTCTTGAGCTACAATTTGAGCTTCTTCCTGTGAGCATTCTTCCCACAACCTACTGAATGTGATAAGTTTCTTCTTAGCACAAATTCCTTGGATGAAGGAATCCCATGACCTAGGAAGGCCAATCAAGAGTGGTCATTACCACTTCTCAATTTTTTATGTCTTCTCCCACAGCTTCAAGTCGTTCTTTTATCTGGGAGACCCTTGAGAAATAAGACTGCATAGTCTCTACATTCTGGATCTTTACATTCTTCAATTGATTCCTCAAGGTCATCTTCCAATTTATGTTCTTCCCTTCGAATAGCTTGGTCAAGGAATCAAACATCTCCTTTGGTGTCTTTAGAGATGACACATGTGATATGAGATGGTCTTTGATAGAATCAGCAATGATCCTCTTAGACTTGACCAAATTCCTTTTGTGTAAGGCATTAGCCTCTTCTTCCTCTGGGATAGGGACCTCTTCACTTATGTAAGTGTCCAACTCATTTTCTTCCAGGATTAACCCAATCCTGTACTTTCATGCTCAGAAGTTAGCATCCCCTTCAAGCTTATCCTCAAGCTTGGTGTGGTGAGACATCTTTAAAGAGTACTTCAAATGGAAATAGAAAAGATTTAGGTCTTACCACTTGATTTGTTGAAAACTGGATCTCGTCCCAGGTTAGGGTTTGTCAGAGAAACCCTAAAAATTCAAACTTTGAATTTCAAAATTCTGAAAGGATAGAAAGATGCACCTTGATGAGCTGATCATCTTGGTATACTCAGAATTTGAAAATTGCAAAGTTTCACCCTTCATAAATGTCTTTTAGTCTTCCCGAATTCATTGGGGAGGACCCTGAATTAGGGTTTGAGTTTCCCGGAGCTTAACCCAACCCAAAAGTTCGATCCAAAGCTCTAAACTTTGATTTTACCAAGGAGCTTCTAGCTATGGTCTCTGATTTCATAAATTACTATTTTTGTGGAAACCCTAGATTTTAGGGCCAAAAATAAAAGTTCCCAGAATTGAGATCTGATTGGACAGAAAGATTCACCTTGCTGAGGAGAGCAATCTATCATATTGCTTTTCCAAAATCTGTGGAGAGAAACCCAATAAACAGGAAACCCTAGTTTTTGCAACTCCACAGTGTCTTCTTTTTAGGTTTGCTCTAATACCATGTTAGATTTTGAGCATTAATTAAGCATACTCTAGGATCTTTACTCGAAGAATAACATGTACATCATATCAATCATATCAAGCATAACAAGCAATCACATAAGACAATGGACACACAGAGTTTCACTCGGGATAACCATAAAGGTGAAAAAACCCACAACTTCCTCAGAGATAGAAAGAGGAATGATACAACCCAAGTACAAGAGATAGTATCCTCTAGTAGCTACTCCCCCTTCCTCACTAGTGCGCCACTTTCCAAGTAGTGTAGAAGTGAATAATGAGATGATCAAATAGAGTGCTCTTGCACTCTATTTATACTTATCCTGACTTGTCTAATAAACTAGCAGGGCCGACTTCTCTAGAAGAATCTAATAACCCGTGGTTACATTAACCACGGCCGACCCCACACTTGGTGGTCTAATAACCCATCACAGCAAGTTACAACACTTGCAACACTTGTCAATACAAATGACGACACTTCTGTATAGAGGAATAATACCATCTCTATAGGAGTACAATATGCATAGGTGAAATACATTCCGAAGTTACATATACATCAACACAGATGGATGTCAAGACAACTTTATTAAATGGTGTAGTTGAAGAGGAAGTGTATGTTGAGTAGCGACTCAAATTTGAGACACATGATAGGGAGTCACATGTGTGCAAGTTGAAGAAAGCCTTGTACGATTTGAAACAAGCACCGAAGACATGGTACGGCAAGATAGATAGCTTCTTGGCCAGTTTGGGATTTACCTAGAGTAAAGTGGATTCCAACCTTTACTACAAGGTTGATGTAGGCAATCCACTGATATTCCTACTGTATGTGGATGACTTGTTTGTTATAGGTGAGGATGGATTGATTGCCAACACGAAGGACTTGGGTATGATGTATTCCTTTCTAGGTTTGGAGGTGTTGCAGAGTGTTGATGGAATCTTCCTTAGACAAGGGAAGTATGCAGCAGAGATCCTGAAGCGGTTCGGGATGATGGACTGCAAGGCCATGGCCACACCTACGGCATCGAAACTAAAGCTATTGAGTGATGCTTCATCAGAGTCGTTTGATGCCATGATGCATCGTTAGAAGATTGGATCCTTGATGTACCTGACGAACACTAGACTAGATATTTGCTTTACAGTAAACACATTGAGCCATCTCCTGATGGATCCTAGAGATGTTCACCTGATTTCTGTAAAGCATATTCTGAGGTACCTGAAGGGTACGGTTGATTATGGGCTCAAGTATGATGCGAATCAAAATTTTAACCTGGAGGGTTATGTTGATTCAGACTGGGCAGGCAGTGTTGCAGATAGGAAGAGCACTTCAAGGTGCTGCTTTTGTATGGGACCAGGTGTGATCTCTTGGTTTAGCAAGAAGCAGTCCTACATAGCACTAAGTACAGCCGAAGCAAAGTATGTCGCAGCTTGTTTGGCTAGTTGTGAGGAAGTATGGCTTAGGAAGCTACTGTTTGATTTATTTGATCTCCAGTTGGATGCTACTTGTATCTTCTATGACAACTAGAGCTGTGTGTAGTTGTCAGAGAACTCAGTGTTTCATGACAAGTCGAAGCATATTGAGATCAAATATCACTATATCAGGTATATGGTGCAGAGAGGAGCACTAAAGCTCAAGTATGTTGTGATGGATGAGAATATTGCAGATGTGTTGACCAAACCACTAGCCAGAGTGAAGTTTGAGTACTTAAGAAAGAGGCTTGGTGTAATTTAGGTCGAGTTTCCTTCCAAGGGAAAGTGATGAGTCCGGAAGACACAAATGCACATGGGATTTTTCTACATGGTTGTAGATGTGTTCCCCCATGGTTGTGATGTAATTGCTGAGCCATTATCACATGGTAGTAGATGTGTTCTCCCATGGTGTAGATGTAAGGGCTAGAGCCATTTTTTACATGGTGGTAGATGTGTTCTCCCATGGTGAAAAAGTAAGGGATGGAGCCTTCCTTGAATGGTGGTAGATGTGTTCTCCCATGGTGAAAAATTAAGGGCTGGAGCCTTCCTCGAATGGTGGTAGATGTGTTATCCCATGTCGATGGTGTAAGTGTTGTATGATGTGCATCTGGACTGTGCTCTGTGGACGATGAGATGATCCTAAGAGGATGGTCATGAGATGATGATGATCAGGACGATCATGTGTGATGAGCATCAGGACGATGCTTGATATGATATGCATCAGGACGATGTTGTGATGACGATCAAGATGATCATGTGATGATATGTATTAGTATGATGCTATGATGATGATTAGGATGATCATGTGTGATGAGCATCAGGTCTATGTTCCATATGTTGTACATCAGGATGATGTATTATATGATAATGATCAGTAGTATCATGAGCATCAGTAGGATGCTTCGTGCAAGGATGATTAGGTGGATCATGAGTATTAGGTCGATACTCCATGGCCGTGGACAGGTTGTGCAAGCAACATAGAAAAGATCCTGGGATATCTGATAGGTTGAGTTGCATGCTTGTAAAATTCCTGGGATGCTCTTTCGAGGTTTTTATATAGGTAGCATATAAAAGATCCTGGGAGATCTTATAGGTTGAGCTAAGTGCTCGTAAAAGTCTTGGGATGCTCTTTCGAGGTTTTTCTATAGAAGGCATGTAATTAGTCATGGAGATCTGATCGATTGAGCTGTGTGCTTGTAAAAGTCTTGGGATGCTCTTTAGAGATCTTGCAGGTTGCAAGACACTCTTTTAAGGTTTTTCTTTACCACATGTAAAATATCTTGGGAGATATGATAGGTTGAGCTATGTGCTCGTAAAAGTCATGGGATGCTCTTTCAACGTTTTGTGGTGACCACATGTAAAGGATCCTAGGAGATCCGATAGGTTGAGCTGTATGCTCATAAAAGTCCTGGGATGCTCTTTCGAGGTTTTGTGGTGGTCGCATGTAAAGGATCTTGGGAGATTCAATAGGTTGATAAGTAAGCTCGTAAAAGTCTTGAGATGCTCTTTCGAGGTTTTGTTGACACACGTAATCAAATCGAGAATTACACAGGATGGCATGCTCGTAGAGATGATGAAGATCCTGGGATATCTGATAGGTTGAGCTGCATGCTTGTAAAATTCTTGGGATGCTCTTTCGAGGTTTTTCTATAGGTAGCATATAAAAGATCCTGGGAGATCTTATAGGTTGAGCTAAGTGCTCGTAAAAGTCTTGGGATGCTCTTTCGAGGTTTTTCTATAGAAGGCATGTAATTAGTCATGGAGATCTGATCGATTGAGCTGTGTGCTTGTAAAAGTCTTGGGATGCTCTTTAGAGATCTTGCAGGTTGCAAGACACTCTTTTAAGGTTTTTCTTTACCACATGTAAAATATCTTGGGAGATATGATAGGTTGAGCTATGTGCTCGTAAAAGTCATGGGATGCTCTTTCAACGTTTTGTGGTGACCACATGTAAAGGATCCTAGGAGATCCGATAGGTTGAGCTGTATGCTCATAAAAGTCCTGGGATGCTCTTTCGAGGTTTTGTGGTGGTCGCATGTAAAGGATCTTGGGAGATTCGATAGGTTGATAAGTAAGCTCGTAAAAGTATTGAGATGCTCTTTCGAGGTTTTGTTGACACACGTAATCAAATCGAGAATTACACAGGATGGCATGCTCGTAGAGATGATGAAGACTGACAGGAGGCTAGGCCTACATCCAGCATGAAAAAGGGGTGGCTCTGTAGAACTTCCTATGACGAGAAGAATTGAGAGATAGCACCAGTGATTCAAATGAAGAGTATAGCAGTAGTGACTATGATGCTCCAGTGTTCCAATGATGCTGATCTAGCTCTAGTATTGAAGACTTGTGACTATATGTATTGATGACTTGTGTCAAGAGAATACCTTCCTAGTTAAGAGGGAGTGTTGATGTATTTGTAACTTCGGAAGATATTCACTTGTATATTGTATGTATTACATTCGTACTTTATTGTATCCCCAACAAAGATGTATTATTCATCTCATTGGAAGTGTCGTCATTTGTATTTACAAGTGTCACAAGTATTATTGTAAGTGTCGCAACTTACATTTGAAGGGTTATTAGACAACCTTAGAGGGGTCGGCCTAGTGTGGGTTAAAGTGTTATTGGACATCCCTAGTGGGGTCGACCCAGTGACATGTGGATGGCTTATTAGGCTTCCTTAGGAAGTCGGCCTAGTTAGAGTAAAAGGAAAGTCAATGTAAAGTATAAATAGAGAGTGTGACTCTCTCATTTATTCATTCACTCACTCACTCAATTTGAATTAGTGAGAGAGAGGAGGAATGTGCACAAGTGGAGGAGGAGCAGCTACTAGGATACTATCTCTTTTTTTGGGGTTTGATCTTTGTGATCTTTGTATTGGTGCTCATTCTATCTCTGAGGAAGTTGCAGGGTTTTTCACCTTCTTGGTTTTCCCTGGTGAAATGATTTGTGTCTCTTGTCTCTTGTATTTGATATGTTGTACATGTTGTTCTCTAAGTTAATATCCTAGATCATATTGAATTAAATGATGAAAATATAATATCAACCACTATCTTGGGAATTAGATTATGAGATGCACGAGAATCTATTATTGCATTGTGCAAAACCATATCATGAACATTCAGGATCAAGTAAAAAGGAGGAACATCCTCATCATATGTATCTTCTAGTTTAGGCCGAGAAAAAATGGTGGGGGCATCATATGTTACTTCTAAAATATCTTGTTGTAAATCACCCTAACCCTTTACCATTTTAGTAATTTCTTCCCTATATTCATTTTTCTTCAACAGTTCATTAAAAGGGATGGATATTTTGACCTTAGAGAATTCAAACTTCAAACTAAAAGATGGAACTGGTTTTCCTACATTAAGGGGTTCTGATTGTTTACTTTCCTTTGGTTGTTGTTCTTTATTTTCTTGGCTCTTTTGTGTAGCAGCTTCCTGCTGTTTTTCTTTCTGATTCTCTGTGCTCATTTGTGCAGCAACTTCCTGTTGTTTTTCCTTCGATTTCTCTATGTTCTGCTGAGCACTGGAAGATTGGTTTTTATTATTTTTTCCATTGTTTATTGTCACATCATGATTTCTCAGTTTCATCTTCCTCTGAAAATCATCCACTGCATTCTGACAGCACATTTGATACTGCTCTGAATTTAGATCTGGAATGGAACTAGTACTTTCTTTGGAGAAGAAATCATGCTGTCTCTCAGTCATATATATCACATGGTCAAGGCTATCAAAGTGATGAATCTTCTCACTCATTGGGTCCTCTTTCCCTTCTTCATCCACCAAATTTTCTAGGAAGGGGGGTCTTATTTGCTTATCATCCAGGTTCTTTTGGTTTCTCTGAGGAAATGGCCTTCTGAAGTTAGGATTCCTCACTTGGTTTTTAGGCTGCTCTCTATTAGGAGGTTTGTTATCTAGGGCCAACCTATCCATCAACTTCTCCATGGTCTTCATCATCATTTCAAACTTCACATCACTAGCAGAGGAGGAAGTGGAAGTAGAGGTTTGGATTTCTATTTTCCTCTTTTCTATTTCTGTTTTACCTTTCAACTTCCCTGAAGCCATAATGTTTGCTTCTACCTCCAAGGCATCCTTAAACATAGCTGATAAGGTAGGTGAATTTATCTCCCTTAGCATACATGAAAAAAATCCTTTGAAAGCATCTACATAATGAAGCTTAGAAGCACCTATCAGGGGTTTGATATCAGTTAGGATTGAGTTGGAGACCCTCATGAATCTGCTAGGAAACCCATGCACAGATTAAAAATTACCTTTCTTTAGGTGGTTGTATTGGGACAATACTCGCGAGGGATTCTTTATTGCTTCCCATCTATCTAAAAACAGTGTTTGAAATGTTGCAAATGTAGGGATAGATGCATCTGGTATATCTCTGAACCATCGTTTAGCTTCCCCAGATAAACTTTGTGCAAACAACCTCATTTTAGCATCATCATAGTCTACCTCCTCTAGGTCAATAAAATATTCAAACCTATCCATGTGTTGAATTTCTATAAATTTTTCATCCCCATCATACAAGGAAATTATTTGTGAGTAATTTTGAGGGAGATCATGCAAGGCAGCTGGTAAATCCAAGGGTGCAAACCTAGCTTCCATGGGCCTAGTTGGATTTTGGGCTGTGGGAGGGATGTTCTGAAGGATATTCTGAGGAGTATTTCGAGCCAAGTTTGTAGTACACAACTGAGATTTCAGGAATGTGGGTCTCTTTTTCCAAATTTCACAATATTCTGCAAATTATGCCACACACGATCTAGCAAATATGACTAAAAAATGTTTGGATTCACTTCAGTTAGCTCTAGATCTGATTCTAACTTTGACTTTAATAAGGGCCTCCCAATATTTACTTCTAAATTTAATTCATGGAAATCACACAATTCTTCTTTAGACAAAGGTCTTTCACTATCAGAAGTGCTAGTCTTATCTTTTTCACTTCTATGCCTAAGCATAATTTTAGGTTTTCCACACTTAGAAAAAGTTCAGAAATGGGGTTACCTCTTGTATGGATCCTTCTAGGGGCTAGGGTGCCTTCTAAACTTTCTTTGGAAATAGGGGTTGAATCTTCAATCTTCCTAGTGGAGTCTCCTTCATACAAAAATCCTGATGAGTGGAGTCGCCAGGAAAAATGCACAACCTTCTTTAAACTTGGAAACGTTTGTTTGCCCACATAAATCTCTCCTTTCTATGAAAACTGGAATTCTTTGTCATTTCTACTAGGGATAATGCAACATTCGCTCCCCGGCAACGGCGCCAATTATGTTACCACCCAAATTGACCCTAAGGTTGTGGAAAGGTCTCCTTGAGGTAACACACTGAACCACTTAAGGAGATATAAGTTGGCTTCTTACTCTCCAGAGAGGGATCTCTCAAAAATTGGTTTAACAAGGCCAAATACATGAATGAAACTAAGGGGAAATTATTGTTTGGTTGAAATCGAGATGGAAATCCATTTGGCAGTGGAGTTGCGATAGACAAATGTGATTATCATGACAACACTTGGCAAAGAAAACCCACACAGAGGCAAGATAGCTACCAACTCACAATCAAAGAGATTTCGTTTAGTGATTAAGAAGAATAAATGAACAATCCATCGATACAAAGCATATAATAATGAATTATATATCAACTTTAACAGAAAATGCTGGTGGATGCTTGAAATGAAAGGAACATAGCATAACATCTATGGATTATATTCCAATACAACACTTAACCAAGCATGAAAAGGCATAAAAATATGAATTACACAATGAAGGAAAACATTCACATGAGAAGAGAAGTAAACAGACTGTGATACCAACAACACATGAATCTCTGATAGAAAAACTTACTCAGCCTTGCCAGATTTTATTAAAATATGCCTCAGAATGCTTAACACAAAAAACTCACGGGTCCAAAAAAAGTTTCCAACCCTTTTTCATTCCATTACAGTGGTTTTATAGATCTTCCTATCCCTCTAGCTCGAACAGTCTCAACAGAAAATGGTTACACTACAAGTGACACCTATTCAAAACGGGCCTGCCACTCCCGAGACTTGGTTAAAAAATAACAGAGATGGTAAAAACCAAGCCTAATTTTTCCTTTTATAAATTTACTGAACTCTCTACACTATGACAAAAGACTCCTAGAAAAACTGAATAAGATGCCTTCGTGACTACTTTTTCTAGCTGGAAGCCTTCACAATCTTCAAATATTTCATGCTTGTAGCTTTAGCTTAGCTTTGCCATATTTCTCAATGAGCTTCCATTGTTCGTGGTTGGAAAATATGACGTGGCTAGCTCCTTAAGCAGCACCCACATCTCTGTGTGATCTTTATAAGAATAATTATGGAGGTGTGCACCTAGCTCTCTAAACATCATACCCAGCTCGAAGTCTTTGGCTATCTTGTCAACCACTGTCTGGCCAGACAACAACTGGTCCATGCCTGCAAAATCTGTATAGTCCAGCTTACACCCTGCCAATTTATTCTGATATTCCTCCTAGGTGATCAGAGTGCCATCTTCCTCCCAAAAAAGAGGTACCCCTTTCTTAAATAAGTGATCAAACATATCCCTGAGACCTTTCATCTACTGTGTCATAATGTCAATTCCAGACTCAACAGCCTTCACATGTTGATGCTTAAGCATCACTTTCTTTTCCCAGATGATAATGGACACCCAGTCTTTTATGCCAGTCATCTTATCTTCATCCTGAGATAGGTCATTCAGGAACTCCATAGCATTCTTAGAATGCTCTGCAGGCTTCTTTTTCAATTTCTCATTAGCAGCTATCATACCCTGCTTTTCCACCTTTATCACAGCTTCTTTGTTTAAGATAAAATTGAGGAAGGGCCTCAATTTGTTTTCCTCAGTGATGATGTTGTCTCGAATCACTAGCTTGGTGTCTTAAAGTGAAGTCTGCCCTATAGCCTTCCTTGTCAATTCATCACATTCAGCCTTCATATCCTGGTACTTGGTTTCCCAAGCCTCCTTTTCCTTTTTTGCATTAGACATCAGAGTTTTCAGATTCTCATTCTTCTTTTTTAATCTTGTCACGCCCATGTCCTCCAGACTAGCTTAGGATATGGCTCCTACAAGGGAGAAATATCCAATTTCTATGGAAGGTGTTTCCACACTATCCATTTCTTGATTCTTATCCTACTCTTCCATTTCTTGATTCTTATCCTGCTCTTTCTCCTTCAGCTTCTTCTCAATATCCTCAACTTGGGCCTTCAAGACATTCTCACCTGCCACTATAATGGACATATCTATCTGCCACTTCTTTTCCTTCTCTTCAAAGCTCAGCAACCTAGCCTCACATTAAGTTAGCTTCCCTTCGATATCTTCTCTCTTTTCTTCCATCTCAACTAGCTCAGATGCCTCCACCAATTGGATGGAGGGAATTTTCAACTTCTGCTTCATTTACTGGATGAGCTTGTCCTTCTCATACAACAACTTCTGTATGGTGGATCTTTTATCTTCTTAGGTCTCAGTGGCTAACAATGCAATTTGGTGCTTTTTTAATTGTGCTTTTAGGGACTTAGTTTCTATCTTTTCTATTGTTAGCTGATTCTAGACTTTGTCTTTATTGGCCTCCACTTTAGATAGATCCAAGGAAGCTTTCAATATTTTTTTATAAATGACCTCTCCAGTCTCTTTGTTCAAATTAATCACATCTGGAATAGGGATGTCTTCTAGATTTACTTTCAACTCGATGGCCTTATTCTTGGTGGCCAAGGCAAGACTTAGGGTGTTCTGGACAAGGCTCATGCTCGCCACCAATGATACATCTTTCTTTAAAATATTTCTCACATCTGCATATAACTTAGCCTCCCCTGAGATTGTTTCTGGACTCTCCTCATATTCCTCTAGTAACTCAGCCTTGCTTTTGATGGGTGCTGCAAGCTGAGTGGATAGTTGGTTGAATTTATATTCTTTAACTTCAAAAACAAGTACCTGGACCTTCACCTGTTTCTTCTTTTGGGCCAGCCTTGCTAGTACTATCACCAATTTCTATTCAAGCTTCTCTATTCTCTGCCTCTTAAGGGCCCTTTCTGCATCATTATCCACATCCATGGGATCACTGCTCTCCATCCCGCTGGATTTCTTTGAACTAATGGTAAGGGGTACAACTACTGACACTAATGGGAGCATGATAGGAGAAACAGGCACTAGTGATGTGTTTCCTTGTGGCAAAGAGGGGGATCCCTCAGGTGTGTATATATCCATATGTCCTTTTCGAGGATACTCTAACCAATTTTCCATCTCAACCAGGATTGTAAGTTCAAAATGCTCATAACCCTTCCTGTTACTCTCCTTCCTCCTTTCTTAAATGATGTGGTGAGGATCGTAATTCCTGGCTTCATTGGATTGGAATCCCATGTCACTCATCATCTATTCAATGCATTGGAGGGAAACCTTTCTCCTGACAATGAAAGGTTCTATTTTCCATGAGAAACTGATGTCTCAGGACATTTTGTCATCCAAGAAGTGCTCACATTCCACCTTCAATTTTTGTCTTAAGAATTCGAAGGTAAGTATTATGGGGATCAGGAAAACAGGTAACACATAAGGTGCATGGGAATAGCCATAGAATCTGAGTACATTGCCATGTTTCAGAAAGAACTAGTCTCCAACTCCTTTCCCCATAGAGGGTTGCAACAAGTCTTTCATTTTAGCCAGCACCCTAGGCAGCTTCTTCTGGAAGAAAATGAGGTAGACCTCTGACATAAGGTCATTTGTGAATGCTTTATAATATGAATACATTTCTTTGGTGAGCTATATATCTGGCACTTGTAGGTTCTCTTCATGTGATGCCAGGAACATCTTCAATAAGTATGACTGGAATCTGAAAGTCCTTGTCTTGGGGAATTCTACTAGTTGAGAGTGGATTCTTTCAGCAAAGGCTTCGTCAAACTTGAGACATGCACACTGGGTAGGAAGGTCAAGGTCCTTTGACTCAATAGGGAAAGTACTTAAAACAAGCATCAATCTTATCAGGGGCTCAGTTATATACTGGTCGCTATCTAACCCTAGGAACTGGGCCAACATGGTAATAACACACTTTGATTCTTCTTTAAAAAGGGTTTCTTCACCAGGGAAAGGTGCTCCCTGGAAAGAGGCATTTGGATGTAGGGAATCATGGTAAAAAATCTGTTTCAACTGAATTTGGGAAATCCATTAGTGTTGGATTAGGGCTTCCTCCTTGTAGCTTTGGTATTTTTGACAAAAATCATCTAGAACAGCCAGTGATTTTCTAATAGTGAGGGAATTTACATAGCACAAAACTCTTGACCTGGAGGCGTCCATGATCGCTCTCTGATTTGGGGAGTAGTTGCAGGTGCACCATTCTACAAATTCAGGACAACTTGGGGTTTGACTGGTTGTGAACAAGTGGAAGAAAGAGTGATAAACCATATGAACATCTATTGTTTGGGCCCTTATGACCTCCAATCTCTCTTTAGCAGTGCTTATGGAGCTGTTAATCAACATAGTAATGTAAAAACCACTTTCCTTATCCTCCACTAGCTCATTTATCCTTTGGTGCTAAAAAATCAGGGGTTCCATAGATCCAGCCATTTAAATACTTTAGTGGGTAGGTGGATGGTCTACTTGGTTTTTTGACAGCTGGGTTGAGCTTATGGGCTCCCGGTCGTTTTGTCGGCTCCTGCACGGTCGTTTTGTCGGCTCCTTCACGATCTGCTCCTATCGCTTTCCGATGCCAATAGGTCATAAGGGATTCGGGTCTCCGTGTAGGTGAGCCCCTTTTATATTTTAAATATTTCCATATCATCCCTATAGCTATGACAGTTATGGAGCCATGTTAGCCGTTCATCCATGCAATTGATATTGAATCGTAGATCTCTTTAGTCTTTCACTTCATCATCCTTCGTGGCTTCCAACTCTGCTACGTGCCATTTGGCTAGCACCTTTGACCTATGAAAACATCTCTAGCTGTCGATCTGGTCCCTACCCATCTCTCGGTCGTCCGAAGGCGCGGCCCTTTACCAGGTTCACAGATTTTTGGCCCGTCGACTTCACATGCAAGTTAGATTCGCGAACTTACTTATGGTCGTCGATCTCCATCCCGCCTGATCTACATAGTTGGAAAGTATGGGGTCTACAAAAAGTTTGCAAATATGAAAGTCACCTTTCTTTGCGCATGTCCAAAACGTGAATAGCTTCTCGACAGTAGACCTGCGCCAACGATCGCTGATCGACCTTTAAAATTCCCTCCAGTTAACAGTCCCTCCTATGCTTAAACAACCTCTAACTCTTTTTGCGAAGAATGTTCATGACCGTAGATCTTCACTGCTCCTGATTGACACCGCTCATAGATGTTGCTCCATAACTGTAGGCATATTTTCACCATTTTACCTCTATTTGCAATATTTCAGACCTCGGCTTCGATTGCCTCCTTCTCTAATCCACAACTATTTATCCAGATATCTACCTCAACAATATTACAGGCTATTTGACTTAGACCACCGAGGTTTTCTCCATTCTCTTCAGGGATTCAATCTCCCATTTCACCCAGGACAAAACTAGTGCCAACAAGTGGCATTAAGGTGGAAGCACCATACTCGTCTTCCTCCTATGTCATTGTATAAATTACTTTTCTTTTTATGTGGATCCTTCTCCTCTTACTGACACTTCCATTTTCCCCTATTTTCTTTTGCTTCCTTTATTTTGTGTAGGGTTTTCTCCTAGGCTTGGGATAGCCTGTAGGTTTATAAATCCATCCCTGCTTATTGTTAGGAACCTCTCCCAAGGAATTTGGTGAGGTTTCTTGGGCATCACACACAATTAGTTTGATTTACCCATGATGAGTTAATGCATATTTTTCCCTTTCTATACTCTTGAACTCATATCCTTTATGGATTACAACAAGTAATAAGGGATAGTCGGGTTCTTTTCTAGATTCTAGTAATAAAATTCCTTAGTTAATGCAATAACCTGAAGTGAAAGGAAAAAAAAATGTTCCTACCTTTATAGGTTATATACTTAATGAGTTATAGAGCCACCTCAACACATAGTGATGGTAGTATTTATCTATTTACACCATTCTTTGTTTCTTCCATTTATTTATAGTACTAGAAGAAAACATCCTTTGCATTTCGTATTGGTTTCCTTTCCTCTTTGTCCCATTGAAACCCAACAAAAGGTCACATTACTCTCACAAATATTGGTTCATTGACTTGAATCTGCAAACCCTTTAGTGTGATTGAATACTTTTGTTCCTTTATATTGTGGTGAAAATTCTATGGCAACATTGTCATCAAATCCTTGAATTTATTTGAAGTAATGCAACCAATTTGATTTATGGAACACTTAAACGACTTTTGGGTTGGCATATATTTTATAGGTGTTTGTAGGTTATCTCCTATTGAAACCAACCCCCATTACTGGAAATTTATCAGGCCCTTGTGACATAGACAATATTTTTATGTTTAGAGTATACCTTACATTGTTGTTTCGCTGATGGTATAAGCCAGAAAAAACCTTTGTTTTAGTTTGAAGAGTTCAATCTCAAAGTGGTATTAAAGTACAGGAAACAGAATGTTCGACCTTATCATCTTTATTAGATAAAAAATGGGAAACCATGGGGACAATTGATGAATTGTCTGATGATGATCTCTTTCATGTGGAATATGTTTCAAACTTATTCACTTAGATCGTTGAATTCCTCATTCCAAGCTTTATGCTTGGGGATTATGATTAGCAACAACAAAGGAAACTAGTGGTACAAGCAATGAATTATCAGTTGATAGCCAGGAAGTTTTTAAGTTGGCAATAGATAGGATTATATAGAGATGTGTGTTGGGTTGTGAGTGACTTTTAGTATTATGGGAATCTAATGATAGTTATACTGGTGAAAACTATAAGGGAAAGTTACATGCAAACTTTTATACACGTAGGGATATGGTGGCCTACTCTTTTCGTATATGTCACGAAATATGTGAAGTAATGTGATATTTTCTTGTAACCCAAAAAAATATCTCTATGCATGCGCAAAAAACATTATTTCTCAATTTCCACTCAACTGGGGGTGAAGCATTGTTGATTGGAAAATAAATTCAATTGAGTGTTAGCTCGAGCATTGGATCACCCTTACATTGAAGCAAAGCAATCATATAGGTATGCTTGCAAACCAAAATAATATCAATCAACCCACATAAGCAAGGATGAAAGAAACACATCTATTTCAAAACCAAATTGTTGCTTCCTGGATACCTTCTCTTGGTATGAAACAAAAAGGGACCAGGTAGGGAAGAGCAACCTTAGAAAAAGATAAAATATCCATTGTTTATCCTTACCACCCATGGACTCCAAAATAATAGAGAATGCATGGAACTGTGATGTGGGTTCCTCCAATAGAGCATAGAACATACGAAAAGGGAAAAGGGGTAAGTAATGCATGTGCACTACCACACATTAAATCATCGGCCATTGGCTCTACTACCTACTATAGGACATCAAGGTTAGCTGGGACAAGCTATGGATCCGATGGTTTTGGTCATAAAAAGGTTCTTCATCAATAAAAGAAACTTCCCTATGGATTATCTACTTAAAATATTGTAATCACAATTTAGTGGTAAATATGATGGCATGTCAAGCTACCCGTTAATGTAAACAAGCAAAATATGCAAAGTAATCATTCTTTATGAGTCATACCATGGGTATGTACTATATATTCCCTTATAAATCCATTATCATATTCCTATATTTTCTAATTATAAGGAACTCATGCTCTCTTTTTTATTGTACATGTACTATGTTTTCAATGTGTTTATAGTTTACATAGCTCTATAACACAAATAAGGTGGATCTTATTATTTGTATTATTGAAATTGTACAAGTGTTGCAAAGATTTAAGTCTAATTGTAGGTGTCTAAGGATGAAAAAAATATTTAAAATCCTATACATGAAATAATCCTTCCATTTATTGAAAATGGATATGGGTCAATTGACACAATTTACAACCAAACTTGAAGCCTCATGGGTTAAATTTAAATTTTGATGGGGCATCCAAGGGTAACCCAGGCCTTGCAGAGGAAGGCAAAGTGTTCAGAGATGAGAAAGGTCAAATTATTGGGATCATGTCTATGTTTTGGAGACAAAATCAAACAATCAAGCAAAATTGAAGGTTTGGTACTAGATTTAACATAAGTGTTATGGAAAAAAGATAGAAAGGTAGTCTTTGAAGGAGTCTCAAAACATATCGTAGACCATACCAATGGAAAAATACAAGAACCTTTGTGGGAGATGATGAGAAATTTTTTTGAATACAACAAGAAAATAAGTGTTCTTATAATTGGGAGTTCAGGCATGTAAGAAGTCTTGTGAATAAGATTTCCAATTGGTGAGCTAACCAAGCAATTATAACTAGGTCCCCCCATATTCATTCCTTGGAACCCCTTTTACCATATGAGCATAACAACTTATTATAGATCTAGATTTACAAATTTAAAATCCATAAGGGGTATAATTATAGGTCCATCTCTCATTAATGACTAGATATATGATACAACTTCAAGGCATGGGAATCTTGTAAAGGTAAACCTAGCATAATACATGTGAAATAATATTAATAATAAGACAAAAAAACTAATCTTACTAATAAAAAAATGTGCACGCATGCAAAAATCTAATCCAAAATCCATGAGAAATCCCATAGAGAAAATATATACTCCAAAAATAGAAAAAAATACTTTTAATTTTACTTAAATGGTAACTTTAAGATTTGACTAAATTTGTAACAAACCTTCAATCGTGTACCAATCCTACAGTATAGGTATCCATGAATTATCTTAGAAACTATACAAGAGTCTAACAATATATGTAACTTTCCAAACATGTCCCCATAAATCTTGGCACTACCATGAGATCAAAGTGAACCTAAGGGAAGCTCTAGCATCACATTAAAAAATGACTAATCCATGGGAAATCTGATTGATAATTGAGACAAACATCAACAAGGACTTGCTTCGATCATAAAGTGGGGGTGTCTCTTACCTCCCACCAAGTTTCAAATCCCCAAAGATACATTTTCCCCTTCATTTATTGCCTCACCATGCAAGTGGGCCATTTCATGCAGTTAGATCTAGGTGCAAGTCATGGGAAACCTTGGCATAATATATATCCCACACCCCAATATCTCATCCATAGGGATTATTTTTTGCATTGTAAGCTAGATACATTCCATTATAATACTCCCAAAATGTGGAAGGGCGAGATTGTAGTAGCAATAATTCGAAGTATATTATAAAAAAAATGCATCAAGAAAGAAAGATACATTGACACCTTTCTATATTCCAGTAAATCTTTAGTACCAAGAGTTATATATGTCAAAAAAAATTAAAATCCATTGCAATAATTAAATAGTTCGATACAGTCATCATTCTTTGGGAATTGGTTCCTTATCCTTGGATGTCATTTCTCTATTGTTAGCTAAGAATCAATTTCAAAACAATTCTCCAAAACTATTTTTTTTCTCTATCCAGTTTCTACATATCCTCCTAATCTCAATCAGAATTTCTAGAGGAATTTTTACTAAAGTTCTAAACATACTTCATTCACTAGTACATGTTGATTCATAAATACATTGTTTCACACCAAAGATAATGTCTCTCTTCATTGGTTGTTAAAACACAAATTTATACAGCTTTTTATCTAGTATTAGTGAGAAACCATTTCTAATAATTCACATCATATTGTTTGGGTGTCATGACCAGATAGACATGGAATTGATTTCGGTGGAGGAATAACACTATTTAATTTGGGTCTATCCTTTCTTTGGGACCATATATAGGACTAATCGACATTTACCATTCAACGCCTTCGAGTGACTTTGTGGGATCCCTTTAGATGCAAGGAATGATTTGTATGGAGGACCAAGTCACCAAGACTACTAAAGGTGAAATGGTAAGTAGTTATACTATGATGATCAACACTTCAGAGATGGTTAGTGCTGACCTACCAAGATACAATAAGAAGATGGGTTCCTAGTAAACATGGACTCACTAGCTCTGAGACTCACCTGCTGAAGATAAATATATAAATTTGGGTATATGTCATATTGCATCTGATATCATCCCCTAGGGTGGAGAAGTTCCCAGGTATTTTCTCATGTTGCATCATCGGTTATAGAGTTAAAATTAACTAGTAAATTAATGTGTATGAAGGATTGGGTGTCCATCACCTAGGGATATAAGTTAAAATCTCAACAAATAGAGAACATAAAACAATTGTGTTTGAGAATAAAATTTAATATTGAATTCTTACACCCTTCTTTGATATTCTCCTATCTAAACTTCTTACTGCAAAATTTTTAGGGCATGAATCCCTTCCAAAAACTTGAACAGGCCCACCTATCCATTGTCTTGTGCAAGAAGATAATGGATCATATTTTCTGGTGACTAAGTTCTCACATGTAAATCCTCCTGAAACTCCAAGGGAAGCCATGGATATGAACACTTGGCTTTCACTTATTTTTTAGTGGATGCCTATATCTACTACAGATATTGTTTCTCAAATATAATTTGAGAAGTAACAATTACATTAGGTCATCCTATCAAACAAATACTTTGCACTCCCTATATTTCCACATTGTGCATACATGGTAACAAAGGAGTTTCCAACAAATTTTTTTTCCTCAATCCCAAATTAGATGCCATGGCTATGAACCTGCTTACCCTATTTTAAATCTCCCATGGTACCGCAAGTTGAAAAGAAAGAATATAAATTCATATATTTAAAAATTCAAATTGATATTGTTCAAATTCTTTAACTTTCTCTTTCCATAATAATTATCTTATTATCATCATTTTTTACTGTTATCATTATTAAATATATATATATATATATATATTTATGAAAATGGTGAATAACCATTAAAAATAGAGTCATCATACACTCTACAACTATACAAAAACAATATATGCATATATAGAGGCACTTACAAATGGTTGGAAACACAAACTTCTCAAATGAATTACAAACATCAACATTGTTTATTTAAAACATCAAAATGAACAATTTTATCATGTCATACTTAAATAGTACATAGGTCCTCGTGGCCAACCTCAATCAAACCAAGAATGATGGAAATAGGCTCAATGGATTTGACAACTTAGTGATTAAAAAACATACATAATTACATATTTAAAGAAACTTTAATAAATATCATCATGATTATCATAAAAGTTTTTATAAACCTTTAAATATCAATTAGTTTTTTTTTTTTTTTTTAATCTGTGAGCTATCACTAGAACATACACTGGAAACAAATATTTCGATGTTTCCTATGTGGAAACCACTATTTCAATGTTCCTTGTCAAATTATGAATACTAAAACAATTTAGGATAAAATTGAAGTTCATATACTATGATTGGAGATGGGGAATGTGACTCATGTTCACATGGCATGATAGATGCTTTGGTTGATCTCAAGATTACTACATTCATGATAACAACATTTGCAAGAAATATATCATGGTACGATAAGTTCACACATTTTTCTAGAGAGAAAATTAGTTGGATTTGAGCATGAGTTGCTAGCAATTTCAGTTGGATAATGCTAGGACCCCTACAGTTCCAAAAACCCCAACATGCATGAAAGACATTTTTTTTTAAAAATGCACAATTTCATTGTCAAAATTGTAAATTTTCATTTCCATATTTTGTCAAATAACTTGTTGGAAAGGAAGAATTCTCCATGATTAGTCTACTCCATTAAAATTTACTAATTCGTTGTCAAAATTGTAATTTTCCATTGTCAGAGTGACACAACTAAGAATCACCAATTGTTATGTGGTCATTTTTAGTTTAGTTCTTATCTTGTGATCAAATGGTCATTTATCTTGGCCATTTTTAGTTTATCTCTTATCTCGTGCCCAAATTGGTCATTTATCTTGGTCATTTTTAGTTAGCTCACTTAAAATTTCTCAATCTTGGTCATTTATCCCTTGAAAAAATTGCCGTGACCAAATGTTTTGGTCACCTCATCACTTATCTGTCATTTTGTACTAGTGAAATAGTGTTGGAGGGGAAGAAAGAAAAATATTGTGTTCTATTGTATTTTCAACTTTTCTTCTTATAAGTTCACTCGAATTTCAAGCGTATGTAATCATTGGGTGCATAATTGCGATCTGAATCCAATGAGTACCCACATTACAAAATTTTAATGTATTTCTAGTTTATATGATGTCAATTCTATTAAAAGTATGAAGTGTGATTTCTCATATGATGCATAACTTAATTAGGCATCCAATGAGTGCATACACTTGCAATTTGGGAAAACTTAAAAGGAGATAAGTTAGAAATACAGGGAAAAAAGTAGTTTTCCTTCTTTCCCTCCAAAGCATATTATTTTATTATTTTCCTTAGGAGGCCCATTTTACACCTCAAATTTCCCCTAATGGTCTTGTTATCGTAGAATCCATAAAAAATCATAAAATCAATGTATTTTCCTAACTCAGTAACATATAAAGTGCATATGATTATAAACTCCTGAAATGTGTGTCTCTTGAAACTACAAGTACTATTTAATCCCACTACAAGTCCTCCTTATCTTTCCGATGAATATTGCTACAAAAATCCACTATTTTAACAGTTTTTCAAGATTATACATAATATATCTACTACTGACCGTGGTCTCTTGAAAAAAAAGGTATGCAACTTATACTTATGGATTCTCCTTTTATGTGTATTTTTCTTCAAGGGAGACCCTATTCCCTAATGCTTATTGATAAACCACTCACCTCTTATCCCAGTCAGACACGTTCTCTTTTCCATATGCCTCTTTTATGGAATTCTACTTTCCTTTCCAACTTCTTCCTCTAACTTCATTTGTTACACTTATACATCATATTTTCTACATAAAACTTTATGGGAAATATTCTTGCAATACAATTCCAACTAGCCTTTGTGAAGATCATGTATCTCTCTATTCCTACCTCTTTGGAGGAACATAAGAAGGTACCTTTATTTTGATGAGCATAAGTATTTTATGTTTTATGATGAGAATGAAACTAAGATTTCAATTGAATTATAATCTCTCTAATTTTTATTATCTATAATAATATATAATCCTGCATAGGTGGAATTGAACAAGATAGTTCCAATACTTTCAACTTCTTCTATGTTTCAAAATCCATCACCATTCCATATCTCTTACAAAAGAATAAATATACAAATATGGGAATATATATGTACTTGAGGCATCTGGAATTCCTTTCATCTCATCTTTAGGCTTAAGTTTCATGTTTATTTCAAACAACAAGGTATAAGAGAGGTTTTGACACTTACCTTGTGATAGTTAATCCTTGTAGGATCTAGGGGTATTTCCATTAGTGTCTTCCTCACTTCCCCTATCGAATGCTAATTTATCGAAATCCATTACACCTTACTACCATAAGAGGTACTTTTAATATTGTTAAGGAATTTGTCCCCATGCCTTGATTTATTTAACATCACTATAGCATTACCCAAGATGTATCCCTCGCCCATTTTTAGACATGTACTTTTTATGTTTCTATGATATGTACACTTGGTTCAATTCAACGGCCCATATTTTTATGTAAATCTTTTTACGATCCTTTCCTCCCACCACTACATTTATGTATTTAGGTATTTCATTCCCTAAATCCAATTCAACACATTGTATCCATAAAGGTGGTAGTGCATTATGTGGTTGTCTTATCCTCTAGTGTTACATATCTTCGTATATTATTTCCCATGGATTCAATGATTTATTTTTCCCAAAGTTCCAATTTCATGTACATGGAATTTTGACCCATATAGAGGATATGTTTTTTATGACCTGGAGTAGATCACACCTAGTTTAATAATAGTGAACATTGACATCTCTATCTTCCAATAATCATATAACCACACCAAATTTATCTTTGTCATCCCTACATTTGAAAATAAAATGAGATAAATCCCATTGACATAAAAAAAACTACTGATAATATCATAATAGTGACATCCATTGTTTTCTCATGCAAATTTTAAGTGTTGTCTTACAATTTTTTGACCCTAAAAATTTCCCAATCAATGTCATTTATACATAATTTGTAGGCCCACGATCCCTAATTCCAATTCAATTCACATATTTTCTTATGAGTCTAATCACATTTACCCTATTTTTTCTCCTAATGTTCATCGTTTGGTTTAGAGTAAGGTGCATGTTCTTTGAGTTGTCTTCCCAATCTTTTATCTGTTCATCTAGCTTCTATGGGTATTGGATTGAGAAGTATTATTGAACATTTTAGAGTGTGAATTATATAGAGTATCTTCTTTAAATGCCTAAGGAGGTATATTTTTAGACCTTTATATTGGCAAATGGGCCCAAAAGACTTATATTCAAAAATTATTTAACCAAGATGTGGATCATCCTAAATTTTATTTTCTTTTAGGATGATGAAAATAAAGTTTAAGAATCATGATATATAACAGTATATGTACTCCCGATTTATCTCATTCCTCTAGATGGATTGAATCCCTCCATATCTCTTCCATATTTCAAATTCATATTCGAACAGGGGTTTGATTCATATGATCTTCTTATTTCACCATCATTTGTGTTCTTGGTTTCCTTTTTTGCTTGTTTCTATGATAAGAGTTTAATTTATTTTAGTAATTTTTTTGTCCCTATGCAACTCTTTTTACTTGCATAGGTAGAGTTAGAGGGTTTAACTTGATTTATGAGAGATGGGACCATATGCAAACTTTATTTGTTCTATAGATGTGAATACTAGATATGGTTTGAAATACTAATTTTTTTATCTCACATCCATGTGTATTTGAGATGTCATGCTTCTATATAAGGAACATTGGATCTCTTGTAAAACTAATGTCACATGTACAATATGTGCACTAAATTGATTTCTTATTTGGATATCTTCTCCTCTAAATAGTTTTCTTCCTTTGATGTCTTCTGTCATACCCTTGTCCATATAGATCCCTTCTTACTTAGCCAACCACACCATGTTACCCATCCATGCATCCACTATTTCAACTAAGGTTAGGAAAATGGAGCCTAGGGACTCTTATTGTGGATCATAAGAGTAATCAACCTGCTTATCTTCTTCTACCATTACCTTTTTTCCCTTCAAACCTATTTTATCCTACGTAGATATAAAAATAGACATTTGAAAAAAATTGTTCTCAATGTTTATCTCATTACTCTCTGATCTCTTCATGAAAATACATTACGTGACTACAAATATGATAATTCAATTATAAATAAACTCCATGGAGATAAAATAACACATTTTGGTAACGATGTTTTTCCATCAATGCTTATAATGAACAATACTAATTTATAATACATATGTGAATGAATTTTGAGTTCATTTTTTATGAAACTTTATTTTGATTAATTATGTATTATGCACAAGCATAAGATAATTAGCATGAAGGAGAAGAGAATTCCTGGAATTAATCTATATCTAGTAAAATTGTATATGAGGATGTTGATTGTTGGGTAAACCATTGGAAGAGGGGCTCCACAAATTTATAGAATATAAATACCATTTTAAAAGCACTATCACAACTAAATTTAAGGAGAAATTGTGACACAACAAAGAAATAAATAATAAGAGAGTCATAGTATTCCATTAAGTCTATGTTAAAATATCAAAATTATCTTTACACTATATGTAGTTTAAAAGGAAAATTTAACATTACCAAAATAAGAATGAACCCTAACTAGTTGCATCAAAGGGGCACTTTCTAGAAAACATGTGGGCCACATGAAAAGTGTCACGGCTCTAGGGATACAAAAAAATTAAGATAAACATATATAATGTAGATTTCACAATTAAAAATATTAAAATATAGTTTAAAAAAAATATTATTAACATTATTAAAAGAAAAATAGTTTGTTTAGATATTATTATAGTTATTTATTTGTAAACATATATATTAAATATTTAGTGAGAATGTATAAAATAAAATAATTAAATAGTAGACACAAATGTTATATATAAATTATTTTAAAATATATGATTATAATAATTATTTATTTGAAAAAAACGTAAATTGAACTGTTAGTGAAAATTTATAAAACAAAATAACTAACATAGCATACATACATAATTTATTTTTTCATAACGAAAAACATCCTTTTATTAAAATAAAAATATGTGTCAACAAAACATTACATCAGCAGAGAAGCAAGATTGCTTCTCATTACACTTCAACCTTTCATTGATACATAATTACATCCAACTTAGAGCTTTACTCAGTAAGGTATTCTAGATAATAACACATATAAAGTCAAATAAAGGACTACATAAAATTGTCCCAAAAAAAACAAAAGTGTCTTTTAACTAATTTCCAGATAGTTCTCTCTAACCAGAAAAGCTCCTCTAAACTCCTTAACCAAAATAAGCCCATCCATATCACCCAGGGATAGCTTTGAGATACCTCCAACGTCCTTTTTGAAGCATCCGAAGATGTGTGAGAAGGAAATCTATGAAAAAGAAATAATCAGAGAATGAGTCCTTTTCATCTAGTGCTCCAGTAGAATAGGTCTCAGTCGCAATTTACCCTTGTCCCAATCAATTATGCAATGAGAATCCCTGAAAATATAAACATAATCTATGCTCATCATCCTCACAAACCACAATAGCCACCATAGGGCCAATAACTCAGCTCTAGTGTTTGTACCCCTGCTGTCTTGGAGCAGTAAATGATAATAGTGATCCGAGGATAGTTTTAGAACCATACCGGCTCAAAAACGTCCCCCTGAGCCGCTCCATCATAATATCCAATCGAGAAGGAATACCTTGCTTCATCAAAGGAAATAGATCTGACCTTGATATTTTTTGAAGGGCCAGTTTCAGAACAAGCCCCATCTCGGTTACGCACAAATACAAGCTCAAAATTAGGCTTTCGATTCCCAAAAATCACCCCATTTCTTTCACGCCAGACTTCCCAAATGGTGTAAAATACCATAACCAAGTTCACTTGTGGGAGATCATAACACTCTGCCATATTATCAATGAAATGTGTTCTGTCCCAAGCTGGAAGCATAGGATTTTCCACCCTCATCTCATGCCAAAGCCCACGGAAAAAGGAACATCATCCACAAAGATGGTTAATATCTTCTTGATTCTGATAACATAACTGAAATATACCAGGCCCCTTAAAATCTCAATTTTGAAGGTTCTTCCAAGTTAATATTTTGTTCTGCATACATAGCCAAATGAAGCAACTAATTTTTACCGGCACGTTTTCGTTCCATAGCCTCATCAACCACCTGCTATCCGCTTGGTTCTGCACATTTTAAAAAATAGTGATATACGCCAACCTAGCACTAACAGATCCATTCATCATATTTTTTTCCTAGATCAACTGATTAGAATTTTTTGTAATAACAATGCCTGCCGAGATAAGCTTATGAGTAAATGCATCCCATTCGTTATTGAGTAGTGTAGGGAAAGCTAGTTCCTTTGATGTGTACCAATAGATTGTTGATTCAGTTTGTTTCTTTCTCGCCTATTGCAATACAAAAATCGCTCTCTCCTGCAATTCCTTCAAAATTCTCGAGGACAACATAGAACCCTCTCCAAGGCCCAAGATCGGGTAAATGCCCACAAACATTTGAATAGCTCGGCACACCACCTAGCACAAAGAAGTGTTTATAATAGGTAACGCCTTTAAAAGGATCCTCCATACCTCTGAGTTCTTGGAGATTAGTATTTGTTAAAATTAATATATAATATATTTTAAAAATATGAGTGTTAACTGTTAAGAGTTTGTAAGGGTTCGCGCATGGATCAATGATGTCATCTGAATGCAAGCTTTTGAGAGACTCCTCTTAGTGCATCTCTTGGAGCATGTACAGAATGTATGTGGTGCATCATCATTATAGAATCAAAACAAAATCTCTGACATTTTTGTTATTAACAGATCAACACAAAAAAGCAAAATCAACCATTCAATATTAACAAAAATCGATTGACATGTCTGTTACATTTATATTGAATTTTTTATACAACAATTATGTAACCATTGGATCCGGATATCATGGAAAAATTGAATTTACCATCCAAATATATGTATTTACGATCAAGAAAAGTATTTATTGTCCAACATCTTTGTTAAGTTTCAATGAAAAACTAATTTACTGCACAATTTGAATTTCGTTAGTGGTATCCATTGGATGAATCTTGGTAACCTCCTATATTAGAAAAATGACCATTGTTTTTTGCATTTGAACTTCATAAAACGTTACTTAGTAGTATGTTCTTTTCTTTCAGCTACCTCTCCCGCTCCTTGTGTGTTGCATGTCAATGTGTTGTGTGGCTTTGTCGCCCTACCATGTGCCGTGTGGGTCTTTGATCTATCGATTTTGTATTGTATATCAGACGACAAATATTATGAATTATAGATAGTATCTTCTTTAGATGCCTATTGAGGCATCTTTCTTAGACCTTTATATTGCAAAATGGGCCCAACAACCTTATATTTAAAAATTATTTAACCAACATGTGGATCATCTTAAATTTTATTTTATTTTAGGATAATCAAAATACAGTCTAAAATTCATGATCGGTAATGTTATATGTACTCCCAATTTCTCCCATTCCTCTAGAAGGATTGAATCCCTCCATATCTCTTCCATATTTCAAAGTTGTATTTACTAGGGTTCGATTCATATGATCTTATTTCACCATCATTTGTGTTTTTGTTTTCCTTCTCAATTTTTTTGTATGATTAGATTTTCATGTATTGTACTAATTTTTTTGTCCCTATGTAAATTATTTTACTTGCAAAGGAATAGTTAGAGGGATTCAATTGATTAATGAGAGGGGGGACCATATACAAACTTTGTTTGTTCTATATATGTGAATACTAGAGATGATTTGAAACATTAATTTTCCTGTCTCATATCCATGCTTATTTGAGATGTTATGCTTCTATATAAGGCACCTTGGATATCTTCTAAAACTAATGTCACATGTACAATCTGTGCACTAAATTGATTTCTTATATGGATATATTCTCCTCTAATTATTTTTCTTCCTTTTATGTCTTCTATCATACCCTTGTCCAAATAGCTCCCTCCTTGCTTATCCAACCACACCATGTCACCCATCCATGCACCCACTATTTCAACTAAGGTTAGCAAAATGGAGCCTAAGATATCTTATCATGGATCATAAGAATAATCGAGCCACTTCTCTTCTTCTACCATTACCTTTTCTCCCTTCCAACCTATTTGCCCCTATCCTATGAAGATATAAAATTAGACATTTGAAAAACAATATTCTCTATCTTTATCTCATTACTCATGTGATCTCTTTATGAAAATATATTCGATGACTACAAATATGATAATTCAATTACAAATAAGCTCCATGGAGATAAAATAACACATTTTGGTAATGATGTTTTGTCATCAATGCTTATAATGAACATTACTAATTTATAATACATATCCTAAGGTATTTTGAGTTTTTTTCTTGGATGAAACTTTTTTGATTAATTATGTATTCTATACAAGCATACTTTAATTAACATGAAGGAGAAGAGCATTCCATGATTACTCTATATCTAGTAAAATTTTATATGAGGATGTTGATTGTTGGGTAAACCATTGGAAGATAAATGGGGCTCCATATAAATACCATTAAGAGCAAAGGGGAAATTGTGACAAAAAAAATAAATAAAGAATAAGAGATTTATAGTAATCCATTAACACCGTGTTAAAATATCAATTTTTTTTTAACTTCTTTTGGATGTTAAAGGACATGTTTTTTATGTTTTAGACTCAGCTCTATGTGGATATGGTTTATTAAAAACGATGTATATGAGATTTTGATCATACAAAATGTAACTTTTACTTAGTATATAAGGTTATGAGTTTTTTTTTAGGAAAAAAAAGTAATCCATTAACTCTGTGTTAAAATATCAAAAGTATCTTTATATTGTATGTAGTTTAAAAAGAAAATTTAACATTACCAAAATAAAAATGAACTCTAACTAGTTGCATCAAAGGGCACTTTCTACAACACACGTGGGTGAGAAGTGTCATGACTCTTGATGTGAGATAAGTAACACTTAAGATAAAAATATATATATAATATAAATATTTATAAATATATGATTATATGATTATAATATATGTGTCACTTTAAGTTTATAAATATTTTTGTTTAAAATATATGATTATAGTTATTCATTTCAAACAATGTAACTAACATAACATACACAAATAATTTATAAATTAAATTGTTGAGGGTGTATTTGTTAAAATTAATATGTAATAAATTTAAAATATACAAATTCTTTGGCACTTGTAACATTCCGAAAATCCACTAAAAATTTAAAAAATTTAAGGTAGCATTAATTACTAAAAATATTGACTGCGGAAATATAATGCTTGTTAACCATTTAACTAATAGCAGTTTAACAAAGTGAGACTTCGTAATTCTTAAACATAATAAATCAATAGTTCATTTGTTATCAAATATAATTCTGCAAATAATATTTAACTTCTCATGTGATACAATTTTTGTGATAAATACTGACTATTATATTTGAATGTTGATGAAAAATTTCTTACGGGGTGCCCTGAGGTTTACTTAGATTCACAGGTAAGGTATTAAGACAATTTAAGTACTTCAAGCAATTCGAAATATGTTTCAGCTATCCATCAATGCATTAAGATAGTTATGTGTATTTCTATGCATGAAGGATATCGATGGTATGAATCTTCAGTTCTTTTTCAGTTTAACAAGTGCTAATTTATTCATTCAAACCACTCATGGAAGGCACTGTTATTATTATCTACACTTAAACTTTATTGAAGTGCTGAGAAGAAAAGTACTTACTCTGCAACCTCATAACTTCATGCTAGATTACAAATGTATAAATGTTATATGGATCCTATTATTGTGTCCAAAAACATATCGAGAATACTTGATATGTGGGTATTCCAACTTTTATGTTGATTCATGTTATGGAAACATGTGTTGCATTCTATTCTAATACCTGCAAGGGTTAGATAACTTTTATAATTTAAGTACTAGAATAGAGTGATTTCTTACTAATGTGAACAAGGTTTGGCATATTGCATCCGTTATTAAATGATGTTACAAATGCATAATGATGAAATCATAGAAACTATAATGATCCTTTAATTTACATGCTCACTATTTAAGATTTTAGTGTGACAATATAATAATATAACATTACTATGCGCATTGTAATGTTCCCTAACCTATATGTCGAAAACCCATGCTATATAAATGTGATTTATGCACTATATTATTGGTGAACTATACAATGGTGATGATATGAATTTAATGTATCACAAACCCTAGATGCAATACTATACAATAACTGCAATAACCTTGACAACATTGAAATATTAATACTATGTAATTCGTGCCCATGCAGTGTTAATGGGAATTGACCGGTCCTTTACTACTTCTACAGTCCTTCGAGGTTTGTTTTGTACATGTCTAAACTGAACTTTAATGCTCTCATTTACTCCATTAGTGGATTGTCTTGTTGGCTATCCAAGTGGTGTATTGCACGTGAAGATTCTGTGTAATTCGCCGAATTATGCGTTGATACATGGTAAGTTGCTCCTGAGTTGGACTCTGCGTTAATGAAGTTATTAATGAAGTTTTAGTCATACCATCATTTTGAAAATCGTGGTGCTCAATTGGCTTGATCACGTCCATTGATCTAGATTGTCCTCGGGGTTGGGTCCTAACCCTAACTGCTCATACTACAATTTCAAGGTTTTGTTCTTTTGGCATTCATTTGGTAATGCCTGGCTTGGAGAGAGGCCGACCGTCTGTGTAGTTGTAGGGTTTGAAGGCCGAAATCCTGATGAATCCTTCCTCGGTTTCGATGGTGAGACCTTCAGTTAAAAATGGTGATAGTTTCAGGTTGTTAATGGAGCTTTGAGTGTCAATTTCCCTGTGGCTTTCATCATGTACTTTGATAGAGGGTTGTCTCAGGATTTTTCTGTTGTGTTTACGGTTCAATTTTGAACCAGTGGTCCTTGAATGAGATGTAATGGTGAAATTGTGGCTTCTAAAAGCTTTCTTGTTGCGGCTGTTAAATGGATTTTGATCTCTTTGCTCTCGGCATTCCAGCTTCATTCTCCTGCAATAGAGGTAATGTTTTCGACTCTATGAGTATTGTTTGCAATGTATAAAGTTTGAACTTTGTGTATCTTCTTGGTTTTAAAAAATGGGTTTTAACCTCGTGATGGTTTCTATCGTAGGTATTAACGTCGTCTTGGAGGATTGCAATGATAAAATCTCTGTGGAAGGGTCCAATCTCACTCCAACCAGTAAGCCTTGGTGGTATAACTCCTCGTAGGTTCTTCTGGCGTAGCTTGTTGATGACGCTGCTCATTCAAAACTTGTTGTTGGATCCTAGCATCGTTTTAGCCAGAAATGTAATAATTCTAATTTGATGTTTTAATGGACAGAGGGTGAATCCTCGTCATGTTTTGATATTTGCCTAAATGTATTGAACTTAAAAGGGATGAACCCTTAGATTTGATAATGACATATAGGGTTACGTTTTGTGGAAAATAATGATGTAGTCTTGTGTTAAAAGCTATTTACAGTTTAATGTTTTCAAAAGATAGTTAAAAGGATTAACTAAGTGGCTTGACCACTCGTTAGGGTTTCTGTTCAGACTCGGTAGTTGTTATGAATTTTTTTGATGGTTGTTTTCTATTTCTTCAGTTGTATATTAAAACGATGGATCCACCCTAATGTAGGGATTTATCTTTTACATCGATTTTTATGTGAATAAGTGCGAAGGTTTTGCCGAGAGGGCATTAACCCTTGGTCGATTGACCAAACTAAATAAAAGAAATTTCACAACTTGAATACTATTGTATAAAAGTCGTTAACAGCTTCGTCGTATGACGAGATGATAGTGATAAGGATGTTTAAAGAAATTAGGGTTTCGGTTCAAGTGTTTGGAATGTCAGACGAAACTGATATATTTTATGTTTATGGAAGACTTAAGATATGTTAAGAGTTTGACCGACTCTTGTTTTCCTAATCTACAAATGCTAAATACTACTAATATTTTGCATAAAATATTAAAGAAGAAAAGAAAAATAGAACTACTATAGCAGTTAGAAAAATTATATGAAAATAGCATAAACCCTAGACTAATCGATTATTGTCGAAAAAGAAAAGAGATAAACTGTTTGATTATGTCATATAATTACAACTATTATAATTTCTTAAATACTGTGTTGCAGAAAGAAAATTTCTAATGCTTAAATATGATAAATTGTTTGGTCTTATGATAAATATACTTATTAGCAACGAGGGAAAACAGTACTGTGTACTTAGGAAATAAATGTTGTTGCAGCTGTTAAATTCAATACATCCTAATGAAAGAAATACAATGAACCTGAAACATTTAATTAATAAAAAGAATGATAAGAGAAAGACATAGAATCATGTTATTTGATACAGAATATTAATGGTAGGAAAAACTAATGAAATATAATAGGGTTGATCTCCTCATTCACCTGGCAATCTTCCTTTCAATTTATCTACCTTAATTTCTTCTCTATACTAGAGTACGATATAGATACATTAGCATGGGAAAAAATGCAGAGAATATTTTATTCAATTCATCATTCATAATCAGTACTATACATAATCCTAATTGACTCAGAAACTAAAATAAATGCATTTGTTCAATAATGTCTTTGAAAACAGTAATTTAATAATTGCAGATAGAAATTTAACTGCTTAGAATTAGAAAAAGACAGTAGAACCTGTAAATGAAGATAGGGACGACAAACACCCAAGGAGGCCTGTTCCTCCCAACCTTCTCCAGAAGAAGCAGCCAATCTACTAGCTTCCTTTCGACCCCCGAGCCTATTCACTAAACCACTAGGTAGAAGATTCTAGGTAGAAGCAAGGAATTTAACTTCAGCACTCGGTAGAATATCTTAAGCACTCAATACTATAGCTTCAACACTCAATTAGTATAACTTTGCACTCAGCAGTATCATAGGCAGACTTACTACATGATCAAAAACTCAGCATATCCCCTCATTGAATCTCTTCGGTGCAAGCACAGCAAAATCCCAAGGTAAATTTCCTCATCAGGAAAAGTGATGAACCTCAATTTACAATTCAATGGCTCTTTTATCGATTGCCTAGCTCTTGAGTGGTCATTTTCAGAATAAATGAGCCTCAAGCTCCAGTCCCACCTTCCAGGGCACTATGACCACATTTCAAGGGAGTTGTCCCATACCAACAGCTAGTTAGTTGAATCATGATGCTGCCATTTGTCCATTGCCTTCTACCCCAGATTCCATTCCACCTAGTGGATCAGTAAACACTCTTTCAACACTCTCCTCGGATGTTTGTCTCCTATTTAATTTATTAAATAATAAAATATTATGCAAATTACAGTCATCCTTGGACACTTGTCCAACATAAAAACTTTACAATAAAAGTTAACATAATGTTTCCAACATAAAATGTTTTTCAGCAAAAAGGGTATGTTACAACACTTCTGACAAAATCTCTGACACTTTTGTTATTAACCAATCAACACAAAAAAAATCAACCACTCGATATTAACGAAAATCGTCTGAAAATTTTGAATTTTTTACACAAAACTGATGTTACCTTGGATACAGATGCCATGCAAAATTGGAATTTGCGATAAAAAAAATGAATTTACTGTCCAACATTTGTGCTAAGTTTTAATGAAAAAAAAATGGTAACCCAACAACACAATTTGAATTTCGTTAGTAGTATCCATTGGATGAATCTTGATTTAACCTTCTAGATTACGAAAATCACCACCGTCTTATGCGTTCGAACTTCACCAAACTTTATTTCCAAAGTAGTGTGCTCTTTGCTTTCGGCTACTTCGCCCGCTCCTCTTGTGTTGCATGTCAATGTATTGTGTGGCTCTATCACCCTGCCATGTGCTATGTGGCTCTTTGATCTATTGATTAAGTTTTTGACTGTGTATTTTTTAAAATTAATATGTAATAAATTTAAAATCCAAAAGATCATGGAGTATTTTCAATCTCATGAAGGAATTTGTCCCAATACCTTGATTTATTTAACATCATTGTAACATCACCCAAGATGTCTCCTTCACCCATTTATGGACATGTATTCTTTATGTATCTATGATATCTACAATTGGTGTTATTCAAGGGCCCATATTTGTAATTTAAAGATTCTTTGTGATCCTTTCTTCCCACCACTACATTTATCTCATTAGGGACTTCATTTCCTAAATCCAATTCAACACACATTGTATCCAAAAAGGTGGTAGTGCATTATGCAATTATGTCTTATCATCTAGTGCTACATATCGCACTATATAATTTCCTATGGATTTGATTATTTCTTTTGCCCAAAGTTCCAATGTCATGTATGGGATTTTTACCCATATAGAGGACATGTTTTCTATTCCTTTGAGTAGACCACACCTAGTTTATTAGTAGTGAACATTGACATCTATATATTCCAATAATCATATACCCACAACTAATTGATCTTTGTAATCCCTGGATTTAAAATTAAAATGCGATGATTACCATTGACATCACAAAAATGGCTGATAATATCATAATAGTGACATCCATTGTTTTCTCATACAAATTTTAAGTGTTGTCTCATAAATTTTTGACCCTAAAAATTGCCCAATCAATGTCATTTCTACCTAATTTGTAGACTTACAATCTCTAATTTCAATTCAATTCACAAATTTTCTTACGAGTCTAATCACATTTACCCTCTTTTTTCTCCTAATCTTCATTGTTTGGTTTATAGTAAGGCGCATGTCCTTTGAGTTGTCTTCCCACTCTTCTATCATTTCGTCTAGCTTCTATGGCTATTGGATTGAGAAGTATTCTTGAAAAATTTAGAGTATGAATTATATATAGTATCTTCTTTAGATTCCTACTGAGGCATCTCCCTTAGACCTTTATATTGCAAATGGGCCCAACAACCTTATATTAAAAAATTATTTAACCAATATGTGGATCATCTTAAGTTTTATTTTCTTTCATGATGATCAAAATACAGTCTAAGAATCATGATCTGTAATGGTATATGTACTCCCAATTCCTCCCATTCCTCTAGAAGGATTGAATCCCTCCATATCTCTTCCATATTTCAAAGTTGTATTCGAATTAGGATTCAATTCATATGGTCTTCTTATTTCACCATCATTTTTGGGTCAGTGCAAGCTAATGAGGGTCACTTTTGGCGCGTTAGATGCAATAGAAAATTGAAAAAGCAGGCATCCCTCAACCTACTTGGATTTTTTGAGCTACTTACGCAAAATATCTTGCATTGAGTAAAAAAGATGAAATGTAGAAAATTGAATCACGTTTCCGAATATATAACTTTTATGTATTGAAAATTTGCATAGCTATGTCAAGTTTCATTTTTCCTAACAGACACTTTTTATTTTTCAAGCAAATGATAAGGTATATGTTTTTGTGGGTAGAGCCTTTGAGGGCCTAAATGATGGAATCAAGCTACAAAAATCGGCATGCATGTAGAAAACACATAGCACTTGTGCGCCATTATTTTTCGAAAATTAAATTAGTAATTTTATAATTTTTTTATAATTGTCTAAGTGATCAAACCTCGAAAATAGTACCTCTTTTGTGGGTAGAGCCTTTGAAGGTCTTACTGCAAAAATCTTGAAATGGGTTTTTCATAGAACGTGGAGGTTAGTGTCCTCTTGTGCACCATACAATTTTTTTTTGAAATGATTGAGAATTGAAAAGTTATGGAAGAAACACTAATAGTGTGTTTCATGAGTTGAGGTAGGACAGAAAAGAAATTGAAAGAAAATAGGTAAAATTAATATTTCAAAATAAAAGTTACATATTTGAAATCTGCAGAAAAAATGTTATTTGTGTCTAATATTTCGTCAAAAATGACTCTGTGTAGCATATTGTAACGAGTGGCTAAGCATAGGCTTCTCTAGAAACTGGAAGAAATACCCAATTAGCTTTGGTTTTTCATTAACATAGCATAGGTTTGGAATTACCGAAGCAAACTCCAAAGCATACACATAGGATTATTGTTTACATGTGAGCATGTGATTCAGCCTGGTTTAAATTCAAAAATATTGCCACGCTTTTAGATGTACATAACGCGTACGCGTTATATAACTACATAACATGTATGCGTTATATAACTACATAACGTGTATGCGTTATATAACTACATAACACGTACGCGTTATATAGTTAAACAACGCACTCGCGTTATGCAAATCATAAAATACATGTTTAATACTTGAGAAAGAGGGGGTGTGGAAGACTCAAGAAAATTTTTGTTTAATATTTGAGAAGGGGTGGGGAAGGGTCAAGGGAATCTATGGTTAATATTTAATAGGGGTGGGAAAGGGTCAAGGGCTTAGAAGGATGTTGGAAGCTTGAGTGGGGAGAGATGAAGGGAATGAGAACATGATGGGCTACAGGGGGTGAAGGAAAGTGGAGCTTGAGAGCACTATTAGGAGTAGAATAGGATCTGAAGAGGTATAGGGTTAGAAGTTGAAAGTGAGACTTGAGTGACAAGGGGGAATGGATGGAGGCAAGGGGGATGTGAGAAAGAAATAAAGAATACAAAAGGGGGGGGGAGACATAGAGCGAGGGAGGGAGAGGGACAATGGGGAGGAATGGATTTGGAGGGAGTGAGAGATAGATGGGGATAGAACAAAATAAAGAGATAGGAAGGGAGGGAAAAAAAGTGTTGGTGGGAGACATGCAGGGAGTGGTGGCGATGGAGAGAGAGAGTGAGAGAGAGAGAGAGAGAGAGAGAGTAGGGGGAAGGGACATAAAGTGTGTGAGAGAGAGGGAGTGATGGAGAGATTGGGATAGGTTGAGGGAAAGATAACATGAGGGAGGGATAGAAGGTGAGAGAGAGACATGCGATGAGAGAGGGAGGGAGAGAAGGTAGGGTGAGGGATGGAGGGAGAAAGGTGGAGATAGATATGGATGGAGGGGGGATGGTTTTGAGAATGGAAAGTGACATAATGTGTGTGTATGTGTGTGTGTTTGAGAGAGAGAGAGAGAGAGAGAGAGAGAGAGGGAGAGATTGATGGTTGGGAAGAGAGAGACTAGAGGGAGTTGTGAGCATCATATTCTCCATCAGCATCATATTTTTTATCATCATCATCTTCATGACCATCATCGTCATCATCAACATCTTCATCATCATCACCATCATCATCATCATCATCATATTCCTCATCAAATCAACATCTCCATCATCGTCATCATCATCTTCTGAACATCATCATGATCATCATCTAAACATCACCATCACCATCATCATCAACATATTCATCATCATCACCATCACCATCATCATAAAAATCATCATCGTCATCACCATCACCATCACCATCACCATCTTCATCATCATTGTCATCTCTAGGTTCCCCATCAACATCAACATCTCCATCATCATCATCTTCTTCATCATCATCATCTTCATCACCATCATCATCATCATGAACATCTTCATCATCATCACCATCATCATCATCTTCCTTGAATCAAATCAACATCTCCATCATGTCACCATCATCTTCATCATCATCATCATCATCATCTAAACATCACCATCACCATCACCATCATCATCAACATCTTCATCATCATTACCATCACCATCACCATCAACATCTTCATCATCATCACCATCATCATCATCATCATTGGCATTTGTAGGTTCCTCATCAACATCTCCATCATCATCATCTTCTCCATCATCATCATCTTCATCACCATCATCATCAGCATCAACATATTCATCATCATCACCATAATCATCATCTTCATCTTCATCAGATCAACATCTCCATCATCATCATCTTCTTCATCATCTTCACCATCATCATCATCATCATCATCTTCATCGCCATCTCCATCATCTTCAACATCTCCATCAACATCTCCATCATCATCACCATCACCATCATCATCATCTTCATGACCATAAACATCTTCATCATCATTGTCATCTTCCCCTTCCTCATCAACATCTCCATCATCATCATCATCATCACCATCACCATCATCGTCAACATCTTCATCATCATCACCATCAACATCATCATCATCGTCATCACCATCAACATCATCATCAAAATCTTCATTGTCATCACCATCACCATCTTCATCACTATTGTCATCTCTAGGTTCCCCATCAACACATCTCCATCATCATCATCTTCTTCATCATCATCATCTTCATCACCATCATCATCATCAACAACATCTTCATCATCATCACCATCATGATCATCATCTTCCTCATCATATCAACATCTCCATCATGTCACCATCATCTTCATCATCATCATCATCATTACCAGCACCATCATCATCAACATCTTCATCATCATCACCATCATCATTGGCATCTGTAGATTCCTCATCAACATCTCCATCATCATCATCTTCATCACCATCATCATCATCATCATCGGCATCTGTAGGTTCCTCATCAACATATCCATCATCGTCATCTTATCCATCATCATCACCATCATCACCATCATGATCTTCTGAACATCATCATGATGGTCATCTAAACATCACCATCACCATCATCATCAACATCTTCATCATCATCAAAATCTTCATCGTCATCACCATCACCATTACCATCACCATCTTCATCATCATTGTCATCTCTAGGTTCCCCATCAACACAACATCTCCATCATCATTATCTTCTTCATCATCATCATCTTCATCACCCTCATCATCATCATCAACATCTTCATCATCATCACCATCATCATCATCATCTTCCTCATTAGATAAACATCTCCATCATGTCATCATCATCTTCATGATCATCATCATCATCATCTGAACATCACCATCATCATCATCAGCAGCATCTTCTTCATCATCACCATCATCTTCATCAACATCATCATCTTTATCATCTTCATCTACATCATGATCATCTTCATTGTCATCGCCATCCTCCTCATCATCATCTTTATCATCTTCATCTAAATCATGATCATCTTCATTGTCATCACCCTCCTCCTCCTCATCATCTTGTGCACTTATGCACTTAGGGATTAATGTTTAGAAGAGGGTCTAAGGCCTTTATGGGGGAGGGGCTCTAGGAACAAGGTAAGACAGAGAGGGCAGGGGGGAGGGATAAAGGCGTAGAGGGTTAGTGATTAAGGGAGAAGAAGGGAGAGAGTGCTATAGGGTGGGATAATGATGAAGATAAAGAAAAGGTGGAGAGATGGAGAGTGGGGTGGTAGAGACATGGCTGGAGTAAGGGAGAGAAAGAAACATGAAAGAAACCTGTAGGGAGGGATGTAGGGAGAATGAGGGATAGATATTTAGAAAGAGATAGGGGGTATCTAGGGATTATTGGGAGAGAGATAGGGGGTATTAAACCATACAAAACATTTTTCCCCACACTAAAAACATTTGGTTTGTATGTAACCATATAAATTATTAGTTTTCTTTTGATTTTGTTCGTTGCCCTAGCCGTGCACCTAACCTATTTATTGTGCTTGACAATATCGCGTACGCGTTTTTGCATTACATATCGCGCACGTGTTTTTGCTTTATATAACACGTGCGCATTTTGTAACTCTATAAATAGTGGACTGTCCCTATCCGAGAGAAACTTCACTCTGTCTGAGCCAAAACAACACTCCCGCGATTTTTCGAACAGCACGAGCCCGCCATTGTAAATTCTCACACTCTACACCAACTCCATCATTATTTTTTTTATGCAGGTGCAACATTGAGGACATCTTTCATGGTTTCTCAGTGTGGTGTTGGGTTATATGGCCATATTTGAAGAAGATAATCAGCAAGATTGAAGAATCTCCAATTGAATAACACCAAAGATAAGGGCTTTGAAAGATTCATTTTTCCTATATTTGAGGAGCACACAAGATAAGATATCAAGCTTCAAGACCATTTCATGGTGATGGTGGATATACACAAGTGTACAAGAGAATCAAAGAGCCCAAACAATTTATGATTTAACTTCCATTTGCTTGAAGAGCTTGTAATTGAGGAGCAACAAAAACAAACTATATTGAATTGATCATTGTGGTGATGGGGAATGCACGTAACCAAGTAAACAAATCAACAAGGAAGAAGAGACCTCAAGAAGTCATTGAAGAAGAGAAATAAAAGAAAAGAATATACATGATGAATCGGAGGCTTTCTTTGGAAACTAATTCAAATCCAACTGTAGAGGATACCATGGTTCATCCTATTAATCCACGACAAGAGGGACCTTCAATTTCCACAATAGTTGTTGAACAAGCACCCCATGGAAGTAATCAAGAAGCAAAACGTAGGTGCTCATTAGGGGATGTTTCAATTCCTACTTCAAGTCAAAGTTATAAGTTACCATCTCTAGATGAAGCTCACGAAGAAACACCCAATTTGCTATCCGGATGTGGTTATACAAGCAATGAAGTCAGAGAGGCGTTGGACATTTTGCCTACTGTTGAAGAAGAGAATGTTATCCACACCATCGATGAGGATGTTGGACTTCCACAAGGGGATGTTGGACTTCCACAGACCATCGATGAGGATGTTGGACTTCCACCATCCAACTACCAGGAAGAGAATGAAGGACAGCAAGCTACTACTGAAATGTCAGAGCGTCTTGGTGATACGCTACATGGTACAATTCCAACCCCCTTACCTCCATTAACAAGAACGCATCGAAGAACTCCAAAGCGTATACAAGTTGATGAAAGTATTATCAATTCCATTGAAGGTACGCTATCTAAACATAGTATTTCTTATCAAACTCAACAGATACTTGATAAATATTTTGTTTCTCAATGTTATGGAGATAAATGTAGATTATTTTTATCATTGTTAAAATCTAGGAGCATGAATGTTGTTAGGAAAAAGTTAGGGATAAAGATGATAAAGAATTCTGAACCAAGTTCTCATATAGTTAAAAGCCTAGTAGATGCATTTGGTAAAATTGGTAAGAACACACGTTCAAAGGACCGCAATGCTACTCGTCGTGTGTTGTCACAAGCAATTGCAAATAAGAACACCAGGGCCCTTCGTATTCTCAGGCCTACATTCGAACTAGTTAATTTGAATGTAAAAACCCTCCGTAGGTATTCTATTAGAAGAGAACATCTTGACACAATCGATCGGACACATTTTTGGGCCTTTGTTGGTCGATTGCCATGTCGTGACATGAAGCTAGTTGATGCAGTAAAGGGACTAGTGCACCGTTTTTGGCATGATCACACAAGGCCTTCTTCAAACCAAAAGGATGTACTAAAACTAAGAATGGGTTCAAAGGATCGTGAACCACATACTAAGCATCTTATTGATATAACACAGACAGAACTTTACGAGAAATTTAGGATTGAGCATAGACAATTGAACTTAGGGCAAAGATCTTTTGAGAAATGTAAGCCATGGTATGTTAGAATAAATACTCTTCGTAACACTTTTTGTTGTAGATACCATGTAGAATATGAATATTACTATGAAACATTTTTGTACATTCATCGTGTGTTGCATACTAATCGTGTGCAGGATTGCTCCATGACAATACCACTGACTTCATCAAGAGAATTCATTCATAGCATCATGTGCAATAGGCCCGAGGGGCAAAAATACTATGCAAAATCTTGTTTGGATGGAACATGCTCCAACTGTGTTGCAATGGCATTATTGAGCCAATGTATGCATGAGAATGGAGACAGTGAATTTGGGAAAATGGTTATAGACATGAAAAGTTTCAAATATATCAACTATGAAATAGTCCCAGGGAAAGAAAGCAAAAAAAATACAATTGGTGACATCTCAGGTATGCATTTATATCTATAAAATTATGTTGTAACGGTTACATTTCAATCCTTACTTGCAACAAAAAACTGACATTGAGATCATTTTGTGTCACCAGGTACAAGTTAGTGAATTCATCAAGGAATTTATTGAAAAGACACATCAATATGTTCAGCATGTCCACGTGGCACGATGGCAGGATGAGAAGTTTAGAATATGCAGAGATACATTTCCCCTTGGTACTATACTTTCAGTTGTTGATTTTGCCGAGAACTACACTCTGCAACCTCAAAATGAGATCCAAAGTTAGTATTATCACTCTGAGCAAGTTTCCTTGATGGTCCATATCACATATAGGCATGGCCCAAATAGCACTAAAGAGCAAAGAGAAATTCTGAAGGAATATCACTTCTACATAAGTGATGATAGGTGCCACGACTTCCACTATGTACGTCATTGCTTCATCATGTTCTATGATCACTTGAATGGAAGGAACATACAGATGGATCGACACTTGATTTGGTCTGATGGGTGTGCTGGTCAGTTCAAAAATGCACGCATATTTAGTGGTTTTGTTCATTGCATAAAAACTACAAAGTGTCACATATGTGGAACTATTTTGAGACTGGGCATGGTAAAGGAGAGCATGATGGAGCCAGAGCATGCATCAAAACAGCCCTACGAAGAGAGGAATTGAAAGTATCTACAAAATCTACTATTCTAAATGCTCAATCTATAGTCAGGTGGTGCATGTCAGTAATGGGAGAGGAATCAACTATGCGAGTAGAATCCACAAGAAAGAGACATGTGGGGAGATTTTTTTGCGAGGTGGTATACATTGATCGTTCACATGCATGGGAATGCAAGACTATGCCTGGGACTCGTGGCTTTCATTCGGTTCGAAGCTCTGATAACCCAGTATTTGAAATTTGGACAATAAGACTCGCTTGTTTTTTCCTGCCTTGTTGTGATGGTGACTGGGATGGGTGTGAATCATTGGATTGGGTTGATGGATGGGATCGCATATCACTTCCACTTGATCAGCGTGCAATTGTTGAGTTAACTCCGTTGGAAGAATACCAATCATCTATTTTTGCAGATTTTGATCATGTCTCAGACCTTGTACAACCCAGTATGATGCATTTCCTTAGCATTTTTTGTTTGTTTGTGTAGTCTTCAAATGCACATTAATGGCCTTATATCGCATGAAAAATATTTTGATCATATACCTACAATCATATAATGCAGGGCACATATACGCAGTGGTTGGCTCAAAAGATACTGAATGGGGTGATGAATACTGGTTGGCATGCTGTATAGATGGAAAGAAAACTCTCATTATGTCCATGACTGACGATGAAAACAACCACTTTTCAACTGGGTCTATGGTTGTTAAAGGTGAATACTTGACACGTGACAGCAATGGAAGAAAGAAGGGTGGATATGTTTACAAGGATTACAAACCAGGTGCAAGTGTGTATAACTTTACCAACTTAATCATTGGCATAAACCTTGAGGTACGAACAATGCCTAGTCGAAATACATCGAAGGTACGCTACTTCTTACCAGATACAAAGCACGCGAGACTAATGGAGACCATCAGTATAAGAGATGATCCAGAGGGCTTGGTTGTATGATAATAGGTGGGATCTAGCATGATGAGGTACGTTACATACTTTTAATACTATACTATTTATACTATTTGTAATTGAATATCGATATATGCTCAATTTTCACATTTATTTTTCATATGAATATGTCAATTTTGTGTTCTTGATATGCCAAATTTACGTTTACATTGTTTATAAATATGCTAAAAGTTCTCTTGTATGTCAAGTTTATGAATATGCCATTTTTTACATATGATCAGTAAACCCTAAAATTATATTATGTTCATCATGTTGGTTATTGGCTTCACCCAACAAAATTAATTCAATTCATGCTCACTATATTAAACAATACACATATATTAAATTTAATTCATGTCTTGTTAAATATTTCATAATGAATTAGCTATTTGAGAGCACCACCTTAGACCAAGCCATCATCATCAACATCTTCATCATCATCACCATCATCATCATCATGGACCTGCAAAAACCTAGTTTCCAAAGTGTCTAGGCAGGTTCGGGCTGGGAACACTAGCCATACCCGCCCAGTGGATGATTTTCCAAAGTTGACCCCTGTGTGCAAAAATTGCACACTCCCACACTGAGAAAAACCCTAGTCTCCAAGATGGACCTGGAAGGTGACACATGGGCCACCGGGCAGGAGGGGAGGGGCACCCCTGGCACTATCCTAGTGTGTTGAATCCAATGGAGTTGACCATTCGTCGATCCGAGACACAGTCTTCATTCTATGGCTCGTCCTGTCTCGCTGCTAGAAGGCCTTCAGGGACACCTGCAGGATACCTACCGGGGGCATAGAACTCCAACTGTGAAACAAAACTGGGTTTCGGGGAGTCCTGCAGGTGTGTCTAGGCAGGTTCGGGCTAGGAACACTAGCCATATTTGCCTGGTAGATGATTTTCCAAAGTTGACCTCCGTGTGCAAAAATTGCACACTCCCACACTGAGCAAAACCCTAGTTTCCAAGATGGACCTGCAAGGTGACACATGGGCCACTGGGAAGGAGGGGAGGGGCACCCCTGGCACTATCTCGGTGTGCTGAATCCAACGAAGTCGACGGTTCGTTGATCTGAGCCACGGTATTCATTCTATGGCTCATCCCGTCTCGCTGCTAGAATGCCATCAGGGACACCTGCTGGATACATACCGGGGGCATAGAACTCCAACCGTGCAACAAAATCAGGTTCCAGGGAGTCCTACAGATGTGTCTAGGCAGGTTCAGGCTAGGAACACTAGCCATACTTGCCCGATGGATGATTTTCTAAAGTTGACCCTCGTGTGCAAAAATTGCACACTCCCACACTGAGCAAAACCCTAGTTTACGAAATGAATGCGCAATGAAGCGACTGGGCCATGGGGAGATGAGGGAGAGGGCCCCATAGAGGTAATCGCACGTCAGGAGACCAACGGAGTCGATGGTTCATCGATCCAACATCTGGTTTCCGAGTTATGTCGAGTTGGAAGTCGCATGAAAATGTTGTTCAGGGACACTTGGTGAATTTTCGTCCGAGAGCCAAAAAGCAAATGGAGCAGGAAGATTGCATGTCATTGGCTCCTGCAAGTGGATGTGGGAAATGCTAACGTGGGAACATTTCCAACACTGGCTCGAGGGAGGTTTTTGTAGAGTTGACCCACCAATGCGATATTGCATGCAATTAAACTAAGCAAAACCCTAGTTTAGGAAATGAATGTAAAATGAAGCCACTGGGCCATGGGGAGACGAGCGAGAGGGCCCCCTAGAGGTAATCGCACACCAGGAGACCAACGGAGTCGACAGTTTGTCGGTCCGACGTCCAGTTTCCAAGTTATGTCAAGTTGCAAGTCGCATAAACATGTCGTTCAGAGACACTTGGTGAATTTCTGTCCGAGATCCAAAATGCAAACGGAGCAAGAATATTGCATGCCATTGGATCCTAAAAGTGTGTGTGGGAAATGCCAACATGGGAACACTGCCAACACTGGCTCGAGGGAGGTTTTTGCAGAGTTGACCCACCAATGCGATATTGCATGCAATTAAACTGAGCAAAACCCTAGTTTACGAAATGAATGCACAATGAAGCCATGGGGCCATGGGGAGACGAGGGAGAGGCCCCCCTAGAGGTAATCACATGCTAGGAGACCAACGGAGTCGACGGTTCATCGGTCTGACGTCCATTTTTCGAGTTATGTGGAGTTGCAAGTCGCATGAAAATTCCATTCAAGGACACTTGGTGAATTTCCGCCCGGGAGCCAAAAAGAAAATGGAGTAGGAAGATTGCGTGTCGTTGGCTCCTGTAAGTGTGTGTGGGAAATGACGACGTGGGAACACTGGCAACACTGGCTCGGGGGATGTTTTTGTAGAGTTGACCCACCAATGCGATATTGCATGCAATGAAATTGAGCAAAACCCTAGTTTACGAAATGAATGCACAATCAAGCCACGGGGCCATGGGGAGATGAGGGAGAGGGCCCTCTAGAGGTAATCGCATGCCAGGAGACCAACAAAGTCAATAGTTCATTGGTCCAACGTCCGTTTTCTGAGTTATTTCGAGCTGCAAGTCGCATGAAAATGCCGTTCAGGGACACTTGGTGAATTTCCACCCGGGAGCCAAAAAGCAAACGGAGCAGGAAGATTGCGTGCCATTGGCTCCTACAAGTGTGTGTGGGCAATGCCGACGTGGGAACACTGCCAACACTGGCTCGGGGGAGGTTTTTACAGAGTTGACCCACCAATGCGAGATTGCATGCAATGAAATTGAGCAAAACCCTAGTTTACGAAATGAATGCACAATCAAGCCACGGGGCCATGGGGAGATGAGGGAGAGGGCCCCCTAGAGGTAATCGCATGCCAGGAGACCAACGAAGTCGACAATTCATCGGTCTGAAATCCGTTTTCTGAGTTATGTCGAGCTGGAAGTCGCATGAAAATGCCGTTTAGGGACACTTGGTGAATTTCCACCCGGGAGCCAAAAAGCAAACGAAGCAGGAAGATTGCGTGCCATTGGATCCTACAAGTGTGTGTGGGCAATGCCAACGTGGGACCAATGGAGCCGATAGTTCGTCGGTTCGACGTCCGGTTTCTAGGCTATGTCGAGTTGCAAGTCGCATGAAAATGGTTTTCAGGGACAAGAGACACAACATTTTATCCCAGGAAATCCTTATGGGGAAGAAAACCTAGCAACCTTTCTTAGAATAATTATATGTTTAGAAATCAACTACAATGAAACCATGAACAAACCTTGACCTTGAAGGGTTTTACCACATGAAAAAACCTTAATGACACATGACAACAAGAGTACTTATCTACATAAAGATGACCTCCAAGCCATAAGGATAACCAAGCATATCCTTCCCAACCAACATTAGAAGGCACTTTATTTCTCGAATCCTGAGGTAACATTTGTTCCTTTCACCAATGTTGCTTTGAGCACTTGTATGTAGTTACTCATATGTAGTGTTGAATCTAATTGTACAATCAAATATTGGGCTTTGATGAAATGTGTAGCATGTATTGCACTTACTTTTATCAAATTACACTTGAACATTGACTTAACTTGTAATTTAATAATCCAAACTCACAAATTTTAATTACACCTATCCAATTAGTGTGCATGAGTGAGTTCGTTGAAACCTTGAAAAACATTGTATTGCATTTAGTTTGATTAAATTACATGAGCAAGAACTTTGACATAACTTGTAATGATCATCCAAAATCACAAATTTTAATTAGATACCAATTAGTGCACGCATGTAGTGAGTTCGTTGAAACCTTTAAATATAATAGTTTGTTCTTTTGACAAAGTGCATTTATGAGTAATAGATAATCCACACAAATCAACACATTAGATTGACACAAGAACACGTGGAAACCGAAGAACAAATACAAAGTGAAATGTCAATGTGCATGTCTCCAAAAGTACATGTATATCCAAAAGTATCCAAAAGTACATGTATCCAATGAAGTCAATATACATGTCTCTAAAAGTACATGCACAATAAATTCAATGTACATGTCTCCAAAAGTGAATGTATCGAAAAGTACATATATATACAAAAGTATCCAAAAGCACATGTGTCCAAAACTATCCAAAACTATCAAAGCCACATGTACATGTATCCAAATGTACATAAATCCCATAAGACACATCAAAACTCAAGCTTCCTCTTGTTCTTTTCTGACGTTGATCCTCTAGGCACATCTCTAGGATCAGCGTGCGTCTCTGGATCCTACAAATTAAATATCAATTGTTAAATTCAACTAACTATGTACACTAATACATTAGCTCAACAATTATCAACTGGTGCATGGAAAGTGCATGAAACACTTGGTCACTGAAGGACGTCTCACCTCAACTGACAAAGGAGATTGCGTTGCTTGTGTAGCAGATGGAGCCGTTGGTTGAACATCCAGGATGGTCGAACCAGGGGGGCCAGGAACTGCTCCTGGTGGTGGTGGCTACAATGAAAAAATGTTGAAATAGTTAGAAATGCATGAATAAACAATAGACAACAATAATAAACTATGTAAAGATAATGTTGAAATAGTTACATACCTGTGTGTGATCAGTTGCCATTGCAGATGCGGCACTGACTATTGCATCAACCATCGATGCGAGGTTTTCAGTAGACAAATCGGGTTCCTGATGCAGTAAACATGCAATTCAAACATTAACAAAAATGATTTATGCACTGGATTTCAAGTTAAACAACAAATATCATCGAAGGATATACATTACCATGGTGTGAGTAAGCCCATGGTTGTGGGTAGCTGGAGTCTTTCTAGGAGTAGAACGCCTCACATATACACGACCCTTGTTCACGAATGGCCTGGAGGGAGATAAAAATCCAAGCAATGGTCCAGATGTCTCGGATGGTGCCTACAGTCAGCAAGTGTTCATGTAGTTAGACATGCATGATTCAACAAACAAACATGTATTTAAAAAAATGTCATTTTTAATTGTTTACCTAGAGCCCAAATGTTTCATGGGACGGTATGACCATGGGTGATACCTCCACATTACCTTGCCCCAGTGAAGGATCTTCCATCTACAAGTTTAATAATTGTAAATATTAGACCATAGATAGCATTAGTGAACTAAAATGTAAAGTATGTGGAAATTAACAAATTAACAAGTATTAAAAAACTAAAATTTTAAAATGTTTACCTCCGTGTGAGATACAACAATAGGTGCTATATAAGATGGTCCTACCAAATGGGTAGCATCATACCCCCTTGTAGAGTCTAGAACATCCAGCTCTGGGGCGTCGCTGATAGCATAAAGCATCAACTGCAAGTTCACAAAATTAATATATTAACTCAAACTATATATATGTGTACAAAGACGAAAATAAATGAAGAATTTATTACAATTAACCATCAACATACCTCTCTCAAAAACCCACTGAAGGCAACATCTGAGGCAAGACCATAGCAGGGATGACCACATGATGTGCACTAGTGAGGATCAGTACTAGGATGGGGATGTGTCGATGGTTCTGCACTAGTGGATGGTCATGATGGTCCTGCACTAGTGGATGGTCCTGCATGGTGACGAGCTAGTGTATGTACCACACCAGGAACAAATGTCCCTTCCTCACCCATATGTTGAACCATAGTGCCATGGCGAACAACCCCCCATGCCAAACTCAAAAATGCATCCCATGTCTGTGGAATAATACGATGTGCAGGTGAGACATCTGGCCCAGGCAACTGCCTGCGAGGCACAGGGATAGGGCGATCCTGGTCTTGAAGCCTCGCATTGGGTCGATTTTGGGGCATCCCCCCACTGATCCTCTGAAACTGCAAGATCTCAAAATAGTTAACGTGTTTATGTAACATGAACTCTACGTACATCTTTCGAAGAAAATACAAGGGAATTTCCCTGTTGTTATGTGGTGGCATATCAAAAACCATGTACCATCTGTCCATACAGTTATCAACAAATGGTTGAAATGTGCACCACTCAATGGAGATATGCATATTGTTTGCATTTGGGATTTCCCCCATCCGAGGGTCCCTAAACAATGCAAATATGAACTCTTTGGATATTTTCAACTTTTTTATTGCAACGTAGTCTAGCCCATCAGCATATTGTTGTCTTTTTCTTTCTCTATATGATGTAATATCATATAGTACATTGGTAGACTGTGAAATGGTGTCAACAATTGCATCCAAGGTTGATGCAAGCGAGCGGCGAATCCTGACACCACCACTAAAAGATGCACTAATGCCCCTCAAGTGGGCAAGCTCAATCAGTATCTCGGCATTGGTGTCCATAGTCGCAACTGCAATAAAGACATCAATATAAAAATCATTAGAAACATATACATGGTATATAATGACGTCTCTTCAAAATTGAAAATGTATTAAATTAGACTCAAGTAAGCAATTTAATGGCATTCACTTACATACATTTAAAACTTAAAATTAAACATTTAACAATTAAAAAGTAAGTTTCGTTCAACTTCTTTCTAGAAGTTAAGGCACTTCTTAACCCTCATTGGTGACTTTTCCATGCAAACTTGGGTTTAAACTTCTTAGAATTTAGGAGTGTTATTTTGACATGTTTTGGCCTTTACGTACACTTCTGATGAAATTTTGATTATGTTCATGGACAAATGATTGTGATGAAATTTTGAGAAACCAAGTTACTAATTTTTTTTGCATTTTTTTATTCATGCTTGTGCATGCATTTCATCTTGTTATTGCCATTACCAAGGAAAATTATTTAATTAGTATCATGGAAAATGGCCTTTGAGGGTTGGAAATTTGGGTTTCATGTGGATGGATACCTAAGTAACTGGACACGTCCAACAAGGTCCCCATGTCGTGTGGGACATGGTTTTAGATGATGGTTGGTGCGATAGGGTAGTCCTTAGCATCAAGATCATGGAGCCAATCATTTCTTTGTCACGTTTGCAGACACGGACCAGCCCATCCTAGGAGATGTTTATGAGGGGTGGGATTCCATGATTGAGTCCATGAGGACCATTGTTATGGAGAATGAGTGTGCTGAGTATGAGACATTGGCAGAGAACTTATGTTCCATCATACATGACATTCTTATCTCCAGGTGGGATAAGAATTGCACACCTTTTCATTGCTTGGTCCACTCATTGAACCCCAAGTTCTACACTTAGGATTGGCTCAGTGGTGGGTCGGGGCCCTCATCCAGAGTCCCTCCTCACATGGATGGAGAGATCTCAGAGGGGAGGAAGATAGCATTTAGACGACTACTTCAGGATAGAGACCACCTTGAGGTGGTGGAGGAGGAATTTTATGAGTTTTCTAGTGGCACTGGGAGATTTGGAGGATATGAAGTGGTTAGAGACATGGGGGTTAAGAAACCCCTTGTTTGGTGGAAAACTCATGGGGCAACATGCCCTCTTCTACAAAAGATAGCCTTGAGCGTCCTCTCTCAAGTTACTTCATCCTCTTGTTGTGAGAGTAATTGGAGCACATATGGGAACTTGTATAGTGTGAAGAAGAGCAGGCTTGAGCAGTGCAGGGTAGAGACGATGGTGTATGTGCACTCCAACCTTCGTCTTATTTACAGGAAGAGGGAGGAGTGGGAGAAGGGAAAGACACGGATGAGGGATGTCCTTCCTAATGAGATGGGTTTGGACAACAATACTGATTTGGCATTAGCCAACATCGATCTTAATGATCCAATGCTAGAGCCGGTCACTTTTGATGAGGGGATCGTATGGAGGGGTCATCCTCCACACCAGCAAATGCAGTTAGTCAGATTGGCAGAGAGGAGGAGGAGGAGGAGGAGGAGCATTAGGACAGTGATGAGTTTGTTGATTCAGGCATGGAGGAGGACTATTGAGTCATTGACAGATGGGATTCTTCCATCTTGATCCACTCCTTTTTTGTATTTACTATTAGACTATTAGTCTATTAGTCTATTTGGCATTTGCCAGTGCCCAGTGGCATTCCAACATCTATGTAATACATTCTGATTTTGATGACTTAATGAGAAATATGGTTCCGAGTCTCTGACATTCATCTATGTGTCTCAATGTCTCGTTGTGATTTGTGATTGTGAATGACAAATGTGTTGTGATTTGTGAATGATCTAATTTCCATTGAATATTTCATATTTATAATTGTAAATGTAATTTCTATTGAATATTTGTAATTGTAAATGTTAAATTTTATTGGATCTATATGTCTATATTTTTAAATTTTAATATATTTTAAAAATATATATATATGTATATAAAACGTGTCCTACGTGTCCTAATTCCGGGGGTCACTGTGTCTCATGGGGACACTCGTGTCCCATGTCCTTGTATCAGGTGACTTAGATGGATACATTGTAGAAAGGGTGGAGTTCTATTTTTTTCAATTTTTGGTTGGATTAGGAATTTTTGAGTTTTTGAAAAGGGATTCATTTTAATTATTCACTCATCTTGGTTGAGGGAGATGTGAATTTAATTAGAGATTGGGTTATTCCCAATTTTATCAATATTACAAAACTAGGTTGTTTTAAACAATAAAAAAATAGTAATTTAGGTTAAGAAATGACAAAAAAATGGTATGGGTGAATGAACTACCTGATAAGATGACAATCCACCGGTGAATTTGCCTCCCCTCCAGCTAAATCGAGCTCCACCGATACTTCAGGGCACACAAATTGTCCTCGTCCAACCTCTATTTCGCGTTTCTGATGCGTGAAAAGCGCCGCGGGTGGTCGGGACTGTGTTTTTAAATTGATTTTAGATTTCATTAACACGTACGCGTTCTGTAACTACATAACGCGTACGCGTTTTGGTTACCTATCCTACATGTCCAGTGACATGTCAGGCTCAGGTCTTACCATGGCAAGTACTAAATATCATAAACGCATTATGTTTTTATGTAACAGGAACGAGTTTTGAAAAAGTAGCATTGCATCTAAAGTGACCCTCATCTTCTTACACACATCCATAGTTATTTATTTGAAAATATATTTAATGAAATTTTATAAAACAAAATAATTAATATAGCATATAGAAATAATTTTTATTTTATAATTTTTTTTAAAATTATATAATTATAATTATTCATTTCAAACCATGTAACTAGCCTAGCACACACAAATAATTTATAAATTAAGTTTTTGACTGTGTATTTGTTTTGTTAAAATTAATATGTAATAAATTTAAAATATACAAAATCTCTAACACTTCCTACAAAATCTCTGGCACTTCTGCTATAAATCGATCAATAAAAAAAACAAAATCAACCACTCAATATTAACAAAAATTGTCTGACAAATATGTTACGTTAAATTTGAAATTTTTTAACAGCACACTGATTTTACCTTGGATGCCATGGAAAATTTGAATTTGCGATAAAAATTAAATTTACTGTCCAACATCTGCGTTAAGTTTTGATGAAAAACTAATCGAAATCTAATGACACAATTTGGATAAAAAATAAATTTACTGTCCAACATCTGCGTTAGGTTTTGATTGAAAACTAATCGTAACCTAATGGCACAATTTGAATTTCGTTAGTGGTATTAATTAACGTGTATTCAAAGTATATATAATATAAAGATAATTAATTAGATTATTATAATATATATATATATATATATATATATATATATTATTTATATATAGATATAGTTGATTAATTATAATAATTTAATAGTTATTTATAATTATTATAAAATATTTTAAAAACTATTTAATTTAATTTATTAAATATTTTTAAATTGAATTTTGTATTATATCAAGATATATATTTTGGATTTGATGGAAGTGATTTGGATTTAAATGAATAATAAATTAAATTATTAAAACTTGATATTATTATAAAAAATTTATATATTATTATTTAAACATATATTTAATTATTAATTATAAGATAAAATCTATTTTAAATTTTAGATTATTAAAATAAATTTTGAAAAATATTAAAATTTATATATTTTTAAATTCAATTTAATTAATATTTAAACATTACAAACCTTCGGTGTAATAGAAATAAATGCAAATAATTATATTAAGCTTGAGCCTTAATTTCAAAAATTTTTATGAAAAAACTGAAATTTATGACAACAATTTTAATGTTATCAAAGATGTATTGAAAAGAAAAATATTAAAATATAACTTAAAAGAATATTATTAGTATTATTAAAATCAAAATAATTTATTTAAATATTATTATAATTATTTATTTGAAAATATATTTAATAAAAATTTATAAAACAAAATAATTAATATAGTATACACAAATATTTTTTAAAATATATGATTATAGGTATTGATTTCAAAGCATGTAATTAACATAGCATACACAAATAATTTATAAATTAAGTGTTTGACTGTGTATTTTGTTAAAATTAATATGTAAGAAATTTAAAATATACAAAATCTCTGACACTTCTGACAAAATCTCTGGCACTTCTGTCATTAACCTATCAATACAAAAAAACAAAATCAACCACTCGATATTAACAAAACAAAAATCGTCTGACAAATCTGTTACGTTAAATTTGAATTTTTTACAGAACACTGATTTTACCTTGGATGCCATGGAAAATTTGAATTTGGGATAAAAAATAAATTTACTCTCCAACATCTGCGTTAAGTTTGATGAAAATCTAATAGTAACCCAACGGCAAAATTTGAATTTCGTTAGTGGTATCCGTTGGATGAATCTTGGTATCCTTCTAGATTAGCAAAATCACCAACGGCACTATTTGAATTTCGTTAGTGGTATCCGTTGGATGAATCTCTAACTGTAAGTATATTGTAATGTTAACCTTAAATGCTCCAATGCATCACATCACATATTTGAGGTATGACATTTCATATTATAGCTTTGCGTTAGTTGTAGTGATGTCTATCACTGAATTTCCTACATACGTGGATAACATAAATAAACATATTATGAAAATAAACGCAAAATTTATGTTTTAAATATGCTAACTAATCTGACAGGGTGACAAAAGATCAAATGGAGTGTTGTCCACGTCTAAATATTATATAGAGGATTACAAAAATATCGAAACAAAGAGAAATAAAAAACATTTCAAATTTCAAATAGTGAGTAGCGGTTGAATCATAACGGGATTCTCGATCAAAATGCGAAATTGAATTTATGAACGGAAAAATTCCTTTAATGGAATGGAATCCGGGGTGATCGTGTAGTTTGAAATTGAACCGTTAGGTTACTTCCATATTTGTTGAAAAAGCTACTTTCATATTCCTTGAAAAAGCTTATATCTTACCTAGTTAGGCTAATTTGAAAAAGCTTTCTATCTTACCTGGTTAGGTTACTTACAGCAACAATCTAGCCTCCCGCAACATGATCATTTCTGCGAGGATCAATTTGACACCCTCGCTGCACAAATTTCAAGGGCTGCAGAGAATTGGGGCTTCTTCCAGGTCATAAATCATGGCATCAGGGACTCTCCTATTGCTCGAGTGCAAGCAGCGAGCAAGGCCTTATTCCAACGTCTGCCCTTCAAGAGAAGGAAGCCTACGCTAACGATGCACAGAACCCCTTCGGCTATGGCAGCAAAGTCGGATATTCGCCCGATTCAGAGGCTATATTGGCTTTGGGGTAACTATTTTCATAACGCTATTTGGCTTTCTGCTATACGGGACATGAGCAGATGGCCCATACAACTGTCTGATTTCCTTTCAAAAGTTTTGCTCTGTGAATATACTGTATTTGGTATCTCTTTGCTACCTCGCTCGCTCCTCTTGTGTTGCTCTGTCGCCCTGCCATGTGCTGTGTGGCTCTGTCGCCCTGCCAAATCGTATATGCCTTCATTCTTTCTTGGTGAGTATTGTTATTTTGAGTATTGTTATTTTGTTATAAGCAATATTTTGAGAGGCCAAATCGTATATGCCTTCATTCCTTGTTGGTCAGTATTTTTTATTTTGGTATAAGCAGTGGGTCCTGATTTAACTGCAAGTGATTTATTATATTCCCCACGTTCCAACATTACATCCAACAGAGCTCCCGTCTTTCTTCAACGAGACAGATGCCGATTCACAATTTCTACTTGAATTGTTGCGTAAATCGTTTCAGTAAAGTCGCGGAGCACATTGGGTTATGGTGCAAGTGTTGTGGGATTCGTTACTCATTGTGGGATGGTCTTTGATCTATCGATTCTGGATTTTATATGAGAGGCCAAATCGTATATGCCTTCATTACTTTTTTATTAGCAGTAAATTAAAGAGTGTATAGATCTCTATTCCTTTTTTTCTCTTCTCCTTTCTGTGTTCTGACTCAATTTCAATTGGAATTTGTCTATGAAAACTCTTTCTTCAATTTTTGTTGGCACTTTGTTGTTCTTGGCTTAGACAATTGAGGGAAGAAGCTGCAGCGACTGAGATATTTGATGAAGGAAATAGAAAACAGCTGAATTGTCCTGCATAGCCAAACGGAGAAGTAAATGAAACGGGTAAATTGTTTCTCTTCTTTATTTTCTGTTTTGAAATTTGTCTATGAAAAGTCTTCCCTTCAATCTGATTTGTTTTTTTTTGTTGTTTTAAACTTTATTTTAGAAGAAGGAACCCATGGGTTGATGTTTTTGGTGGCTCGAATTTACTAGAATAAGTCAGTACTAATATCTTTCCTTCATCTTCATGGTTTGATTATTTTAGACGATGCAATTGCAAATCAAAGTTAGATTTCTAGCTTCTGAATTCGTGGTGTTAAATGGAGGAGGCACTGTGTTTAGCTGGTAGAGGGTAGAAGTAGCAGCGGCTGGGATATTTGAGCAAGAAAATCGATAACAACTGGATCATCTACAGACCCAAATGCAAAAGAAAGTGAAACAGGTACCGTTTCCCTCTCATAGCTTCCTAATGTATAATGCTACATGTATATTAGATTGATTGCATGGTATATAAGATTTTTTGTAAGCATTCATCAAACTTTCTTTGATGGTTAACTGATAGCTGTATTACTCGATGCAAAACCACCTTAAGGAGGTCTCTAATGTTCAGAAAGTTTTATGAGTTCCTAAATTGATTTAGGCTAATTGATTCTAGTGTTGGATTATAAATTTCTAAACTGATTTAGGCCAACTGATTTTAAGGTTAGTTTAATAGTTTATTTAAAACAATATAGATTCTGGGTTAATGTAGCTAGGTTAGTTTAACTTAATGTCGGTGGATAACGATTTTAGAACTTCCCTTTCTCTAGAAGCTTCACATCTCACTGGTTTCACGGATTCTTGTTATGTTTAATTGAGGGACTAGGGTTTTGATTACACATTTGATGAAAGCTGAACACTAAAACATATTAAGATTTTTTATTATTATGTTTTATGTTACATAGATAAAATCAGATTCACAAAAACTATGGTGCTTCTGTGTTTCTTTCCTTAAATTATTTTCTCTTTCATCACACAAGGCGTCATAATCGTTAATTGGTGCTCAGTCTTTTATAAGGAAAACGCACAGAATTATTATAATCAGGTTTCCCCTCCGTCATCATCTTCTATGTGGTGCTCTATTATCCATGTTGTGAGGATCGGTGAATGACTGTGGTGTAGTGTGAGCTTACTTGGAGTCCAACTACGGTGATTTGACTCAGTGAGTAGAGTTTATGCCTAGTTTTAAAAGAAATTATTTTTAATTTTTTTAAAGTAATAATTAAATTTTTAGTTTTAAAAGAAATTATTTCGGAATATCCTTTAATTAAGCGTTCAATTTACAAGTCCGATGTAATCTTCAGTTCATTCTCTACTTATGGTGAGGATGCTCCCAATCATTTCTAGGTGCCCGAGCTAATCGTGATAACAGGATAGCGATAGGTGCCGAGCTATCGTGATCACATGGAGATCATCGTGATAACATGGAGAGGTTTCTCTCTGATTTCACCGACTTCACCTGTAAAGAAAGGAAATAAATCTGTAAAGAAAGGAAATAAATCAGTAGATCAAATTAGAGTTATAGATCTTAGAAATGTAAAAGAAAAGATATTAGGAAATTAATAAATCAAATTATAAGATTTAATAGATTATTTTCACTTCCATTATATTTATTAATTTCTATGGTAATGAAGAAGAACCATTGTCTCTAGTTCAAACCTGTAGGATTAATACGTCTATTTATATTGTCTGAAAAATCCTTTTCAAATTCAAACCAGGCTTCTCTGAGAGGGCTTCGCTGGCAGTAACAGAGGCTCCGTCGTCAGAATTCTCAAGGGTTACATCGCGCTCAGCACCGCCATCTTCACTGATATCTGCAGCAGCGCTTCTTCTTTTCTTTGTTTGATAATCTATTATTATCATAGGTAATGAGATAGGTAATAAGATAATTACTCTTATCTCGAGCGCGCCAACGTGTTCTAATCTATATTTTTATATTTGCTTCATAATTAATTATTAATATAGGTAATAAGATAATTACTCTTAGCTTTCCTTCCTTGTCCCTTTAAACCTTTAACATCGTGTGGTATTGATGATTAATTTAGTTTATCCATGACTTTTTTTTATTGTAAATCTAATTTTAACACATCTCTCTTGATTTTCAATCTCAAGTTTCTCTTTCCATTAATTGACATCATCTAAGTTAATCTCTACTCTTAATCTTACAAATAAAGCACATATATGTTTATTGCTCTATGTTATTTATGTTATAAGACTTCATAACTATAATAATTTACAGTAGAAATTATTTTTATGAAAAAACTCATTATTATCAGCTTAAAGTGAAATATTTGCAAATGCTATTTTACGGTGACACTAACAAATAACTTCAAAAAATAAGGTTTTATATTTAAAATTATATAGCTGAGTGTAAAATATCCTGTTTATACTTATCAATTCTAGTTAATCTATATTTTTTAGTTAGTATTACTTGCTCTTAGATTTCCATGATAACTTGATCATTGTCACAATGGTAGAGCTAGCTTACCTTTAGTCTAACCAAGCCATTATAGAGTACCTTGTATCCTTCATATAAAAGGAGTACTTTGTTATTTTGTTTGGATTTTATATGTTGATAAATTGATAGTTGTATTAATCCATGCGAAATTCATAAATTTATGAATAGTTTTTTAGGATAGATTTATGAATAGTTTTAGAAAAGGAATTAATCTATTTTATGATTGTGTTTTTCTATTTTAAGGTTTTTAATAAACCAGTATTTACATTATAAAGCATCTTATATTCTTTATATATAAGGAGTACCTTGTTAGTTTGTATTCTTTAGATTTTATATTTTGGTGAACTAATAATTGTATTAATTGGTGCAAAACCACTTTAGGGAGGTCCAGATTGTTCAGAAAGTTCTAGTAAATTTTAATTTGATTTGTTTTTTTATCTCATCTTGTCCAAACCCTCGGATGTAGGGTTACTCCTTGCTATTTTTAAAAATTTAAATGCTAAAGATTAGGGTTAGTTTAATAGTAAGAAAGAAGATGGATTTTCCCTTAACCTGAAGTTTAATAGTTGGAAAGAAGATGGATTCTGGATTAATGTGATTGGGTTAGTATATTTATTTATGGCAGTGGATAATGGTTTTAGTTCTTCCCTTCTATATGGCATTTTCACATCTCAGTGGTTTCACATTAAATGACATTATATGTGATACTACAAACTCTGTGCCCACCAATGAGTGCAAGGTTGCACTCACTCTTGTTATGTTGAATTGGCAGTAGGGTTTTGATTTCAAATAAAGCTTTTTCTGAATTTGAATGAAGGGTGAACAGTAAAACCTTTTATGAGTTTCTATTATGTTTTTAATTACATTTGTTTACTATTATTGTTTTTATAAAAAAAATTATGACTCTTTATTATTATGTTTTTAATTACATTTATTTACTATTATTGTTTTTATAATTATTATTTTTATGGTTTCTATTCTTATTATTATGTTGGTTTATTATTACATTTTAATTACATTTATTTAAATTAGTAATTTATTAGATATAAAGTTTTTAAAATTAAAAAAATTGAGTTTATACAAAATTATGAAAAAAATTAAAAAACCATGTTGTAAAGTTATGAGGAAGAAAATTTAAATATAAACAATTAAAACATAGTAAATTAAAAAAAATTATCATTTAAATTTAATATAATATTTAGATAAAATTGAATATAATTTAATGGACAAATCTCACTATTTTATAAAATACTTTCAAAATTAAAACCCAAATAAAAGCCATTTTAATAATTTATAATTAAGATATTAAAATTTTTACTATTTTGTTTTATTTATGTATTTTAATTAACCATATAATGTTATATTAAAAAATTCTTTAAAAAGAATATTGAATTCTTTAAAAGTTAATATCTAATTTTTATTTTTAGATAACATTATATTAAATATTTAAAATTCTAAATATAAAATTAAGTTCACATGTAAATATGTGATCCCAACATTGAAAATGTCTATACCCGACGTTTTGAAAATAGTTTTCCAATGTTATCATGGTTTTGTAAGAATTTTCCAATTTATGTCCTTTTCTGCCAGCCAAAGTGTATATGCTAGATTGATTAATAAAGCATGGTTATAAAACATGTAAGTAATAGAACATGTTCTAAAACATGTTCACTAGTTGATTATGTTCTTATTCATTATTATAATTATATTATATATTATATGATACTACCTTTTGAATGATATTAGGGATCAACTTACTGATACTATCTCTCTCTCCCTATATACTCCCCCTTCTCTTTAATTTCTCTCATCCTACCAAAACCCATAACCTTCCTTCTCTTTCTCTCTCCCTACAATCCACGTACTCCTCATCCCATTATCCTACCCCTAATTTATCTCTCTCTCTCTCTCTATCGCTAATATCACTCTCTCTACCCCTAACCTCTCTATCTCTCTCTACCTCTAAAATATCTTAATCTCTATAATCATAACCCCCCTCTCTCCTTCCCTAACCCCCCTCTGACACCCCTTACACCTAACCCCACCTCTCTCTTGTAAAACACTTCCCCATACCCCTTCTCTCTCTCTCTGTCTAAACCCCCTACTCTTAAAATATACCCACTTCTCTCAGACTTCTATGATATTTCGCAAAACTCTAAAATCCTAATCCCTACCTCTTTCTCTTCCCTAATTTCCATCCTCCCACTACCCATAATAATCCATCAATGTCCCTTCTCCAAATACCCCTCACCTCTCTCTCTCTCTCTCTCTCTCTCTCTCTCTCTCTCTCTCTCTTTCCAAATCCCCCTACCCCCTACCACTTCTCTCTCTCTCTCTCTCCAAATCCCCCTACCCCCTACCACTTCTCTCTCTCTCTTCAAATCCCCCTACTCCCTACCACTTCTCTCTCTCTCTCTCTCTCTCTCTCCACTCCCAACTACCCCATTCTATCAAAATTCCATTCTCCTCCCCAAACGCCTAACCCTCATGATGTTTATCTCTCTCTCTCCCCCAACCTCCCTCCTCCTGCTACCACTAATCAACCCCCAAAACTCTCTCTCTCTCTCTCTCTCTCTCAACCCCCTAAACATCCACCTACCCATAATCCCCACTCCCATACTCCCTAATACACCCCCATTCTTTGTCTCTCCTCCCTCCTCCACCTAACCCTTAGTAAAACCCTCTCACATTCTCTATCTTCCCTAATCCTGCACGTACCCATAAACCCCACTTGTTTTTCTCTCCTCCAACCACCTAAAAACAACCCCCCTTTATCTCTAGCTCTCTCTATCTGTTGCCCCCTTCTCTCAAATTGCCATGTAGCTCCCAAAACCCCTAACCCTCCTAATGTCTATCTTTTTCTCTACCCAAACCTCACTCTCAAGTACACCTAATCACCCCCCATCTCTCTCTCTCTCTCTCAAACCCCTATTCAACCACTTACCCCTAACCCCCACCCCTCTTTGTCTCCTCCTAATCCCTGATATCCCCCCCACTCTCTCTCTCTCTCCTACTATAAATCCTACGATTAATGACTATCTCTCTATCTATTTATCTATCTACTCCCCTCATAGTCCTAACCCTTACTAAAACCCTCTCTCAGTCTCTCTCTCTCCCCTACTGCTCCTCCTATGCCTAACCCCCATTGCTTTCTCACTCCCCAAACACCCTACAACCCACTGCGTCTCCTTATCCCTTTTCCAAACTCACTCCCCTACTCCTACCCCTACCAATAACTCCCCCCCCTCTCTCTCTCTCCTTCTCTCTCTCCCGCATTCTCTTTCTCTTCCCTCCTCCCCTTAATCCTTACTAATACCCTCTTTCATTCTATATATCCCCTACTCCTCTACCTATTCCTAAACACTACATATTTCTCTCTCCCTCAACCTCCTAACGCCCATCCCCTCTCTCTACACATAACCCCTTTCTCTCTCCCTAACGCCCCCTCTATCTACCTCTTCTACTCCCAAAACTAACCAACCCACCGCTCTCTCTATCTCTCCCTCTGCAACTAGCTTCCTCCTTCTTTCTATCTACCCTACTCCTCTCCAAACCCCTAACCCTCCTAACATCTATCTCTTTCTCTCCCCCATACCCCTAATCACTTCCCTTCTCTCTCTCTAACTCTCTCTCTCTCTCAACCCCCTTCTAGTGCACCTATCCCTAAGCCCTACCCCTTTCTCTCTCCCCATACTCCGTAACACCCCCATGATCTCTCTCTAACACACAAGCACACACACCCTAATCCCACCCTTTTAAATACCCCCTTCCTCCCTCCCTCTCTCCGCTCCTCCTCCACCTAACAATTAGTACCCCCCACTCTCTCTCTTTCACTCTCTTTGTTCTTCGCTAAACATTACTATCACCCCCTCTCTCTTTCTCCCCTACAACCACTAACAAAACCCCCTCTATTTCTCTCTATATCTCTCTTCCATTATGCATAAGCCACACCTCTCTCTATGTTTCTCCTTATCTCCCCAATGACCATTCTAACACCTACACCTAATATCACCCCCATGGCTCTCTCACTATCTCTCTCTCTCTCTCTCTCTCTATGTCTCTTTATCTCTCGTCCTAATCCACCTACCCTCGACTCCCACCCTTTTATCTCTATCCTTACTCCCTAACACCCCCCTTCTCTATTCATATCTAACACACAAACACACACCCCCTACTCCAACCCATACAAATAAACCCCCTCCTCTCGCTCATTCTCTCCCCCCTACTTATCATAATCATTACTAAACCCCTCTCCAACTTCCTTCCCCCCGTCCCCCCTCCACCCTATCTCTTTTTCTCTTACTCTCCCACCACTAAACAACCCCCCCTCTATCTCTCTCTCCCTCTCCATCTCTCCATAATCCCCCCTCTTATTATGTTTCACCTAATCCCCCTACCTCCTACAACTAACAACCCCTTGACTATCTCTCTCCATATCTACCCCCACTTCCCTACTCACATCTTTCTCTCTCTCTCTCCCCCTGTATACTCCCCCTTCTCTTTAATTGCTCTCATCCTGCCCAAACCCATAACTCCCCCTCTCACTTTCTCTCTCCCTATAATCCACACACTCCTCATCCCACTATCCCTAGCCCCAACCCGCTAATCCTCACATCCTGTCCCTACCCCCAATTTATCTATCTCTCTCTCTACCCCTAATATCACTCTCCCTCTCTACCCCTAACCTCTCTATCTCTTTCTACATATAACATTTCTTTCTATCTCTACTCATAACTCCCCTCTCTCTTTCCCTACCTCTAACCTCTTTATCTCTCTCTACCTCTAACATCTCTCTATCTCTATAACCCTTAATAATATCCCCTCTCATTCCCTCTCTCCCACACTCCTCAACCTAACCCTAACTGCCATTATTTTCTCTCTCCCAAGACCCCCAAACACCCACCCTCTCTCTCTATCTAACAATAACCCCCTATCTCTCTCTCTACCACAACATTTATCTATATCTTACCCCCACCACAAACTAAACCCCCCCTCTCTCATGATCTCTCTCTCTCTCTCTTTTTACCCCACTCTCTCGCTATCTCTCCTATCTCTACACCCAAGATTCCTCCACTATACCCCCCATCTCTCTAACTACCCTACTCCTTAAAACTCTAACCCTTTTTATCTCTATATTTTTCTCTCCCCTGACTCCAATACCCCCCTATCCCTAATAACGACCCTTCTCTCTCTCTCTCTCAACCCCCTACTAATCCACCTATCCCTAAAACCTACACCTTTCTCTCCCCCCTACTCCCTAACACCCCATGGTCTAGCTCTCTCTCTAACACACACACATGCACAAACACACACTCACCCCCTACTCCCACCCTTACAAATTCCATCCTCCTCCCCTCCTCTCTCTCCCCTCCTACTCCACATAACCATTACTACCCCCTCTCTCTCTCTCTTCCCCTATATTTTTCCTTCCCTAAACAATGATACACCCCCCCTCTCTATCTCCCCTACTACCACTAACCAATCCCCCCTATATCTCTCTCTATATCTCTCCTCCATCATGAGTAATCCCCACCTCTCTCTATGTTTCTCCTTATCTCCATAATCCCCCTCCTAACCCCTACACCTAATATCACTTCCTTGTATCTCCCTCTCTCTCTATATATATTTATCTCTCCTACTAATCCACCTACCCCTAACACCCAACCCTCCATCTCTTCTCCTACTCCCTAACACCACCATGCTCTCTTCATCTCTAAAACATGAAGACACACACACTCATCCCCCTAATCCCACCCATACATCTAACCCCAATCCTCCCTCTCACTCTCTCCCCTCCTTCTCTTAACCATTACTAACTCCTCCCTCTCTCTTTCTCTCTCTCTATATTTATGTTTCACCTAATCCCCCTACCCCCTACAAATAAAAACCACCCGACTATCTCTCTCCCTATCTACTCCCACCTCCCTACCGACATATATCTCTCTCTGCCTATATACTTCCCCTTCTATCTAATTTATCTCATACTCCCGAAACCCATAACCTAGCTTCTATTTCTCTCTCCCTATAATCCACTCACTCCTCATCCCATTATCTCTAACCCCAACCCCCTAGTTCTCACATTATATCCCTACCCCCCAATTTATCTCTCTCTCTCTACCCCTAATATCATTCCCTCTACCCCTAAACTCTCTATCTCTCTCTACCTATAAAATATATTACTCTCTCTAATCATACCCCCCCTCTATCCTTCCATAACCCCACTCTTACACCCCCTACACCTAACCCCCCTCTCTCTTGTAAAAGATTTCTCGATACCCCTTTTCTCTCTCTCTCTAAACCCCCCGCTCTTCAACTATACCCACATCTCTCAAACTTCCATGATATTCCCCAATGTCCATCCTCCCACTAACCATTATCATCCCTCAATGTCCCTCCTCCCACTACCACTGATAACCCCCTCTCTGTCTCTCTCCAAATACCCCTACCCCTACCACTTCTCTCTCTCTCTCTCTCTCTCTCTCTACTCCCAACTACCCCATTCCTCAACTACACCCAATTCTCTCAAACTTCCATTCTCCTCCCCAAACACCTAACCCTAATGATCTCTATCTCTTTATCTCCCTCAACCTCCCTCCTCCCCTTACCACTAATAAACCCTTAAAACTCTCTCTCTCTCTTTCTCTCTCAACCCCCTAAACATCCGCCTAACCATAATCCTCAACCCCCATACTCCCTAATACACCCCCCATTCTCTATCTCTGCCCCTTCCTCTCCCTAACCCTTACTAAAACCCTATCACATTCTATATCTCCCCTAATCCTCCACGTAATCCTAAACCCCACTTTTTTCTCTCTCCTCCAACCACCTAACACCAACCCCCCTCTCTCTAGCTCTCTCTATCTGTCACCCCTTCTCTAAAATTTCCATGTACCTCCCAAAACCCCTAACCTTCCTAATGTCTATCTTTTTCTCTACCCAAACCTCACTCCCCACTACACCTAATCACCCTCCAACTCTCTCTCTTTCTCTCTCAAACCCCTACTCATCCACTTACCCCTAGCCCCCACCGCTCTTTGTCTTCTCCTAATACCTGATAGCCCCCCCACTCTCTCTCTCTCTCTACTAGCCCCTACTATAAACCCTACGATTAGCCACTATCTCCCTTGTCCCCCTAATCCTTACTAACACCCTATTCAATTCTATCTCTCTCGTATTCCTCTACCCATTCCTAACCCTAAATGCTTTCTCTCTCCCTCAACCAACTAACGCCCACCTCATCTCTCTCTACACATAACCCCTTGCTCCCTCCCTAATGCTCTTCAACTATACCCACGTCTCTCAAAACTTCCATGCTATTTGCAAAAACACTAAACTCCTAATCCCTACCTCTTTATGTCCCCCAATGACCATCGTCCCACTACCCATAATCATCCCTCAATGTCCCTAATCCCACTCCCCCTAATCCCTCCCCTCTCTGTCTCTCCAAATCCCTATACCCCCAACCACTTCTCTCTCTCTCTCTCTCTCTCACTCACTCACATCCCAACTGCCCCATTCCTCAACTATACCGCATTCTCTCAAACTTCCATTCTCCTCCCAAAACACCTAATCCTCATGATCTCAATATCTTTATCTCCTCCAACCTTCCTTCTCTCTTTACCACTAATCAACCCCCAAAACTCTCTCTCTCTCTCTCTCTCTCTCAACCCCCTAAACATCCACCTACCCATACTCATCACCCCCCATACTCCCTAATACACCCCCCATTCTCTATCTCCCCCCCTTCCTCACCCTAACCCTTACTAAAACCCTCTCGCATTCTCTATCTCCCCTAATCCTCCACGTATGCCTAAACCCCACTTTTTTCACTCTCCTCCAATCACCTAACACCAACCCACCTCTCTCTCTAGCTCTCTCTATCAGTCACCCCCTTCTCTCAAATTTCCATGTAGCTCTCAAAACCCATAACCCTCCTAATGTCTATCATTTTCTTTTCCCAAACCTCACTCCTCCCTACACCTAGTGATCCCCAAACTCTCTTTATCTCTCTCAAACCCCTATGCATCCACCTACCCCTAACCCCCACCCCTCTTTGTCTCCTCCTAATATCTGATACCCCCCCGCTCTCTCTCCTAGACCCTACTATAAACCCTATGATTAAACACTATCTCTCTCTCTCTCTCTCTCTCTCTCTCTCTCTCTCTATCTATATACCTATCTACGCCCCTCCTAGTCCTAACCCTTACGAAAACCCTCTCTCATTCTCTCTCTCCCCTACTCCTCCTTCTCCTAACCCCCACTACTTTCTCACTCCCCAAACACCCTACAACCCACTTCCCCTCCTCATATCTCTCCCAAACTCACACCCCTACTCCTACCCCTAACTATAACACCCTCTCTCTCTCCCTCTCTCTCCCCCTATCCCCTCCTTCTCCCTCTCTCTTCCCTCCTCCCCCTAATTCTTACTAACATCCTCTTTAATTCTATCTCTCTTGTACTCCTCTACCTACACCTAACCCCTACTTCTTTCTCTTTCCCTCAACCCCCTAATTAACACCCCTCTCTCTCTCCACACAACCCCTTTCTCTCTCCCTAACACCCCATATTTCTCCCTCTCCTATTTGCAACACTAACCAACCGACCCCTCTCTATGTCTCTCCCTCAGCAACTAGCTCCCCCCTTCTTTGTAACTACCCTACTCCTCCCAAAAACCCTAACTCTCCTAATCTCTATCACTTTCTCTCCCCTAAATAAAGTCCTCCCCATACCCTTAATCACCCCCCACTTTCTCTTTCTCTCTCTCTCTCTCTTAAACCCCTATTAACAAAACTATCCTTAACCCTACCCCTTTCTCTCTCTACTTACTTCCTAACATGATCCATTTCTCTCTAACACACACAGACATTCAGCCCCTACTCCCACCTTGAAAACTAATCCACTCCTACCTCTCTCTTTCACTCCACTCCTCCCCCTAACGCTTTCTACCCCCACTCTCTCTTTCTCTCTATTTGTCTTCAGCTAAACTTTAGTACTCCCATTCTCTCTCCATCTATCCCCTAGTAACACTAACAAACCCTCCCTCTATGTCTCTCTCTACATATCTCCCCTTGATCCATAATCCCCACTCCCCAACACCCCTCCTCTTCCCTACACCTAATCTACCTGCTTTGGATATCCATCTCTCCCTCTCTCTCTCTCTCAACCCTCAACTCGCTACTTCTAAACTATATATCAATTATCTCTTACTACCCTACTCCTCCCCAAAAAACTAACCCTCTTGATCTATGTCTCTTTCTATCCCTAAACAACCCTCCACACCTCTACCCCTAATCATTTCCCCCTCATCACTCTCTCTCCCTCTCTCTCTCTCTCTCAATCCCCTACTCCACCTACCAATAACACCCACCCCTCTCTCTCTACCACTACATCCTAACTACCTCCCACTCTCTCTCTCTCTTTAACACCTCATCCTAACTGCCCCCCCCCACCACTCTCTCTATCTCTATCTCTCTCTCTCCCTACTTCAAATACCCATTCCTTAATTATACCCCACTTATTTCTAACCCTCCTGATATCTATCTCTTTCTATACCCAAACCCCCCCTCCCCCTACCCCTAATAATCCTGCCTCACTATCTCTCACACACTCTTTGTCTCTCTCACTCACTCTCTCACACACACTCTTTGTCTCTCTCTCTCTCTCACTCCTTCAACACCCTACTAATCAAGCTAGCCCTAACCCCCACCCCTCTATCTCTACCTACTCCCTAACACCCTCCCACTATATATTTCCCTACACATATAGACTCACCTCCCTACTCCCAC